>OW818031.2:108859935-110059935 GCA_942486065.2 Calliphora vomitoria
TGTATTTCTATACAGAATTCTAGCCAGTAACTGGCTGTATTTCTATACAGAAATCTAGCCAGTAACTGGCTGTATTTCAATACAGAAATCTAGCCAGTAACTGGCTGTATTTCTATACAGAAATCTAGCCAGTAACTGACTGTATTTCTAAACAGAAATCTAGCCAGTGACTGGCTGTATTTCTGTACAGAAATCTAGCCAGTGGCTGGGTGTATTTCTATACAGAAATCTAGCCAGTAACTGGCTGTTTTTCTATACAGAAATCTAGCCAGTAACTGGCTGTATTTCTATACAGAAATCTAGCCAGTAACTGGCTGTATTTCTATACAGAAATCTAGCCAGTAACTGGCTGTATTTCTATACAGAAATCTAGCCAGTAACTGGCTGTATTTCTATACAGAAATCTAGCCAGTAACTGGCTGTATTTCTATACAGAAATCTAGCCAGTAACTGGCTGTATTTCTATACAGAAATCTAGCCAGTAACTGGCTGTATTTCTATACAGAAATCTAGCCAGTAACTGGCTGTATTTCTACACAGAAATCTAGCCAGTAACTGGCTGTATTTCTATACAGAAATCTAGCCAGTAACTGGCTGTATTTCTATGCAGAAATCTAGCCAGTAACTGGCTGTATTTCTATACAGAAATCTAGCCAGTAACTGGCTGTACTTCTATACAGAAATCTAGCAAGTAACTGGCTGTATTTCTATACAGAAATCTAGCAAGTAACTGGCTGTATTTCTATACAGAAATCTAGCCAGTAACTGGCTGTATTTCTATACAGAAATCTAGCCAGTAACTGGCTGTATTTCAATACAGAAATCTAGCCAGTAACTGGCTGTATTTCTATACAGAAATCTAGCCAGTAACTGACTGTATTTCTAAACAGAAATCTAGCCAGTGACTGGCTGTATTTCTGTACAGAAATCTAGCCAGTGGCTGGGTGTATTTCTATACAGAATTCTAGCCAGTAACTGGCTGTATTTCTATACAGAAATCTAGCCAGTAACTGGCTGTATTTCAATACAGAAATCTAGCCAGTAACTGGCTGTATTTCTATACAGAAATCTAGCCAGTAACTGACTGTATTTCTAAACAGAAATCTAGCCAGTGACTGGCTGTATTTCTGTACAGAAATCTAGCCAGTGGCTGGGTGTATTTCTATACAGAAATCTATCCAGTAACTGGCTGTTTTTCTATACAGAAATCTAGCCAGTAACTGGCTGTATTTCTATACAGAAATCTAGCCAGTAACTGGCTGTATTTCTATACAGAAATCTAGCCAGTAACTGGCTGTATTTCTATACAGAAATCTAGCCAGTAACTGGCTGTATTTCTATACAGAAATCTAGCCAGTAACTGGCTGTATTTCTATACAGAAATCTAGCCAGTAACTGGCTGTATTTCTATACAGAAATCTAGCCAGTAACTGGCTGTACTTCTATACAGAAATCTAGCAAGTAACTGGCTGTATTTCTATACAGAAATCTAGCCAGTAACTGGCTGTATTTCTATACAGAAATCTAGCCAGTAACTGGCTGTATTTCTATACAGACGTCTTGCCAGTAACTGGCTGCATTTCTATACAGAAATCTAGCCAGTAACTGGCTGTATTTCTATACATAAATCTAGCAAGTAACTGGCTGTATTTCTATACAGAAATCTAGCAAGTAACTGGCTGTATTTCTATACAGAAATCTAGCCAGTATCTGGCTGTATTTCTATACAGAAATCTAGCCAGTAACTGGCTGTATTTCTATACAGAAATCTAGCCAGTAACTGGCTATATTTCTATACAGAAATCTAGCCAGTAACTGGCTGTATTTCTATACAGAAATCTAGCAAGTAACTGGCTGTATTTCTATACAGAAATCTAGCAAGTAACTGGCTGTATTTCTATACAGAAGTCTAGCCAGTATCTGGCTGTATTTCTATACAGAAATCTAGCCAGTAACTGGCTGTATTTCTATACAGAAATCTAGCCAGTAACTGGCTGTATTTCTATACAGAAATCTAGCCAGCATGTAACTGGCTGTATTTCTATACAGAAATCTAGCCAGCATGTAACTGGCTGTATTTCTATACAGAAATCTAGCCAGCATGTAACTGGCTGTATTTCTATACAGAAATCTAGCCAGTAACTGGCTGTATTTCTATACAGAAATCTAGCCAGTAACTGGCTGTATTTCTATACAGAAATCTAGCCAGTAACTGGCTGTATTTCTATACAGAAATCTAGCCAGTGACTGGCTGTATTTCTATACAGAAATCTAGCCAGTAACTGGCTGTATTTCTATACAGAAATCTAGCCAGTAACTGGCTGTATTTCTATACAGAAATCTAGCCAGTAACTGGCTGTATTTCTATACAGAAATCTAGCCAGTAACTGGCTGTATTTCTATACAGAAATCTAGCCAGTAACTGGCTGTATTTCTATACAGAAATCTAGCCAGTAACTGGCTGTATTTCTATACAGAAATCTAGCCAGTAACTGGCTGTATTTCTATACAGAAATCTAGCCAGTAACTGGCTGTATTTCTATACAGAAATCTAGCCAGTAACTGGCTGTATTTCTATACAGAAATCTAGCCAGTAACTGGCTGTATTTCTATACAGAAATCTAGCCAGTAACTGGCTGTATTTCTATACAGAAATCTAGCCAGCCACTAACTGGCTGTATTTCTATACAGAAATCTAGCCAGTAACTGGCTGTATTTCTATACAGAAATCTAGCCAGTAACTGGCTGTATTTCTATACAGAAATCTAGCCAGTAACTGGCTGTATTTCTATACAGAAATCTAGCCAGTAACTGGCTGTATTTCTATACAGAAATCTAGCCAGTAACTGGCTGTATTTCTATACAGAAATCTAGCCAGTAACTGGCTGTATTTCTATACAGAAATCTAGCCAGTAACTGGCTGTATTTCTATACAGAAATCTAGCCAGTAACTGGCTGTATTTCTATACAGAAATCTAGCCAGTAACTGGCTGTATTTCTATACAGAAATCTAGCCAGTAACTGGCTGTATTTCTATACAGAAATCTAGCCAGTAACTGGCTGTATTTCTATACAGAAATCTAGCCAGTAACTGGCTGTATTTCTATACAGAAATCTAGCCAGTAACTGGCTGTATTTCTATACAGAAATCTAGCCAGTAACTGGCTGTATTTCTATACAGAAATCTAGCCAGTAACTGGCTGTATTTCTATACAGAAATCTAGCCAGTAACTGGCTGTATTTCTATACAGAAATCTAGCCAGTAACTGGCTGTATTTCTATACAGAAATCTAGCCAGTAACTGGCTGTATTTCTATACAGAAATCTAGCCAGTAACTGGCTGTATTTCTATACAGAAATCTAGCCAGTAACTGGCTGTATTTCTATACAGAAATCTAGCCAGTAACTGGCTGTATTTCTATACAGAAATCTAGCCAGTAACTGGCTGTATTTCTATACAGAAATCTAGCCAGTAACTGGCTGTATTTCTATACAGAAATCTAGCCAGTAACTGGCTGTATTTCTATGCAGAAATCTAGCCAGTAACTGGCTGTATTTCTATACAGAAATCTAGCCAGTAACTGGCTGTATTTCTATACAGAAATCTAGCCAGTAACTGGCTGTATTTCTATACAGAAATCTAGCCAGTAACTGGCTGTACTTCTATACAGAAATCTAGCAAGTAACTGGCTGTATTTCTATACAGAAATCTAGCAAGTAACTGGCTGTATTTCTATACAGAAATCTAGCCAGTAACTGGATGTATTTCTATACAGAAATCTAGCCAGTAACTGGCTGTATTTCAATACAGAAATCTAGCCAGTAACTGGCTGTATTTCTATACAGAAATCTAGCCAGTAACTGACTGTATTTCTAAACAGAAATCTAGCCAGTGACTGGCTGTATTTCTGTACAGAAATCTAGCCAGTGGCTGGGTGTATTTCTATACAGAAATCTAGCCAGTAACTGGCTGTATTTCTATACAGAAATCTAGCCAGCCAGTAACTGGCTGTATTTCTATACAGAAATCTAGCTAGCCAGTAACTGCCTGTATACAGAAATATACAGAAATACAGAAATTCTATATTAGAAATCTATTTCTATAGAAATATAGCCAGTTACTGGATAGATTTCTTTATACAAATACAGCCAGTTACTGGCTAGATTTCTGTATAGAAATACAGCCAGTTACTGGCTAAATTTCTCTATAGAAATACAGCCAGTTACTGGCTAGTTACTGGCTAGAAGGGAGAGGCTAACAACCCTGAAAATTATCACCCAATAGCAATTTGTTCTGCACTTTCCAAAGTTATGGAGATTATGGTTAACTACCATCTTGTGAAATATTTAGAGTCCAACAATTTACTCAGCGACCGGGAGTATGCCTTTCGTAGAGGACGCTCTACTGGAGACTTGATAGCCTTTCTATCGGAAAAATGGTGTCGTTCCATACACCGTTTCGGCGAAAGTAAAGTGGAAGCTCTAGATATTTGGCATGGTGCGCTTTTACCAAAACTTATTGCTTTTGGTGTCGGTAATAACATCTCTCGATTTATATCGAGCTACCTCAGAGACCGTACTATAAGAGTTGTTATAGATGGAGTCTCATTAAACGAGTTCAATATCAATTCAGGGGTACCGCAAGGCTCCGTCCTTTCTCCTACTCTATTTCTTATCTTTATAAACGACCTTCTACGTCAAACTTCCAACCCTATCTACTCTTTTGCAGATAATAATATTCGATTTTATTATTCGATTATAATTAAATTTAAATATTAATTTAAACAATAAAAATCTATTCTATTTTTTTGTGTTATGAATATACAATCTATATATTTTAATCTTAAGAAGTCTCTCAAGTTGAAATTTATATTGTATTAATTTTTAATTTTTTTTAATTATTTGAATAAAATTCTGTCAAATGTTTATTCATACTTGTACATCTTAAAATACATATTTACTGCAAAAAAATAAATAACAACAATTTCCATAATATCCAAAATGTTTAGACATATAAGTATAATGATGCATTCTCTCTAAAATTTCTACTCACTCTATAAAAGGACTCCTTATCATGACAGCCGCCTCTTTAGACTTTTCAAAATCCAAATTATTCAACAACAACCAAGCACATTCCTGCATCCAAGTAGTGCCACACTTCATAAACGTCACCACAAAAACATCATCTTTACGCAATTCAAAATTTAAAATTTCATCAAAAACTTTATCGAAATGAGCCGGTAATGTACACCAGGTTTCAGACCAATTTTTCTTTAAGGGAATATTTTTACCCTCGGTAGCATATCTTTTCACCAAATAAGGCAATCTAGCCGCGGTGTTTTCACTTTTGTGATCTAACGATTTCAATATATTACGATGTACCATTCTAATGATTTTTGTATTCAATCTTGCTCGTCTAATCTCTGTTTGACAACTGAAATTTCCACTTCAGAAATTTTTAAGAAATTAATTAGAAACAATCTTTGTTATTTATCATTAATTTTAAATGTTTTAATTATTTTTATAAGACTTTATTTATAAGACTTTATTGCTGTGATAAGATTGGAGGGATTGACAATAGGTTTTCAAGTATATTTTGTGGGCAATACTGCCAAGTCATTGTTGTTGACATTTCTTTTGCAAAAAAACTGTAGATTTTCGGGGCACAAAATGCTATCAGTTTTGGCAAACGTGATTCGCGAAGAAATTATTAAAAAAACACGAGTAATGATTATTTGTTAATAAATTAGAATAAAACTATTGTTTACATTTAAAGTTTAATTTATAAGAGATAAGCATATAAGTTCACTGTGAAGGCCAGTTTTGTTTTGTAATTTAAAGTTAGACCAGTCATCAATCCTTATCTATGAATTGTGTAAAATGTAAAGAGCTTTGGAGTGCTGTTTTGTTATTATAAAAAATAACAAATAATTCAAGGGCTTGACAGGCCCTTTTCTAAAGATATTCGTTTTAATTACTCAGTAATTTGTTGGCTGATCATACACAAACTGTACCCTACACCATCATAGTATGGAGGGTATTATGCATTTGTGCTGCTGTTTGTAGCGTTCAAAAATATCAGTCCAACATCTACTTTAAAGTATACCAATCGACTTAGCGATGTTCGTCGGTCTGGCTGGCTGGATATGTAAACCTACAATTATAATAAACTTTTGTAAGTCACTATATTCAAACTAGCCACTAAAATTTTTTTGTATGATTTGTTAAAAACTGCTTATTCTGTGCGAGCAAAAATAATGCAACTTAAAAGATACGCTACTTACTTGTAGAATATCCAAAATGGGAGAGACTAGCACTAGGAACTTGCTCGTAGGGCTGACTAAAATATCTTAATGGATTATGCGGCTTAAAATTTGGGTTGTTTTGAAAAACCGGTGAGAGCCACAATTGGAATCGTTTGATTGGTGGAAAACTATACAGAATGAATATTGTACATTTTTAATTGTTCCGCCCTCACTGTTGCTATTTGAGATCAACGTACTTATACCAACCCATCAGTTCTAGAAGACAGTCCCCAACTAGTGATTTAACCCATAATTTAGAGTGCGAACTAATTACCTCAATAGCTATGTGACTAGTTATTGTAACAAGTGCATGTCCTAAGCAGGGTGTCAATTAACCCTTTTTGACTACTATCTAATAGCTGGTCCAAAGTAGTCAACGCATTGGATCTGACTTGATCAGCTGCATAATTAGTTATTTTAACATGTACGGATGCTAATTGACCTCAAATAGTCAGATACAAATACATATCCTAGACAGTTATATAAACCATTGCTTGTAAGCAAACCTTTCTTCGACAACTCTCCAATCGATTGCTTCTGGAGGTGGCAAACCTTGCATAGGTCCCGGATTGAGTATATCGGATTCATACCGACTAAAACCACCTCCACCTACACACCAACCACGCGGGACTGTCAGCGGATATTACTTCGCCGGGGTTTTCAGCTTTTGCTGCTACTCATTGGTCCCCTAATGGCCGCATTTCTACAGATTTACGTTGCGATAACGTTATCCGGGTTTAGGGTTTCCCCAAAAAAGGTTTAGAGTATACATCGTGCTCCAAGAAATCTTGGACATGTCAATATGAGATGTTCAGCAGTTTCCTCTTTGTCGGGACATTGCGGACATCCAGGAGAATTGTCGTGTCCAAAATGGTACAACTAACTGCTATCTAAACGTCCAACGGCCTTTAGCCGAATTTTCCCAACTTCTCTGCCACTCCACAATAGTCTTCTCTCTCTCAACCTGACGTATGCTTATTCATGATGCTTCTGGGTTTTTATACCCTACACCACTATAGTGGGGAGGGTATAATGGATTTGTGCAGATGTTTGTAACGCCCAAAAATATTAGTCTAACACTAACCTTAAAGTATACCGATCGACTCAGAATCACTTTCTGAGTCGATTAAACGATGTCCGTCCGTCCGTCCGTCTGGCTGGCTGGCTGGCTGGTTGGCTGGCTGGCTGGCTGTCCATGTAAAGCTTGTGCGCAGAGTACAGGTCGCAATTTTAAAGATATTTCGATAAAATTTGGTACATATCATTTTTTCTGCCCAAGGACGATCCCTATTGAAACTGGCTGAAATCGGTCCATTATTTGACCTAGCCCCCATACAAATGTCCTCCCGAAAGTGGATTTTATCCGTCACAAATGTTTAATTTATATAGGTATCTACACAAGTTTTTGTCCAAATAAGTTTTATATATAGGGAGTTCATGTCACCAAATTTTATTATGATCGGTCCATAATTAGTCAAAGCTCCCATATAAGGCCTGCTTCCGATAATCACTTTAACGAGCATAAATCTCCTACAAATGTTGGTATACACATAAAATTCAACATAAATAACTTTCATATAAACATTAATCACGTGACCAAATTTCGTGGTAATCGGTCCATAATTTGTCATAGCTCCCATATAAGGCCCACTTCCGAAAATCGCTCACGAACATAAATTATTGAAATTTTGAAAGAAAAATTTTTTTGCTCAGTGCATTTTCCCAAATGGCGCCCCGTAGAGTAAAACAACGTTGCAAACACTTGATATTTAATATTAATAAAAGTAGGACTTCTAAAAGAATAACGAGTGCTTTAAATGTAGGAATTCTAAAAGAACCACGATTGCTTTAAAACTAGAATTTCTAAAAGAACCACGATTGCTTTAAAACTAGGACTTCTAAAAGAACCACGATTACTTTTAAATTACGACTTCTAAAAGGACCACGATTTCTTTAAAACTTGGATTTCTAAAAGAACCAAGATTGCTTTAAAACAAGGATTTCTAAAAGGACCACGATTGTTTTAAAACTAGGACTTCTAAACGAACCACGATTGCTTTAAAACTTCTAAAAGAATAACGACTTCTGAAAGAATAACGACTGCTTTCAAACAATGACTTCTAAAAGAGCCACGAGTGCCTAAAAAGTATGATTTCTAAAAGAATCACGATTGCTTTAAAAGTAGCACTTCTAAAAGAGCCACGATGGCTTTAAAACTTGGACTTCTAAAGAAACCACGACTGCTTTCAAAATAGGACTTCTAAAATAATCACGATTACTTTAAAACTAGGGCTTCTAAAAGGACCACGATAGCTTTAAAACTAGGACTTCTAAAAGAACCAAGATTGCTTTAAAACTAGGACTTCTAAAAGAACTACTACTGCTTTAAAACTAGGACTTTTAAAAGAACTACAAGCACTTCTAAGAAGACAACGATTGCTTTAAAACTAGGACTTCTAAAAGAACTGCGATTGCTTTCAAACTAGGCCTTCTAAAAGAACTGCGATTGCTTTCAAACTAGGCCTTCTAAAAGAACCACGATTGCTTTAAAACAAGGACTTTTAAAAGAACCACGATTGCTTTAAAACAAGGATTTCTAAAAAAACAACGATTGCTTTAAAACTACAACTTCTATAAGAACCACGATTGCTTTTAAAGTAGGCCTTCTAAAAGAACCACGATTGCCTTAAAACAAGGACTTCTAAAAGGACCACGAGAGCCTTAAAAGTATGACTTCTAAAAGAACAACGAGTGCCTTAGAAGAAGGACTTCTAAAAAAAGAAACACGATTGCTTTCAAACTAGTACCTCTAAAAGGACAAAGATTTCTTTAAAACAAGGACATCTGTCTATCTATCTATCTATCTATCTATCTATCTATCTATCTATCTATCTATCTATCTATCTATCTATCTATCTATCTATCTATCTATCTATCTATCTATCTATCTATCTATCTATCTATCTATCTATCTATCTATCTATCTATTTATCTATCTATCTATCTATCTATCTATCTATCTATCTATCTATCTATCTACCTATCTATCTATCTATCTATCTATCTATCTATCTATCTATCTATCTATCTATCTATCTATCTATCTATCTATCTATCTATCTATCTATCTATCTATCTATCTATCTATCTATCTATCTATCTATCTATCTATCTATCTATCTATCTATCTATCTATCTATCTATCTATCTATCTATCTATCTATCTATCTATCTATCTATCTATCTATCTATCTATCTATCTATCTATCTATCTATCTATCTATCTATCTATCTATCTATCTATCTATCTATCTATCTATCTATCTATCTATCTATCTATCTATCTATCTATCTATCTATCTATCTATCTATCTATCTATCTATCTATCTATCTATCTATCTATCTATCTATCTATCTATCTATCTATCTATCTATCTATCTATCTATCTATCTATCTATCTATCTATCTATCTATCTATCTATCTATCTATCTATCTATCTATCTATCTATCTATCTATCTATCTATCTATCTATCTATCTATCTATCTATCTATCTATCTATCTATCTATCTATCTATCTATCTATCTATCTATCTATCTATCTATCTATCTATCTATCTATCTATCTATCTATCTATCTATCTATCTATCTATCTATCTATCTATCTATCTATCTATCTATCTATCTATCTATCTATCTATCTATCTATCTATCTATCTATCTATCTATCTATCTATCTATCTATCTATCTATCTATCTATCTATCTATCTATCTATCTATCTATCTATCTATCTATCTATCTATCTATCTATCTATCTATCTATCTATCTATCTATCTATCTATCTATCTATCTATCTATCTATCTATCTATCTATCTATCTATCTATCTATCTATCTATCTATCTATCTATCTATCTATCTATCTATCTATCTATCTATCTATCTATCTATCTATCTATCTATCTATCTATCTATCTATCTATCTATCTATCTATCTATCTATCTATCTATCTATCTATCTATCTATCTATCTATCTATCTATCTATCTATCTATCTATCTATCTATCTATCTATCTATCTATCTATCTATCTATCTATCTATCTATCTATCTATCTATCTATCTATCTATCTATCTATCTATCTATCTATCTATCTATCTATCTATCTATCTATCTATCTATCTATCTATCTATCTATCTATCTATCTATCTATCTATCTATCTATCTATCTATCTATCTATCTATCTATCTATCTATCTATCTATCTATCTATCTATCTATCTATCTATCTATCTATCTATCTATCTATCTATCTATCTATCTATCTATCTATCTATCTATCTATCTATCTATCTATCTATCTATCTATCTATCTATCTATCTATCTATCTATCTATCTATCTATCTATCTATCTATCTATCTATCTATCTATCTATCTATCTATCTATCTATCTATCTATCTATCTATCTATCTATCTATCTATCTATCTATCTATCTATCTATCTATCTATCTATCTATCTATCTATCTATCTATCTATCTATCTATCTATCTATCTATCTATCTATCTATCTATCTATCTATCTATCTATCTATCTATCTATCTATCTATCTATCTATCTATCTATCTATCTATCTATCTATCTATCTATCTATCTATCTATCTATCTATCTATCTATCTATCTATCTATCTATCTATCTATCTATCTATCTATCTATCTATCTATCTATCTATCTATCTATCTATCTATCTTTTTTTTTTTTTTTTTTTTGGACGTAGTGATAGCGCACTATCATCTAGTGGTCCTACACTGGAACCACCACCCCGGAACCGCTCTCGCATTACTTCGGGGTGGAGTTCATTTACTGCGGCGCAGTTATCATCATTTTCCTAGTCCCCCGTCCACATACATTTGTATGTGATTAGGGGTTCGGCACTTGTATCTGTTGGCATTTGGTCTTCTCAATCATAATTTCCTCAATGAAGTGGGAGTATTTGCACCAATTCTCCTTTTTTGATAACATTAAGTTCATCATTTGTATCATGGTCATGTTCTCAAACGTAGTAGGTAGTAGGTTCCGTTTGCTGCTCCAGGAGATGCATTGCAGAACTGTGTGTTCGACGCTATCATCGTGTTCGTTGCAGATTTCGCATATTGCAGAATGTCTTATCCGGAATCTTTGTAGGTAGGTACCAAAGTTGCCATGTCCACTGAAAATTTGTGTCAGGTAAAAATTTAGTTCCCCATGCTTTCTGTTCATCCAAATGTTAATGTCGGGAATAAGAAAGTGGGTCCATCTTCCTTTAACCGTTTCATCCCATAGTCTTTGCCATGTTTCAAGTAGATTTTCTCTTGCAGCCTCTTTTATACGGATTATTTCGCTCCTATGGTTACTGACGGTTTGTGTGGTAGACAAGCGTTTATCGTATATTTCCTTCCTTTCATTTAGAAGAAGATCAATCGGTGGCACACCAGCGAGAACGGATACAGCTGCAGTAGATATGGTTCGGTATGCTGATGTTATTCGTATTGTGCATGTCCTGTGCACCTTTTCTAGGATGGTTTTGAGTTTTTTGCTACTTGAGACAGTCGCACTTATAACAGGAGCTGCATATAAAACCTGTGAATATGCTACTGTAGCAATTAGTCGTCTGGTAGTTTGTCCAGGGCCCTTAATATTTGGCATTATTCTTGATAGCTTTGATGCAGTTCCTAAGGCTTTCTCAGATACCATTTTTATATGTGGCTCAAAAGATAGTCTGCAGTCTAGGATTACACCTAGGTATTTCAAAGTCCTACTCATAGTAATCTGATATCCATCCACTCTCAGTTTCGGGCATTCAAAATATTTTCGTTTGGTCACAAGAATCGCCTCAGTCTTGTTCGCAGCAAG
This sequence comes from Calliphora vomitoria, assembly GCA_942486065.2. Lineage (NCBI taxonomy): Eukaryota > Metazoa > Arthropoda > Insecta > Diptera > Calliphoridae > Calliphora > Calliphora vomitoria. The sequence goes on from OW818031.2 coordinate 108,872,145, forward strand.
TGTTAATTTTCTTGTTCTTAACCACCTATTTACTCTTCCTAGGCAGTCGTTTGTAACTATTTCGATCAAGGGAGCTGAAGGTTGATCTACTACTAGGGCTACGTCGTCTGCATATCCAACTAGTCTTGATCCATTTGGTAGATTCAGTTTTAACAATCCATCATACATAAGATTCCATAGGAAAGGACCCAGTATGGAACCTTGGGGGACGCCAGCTGTCACTTCGTAGCTTTTTATTCCATCTTCAGTATCATATTCAAGGATTCTATCTTCCAGGTAATTATCAACCATTCTCACCAAATATCCTGAGAAGTTTCGCTCTCGCATTGTTTGTCGAATTACATTCCAGTTAGCAGAGTTGAATGCATTCTTGATGTCCAGGGTGACTATGGAACAAAATCGCATGTGTTCAAAAGCGTCCTTTGCAGTATTTACTACCTCACGGATGGCTCCTACAGTGGATTTACCTTTCACGAATCCAAACTGCATATGTGAGAAACCTCCTTTTCCGTTTATTTCCATCACAAGTCTATTTAATATCAATTTCTCCAGAAACTTTCCACAAGTGTCCAAAAGGCATAGCGGTCTGTATGAAGATGGATTTTCTAATGGTTTGTTGCCTTTGCGCAGCAGCACAAGATATTGTCTTTTCCAAAGTTTTGGGAAAACTCCTTCCTTGAGGCAAATGTTAAATGTATCCGTAAATATATCCGGCCAGTGCTCACAGACTATAGTGATGATTTCATTTGGGATCCCATCTGGTCCTGGTGCTTTGCATTTCTTCAAAGTGTGGCATGTATCAAGTATTTCATTGCGCGAGAAAAGATCATAGTTATTTGCGTAATGCAATGTAGTTAAGTTTCTCCTGATTCTTTCCGTGTGGGGGAAAAGTGTGCTCACTATAGTGTATGCCCAAGTTGGATCCGTTATACCTGGTATTTTGCATCTGTTTCCCATCTTCTTCATTATTATTTGATATGGAAGGCCCCATGGATCTTTATTTACTTCCTCGCATAGTGAGTCCCAAGCCTTTTTCTTAGAATTTTTGATAGTAACTCTGAGATTTTTTCTAGCTCTTCTATACAATTCCATTGTTACTGAGTCACCTTTCCTTCGTGTAGCTACTCGTTTTGCCTTGTGACATTCCCTTCTAAAACGTGCAATTTCTTCGTTCCACCAGTAGGCATGTTTTCGAGCTCGTCCAACTATTATATTCTTTTTCATTCCAGCATTGCATATTTCCGTAAGGATGTCGATAAGTCGTCTGGCAGCGATATCTACATTTAAGTTGTCACTAGGCTGTGTTCTGGATTTGATCTCTATCAGATTTTCAACGCAGTTTTCTTTATCTATCTTTCGTGTATTCCATTTAGCTCGAGTTGGGTTCACTGTGACGTTAGTAAATGACAGATTCATTTCCATCTGTATATATTGGTGGTCACTCAGTGTTTCGTCTTCCAGAACATCCCATTGTAGTGTCTTGCTTGCTATAGACGGTGACGCAAATGTTATGTCTATAATTGAACTAGAGTCTCTATCTATCTATCTATCTATCTATCTATCTATCTATCTATCTATCTATCTATCTATCTATCTATCTATCTATCTATCTATCTATCTATCTATCTATCTATCTATCTATCTATCTATCTATCTATCTATCTATCTATCTATCTATCTATCTATCTATCTATCTATCTATCTATCTATCTATCTATCTATCTATCTATCTATCTATCTATCTATCTATCTATCTATCTATCTATCTATCTATCTATCTATCTATCTATCTATCTATCTATCTATCTATCTATCTATCTATCTATCTATCTATCTATCTATCTATCTATCTATCTATCTATCTATCTATCTATCTATCTATCTATCTATCTATCTATCTATCTATCTATCTATCTATCTATCTATCTATCTATCTATCTATCTATCTATCTATCTATCTATCTATCTATCTATCTATCTATCTATCTATCTATCTATCTATCTATCTATCTATCTATCTATCTATCTATCTATCTATCTATCTATCTATCTATCTATCTATCTATCTATCTATCTATCTATCTATCTATCTATCTATCTATCTATCTATCTATCTATCTATCTATCTATCTATCTATCTATCTATCTATCTATCTATCTATCTATTTTTTTTTTTTTTTTTTTTTTTTTTTTTTTTTTTTTTTTCGGATTGGAGGTGGAAACCTTGCATAGGTCCCGGATTGGGTATGTCGGATTCATACCGACTAAAACCACCTCCACCTACTCACGCACCCCACGGGACTGTCAGCGGATATTACTTCGCGGGGGGTGTCAGCATTCGCTGCTACTCATTGGTCCCGTAATGGCCGCATTTTACGGTTTTCCTCTGCTTCACGAAGCGCGTAATTTATGTCGCTTACATACGTGTTCACTGCTGCCCAGCTCTCCTCTGATTTCAGCATAACTGCGATAATGTTATCCGGGTTTAGGGTTTCCCCAATAAAGGTTTGGAGTATACATCGTGGTCCAAGAAATCTCGGGCATGTAAATGTGACGTGTTCAGCAGTTTCCTCTTCGTCTGGACATTGCGGACATCCAGGAGAATTGTCGTGTCCAAAACGGTACAAATAACTTCTATAGCAACCATGTCCTGTAAGGAATTGGGTCAAATTATAGTTCACCTCTCCGTGCTTGCGCTTCAACCATTTATTAATGCGGGGGATCAATCTAAACGTCCAACGGCCTTTAGGCGAATTTTCCCATCTTCTCTGCCACTCCACAATGGTCTTCTCTCTCTCAACCTGACGTATGCTTCTTCTTGATGCTTCTGGGTTTTTTTTAATCTCCTTATGAATATACGCTAATTCACTAGCCGTCAAGTCTATGGGGATAGTTCCCGATATAACACTCGCTGCTTCCATGGAGATGGTTCTAAAGGCACTACATACTCTTAAGCAACACCTTCTATGTATTGACATCATCGATTTTTTGGTGGATTTACTTAGTGCATTTTCCCAAATTGGTGCCCCGTAGAGTAGAACTGCGTTGCAAACACTTGATATTAATAAACGGCGACTTTGGCGCGGTCCACCTATATTAGGCATCATTCTTGCCAGTGCATTTGATACCCCGGCAGCTTTTTTGCATGCGTATTCCTGGTGTTTGGTGAAGGTGAGCCTTCTATCAACCATTATGCCCAAGTACTTTATGGCTTCTGATGAAGTAATTTCGGTTGAACCGACTTTAATCGTCAAGGTTTCTATTTTTCTCTTAGCGCTTATAAGCACTAGCTCAGTCTTATGCTCTGCCAAGTGCAGGTTCATTGTCGTCAGCCACTCCTTGATCGATCTGATTGTTTCATTCGCATATATCTGTACTTCGCAAAGATTTCGTGCTGTAACTAGAATTGCAACGTCGTCTGCGAATCCTACAACTGTTGCCTCCTCTGGAATTTGTAGGTTGAATATGCCATTATACATAATATTCCACAGAAGTGGACCTAGGACCGATCCCTGGGGAACTCCTGATGTAACGCTATATGATTCAAATCCATTATCGGTTTCGAACCACAAAGTTCTGTTGGAGAAATAGTCCTTGATTATCCTAATTAGATACGCAGGTACGTTCGTGTTCCTTAGTGATGAGATTATATGTTTCCATCCGGCAGAGTTGAATGCGTTTTTTATATCAAGTGTGATAATTGCACAGTATTTTCTGTTTTTGCCTTTCCCTTTTGTTGCCTTTCTGGCTAAATCGATAACCAAATTAACAGCGTCTGTCGTTGATTTTGCTTTTCTGAAGCCGTATTGTCTATCAGATAGACCTTGTACCGCCTCAACGGCCACAAGAAGCCTAGTGTAGATAATTCTTTCTAGGCATTTTCCTAGCGAATCAAGAAGACAAATAGGTCTATATGACTGTGGTTCACCAAGCACTTTGCCTGGTTTAGGAATCAGAATGAGCTTCTGTTTTTTCCAGATGTTTGGGAATTTGCCTTCCTTCAGGCAGTTTTTATACAGTTTAATGAATATTTCAGGTCTTGACTTTAGAGCAATTTTCAGAGCTCTATTTGGGATGAAGTCTAAGCCTGGCGCCTTATTATCCCCAATTCTTGAACACAGGTTAAGTATTTCCTCCTTTGTAACATCTATTTCGCCTTGGTATGCTAGTGTATCTTGGTCTATATAAGATTCGCCTTCTGGGAATAAGACCGTTACTATTTCCTTAATGAGACTGGGACACGTAATTTGAGGTGACTTTTTCCCCTTTAATTTTGACATTACCACACGGTAAGCGTTTCCCCAGGGGTTAGTGTCAGCTTCGTCGCAGAGTTTTTTAAAGCTCTCAGCCTTACTGTGGTTTATTGCTTGTTGTAAGCATTTTCTAGCTTGGTGGTAATTGCTTTTATTTGTAAGAAAGTCATGCATGCCCCTACTTCTTTGATATTTTCGCCTGGTTTTGAGGCATTCTCTTCTTAGTTCGGCTATATTGTCGTTCCACCAATAGTTCTCCTTTCTCCTTTGGCAGGATCTCTTTCTTGGCATGGAGGCATCACAGGCAGTTTTTAATGCTTCCGTGATTTGTGTTGCCATGTCTGCTGCCGTACCGTCCTCAATGTGGTAGTGTAAAAATATCTCCGCGAAAGTATTCTCGTCGAGTTTCTCTTTCGCCCAGCCCTGAGTTGTGGGTTTACTTGAGGGTGCTATTGATTCATTATTTGGCTTTATAGTAAAAATAATTGCCTGATGATCACTGTGAGTGTAGTGCTCGCTAACTTCCCAAACCATATTGTTTGCTAGTTTAGTACTTACAAATGTTATGTCCACAATTGAGCCATACCCAGCTCTTCTAAATGTATAAGCTCCACCTCTGTTTGCGAGTACTACATCAAGTCTAGAGAATGCATCGAGGAGAATTCTACCCCTTTCATTCGTCCTTTGGCTGCCCCAATCTACTGCCCATGCATTAAAGTCGCCCCCTATGATGATCTGGTTGTGTTGAAAAGCGTCGTTTACTAGGTTGTCTATGCACCTCTCGAATTCATCCAGAGGTGCATTGGGTGATATGTAACAGCTGTATATGAGTATACCTCCTATTTTAGCTCTAGCATAGCCTTCCTGTTGGTGTTTCATACCTTTTTCTATGGCCTTGTTTCCACAGGCCCACACTGCTGCTCTGCCTGATGAGTCGCTTTCCCAGACGTTTCTGTCAAGGTTCTTGTACTGTTCGCATATTATTGCAGCATCTATTTTCAATTCGAGGATTGTCTGATATAAAAGCTCTTGGGCAGCAACACAGTGGTTTGTATTGAGTTGGATGAATTTCATTTAAATCTCTCGCTTAACGCCTTTTTGAAAACAGGACACCTATAGCTTCCTGCCACGTGCTTCAGTTCCGGATTTCTAATGGATTTGCATAGTATGCAGCATGCCTCACCCTCGCAGTTTTTCGCAATGTGACCTTCTAATCCACATTTTATGCAGAGATGAGATCTATCCACTTCTGATTTGCATACTTTGGAGATATGTCCAAACTCTAGACATCTGTAGCATTTGGTAAGTGTTACTGCCTCCCTTATACGGCATACAGACCACCCAATTTTAATCTTGTTCAGATTTAGAGCCTTCCTTGCTGTCTCAGTTGGGAGACTAATCTTGGCTATTTGGGTTCCCCCGTACGACTTTCGAATTGATCTGATACATGCTTCTTCCATTTCAGGTATATCCAGGGCCTTGCTTAAGGCTTGACATATTTCCAATTTCGTCGTGATGTCGTCCATGTCTTTGCATTCTATCACCGTCTCTTCTTTACGGGTCCTGACTTCAGCGGATCCATTTAGCGCCGTTTGAATTTTTCCGTTGAATTTTTCAGCTACGTCTTTATTTCCAGCCTTCAGCTCGAGCAGTAAGTCTCCTTTCTGAGTTCTGCGAACTTTGTTCACTTCATCTCCTAGCTCCTTTAGTTCAGGGTCAGATCTAATTTTCTTTAAGATATCTGCATATGAAATATCTTCTTTTACTGATATTATCATCGTATCCGGCTTGGGCTTACGGAGTCTCGTTTTCATCCTTTTCCTCCTGTTAACCGCTATCCACTCGTTGTCTTCATTTTTGGCATTTGGGTTTCTATCTGGCTCATCTGCAGGAGGGTTTTCCGTTGGATTCTTCTTCAGAGGATTTTGTTTCGACCTTTTTGGAGTAGGCAATTTTGGGGGTGCATTTTCATCTATGTTTCGTTTTGGCTCTCTTTTAGCGGGCCAAACTCTCGGTGTCGTCTGTGTAGCTTGTTCGGCGATTTTGCAGTCTCCTGTTGGACTTCTGTCGCTCAGTTCTTCCCGCAGTTTATTGTACGTTGCCCTTATCGCCGTTACCTGATCCTTAATGGCGTGGTGCACGTTGTTTCTGCCTTTTACGTAATTCATAAGGCCTATAATCATTTTCCCCAGCTCGGAGACTGTATCGACGCCGTTTGTAGCAGCATTCAAATCCTTATTAGGGTGGGATGAATTTGTTGCTTCTTCTCCAAGGGGCTTATCTTGGGGCGGGGTTCTCTCTATGACCGATTTTCTCTGGAACGGATTTTCATTCAGTGTGGCTGTAAGGGTTTCAGTATTAACTGGTGCCCTTATAAGGCTAGAAACTGGGGTAAAAAAGCATTCCGTGCCACCGGTAGGCAGAGGATTGGTTTCTTCTCCTTTATTGTTGTTGTTTTTAGTTGTAAGACTCATTTCTTTACTGGGTCCCAACTCATAGCCGTTATCTCAGTTCGATGTGTAGTTACGTTATGTGGTCCCATGGTTATCTATGCAGGCAGGGAGGCCATGCGAGGGTTGACGCGGGGTCCTCATGAGACCCTGCGTTCAGAGCCAGACCCGTGTTAATCAGGACAAAGTCAACTGAACCTACACCACCAACTTAACGGCGACAAACATCGATCGTACCATGAGACTTGCCAGTTTTTAACGGGACGGATGCGACTGCGATATTAGCCCAGAAGCCATTTCTGTCGGGTTTCACTCCGACATACTGAAGTTCTGGAATACCGGTGTCAGCAGGCCAAGGGTTCACACAAAACATGTCCATGTATTCCAGTATACCATAATTAAGATCTTACTGGTCTCGATCTTAATGCCATAGAGACGTATCGTTGCGAGTACTGCCGCCCCTCCTGGGGTCAGACGCAGACCAGATAGCCGCCCAATGTGGGTCAGACGCTTCTGGATTTTTGATTGGAAATCCACGGAGGCATCACTCCCCTAATCACTCCTCTCTTGAGGGCGTCCCTGTGGTTGAATACCTATTTAGATGGCGGCATCCATTCGCCATTGTCGCAGATTCGTCTTTGGGCACATGTACCTTTTTGTAGTACGCCCTCCGAGTCTGCCTATCTATCTATCTATCTATCTATCTATCTATCTATCTATCTATCTATCTATCTATCTATCTATCTATCTATCTATCTATCTATCTATCTATCTATCTATCTATCTATCTATCTATCTATCTATCTATCTATCTATCTATCTATCTATCTATCTATCTATCTATCTATCTATCTATCTATCTATCTATCTATCTATCTATCTATCTATCTATCTATCTATCTATCTATCTATCTATCTATCTATCTATCTATCTATCTATCTATCTATCTATCTATCTATCTATCTATCTATCTATCTATCTATCTATCTATCTATCTATCTATCTATCTATCTATCTATCTATCTATCTATCTATCTATCTATCTATCTATCTATCTATCTATCTATCTATCTATCTATCTATCTATCTATCTATCTATCTATCTATCTATCTATCTATCTATCTATCTATCTATCTATCTATCTATCTATCTATCTATCTATCTATCTATCTATCTATCTATCTATCTATCTATCTATCTATCTATCTATCTATCTATCTATCTATCTATCTATCTATCTATCTATCTATCTATCTATCTATCTATCTATCTATCTATCTATCTATCTATCTATCTATCTATCTATCTATCTATCTATCTATCTATCTATCTATCTATCTATCTATCTATCTATCTATCTATCTATCTATCTATCTATCTATCTATCTATCTATCTATCTATCTATCTATCTATCTATCTATCTATCTATCTATCTATCTATCTATCTATCTATCTATCTATCTATCTATCTATCTATCTATCTATCTATCTATCTATCTATCTATCTATCTATCTATCTATCTATCTATCTATCTATCTATCTATCTATCTATCTATCTATCTATCTATCTATCTATCTATCTATCTATCTATCTATCTATCTATCTATCTATCTATCTATCTATCTATCTATCTATCTATCTATCTATCTATCTATCTATCTATCTATCTATCTATCTATCTATCTATCTATCTATCTATCTATCTATCTATCTATCTATCTATCTATCTATCTATCTATCTATCTATCTATCTATCTATCTATCTATCTATCTATCTATCTATCTATCTATCTATCTATCTATCTATCTATCTATCTATCTATCTATCTATCTATCTATCTATCTATCTATCTATCTATCTATCTATCTATCTATCTATCTATCTATCTATCTATCTATCTATCTATCTATCTATCTATCTATCTATCTATCTATCTATCTATCTATCTATCTATCTATCTATCTATCTATCTATCTATCTATCTATCTATCTATCTATCTATCTATCTATCTATCTATCTATCTATCTATCTATCTATCTATCTATCTATCTATCTATCTATCTATCTATCTATCTATCTATCTATCTATCTATCTATCTATCTATCTATCTATCTATCTATCTATCTATCTATCTATCTATCTATCTATCTATCTATCTATCTATCTATCTATCTATCTATCTATCTATCTATCTATCTATCTATCTATCTATCTATCTATCTATCTATCTATCTATCTATCTATCTATCTATCTATCTATCTATCTATCTATCTATCTATCTATCTATCTATCTATCTATCTATCTATCTATCTATCTATCTATCTATCTATCTATCTATCTATCTATCTATCTATCTATCTATCTATCTATCTATCTATCTATCTATCTATCTATCTATCTATCTATCTATCTATCTATCTATCTATCTATCTATCTATCTATCTATCTATCTATCTATCTATCTATCTATCTATCTATCTATCTATCTATCTATCTATCTATCTATCTATCTATCTATCTATCTATCTATCTATCTATCTATCTATCTATCTATCTATCTATCTATCTATCTATCTATCTATCTATCTATCTATCTATCTATCTATCTATCTATCTATCTATCTATCTATCTATCTATCTATCTATCTATCTATCTATCTATCTATCTATCTATCTATCTATCTATCTATCTATCTATCTATCTATCTATCTATCTATCTATCTATCTATCTATCTATCTATCTATCTATCTATCTATCTATCTATCTATCTATCTATCTATCTATCTATCTATCTATCTATCTATCTATCTATCTATCTATCTATCTATCTATCTATCTATCTATCTATCTATCTATCTATCTATCTATCTATCTATCTATCTATCTATCTATCTATCTATCTATCTATCTATCTATCTATCTATCTATCTATCTATCTATCTATCTATCTATCTATCTATCTATCTATCTATCTATCTATCTATCTATCTATCTATCTATCTATCTATCTATCTATCTATCTATCTATCTATCTATCTATCTATCTATCTATCTATCTATCTATCTATCTATCTATCTATCTATCTATCTATCTATCTATCTATCTATCTATCTATCTATCTATCTATCTATCTATCTATCTATCTATCTATCTATCTATCTATCTATCTATCTATCTATCTATCTATCTATCTATCTATCTATCTATCTATCTATCTATCTATCTATCTATCTATCTATCTATCTATCTATCTATCTATCTATCTATCTATCTATCTATCTATCTATCTATCTATCTATCTATCTATCTATCTATCTATCTATCTATCTATCTATCTATCTATCTATCTATCTATCTATCTATCTATCTATCTATCTATCTATCTATCTATCTATCTATCTATCTATCTATCTATCTATCTATCTATCTATCTATCTATCTATCTATCTATCTATCTATCTATCTATCTATCTATCTATCTATCTATCTATCTATCTATCTATCTATCTATCTATCTATCTATCTATCTATCTATCTATCTATCTATCTATCTATCTATCTATCTATCTATCTATCTATCTATCTATCTATCTATCTATCTATCTATCTATCTATCTATCTATCTATCTATCTATCTATCTATCTATCTATCTATCTATCTATCTATCTATCTATCTATCTATCTATCTATCTATCTATCTATCTATCTATCTATCTATCTATCTATCTATCTATCTATCTATCTATCTATCTATCTATCTATCTATCTATCTATCTATCTATCTATCTATCTATCTATCTATCTATCTATCTATCTATCTATCTATCTATCTATCTATCTATCTATCTATCTATCTATCTATCTATCTATCTATCTATCTATCTATCTATCTATCTATCTATCTATCTATCTATCTATCTATCTATCTATCTATCTATCTATCTATCTATATTGAAATCATAGAGAAACAACAATAGCGGAAACTAGAAAAAAATCAAACCTAAATTTTACTCAAAATAATCACACATACGGGTGCTGTTTTTGTTTTCACATAGTTTTATTTACTAATACATTCTCACCACTTAAGTTTTTGTCAACTCTATGTTTCCGCTCATTCACAAGCGACTTTTCCGGGATGCTCTTGGATCTCATGTGGATTGGTAACGTCCCAAATTCAACAATTTTCTTTGTTGACGTATCCATCATACAGAAATGGGCTTACTGTAAAATGAGTGAAGCCCGCGGAACGTTGCCGGAACAAGATACCTATTTTGATAAAACAAATTTACCACTTACACATGTTGTTGAACTTTATATCCGTCAATGGTGATTTGAAAGAACAAACTGAATAAATGACAATCAATTCGACGGATGTAGCTTCAACATTATGGCTCCTATCAACTGTCAATGTTCGGAAGTACCTTTTAAAGCATCCTTTATATAGGCTGAATTTAAGCGATGATAACCATACCCTAAATCGCTCATGCAGAATGTCTAGTGTGGTGTTCGCTATGTGTCCAGTAGCGTAGTCCTGCTGGAACTACATTTTGTCTACGTTCCTTTTCGCTCAATTTGGGATAAAAACAAATTGGTTATTATTGATCTGTAGCGCTTGTCATTGACAGAGGTGGTATCACCAACGTCGTTTTCCAAAAACCGCATAAAACTGGTTCAAGGAAGTCTTTAAATAATAGGTCAATTCACACAAGGTATCGTGTCATATTGACATAAAGACCTAATATTTCACGAATCGGCGGCTCGGCTTAACCTACTCTAAAGCGTTCGGCGCAGATCTCTGCTGGTTGGTTATGATAACACAATAAACATAGCATACAGAGTAGTATTATTTTAGGATATTTTTTGCTTGAAAGGTAATAACAACATTTTTAAACCATTGTTAAATATTAGGACATTATGACAATATGTCACGATATGATACCTTGTGAATTGATCAAATATGTTTGAAAAACCATTTGATAAAAATCTTTCTTTAGAATGATATCAATAATACTTTTAAGTTATTTTTATAAAAATCACATATATGATTATTTAGTTCATTTAATTTATACTTATCTTATTTAAAACTAATTATTAACAAAATGTTCAATTAATTATAATACTATACAGACTTAAAGTCTACCAAAAATATCCTCTTCCTTTAAGCCATGCTGACCTAAAAAGTTAGCAGACCATTTGTCTATTTTAGCAATCAGCTCGGGGGTAAGTTCGTCTTTAAAGGAACCCACAATACCGCGACGCATGAATCTAAAAGCAAAAGCAATTAAATCAGTTAAAACATTAAGTATGCTATTATAATCTTCAAAACTTCGAGAGAGAGAAAAAACTTACTGGAAGTCTTCCTTGACGTCAGGATTGTCAGCTTTAAGTAAATCGGTTAAATTGGTTTTCTTATTTTCTAGAGGAATAATTAAAAGAAATATTTACTTTGTAAAATCTAAAAAAGTCTTTGAATAATTTCACTTACTTTTCATACTATCAAATGTTAAATGTTGCAAAAGCCCTTGCATCTCGTCTTTTGTAAGTTGAGGTCTCTCCAGAAAGCTACATAATCTTTGCAAAACATCTGCCAAATCACGTTTCATTTCCTCATAGGTAACAAAGAATATGAACGATTCATGGCGCATTTTCCAAAAGTCCACTATATGAGACCAGAAGTGGGTATAAATGATTTCATTGTTTAGGAAATCTTCCACATAATCCTGAAAATTATCACCATGCCACATGCCCAAGTTCTTGATGAAGTGGTAGGACGATACAATAACATCTTTGGCATTGCGGGCCACATAAATTATCTAGGGGAAAGGTAGAGTGAACTAGTTTTATTAAAAGTTATTTATATTAGACTCCTTTAAATTTACCTTTTGTTTCTTTTCCCATATTTGTAGAGGTAATAAGTTGGCTGGTAAATGAGATTTGATTAGACGTGGACTGGGTAGTTTCTCAATCAACTCAACGTGATTTTGTACACCAGGCATAATACCATGGAAACTGAAAGTGTTAATTCATAATTTTAATAATATTTATATTGAATTCTTAACGGTTTCAGTCATATAGATTTAGCTCTAAGGATAGTTTTTTTTCATGTAGAATTCTGGGAACTAATATGTTCGGTCGCTAATGCTGTATCCTTACTGGTTCATAACTTAAACTGTAATCCGTTTTATTATACTCACTCCAGAAAAGGACTTCTTATCATCACCACCTCCTCCTTTGACTTTTCATAATCCAAGTTATTCAATAACAACCAGGCGCACTCCTGCATCCAGGTAGTGCCACACTTCATAAACGTCACCACAAAAACATCATCCTTTCGCAACTCCAAATTCAAAAACTGATCACAAACTGTTTCAAAATGCGCCGACAAAGTACACCAGCTCTCCGACCAATTCTTCTTCAAGGGTATATTTTTGCCCTCTGTGGCATACTTTTTCATGGGAAATGGAATTCCAGCCTTTGAAGCTTCACTGACATGTTCAAGCGATTTCAAAACATTGGCCGCAGCTACCATATTGAAAGCCAGTGTTTCACTGTTCGAAGATCTTAAGCAACTAAGTAATTACTAATAATATATTTTTCTTTTAATCATTTAAATGTCACCAAAGTGGCCGTGATTAGATTAGCGGTATCAATTATTATTTAGTTTGCTAAACTCATCGCACAAGTGGTATCAGTTTTGGCAAACGTGTTTCGAAAATAAAACACGAGTATAAAGATTTTATGTCAGTGAAACTAAATAAAAAATAAAACTATTTTATGGTTTGTTTGTATTTTAGGCTGTGATAAGAAGACCAAAATAGTTAAAATCTGTTACAGTTTGAAAGTTGAATATTAAATATCAAAATTGAGATAAGAATAAACAGAGTACTTAGTCGACTGTTTAGTAGATTAAGAGAAGATTATAGCATTATTTCTTAAAGAATTATTTAAGATGTTTAAATACTGCAGAAAGCTTTAAGTTACCCCATAATATTCTTTCAAAAACTTTAGGCTAATGATTCCAATTATTAATGGAAATTTTGAGGATAAAAAGTTTATTTTTAAAACTTGTAAGATTCAAGCCACTAAGTTTCTAAAGATATCTAAAATGATGACACTCAAAACCCACACTAGTAACAACACCGATTCTATAGGATTTGGTATAAAACATAAGGAAGATACTGATTCAGTTTATTTAATATTACTCAGTTTCTATAGCGACACAATAAGATATAAAGAGGAAGGTATGCTTTTAATAATGAAAAACAACATCAGCCAAATGACCACCACGACCACGCTTACAGGACCAGATTCTTTTCATGAAATTTTCCATAACCAAATCCCAAAGTGGCTGCCCTATTTCCTCGATAGCGTCACGAATTCTATCTATGAGGTCTTGAATCGACGCTGGGCTGTTGACGTAGACCTTCTCTTTCACGTGGCACCAAAGGAAGAAGTCACAAGGTGTTAAATCACAAGATCTCGGTGGCCAATTGTGATCACCTCTTCGACAGATAATAACAAGGACGCAATCAGCAAAGACACTACGTTGTTGATGATCGACCGGTTTGAGTTCTTGTGTTAACTGAACTTTATAAGCCTTAAGGCCCAAATCTTTATGCAAAATACGGTGTAATGACGTTTGTGTAATGCCCAATTCCAAAGAACGACGAGGAATGGACAAACCTGGGTTTTATTTCAACACTTTAACAGCAACATTCTCAGTTATTCTTGAGCGACGAGCACGGGTTCACATCACTAACTTGTCCCAACAGCTCGAATTTTTCCACCAATTTCTGTATTGCGGTCCGACAAGATGCTTCACGACAACTCAAAAATGCTTTAGTTTTGCGAACTGTGACTGCAAGATTTTCACCATTTTTGTAGTGTTGAATAAATGCTTCAAAAATGACAGCTACCGAAATACCGGGAGATTCAAAATAACACCTCTTGTTGGAAAACCCTTTATATAAACGTATTTTATTCGGTGTGCAACGTTCAGAATTTTTTTCAAATTATTTGCTTTTATTTTAAAACATTTGTACAATATAAATTTATTCAAAGTGTTTTCCATTGTTAGCAATGACATTTTCCCATCTTTCTGCCAACATATGGATTCCGAACCAAAAGAACTGCTCATCTTTTGAGGCCAAGAAAGAATCAAGCCAATATCGGAATATTGTCATGATGGAATATTACGGATTCATGTCTGGCCGCATATTCAGTTCCTTTCGATACAGGTCAGATTTCAGCAGCTCATAATAGATAGGACCCAAATGCAGAGAATTACCTTAGCGCCATGGATATTTTGCTTTGATGTCGATTCGGCTGGTTGGCCGGGCTTCACATACCATCTCTTACGCTTCAGGTTATTGCAGAGAATTTATTTTTCATCGCTAATAATGATTTGGTGCAAAACTGACTTCTTTTATAGCGATCAAGCTGAATTTCGGACATGCGAAATCGTCTTTCAAGGTCACTTGACTTCAATTCGTATGACACCCAATTTTCCTGCTTTTGGATGAATCCTGGTGCTCGCAAACGTTTTGAAATTGCTGCTTAAGTACTTCCCAATGATTTTGCCAGCTCTTATTAAGTTCAACAGCAATCTTCATGGAATAATGCCTACAATTCTGGGTCTTCAAACATTTTTGGCTGGCCTGAGCGATTTTTCAAGGTCTCTCGACTTCCATTGGTATGGCATCCAATTTCCCTGCTTTTGGATGAATCCTGCTTTTGGGAAACGTTGCTTGAGTAGCTCCCAATGACTTTGCAAGCTCTTGTTGAGCTTGACAACAATCTTCATGAAATAATGCCTACAATTCTTGGTCTTCTAACTTTCTTGGCTGACCTGGACGATCTTTGTCTTCCGTGTCAGAATCACCACTTCACAACCCAACAATCCATCTCTCGCTTCTTTGAACCGAAGTGCTTCAGCGGCACTTTTTTCAAAATAAAGAAGTTGAAGCAAATGTAAACTTTTATTTGAATTCACTACGAGAAAACTTGTAGTTTCCGAACATTAGTAGGTATTCGACTGCTTCTTTGATTTCTTTGTCTTGACTTTGAAACAAATATCAATTGAGGATCTTAAGAATTTTTGGCGTTTCAACCTATCAACTGATATAACTTTTTCATTACCGTTAATATCCAATGTGAACAGTTTTTGCGATCTTTTAATGACACGAAATGGACCTTGATATGGAGGTTGAAGAGATTTCCTAACACTGTCTTCTCGAACAAATAAGAAATCGCAGTTTGTTAAATATTAAGATAAGAAAACTGTACGGTTTGTTTTATGGACTAGTGCAACAGGTCTTAATGAATTCATTTTATTCTTGAGGGATTTTACAAATTCATTTGTTGGAGGATTATCCGATGTCTCGGCGAAAAAATCTCCAGGTTAACGAAGAGCGTATCCGTTAACGAGTTCAGATGCTGTACACTTAATGGTTTCAATAAAACTTGCTCGAAGACCTTACATGACAGTTGGAAGATCGTCATACCAATTGGAATTTTTATGACACATAAATGCTGTTTTGAGATATCTGTGTCATCTTTCTATCATACCATTTGCAGATGGATGATATGAGGATGTGCGAATAAGTTGAGCTCCTAAAATATTTCCAAGTTCTTTAAATAGCTGTGACTCAAATTTTCGGCACTGATCTGTAGAAATTCTTAGAGTTACTCCAAATCTTGTAAGCTATCCTTTGTAAAAAGCTTCGGCTACAGTTGTGGCTTTACAATCTTCTAATGGGATAGCTTCGTCCTCCGTGTTCTTTTGTTAATAATCAGCCGGAAAACTCACAACAATGCCACCAATCGTCTTTTTATGTACGATAAAACTGTAGGAAAATGTTTCCTTCGAAGGAATTCTCAGTGGAAATTTGTGGTTGCTGACGTTTTTCATCCGATAACTGGAGCTAATTTTTTTAGGAATTTTCATTGCAAAAGATGAATTTGGGGTGGGTGTATCACCAGCTGCAGGATTCCGGACATCGGCTGATGCTGAACTTTGTTCAGTTGTAGAACGTGTTGCAGGCTTCTTGTGTATGTGACAATCAGATCACGTCGAGGTCACCAATTAAAATAAAATTTAAAAAAGAAACAACTAAATTATTATTTACTCGAAGCAAACCAAATTTTTTTGTTTACACTATAATGTTCAAAAACTAAGTGATACTAAAATGACTCATAAACCGTCCAAAATAATAAATTTCTTTTGGTCCAGCAAATGATCAACTTCTTGGAAATTGAGTTTCGCTTTTAGATCCCTATTATCATAATTAACTTCGTTTTTTTCTTATTCGGTCGATAATTTTCCAATCGTGCTTGTTTTCACATTTTTTTCCTAAGTATCATCGAAACATGTAGACATCTTCCTGGAATTGAGATACCATAAATGGTTAACTATTTTAGTCAATGTCTTGCTGCAATTTCTTTATCAATTATTCTATATTGAACTAAATGTAGGTCTTGTTTGGGGGCTTGGGTGGACTTGTGTGCATTAAACCATGCTTTTACATAAATCTTGATTATAAATACGCAAATATCAATTTTCATTAACTGATTTAGAGAGGAAGGCTATTGAAGATATTTGCTTATTTATAATCAATATTTATGTAAAAGCATGGTTATACTCATATGGACGTTTCCAAGATCACATAAATGACAGAAGCACACACTTCAATGAGACAAAAAATTGGAAAATACTTACATTTTATTTAATTTCTTTATATTTTTGTGTAGAACGTTAGTAGCTCTATCCTAATATGACAATAACAGAAGTAAGTTTTTTTTTTTTTTTCTTTTTAACAAAAACGCGAAACTCTGCGAATTGCGCCTGACTTTTATAAGAAAACAGTTTTTAATATTATCTAAATAATCATTGGTTTATTCTACAATTTATAGAATTACTAGCTGACCCGGCAAACGTTGTTTTGCTTTCAAGATGGTTGAAGAGGAATCGTAGTTTTGGCTTCAACTTTTTTGTTTTGTCACACTAAAATTAATAAAAAGTCCTAGAATTTTTTTTATACAAAAACTTTTACGATTTTTTTATATTTTTGAGGTCTTATTTTAATTCTTAATGTACTTAATACATTTGCATACACAACGTTGTTCGTTATTCCATCTGGAGCATGAATAAACAAAGAATTTTGAATGGCAACTCTTGAACAGGCCACGTATAGCTCCCCATGAGATAAGCACGGCTCCTCCAAATTCAATCCTCATACTTGAAGCGTTTGTTCTTGTGCCTTGTTGATGGACATTGCAAATGATAGATGCACTGGGAATTGCAAGCGCTTGAAGTCACATGGCATGTCCGTTGGTTTCAGTGGAATACACGGTATAAGCACAATTTCGCTTTTCCAGTCAATATTGTGGCTTCAATCAAATTCGGCATACATTTTTTACTGCAAGTCTTGTGCCAGTAAACAGTTTAGGTGCATTTAAATTCCTCAGTAAAATAATAGATCCTTTAAATTCAAACAATGCGGTGGCATACCAGGCGGTTCCAATGAATTCACAAGTTCAACTGGATAATTGATTGCGTCATCTTGATGCATTGTGGTATCAACAGATTTCTATGATGTCACTGGACCTGGTAACTTTTAGAATGTGATAATGATTGCGTTCCACATTTTTTGGTGCGAGACTTGAGCGTTCTCTTAACCAATTGTGATTCGTGTAATTTTTAATATTATTTGGGAAAACGGAGGGCAGTTTGTTGATGTTTGTATAGGAATACATAGGAAAATCTAAATGCCATATCTCCGGAATCACTGATCCTATTTCGCCCATTAAACTAGCTATAGACCATCCCAACGTACTCTGAATGTTGGTAGTATATTAAAACTTTTCATACCCACTTAATTGATTTTCTTTTACAGCCCAGAGTATGAAACGTTACATGGCATAGTCTAACGTGACATAAATCTCCCATTTTCGTTTCACTTAAATGATTTTCCAATTTAAAAAATTCAAGGTTGTCGAGTATTCTTGTTATTAAACTTATAAGTATTTAATGAAACAAAAACTAACTTAATTTTAAATGACTTAAATAATCAGTCTTAAATTTTACCAAAAATATCCTCTTCCTTTAAACCATATTGGCCCAAATAGTCAGCAGACCATTGATCAATTTTAGCAATTAACTCGGGAGTTAGTTCATCTTTAAAAGAGCCCACAATGCCGCGTCTCATGAATCTAAAAAATAATAACAATTAAAACTTCATTCCACCATGTTAATAAAAAAAAAGAAAAAACTTACTGAAAGTCTTCTTTGATTACGGGACTGGTATTCCTCATGAAATCAGTTAAATTGGTTTGTTTATTTTCTGGAATTTAAAACAAAATAATTAAAGCTCTTCAAAAATCAAGTATTTTAACTATACAACATACCTTTCATACTATCAAATGATAAATGTTTTAAAAGTCTCTCCATTTCTTCTTTAGTTAATTGTGGTGTCTCCAAGAAAGTGCTAAGTCTTCTTAGAACCTGCTCCAAGTCACGTTTCATTTCTTCATAGGTTACAAAGAATATGAAAGGCTCATAGCGCATTTGCCAAAAGTCCACAATATGAGACCAGAAATTTGCATAAAGTATCTCATTATTGAGGAAATCTTCCACATAGTCTGAGAAATTATCACCACTCCACATGCCCAAGTTTTTGACGAAATGGAAAGAGGACACTATGACATCCTTGGCATTGCGGGCCACATAGATAATCTGGTAGGATTAAAAATGGAATTATTTAGTAATCCAAATATAGTTTAAGTAGAGAACAATAACCTTTTGTTTCTTTTCCCAAATTTGTAGAGGCAACAAATTGGCCGGTAAGTGGGATTTAATGAGACGTGGGCTGGGTAAGTTTTTACACAATTCTATGTGATTTTGTATAAAAGATGCCAAACAGTGATATCTAAAATATATAAATGATATTGATTGATATTGCTGGATATTTTTTTCAAATAAATTTCCACTCACTCCAAATAAGGACTTCTTATCATAACCGGCGCCTCTTGCGCTTTCTCATAATCCAAATTATTCAACAGCAACCAGGCACACTCCTGCATCCAGGTGGTGCCACACTTCATATAAGTCACCACAAAGACATCATCTTGCCTTAATTCGAAATTTAGAATTTCTTCCGAAATAGTTTCAAAGCGTGCCGTAAAAGTGCAAACTGTTTCGGACCAATTTTTCTTTAAAGGAATATTTTTACCCTCCGTGGCATACTTTTTCATGGGAAATGGCGATCTAGCCTTAGAGGCTTCACTGTTATGCTCTAAAATTTTCAACATGCTGGTTGAGAGCTAAATACTACTTTCACTTTTAGAATCTAAGAAGCAACTAAAATTTTTACTTTTGAAGGTAAAATAAGTTATTTAAATGAGGTATTTTTGGCATACTTATGTTTAGGATACGATAAGATTATGTTCCCACAATCAAGGGTAGTAAATAATTTGTACAGAACATATTAAAAAAAAAAAAAAACAAGTTAGAAAGTATGGTCAATTCAGACTAAGTATACAATACTCTACACTGAATATATGAGCAAATTATTGACTGATCGCCAACAAATTTAGCAACATTATTTCTGAGCACGTAATACTTATTAGAGTTAACTTTTATATCGATATTAATACATGTACAACATTTGAGCATGTTAAGGTGATTTCCGACGGGTTTTTAAATGGAAAAACTATGACTAATTGAGGACCGATCCTCATAAAATTAGGTGACATGACTTCCTTATATATAAAACATATTTGTAGCGAAATAGATACGAAGTAGATACCTAAATATATAAATTAAACATTTATGACCGATGAAGTCCTATTTCGGGAGAACATTTCAATGGAGGCTAGGTAAAATAATGGACCGATTTAATCCAGTCAATGGGTCAAAAATAATGCATATACCAAGTTTAAAAAAAAAAAATCTTCTAATTTACGACCTGTACTTTGCACACAAGGTTTACATAGACAACCAGACAGACGGACGGACGTCGTTAAAACGACCCAGCAAATGATTCTGAGTCGATAGATATACATTAATGTGGTGGTAGACTAATACTTTTGGGCCATACAAACATCACCACAAACTCATGTAGGGTATAAAAATGGCGACATCTCGTGATATAAACAGCGTCAATTTTATTAAAGGTGATTTGTACGTTATTGATTAGAATATTCTGATATGATATTGGATGAGTATAAAAATACTATTAGGAACCACTTCACATTATGGAATATGTACTTTTATTTGTTACTTAAGCATGTTATAAAAAAAAACAAGTAAGAGTGCTATATTCGGTTATGCCGAATCTTATATACCCTTCACCTTTGTTGTGGATGCATTACTTGCCCATTTATATCAAATTTTATATTGCTATTTTGTAGAAGTTACAAACGAAACAAAAATCTTATATATACCCTTCTCAAAAACAACAACGCCACACGAAACGAAACACCAAAAAAAAAAAAAACAAAATACGGAAAGCAGTGAAACCAACTTACATCCAAACATACATATGTACGTTTTGTTGCTTTTTTGTGAAACACCAAAAAAAAAAAAACACAAACAAAATACACAAAGCATGAAGCCAACACACATACGTTTTGTTGCTTTTTTGTCACAGCATGCAATAAATTGTCTTTTTTTGATGAAATTCTCAGAGGTTGTCTCGGATTTTTGCTGATATCTCCGTTATTTATAGACGGATTTAGCTGATTATAAATAGAAAACTTCTCGAAAGTATGTCTGAGAGAATTATTGATGATTTGGATCCCGAAGATATCTGGGGTCTTCAGAAAATTGATTTCAACAGACGGACAGACAGACAGACGGACATGGCTTAATCGACTCCGCTATCTATAAGGATCCAGAATATATATACTTTATAGGGTCGGAAAATTATATTGTGGAAATTACAAACGGAATGACAAATTTACATATACCCTTCTCACGAAGGTGAAGGGTATAATAATTAAAAATGTTACCCAATTAGAAATTTAGAGTCTCTGCCAACACATAATGGTTCAATCGAAATAGTTAATACATCTGAATTTTATAAAATTCTTGTCCAGTTGAAAAATAATAGCTGAACGAATCATATAGCCTTTGTGACCAACTTGTTAGAATACTAGGTAAGATACAGGGTGGCGAAGTCGACTACCTCTGGTTATTGAAGCTTTGTACAGCTAGATTTTAATAAATGAAACTTTGTATTCAGGCACGGACCCGAAAAGATTTAATATAGAAAAAGGAAGAAAGAGAAATTTAACCCCTTAGAGTTTCCAAAAAACTGAAGAATTTCAAAACCGCGGTTTTGGTTTTAAAAAATTTTCTATAATATTGAACTTAGAATCAAGAAATTACTTTGAAATTTCAAAATTGACAGTGGTTTAAGTGTGGAAAACTGTTACTTTATTTTCTAATGGTACTTTTTGTTATATTAAATTATTTTAGTTATATGTATACATAATAGTTGGCTGATTTGCTTCTGAGTAAAGAAAGAATCAAGGTTAGAGGGCATAATGATATTGTAGTAACAGAAACTATTATTGAAATTTCTATAATAATGAACATATAAGCAGGAAATTAAACACACATGGTCCTGTGTTTTTCCAACTAATAGTACTTTTTGAATATTTTATAACGATGGACCTAGAAACGCGAATTCAAAAGGGATAATTAATGTTATTATTTCTTTATTGTAAAGGTACTTTTTGAATATTTTATAATAATAAACCTTAAAATTGAAAATAAGGCACAAATGATTCTAAATGAGTTAGAATTCACAAAATCTGATTATAGTAGTAACATTCTTTTGAGAGATTCATGATGCTGAGTAGAAATACAAATTATTCTAATAATACGTTTAGAATGACCTAGAATCCACATTGGAATGAATCAATAAACATGAAACTAGAGACATGTTTTGCTGAATTAGTCTTAATTCACAAAGGGAAACTTAATAGTACTATTTCTTTCTTCCAATTGAATATTAGAAAATAACTAAGACTTTATTACACAAATTTTGCGTTATTTAGCCTGCTACATCTTCTGAAGCAATTATTGTAATACAATTTAAACAAATCTTGAGATATTTTTACCGATTTGTTTTTAGAGATATTCTCATTTCTAAATTTTGAATTTTTCTACTGAAAATAGATTAAAAGTAAAAACCGAAGAATAATAGTCGGTTTCGGATTTAGGCCTTCAAAAACCTCGGTTTCGAAACTCTAGTTGACCTGGATCCGTGTCTGTTTGTAATAAACCAAGTGTGAAGGTAAAGATATTCCAGTTTATTTCTCTAAGCTATTTCAAGGCGAATTTATTTACTGCTTGTCTAACTCCAAAACCGCTGTAAGTAGTATAATTGGAACCGATTATGGCCAATTTGCTAGGATTCTGTAACTGAATGACTGCAAAAATCAAAAACAGGGGTGAAAATAAATAAAGACGAACAGAATACAGTAACGCATTTTCTTTATATATTTACTAACTGAACCTTGCTGGCCCTTAGAAAACATCTGTTTTATATTGCATCACGATCTAGATTTTAATATACAGTGACAGACAAAACTAAAGCACGGACTCCCTGGACCTGACTTCGCACCTAAAACCTGTAGCCAAATGACGGCGGATAAGATGGTCATATGACAAAGTTCTAGCAGATATCTATAAGTCTACTAGCTTGACCCGGTGCGCTTCGCTACCCCTGTCGATGTAAAAATCGGTTCAGCCGTTTAGTAATTATTGTTTAAAAACTAAAGGTACCAATTTACCCGTTTTTCCCCCTTTTTATCCCTTTCTGGTCCAAGTATAAATTTATAGCCTATTGACGCTTCCAAGTAAGGATTTATCTACGTTCCAAATTTCAATAAAATCGGTTCAGCCGTTTAGGCGTGATGCTCAAACAAACAAACAAACAAATAAACAAACAAACTTACAAAGACATTTATATATTTATATAGAAGATAAGAAAAACATGAATTTTCCAAATGTAAGCCAGCAATAATCAACGATTGGCTTTGTGCTTTGTTAATGGTTATAGCAAAGACAAAACGAAACGGGA
Organism: Calliphora vomitoria; assembly: GCA_942486065.2. Classification (NCBI taxonomy): domain Eukaryota; kingdom Metazoa; phylum Arthropoda; class Insecta; order Diptera; family Calliphoridae; genus Calliphora; species Calliphora vomitoria. The sequence continues at coordinate 108,895,952 of OW818031.2, forward strand.
ATTGAATTTAAAAGTCATTGGAAATCATCGGTACGCATGGAATCAGTACGTCTTCACCTTTTAATCTGTACATTTTTTGATGGTCAATCTTGTTCCGTTACAAACAAGAAGAAGCATTATCAGTGATCCAACTTTCAATGTTAATACATGTGGTGGCTTTCCGGCTGGTTCCAATTAATTCAAAAATCCAGTAGGATAATTGACTTCTTGTTCTTCGTTCATTACTGTGTATTATAATATTCTGTATTTCATTGTTTCGCCAGGCAGTTTCAATTGAATGTGCTCATTGAGCTGGTCGACATCATCTTTTTTGATGCCAAAATTGCAAGTTCCTACAGCCCATCAGAATTATTGTTGTTGTAAGACTTGGTTCGGCGGGAACGATATCTCATTTGTGGCTGGATTAATTAAAAATTTTCCATTTCCGATGTACAACAGTTGTTTTGAGAACGTTTCGGCAGAAGTGTATTGCAGCAAATGCACACGCATGTTCGTCGATTGGACTCAGTTCCAAAGATATGAAGATTTCAAGCATGCGTTCAAATCATCTGCGGCCATTGATCGAAGAGCGCCGTATCAGAGGGCGTATAACTGCTGACTGCGTCCGTCGTCCAATAACGTCGACGCAATTCCTCATGATGCCACTGCCAGTGCAATTCAATACAGCATTCGAACCGACGCCAATATTAAATTGATGAGGAATGTTTTGCCTATCCCTTTCCGTTTGCTATACGTTGCATAATTTTGTCGTAAGCATTTTTTTAATCAGAAACCAAACGTTTGGTTTGAGTATTCACTTATTGTTTTTGCTGGTTCACATTGAAGTGCTGCTCACTCAAAAAACGTTTGTTCACTTAAGTAATAACAAAGAGAAATATACATAGAGCGGAAACTCTCCTGTCAAAGACCTAACTCAGTTGTCAAAAACCTAAGTGCTGAGAACATAGAGAATTATACATAGAGACGAGACACTCCGATTTGTCAAACACAAATAAAACAAATCTATGTCTGATACAACAACAAAATACATTGTCTAGCATGTATTTTGTTGTTGCAAGAGTTAGGTTTTTGACAATTACGTCTCGTCTCTATGGCTGAGAATTTATAAGTAAAAAAAACAATGTGAAAGCAAAAACCACACTCGTATGTGTGATTATTTTGAGTAAAATTTTTGTTTGAGTTTTTTTCTAGTTCCCGCTCATGTTGCTTCTCTATGATTTCTGTCGCAGCTGTTCTAATAATTAAAGCTTAAATTTGCCGATCACAACAATACGTTGAGCTAAATAAATAGAGAGTATGAAATGTTTTTAAAAAAAGCTTTTTATTCAATTGTTTTTCATTCTATTTATATTATGTTCAGCAGAAGCCCGCCACTATCACTCTGACTAAGCGAATTACATATATATATTAATAACAAAGCCACATAATTGTGTGAATTTAGTTCAAAGAAAATGTTTAAAGTACGCTCACGTTCCTCGGACAATATAGACAAACATCAGGGACGTCCATTTGTAGATATATCCGCTAATGGGGTTAATATACCTTTGGTGGGTGAAGAATGGTTGGAACGTTGGTGCTCCCTGCCCATAACAGAAGATTCCTTCAAAAGACTTTATGAATTTCAAGTAAGAGATGATGATGTCTATGTGGTGACATTTCCCAAATGTGGCACTACCTGGATACTAGAAACCACTTGGCTGTTGGTCAACAATTTGGATTTCGTTAAAGCTAAAGCAGAGGATTTGATTACTCGTAGTGTTTTTATAGAGTAAGTGGCTGATATACTTAATATTCGAATTACATATGTTATAAATTCCTTTCGTTTTAGCTTAAGCGCTTTGTATAGTGAAATGGCCAAGAACTCCGTTGAACAGGCGGACGAGGCTACTTCACCCAGAGTTTTAAAATCTCATTTGCCGGCTCATTTGATACCCAAACAAATATGGGAAAAGAAATCAAAGGTCAGTTGGGAAAATTTATTATAATAAATATGAATTTAAATGCCACTGCGCTAAGTATATTGATAAAAAAAACTTTAGATTAACGGCTTAATAGTGAATTATCTCCCTCAAAACAAACCAGATAATTTACTGTGCACGCAACCCCAAAGACATGGTCGTTTCATATTTCCACTTCCATCGTGGCCTGGGTACTTGGCAGGGCGATATTAACGAATTTGTGGAAGATATTATCAATAACGATATTATGTATTCTCCCTACTGGGAGCACTTTATGGACTTTTGGCGTATGCGTGATGAAGAAAATGTATTTTTTACCACCTATGAGGATATGAAAAGAGATTTGAGAGCGGTTTTAATAAAGCTAAATAGATTTTTGGAGAAACCTGAACTAAGTGATAAGCAACTACAGCAGTTGGAAAAGCATTTATCATTTGACTGTATGAAGGGTAAGCAAATTCATACTAGATCTTAGTGTAAATACATGATATAAAATAGATTTTAGTATCTGTTATCTTATCTACCACTATTAAACAGATTTTCATTAATTTGTAATAAGTGTAAAGTAAATTTTAATTAAAATCATATAAGTACTCTACAAATTAGAAAAACTTTCAATTTGTTAAATTTTATATTCTGTGACTTTGAAAAACTACTTTCGAATTATCCCTTTAAATACTTTAATTTTTAAATTTTTCTAGCCAATAAACGTGTAAATCTAACTTATAGCATAAAAGCCGGCCATGGCAGTCCACATGTGCGAGACGATTTTCAGTAAATTTTCGTTTAATTAAATCAATCTAAATTGTTTAACAATACTATTTTCTTTCTTTTTTAAACAGATTTATGCGCCGCGGTATTGTGGGCTCTCACAAGGATGAGTTATCTCCCGAAATTCATAAGAAATTGGATGCTTGGATAGCGGAGCATTTGAAAAAATACAATGTTAAATTAGAGGATATTTTTGGAAGTATTTAAAACTTAGAAGTATAAATGAAAACATTTATATATAATTATTATACATGATTATTTTGTATAGAAGTAACAATAAAATTAACAATATACCCAATGGGTATTACCCATCCATTAAAAATTAAGAAAAAACTGTATGCTTGAAGCTAAAATTTAACTACATAAAGGCCAATGCTTGAAGCTAAAATCGAACTGGACAAAGGCCAAGGTTTGAAGCTAAAATTTAATTACATAAAGACATTAATGTTAAGCTAATATTGGACATGATAAATATCTAAGCTTGAAGCTAAAATTGATCTACATAAAAACCTGCGATTAAAGTTAAAAATTTTCTACATAAAGACCTACTATTAAAGCTAAAATTGATCTACATAAGGACCTACGATTAAAGCTCAAAATTGATCTACATTAAGACCTACGTTCGAAGCTAAAATTAAACTACATTAAGACTTGCGATTGAAGCTAAAATTGAACTACCAAAACCCCTCCGACTAAAGCTACAATTTAACTACTATGTGCATCAATAGTGAGTACTGAAAAACCTTTTTTGCAGAACCGAAACTAACATTCGGCCTAATCTGCAACAATACCAAACTTTTACATTCTAATCGATGAATGGATTTGATGATTTACATTACCTTCAAAAAATCAAATAATTCACTAACGTTTACTCACTTCTGAGACTCATAGTATATAAAGACCTTTATTTGAAGATAAAATTTAACTAAAATCTATTGCTGTATGGCTTAAAAATGCGGGATTCACAATAGAAGGCGTATCTTTTGAACACAGTTTTTGTTTTTAATAACATATATATGTGATTTTGAAGGATACATATCTGTCATTTATTCTCACTTAGTTATTGATAGTATAAGGGCCATTATTACAACTTGACTTTATGTTCGTGATAGTAAAAGTTAACTTTAAGTAGAGTTGTGTCGCTCTGAACTAAAACGCTATTTTTTAAATGATTCAGTTAAAAGGTTTATACTACGACTACAAATCAATTACAAAAACAACAGGTAATTTCTTATTTTGTGATACACTAAAACAATGTGTCAATGTTGTTTTTGTAATTGAATTGTAGACGTAGTATAACCTTATAACTGATCACTAAAAAAGAGCGTTTTAGTTCAGAGCGGCACAAGTCTAACTTTAAGTAATAGGAAAAGGTTGCTTTAAAGTTAACTGTCACTACATATTACGAACATAAAGGCAAGTTGTAATTATGGTCCTAAATCAAACAACAAGTTGTTTTTTTTGCTTCGAAAATGCTACGAAATTTTGCGCCAACAAAGCGTCTTATGCGGAAATGTTTGCTTTTCATCTTTAACCCGTCAATGGTGACCTATATGACTTAAAAACATTGAATAACTTTATTCTCCGTTGTTTTTTTTTTTAAATTTTTTAAATTTTCTAAATTTTAATATTTTTCTTTTTTCTTAGACCAGCACTCAGGGGATGACCCCCCCTCATGCAAAGCATTGTGTTGGAACTAGGAAAATAGGTTATGGGAGGGAGGATAGAGGGTGTAGTGTTTGTGGACATTTGATTTGAATTTTCCTATATTGAAAGTGACAGGAAAGACTTCAGGAGGAAGCTTATTCCACATACGGACAGTAAAGAACGAATTTTCTCTGTAATGTGTTGTGAGATCTACTGTCCAGTCGACAACGAATTGATGAGCCCTTGTCAAAAAACGTGTGTTGTGAAAAAAACAACGGGTTGCGGGAACAAGTTCCCTAATTTCAGCAGAGCACATACCATTGTATTATCGGTAGAACAGTGAAACACAACCCACATTGCGACGATGTTCCAGTGAGTCAATAGAGCTGGATACCCTACTGTCACCGATAAGCACCTTCGTCCTCTCCTGTATGCGGTCGAGTAACTCCAAAATAGACTTTGAAGCACCAGCCCACACATGAGAGTGGTATCCCATTTTCGGTCGGATATAAGTGGTGTAGATAGTAAGGAGATCACATGGAGTAAAATATGTCTTACACCGTTTTAGAAAACCGAGGCACTTGAATGCTTCTTTCGACACTCGAAAAATGTGTTTTGTCCAGCGGACATCGCACTGAATACTCATGCCTAGAACATCAAGGGCTTCTGATTCCTTAATATTTACACCACCCATAAAAACAGATGGAGCAACAGGATATGTTGTGCGTTTGTGTGTTAACATACAACATTGAGTCTTGCGTGAATTGAAATCGTCTCTACTTATTCGCACAACCCCATTCAGAGATTTTCACAATATCTAGGTTAAGCATATCATTCATGTTTTGCCTCATTGCCCCAATCTCCAACAGGCTTGGTCTATAATTGAAGGCATATGAATGGCAAATGTTGCTGTCATCAGCAAAATACAAGATAGGATTGGAAGTTTGACATAGAAAGTTGTTTATAAAAATAAGAAATAGAGTATTGAAGTAAAATTGATTAAATATCCTTGTTTGATTGTCAAAGAGCATAAAAAATGCACTGTTAGTGTGGGATACTGGCGTCACCATTGATTAAAGTCAAATTTGCATCATAATTGGCGGGTTAATTAGAAAAAAGTTTTGCTGAAGCATACCAATTGCTCACCAAAGCTTAAAATGAAAGAGTTTCATCGATTTCAACGTGCGATAGAGAGTTTATGTTGTTCAGAAATGGTGATTTTGTCACGGAAGACAATGATCGTGCAGGCCAGCCAAAAAAATCTGGAGACCAAGAATTGGAGGCATTACTACATGAATAATGTTGTCAAACTCAACAAGAGCTTTCAAAATTATTGGCAGCTACTCAACCATTCTTCCAAAGCAGGGAAATTGAGTACCATACAAATTGATAGCGTTGCTTCAACGCTATCAAGGAAAATCATCTTTTCACCGAATCATTACTTGAGATGAAAAAAGGATCAATTGCGATAACTCGAAGCGTAACAGATCGTATATGAAGCCCAATCAAACAGCAGAACCGACACCAAAGCTAAATATCCATGGCGATAAGGAAATGATCTCTATTTGGTTGGACCAAAACGGTCTTATATATTACGAACTGCTGAAATCTGACCAAACCATCACAAGGAATCTGTACCGAGCGCAACTGATGCGTTTGCAGCGAGCATTTGCCGAAAAACGGCCAGACATGAAACCGTAATATTTGATCATAACTACACTAGGCCACATGTTGCAATACCTATTAAAAACTATTTAGAAAGAAGTGATTGGGAAGTTTTGCCTCACTCGCCTTGGCGCAAAAGTAAACTTCCAATGTTTTTTGGCTGTAATTAAAAAAAAAACAAGTAAGAAAGTATGGTCGGTCAAGCCCGACCAGATAATACCCTACACTAAGTAAATGAGCAAAAACATTTTTCTTTCAAAATTTCAATAATTTAAATTCGTGAGTGATTTTCGGAAGTCGGCCTTATATGGGAGCTATGAAAAATTATGGACCAATCACCACGAAATTTGGTCATGTGATTAATGTCTATATGAAAGTTATTTATGTTGCATTTTATGTGTAAACCAACATTTTAAGGAGATTTATGCTCATTAAAGTGATTATCGGAAGCGGCCTTATATGGGAGCTATGACTAATTATGGACCGATCATAGTAAAATTTGGTGACACGAATTTCGTATATATAAAACTTATTTGGAGAAAGACTTGTGTTGATACCTATATAAATTAAACATTTGTGACGGATAAAATCCACTTTCGGGAGGACATTTGTATGAGGGCTAGGTCAAATAATGAACCGATTTCAGCCAGTTTCAATAGGTATCGTCCTTGGGCAGAAAAAATGATATGTACAAAATTTTATCGAAATACCTTTGAAATTGCGACCTGTACTCTGCGCACAAGCTTTACATGGACAGCCAACCAGCCAGCCAGACGGACGGACGGACGGACGGACGGACATCGTTTAATCGACTCAGAAAGTGATTCTGAGACGATCGGTATACTTTAAGGTGGGTGTTAGACTAATATTTTTGGGCGTTACAAACATCTGCACAAATCCATTATACCCTCCCCACTATGGTGGTGTAGGGTATAAAAATTAAAAACTTTGATTCTTCTTGTGGATTATTTTTATTTGGACTTTTAATTTCTTTTACATCAAGTCGAGAATATGATGTCATGTAAATGGCCGCCGCCACAGTTGATTGTCATTTGAGCCCATTTTATGGCATTTTCCATCACTTTGGCCAAAACTTCCGGCGATAGGTCCTCACATTCTTGACGGATATTGTCTTTAAGAGCTGCAAGAGTCTGAGGCTTGTTGACATAAACCCGCGACTTCAAAAAGCCCCACAAAAAGAAGTCTGGAGCGGTCAAATCAGGCGATCTTGCCGGCCAGTGCAAATCGCCAAAACGGGAGATTAGGCGCCCGGGAAATGCATCCTTCAGCATATCGGTTATGGCACGTGCAGTGTGTGCCGTTGCACCGTCCTGTTGGAACCACATGTTTTCCAATCCCAATTCATCAAGTTGCGGCAAAAAGAACTCGTTGATCATTGCTCTGTGGCACTCACCATTCACAGTAACCGTTTGGCCCGCGACGTCTTCGAAGAAAAAAGGTCCGATGTCTCCTCCAGCGAAAACAGCACACCATACAGTGACTTTGAGCGGGTGTAATGGCTCTTCGTGGGTTACACGCGGGTTTTCATTGCCCCAGAAGCGTAAATTTTGCTTATTTACGTACCCTCTAAGATGGAAATGGGCCTCATCATGAAAAATCATCTTCCTCTTGGTGGTGATTAAGGATGGCTTGAGCGTATGTTAGACGCGATTGGCGGTCAGCAGCTAACAGCTGATGCACCGTCTGGACTTTGTATGGAAACATCTTCAAATATTGTACCAAAATTCGCTGTAGAGACCGTCGACTGATACCCATTTGCGTGGCACGTCGTCTGGTCGATGTCGACGGCGCTTCCATGACATCCTCGGCTACAGCAGCAATATTCTCTGCAGAACGGCTACTGTTGTGCCAGTCTCTTCGAGGCGAGCGGCTAAAGGTCGCAGTGTTTCACCAGTAGGCGTTGAACGGCCAGGAAATCTGCCAAAGTCACCGACCGATTATTGGTCAAATAAATAGTCAGCAATATTCCGCGTTCTGGAGCAGTAACATTATTCGCATGTGTTTACTACACAAATGTCAAAACAGAACTGACATTAGGGGCCAATCGCAAAATTTATAGCATTTTCTGATAGGAGGATTACTTTTGCGCCACCTTGTAGTACAGACCTTGCCCCATACTCTGTTTCAAAGTGAAGCGTATCCTAGAGAGAGCGTTCTGAATCGATCGAAACAAATAGTAGTCGGACGGTGCGCGGTCTTGACTATAAACCGGGAGAGCCAAGACTTCTAAATACTTTTTAACAGGTATTGCAACATGTGGCTGAGCGTTGTCATGATGGAATATTACGGTTTCATGTCTGGCCGCATAATCTGGGCATAGTTTCCCGCATTTTTTAAGTTATAAACCAAATAGAAGCGTCAAATGGGACTGCATTTTATCAAGATTTTGTTAAAATTGTTGTTGGTTCCATTGACCACTTGTTGTAGTATTATAAGGACTTCTTATTTACCATAAATAAAGCTCAATTACTTCAATATAGTTAGTTATTAATTTGTATTGAATTTTAGGCAAAACTGTTTAAATTATTTGATAGACACAACCATGTTTCTTCCAATATTTGCAATAAGCAATACAATTTTTTATTATAAGCCTTGTTCGTTTTTAATGACAAATCATCAAATTTTATTGAGCATTTGAAGATGACTAGCAACTAAAGTTAAACAATAAATTTATGCTTATCACATATTTTAAGAGCTGTAAACTAAATCCCAATGAATATAACTATCCCCCCTACCTACATGTAGTTAAGCACCCTTAATTATTTTTCTTCTAACTAAATGAGAAGGGAATAACTTGCCCCAAGAACAAAGTTTTATTGTCTCCCTTTCTTCTTTGTAAATAGAAAAAAATCTTAATTTCTATTGATTTCTAAATGAAAGCGATAAAGTTTTTCCAACTTAAACTTTTGCTTAAAACCACCACTAGCAAAGAACATTGAAAGGAAAAAAGTCTTTAAGGTTTTCTTAAAGATTTACATCCTGATTAAATTGATGATGTTTGATGACTTTTGAGGTGATTACAATGGATTTAACAATGGGTATTCCCCATCAGTAGAGTATTGTAGAATATATTGTTCCTGTAACACATGCAGTTTACACCACATTGGTGTAGCTGCCGTTGACCACTTGCTGTTCGAACAATCAAACTTGAACTTTAAAGGTGGGGGTTAGCTACTCCACCTCCCCCCAAAAGAGCTCATACATATAGTCGTACAAGACCACATATGGGGTTTTTAGACATCAATATATGGTAAAACCACCCTGGTCATTACATGCATTTCGACATCCATCAATACGCCTTAAAGTATTTCAATATTAAACATCTTTAACATTCAACATTTTAAATAATGAGAGTCATTCCTTACAGGAAGTGTTTCTTTTTTTCCAATTTAATAAGAAGTGTAAACACATTGAGAGAAGTGTTGGTAAGTATATCAAAGAACAACTGCTGATGATGATGTGGACGCTGCTGCTGCTACTGCACCCTCATATTGCTTTTGGCTACCAAACACATTATTACTTACCGTGGCACTCATGGGTGGCTGATGATGTTTCTTCTTTACACAATTATTGTTTAAATGGAATGATTCTTTGTTTTTAAGCAGCAGAAGGAGTTGGTTATTGGGGGGGATGCTAAGACAAATGTTAATTATAAATTGTAAAGAAAATCTTTACCAGTTTTTAACTATAACACTGATTTTGTTTTAATTTAAAGACCACACATATTTAATAGTCCTATCAGTTTAGTGTATCCATGTATGCATTTTTAATTTTTTAGACAAACATTTAAAAAAATAAAACTCACTTTTTTAATCACCCATTTTGAAATTCGTATGCTATGAGGATATATAGAGTATATTCAGAGTCTAAAATTTAAATCTCTATTTTCCCATATTCACTACAAATAATATAACATTTATGAATGCCAGGGCGGTTCAATAAGTCCGTGACTTTTTGAAAGAAACACAGGGTTTTGGATAAAAAAATGTTTTATTTTTCAACATAGTCTCCTTACACTTTGTCCAACGTTTCTTGATGACCTTGAGGTATTTGCTTGTGAGATGATTTCAACGTTGGAGTCAAATCTCTTTCCGCCGAGCCTTTTCTTCCGGTTTGGAAACAAGAAATAGTCACTTGGGGCTAAATCCGAAGAATGACGGAGTAATTCTCAGCCTAATTCATGGATTTTTTTCATGGAAACTGCACAAGTGTGCACCTTTGCAATTTCCTGGTGGAAAATAACTTTTTTCTCAGCCAAATCAAGTCGTTTTACCCTTTTGAAGGTAGTCAATATGGATTATACCGCGTGCATCCCCAAAAACGTTCGGCATAACTTTATTAGCTGAAAAATTCACCTTGGCCTTCTTTGGCGCCGATTCACCGCGTTAAACCCACTGTTTTGACAGCTGTCTGGTCTCTGGTGTGTTGCGGTGGATCCACGTTTCGTCCACCGTTACGAAACAGTGCAAACGATAGAACAACGCCAAACACTCCTGCGAAGTTCTCACACGATTGAGTTTGTGGAAGATCCTTCCTCATACCCAAGTAATCATTTTAAATTAAAACCACTGACCCATGTGAGATGCTTATGGCTTTCACAATATCTCGCACCATCAATCTCCGATCGGCCAACACCATATCGCGAATTGTTTCGGGTGTAGAGACCTCAACTGAGTATCCAGAACGTTCGCCATCTTCCGTGCTTGTACTACCACAACGAAATTCAGCAAACCACTTTTTACCTTTAAAATTAATGGTGCCGAGTTCCCTTAGTATTTATCAAGCTTAGCCTTGGTTTGAGTGATGGGTTTTTTCCGCAACAAATAATGCGTAATGAGCACACGACAATCACTATTTTACATTTTCTCCTCAAGTCACGCGGTAGTCCGCTATCAATGGCTGTCACAACACAAACTAAATGACGCAACTTGTTCAAATTTCGACAGATGCCTCTTGACAGAAGCAGTGTTGCCCGTATAGTTAAGTAGCGGGAATTTCGGGTCGAACTTTTGACGAATAGAACAATAACAAGAAACATGAATCTAAATAATATATTATTTGAACCGAATACCAGGTTTTACGTTTAATTAGCTAAACTATGTGTCTCTTATTGGGACTTACCTCGTATGGATACATTTTATCATTTTGCCTATTGCTTTCCAGTTTTCTCTACTATGCAGTATGTTCACAACAATACTTTGAGTATTCAATTGTCGTCCAACCACTCGTACTGCCACTTGACGATCCTGTGATCTGGGTCTTCTGCTTGGTTTGGGCAGCGCGGACATTCAGTGGAGTCATCAAGTCCAAACCATTACAGGTAGCTCCAGTATCCTACATGTCCAGATAAAAACTACATTCGGCATCATTCTTTCCAGAGCCGCTATCTACCTAACTGGTTACTTGATTAGCTACATAACTATAAGAAGTTATTTTAACATGCACGGATGTTAAGCAGAAGCTATTTTTCCTAGATAGTCCTATAACCCATTGAATGTATAAAATAAACGTTTAAAGTGACTACAGTATAGATTACGTAGAGACATTTAAGCGACAATTGTCTTTACACTAGATTACATGGGGTGTATAAAGAAACCAATTGACTCCACTCTGCACTACAAAGTGCACATACATGTCTAATGACCCAAAATATATAAATTGGAGTCAGCAATGTGGGCAGACATTAGTGACAAGTTATGCTGTAGAATATTTCCTCGATAGATTTGGTAGATGTATGTAAATATCGGGTATTTATAAATTTTTTAAACTATTTATACATTTCATTAAATTCGATGTCGATCATAGAATAAAATTGTTATAAGTAATGATAATAAGTTTCTTCAGTGCAATAAAAGTGTTTTTCAACGTCTATTTTTTATAATTTAAGTATGCACTCGTATTTTTTCAAACAGACACTTATTTATTCAAATAAAATGACCAATTTACTTTTAAGAAAGTATTAACTATGTTGTTCATTCCAAATACCAATAGCTAATTAAATCCATTTTAAAACATCATCTAAGTAAATTACTGTAATAAATTAGTATTAAAATAAGCCTCTTACATTGTAACAAAATCATGAAAGAACAAAAAACTACATTTGAAAATATCTATAGAATGTTACATATTGATTATCATCATTTGTCAGCAGCTTCTACTTAAAAAACACACACCAAACAAAAATCGGCTTAAATACAAAAAAAAAACCCTCTTTGGTGGCTGCCACCATGTGCTGTTAACATATGTGGAATAAGAGCATGCACAGCTAAATGCACCATCACTATTCCCAGCATGTTGTAAGCACTAATGAACCTTAACTGAGAAAACAACGAGAAAAACGATTTGAGAATAAAACACGCTAAAGAAGGCAAATCAAAGAAAAAAAAATGAATGTAATATATGCATATTTTATAAAACTTTACCTTTAGCTCCTCAAGTTATAAACAGAGGTGGAAACGAGCGAATAGGACATGACATGACATCCCAATTTCATAAGGGATTAGAAGCTGTTGGTTGCTGTAGGCCAAAGGATTGGGGTGGCTTTATGGTATATAATTGTGTTAGTTAGAGAGGGCAGCTATTTTTGTATTATTCTCCAGCAGTTTTGTCATAGGAAATTTCCTGGTATTGTTAGTTCTATTGATCTCGATTATCTTTCCTCTCTTTAATTCATTATTTCCTGAAAGAAATCACAATGGAGCTATGAGTCTCTGATTGCAGAAGTTATCGATACTTTTATACACTACACTTCTTCCAAACCAAGCTAAAGCTTTGATCATGTCTCTTTATATGCATAATTTTAGTTAAGCTTCGATCGTGTGATTTGATATGGTCATAGTTAAGCATCAGCTACATTTACTATTTCTATGACAAATGAATTAACCCCTTTAGGTCTCTGTTTCACTCTTCTCAAGATTGCATTTATTATTCTGTGTATGTGTAAGAACATGCATTTATTTAACAGTGTTGCCAATGTGATTAATTGTTAACTAAGATTATAGCTCTTTGTCTCTTGTTCCTCATTTCTACAGCGTCACTCCTCTTGCCCCATAGAGCAGCAGCGGCTTATATACTATGTGTGTTTTTTATCTGCCTTTATTACAGTAGTTTTTCTTCGTGATAAAGAACAATTTTTTAATGTCTAGAGAATGACTTTACTAGTTTAAAACATAAGAAAATGGTAGATGAGGAAAAAAACATGAAATTAGGTGATGCACTAATTGCTGGCATTGTTGTGTTAAATTGAGATCATTTTTCACGCTTAATTGAAGTTTAACAACAACGATTTATATAAAATCGAAAAATTTTATTAATGCAAGTGTTAAATTATATGGGAAAATTTGGTCCATTTTTTATGATTTGTATCAGTTTACTAACTATAAAAATGTGAATGAAACTTTTTGAACGAAATGTAAATGAAATTTCATTGCGTTACTTGAAAACATGTCTATAAGTTCGCAATAATACGGGCTTAATTTACTGCTGAACAAACACTTCCAAGAACATTTTTCAGATCTCTTAGACAAACTAGAATATGTTTCCGATAATGCCACGCGATACACATATCTGAAACTTGGTCAATATCTTCCTGTGTCACTCTGTTTCTATTTCTTCCCACCATACAGTAAAACCATAAGTAATGATGGAACTTACAACCGATCTGTAGGTTCAATGCACTAAGTTCAGTTGTAATCCCCAATTTTTATCCATAGGATTCCTGCAGACGTTGAAATCGTTGAGTCCTTTATTTCAGTATCTTCTATCTTATGGTGCATAGTACTTGTTCCGTTTAACAGGGTTAATCTTTAAACCGTTAGTTTAAGCCCAGAGAGAGAGAGATCTATGACCGCCGTCTGCATGAACTCAGGACCACGTTAACCGCTAGCAGCCACAGTTGGGGAGCTAAGACCCCTCCTTCAGGAGTTCCTCTGGTATATTGATATAATATCGCCAATGTTGGAGTTAATAATTATAATACTAAGCATCACCATCAATTTACCAAGAACTCTCCGACTCTATGTTCGTTGATGGTCTCTCTTATCGTCCCAATTTCGATATTATAATGGAAGGCTCCTCTATATCCAGAAATGCCCTCAGTGTATATTACCTGTAATGCAATCCCTGTTCTAGATTAGGTATGTTCAAGCTTGTTGAGTCCGACTAATGATGCGGATATCAACTAGCAAATGGAGATCGATCGTTCCAGTGATTTTAATAGAAAATACGATAGACGAATCGATCTAAAATCATTCATCCTTGAGTGGCTTTCTTTGTCAGTATTGGGTTCTCCACCCATATTATAGCAGAGGTATCTATAACTTATCTATAGAATAACAAAATCTAAGTAAAGATAACATTTACTTATATAGAAAAATACGTTTCTGTAGAAAGTTAAAGTTAGGCATAAAGAGAACAAGAATTTGCATATCATAACTTTACTTTTCTATAGAAAAGTTATCGATAACTTTACTTTTCTATAGTTATCGATAACTTTACTTTTCTGTAGAAAAGTTATCGATGACTTTACTTTTCTATAGAAAAGTTATCGATAACTTTACTTTTCTATAGAAAAGTTATCGATAACTTTACTTTTCTATAGAAAAGTTATCGATAACTTTACTTTTCTATAGAAAAGTTATCGATAACTTTACTTTTCTATAGAAAAGTTATCGATAACTTTACTTTTCTATAGAAAAGTTATCGATAACTTTACTTTTCTATAGAAAAGTTATCGATAACTTTACTTTTCTATAGAAAAGTTATCGATAACTTTACTTTTCTATAGAAAAGTTATCGATAACTTTACTTTTCTATAGAAAAGTTATCGATAACTTTACTTTTCTATAGAAAAGTTATCGATAACTTTACTTTTCTATAGAAAAGTTATCGATAACTTTACTTTTCTATAGAAAAGTTATCGATAACTTTACTTTTCTATAGAAAAGTTATCGATAACTTTACTTTTCTATAGAAAAGTTATCGATAACTTTACTTTTCTATAGAAAAGTTATCGATAACTTTACTTTTCTATAGAAAAGATATCGATAACATTTTGTTTAACTTCCATTTAAATTATTTTCTTATAAATTATCTTCATATTGTATTACAAATCAGTTTGTATGCAATTTACTTAAATATCATTAAACAACTGACCCCAATTCAGCATTATTTTAAATCCATTTCATTTATTTGCTTTGATTTAATAAAAAATTAAAAATTTTTCATATAAAAATAATAATAAAATAAAACAAAATCAACTTTGCTGTTATAAAAGCATTCATGTGTAAATTTAATTCAAAACTTATTTAAAACTAAAAGGTGTTTCCAACCAATATTGACTTTCGTTTGTTTTGTGGCACAAACGAGTGCACAGAAAAAAAAAAAGTATGTATATATCCCCAGGGTGTAATAAAACTGACATGTATCCCCAAAACACACACACACTCCCATATACATACATGTACATGTACTACTACATGCATTTATATCAAGAAGTGTGCAAAGTAAGGGAGTCTATGTGTTAAGAATTTTTTCATTAATAAAAGTGAAATTTCAAAAAGAAAAAAAAAAAAGCAAGAAGAAAAAGTGAATGAGTAAAACTTGTGGCAGGAACTAGACAATGAAAAAGTGTTGAATTCAGTTGCTTAAAGGTTAAGTTTGTCATTAACACGTATGGAATGTAATATGGATGTGTAATGACACCTACTCTTGTAGTACGAGTTCTTTGCCTCAACAGTACTGCATACAAGTACTTTTGACTACAATGACAAAGTATTTGCCCTGACATGTGTATAGTTTGATATTGGAAGATTGAGGGAAAAAAACAAAACTATTATGCACAAAGGGGGGAGTGTTGGGGCATACAAAGGTTAAGTATGTGTACAAAGACAATAGAAGACAGGAAATTAAAAGTGTGAAACAATAAGGAAGTTTAATTGAAAATTTCTGCCTTCCTCCCTCTCTATCACACTTACCAAGTTTTTTTACAATAGGAAGACAAATTTAATCACTTGTGTTAGGGGCACTAAGAATTTGCCTCAAAAACACTCACTGTATTTTTGAATTAATTTTGTAATGTTTGACATTTCTTTGTCACCCATAATTACTTAAAATTTATGTTAAATACATTTTTCAAAAACTGCCAAAGCAACATGCAGCTTCTGCAGCAAGCAGTTTTAGAACATCTTTGTCAGTCCTCTTGTAGTGCAGCACCTGCACTGTTCAAACACTCATTTCAAAACATGTGTGTGACATTCATTTTCGGTTGCTTTAAATAATTTTATGAAATTAATTTCATTTTTGTTAAGAACTGACATCAACAATTTATATTGAACTTGAAATTGTTCTTTGATTTAATTATGTTGGCCTTGTAGAACATTTTTCTTAATTAGAAAACGATTTTGGAAAAATAATTAATGTTGTGTGCTTATACATACATGAATATTTTGAAGTTTTTGGTTGTCATGTTATGGGTTCCAAAACATTTAGTTTAAAATTTATGAGAGTTTAAAGATGAAGTGAAATGATGCGAGATGTCTCGTTTTGGAATTGGATGAAGTTGCACGTGTTAGAGGCAAGTTTTGGTTGTATTGCAGCTGGAATGTCTTGAGAGTTTTAAATTAAATTTTGAAGCATCTTTAAGAAATAAGCTCAAATCAGTCTATCAAAAATTCTATTCCGATATTTTCTGCATTTTATAGGCCTAACAATAAGTATTTAAATCTTATAACTAATATTAAAACAAGTTGCTCTCGAACAAGAGAGCCTTCATGGATAACTGGCACTCATCTTAGCGGGGTGGTAGATCGGGTTTGGATCTGCACAAGTTGTCTTGCAAGCGTATTGGGATGGTTTTGCAGCTTAACAATATATTTCTCACGGACTTTCTTGAACTCTTCCTTTACCAATATCACTTCTAAGTCTTTGTGGATGTTTTCATTTCTTATATACCATGGTGCTCCCGTCATGGTTCTAAATTTTTGATTGGTCCCTCTGTATAAGATCAATACTGGTGTTGCTACCCATTCCCCATAATTGAATTCCATATGTCCACATTGGTTTTAAAACGGTTTTATACAGGATGACTTTATATTCAAGGCTTGATTTTGATTGATCACTGATTAACCAATGAAAGCTAGAGGCTTTTAGCTTCATGTAAAGTCTTTTGGTTTCTATGTGACGGCGCCAAGAAAGCCGTCTATCAAGATGAATACCAAGATAGGTGACATAATCAGACTGCGGTATATTAACGTTGTTGAGTGTGACAGGTGGGCAATTTCCTCTCCTTATAGCGAACGTAAGATGATTACTTTTCAGCTAATTCACCTTTATTCGCCAGTTTTTCAACCATGTCTCCACAAGTACGAGAGAATTTTGCTATGAGTGGGTTTTCGTGTGAGCTAATAAAAGCGGTATCATCTGCAAATGTAGAAATTTTTAATTTATCGCACGTAGGCAAGTCAGAGGTGTAAATCAAATATAACGTAGGTCCTAGTACACTACCCTGTGGAACGCCAGCTCTAATCTTGTATTCTCTCGTCATATAATCATATAATCAACTCTGAAAAGTCTATTCGATAGATAAGACTCCAGCAATGTATGAGTAGTAAACATTTGATTTTATGTACTAGACCTTTATGCCGTACCTTGTCAAAAGCTAGAGCAACATCTAAAAAGACGGCAGAACAATATTTCTTTAATTCAAAAGATTTTCTAATCTCTCCAGTTAAACGATTGACTTGTTCAATGGTGCCATGATCTTCACGGAAACCAAATTGGTGTACTGGGATAATATTTTCATCATTCAAAAAAGGTGAAATCTTTTCCTGGAATATTTTCTCGAATAGCTTCGACAAACAAGGGTGTAGGCTAATAGGTCTATAAGAAGATGACAGGGTTAAATCTTTACCTGGTTTCGGTATCATTATTATTTGAGAAATTTCCAAAAGTATTCCAGAGCCGAAATTATCAATGACGTGAAGTCATTGACGGTTTTATTTATGTCTTCCTCACACTGTAAATTAGGATTTATGTGGATATGACTGCTGATATATTTCCTATATTTTAGCCAATTTGTCTTAAAATACAAAGAGTCCTTAGGAACTCTTGGGTTGTTGGATCTCTCGCAATAAGTAATAATTACAGGAGAATGGTCAGAAGATAGATCATAGGATATTTTTGTGGATACTGTATTTCGACAAATATTTCTAGGATCAGTTAGCCAATAAGTTGGGTGTCCAAGGGACATGAAATCTAAGCAATTTTTGCGATCAACTAGAGCTTTATACAGCTGTCTATTTGTTTACCAATCGCGAACCCCAATATGTATGTTTGGCATTGTAGTCTCCACATGCCAGAAACCGATTTTCTAGTTTTATAAAGAATTCTTAAAATTTTTCCTTGGTCATCGAAAAACGTGATGGGCAATATATAGAGCTCAGAGTTAATTCTCCAGCTGGGTATACAAGGCAAATAGATGTTGCTTGCATATAATCCTTTGAAAACGCATTTAGGGCATAGTGTCTCAATCGGTTTCTAATTATGATACCGTCATGTGCCTTACCATCCGGATGATTTGTGTAATAGAATGAGTAACCTGATATATTAAAGTTATACATATTTGTAAGATGTGTCTCCGAAATTAACATTATTTAACATAAAATGAGAAATTTCCGATTTGTGCTGGTTTAAACCATTTGCATTCCAGGAACATGATTCTGATATGACTTCATGTTGATAGTTCCTGATAGTACGATTACGACTCATAAGTCGCATCGAACGTCTCTCGTTATATTGAAAACCAGTCACATATTTTCCAAGATCTCGCCAGCTGCGACAGTAATTATTAAAACGCAGACTGGTCGCTGTCTACCTATCGAATGACCAGCCTCAAAATGTTTGATATTGTTGGAAAGGTAATTGAATGACGTATTACTAAGCTCTGGAAGTAATTTGGTTGCTCTAAAAATTTTGCATAGTAGTGGGACGGGCAAGGTCTGGACTATAAAGGAGGTGAGGCAAAATTTCCCAACCACTTCATTCTAAATACATTTTAATAGATATTGCAACATTTGGCCGAGCGTTCTCTTGATGGAATATTTCGGTTCCATGTCTAGACGCATATTCTGGGTGTTTTTTCGGTCACTATTCGCTTCAATCGGATCAGTTGCATTCGGTTTAGGTTCTCAGTGATTATCTGGTCAGATTTCAGCAGTTCATAATAGATAGGACCCCTTTGCTCCCACCAAACACAGATAATTACCTTAGCTTTGGCTTTGATGTCGATTCCTCTGGTTAGCCGGGCTTCACATACGATATCTTATGCTATGGGTTATCGTAATGGATTCATTTTTCGGAGATCTTTCAAGATCTCTCGGCTTCAATTTGTACTCTACCCAATTTCCCTGCTGCTTGCAAAAGTTTTAAAATTGCTGTTTGATTAGCTCTCAATGGTTTTTCAAACCCTTTTTGAGTTTGACAACAATTTTCATGAAGTAATGCCACCAATTGTTGGACTTCAAACATTTTGGTCTGGCCTGGGCGATCTTTGTCTTCCGTGTCAAAAACACCACTTCTAAACAGCAAAAACCATCTCTCGCACATTGAAACCGATGGAACACATCCACCATAAGCTTTGGTGAGCAATCGGTGTGCTTCAGCGGCACTGTTCAATAACTAAGTGTGAATAAATAAACCTTCAAAATGTCCCATCAGTTATTAAAAACAAAAACCGCGTTCAAAAGCTACGACATAAATAAATTCGTTCGAATTTCCCTCAATTCGCCACTGTCACCACCTGGTATAAGTTCGACTTGGCTCACTTTCAATTCAGTTACTTCTAACTTCAAAACACAAAAGTCAAGCTATCACTTATCTACTTCCGATTATTTGATGTACATTTTGTTAAATTACTTTAATTACTATCATAACATCTCCACAAAACTCTGCTAATTTGATTTTATAGTGTTTAATTTAACACCTTTTCTTTCTTTAACTTCTCCTAAGTTTTTCTTTTTTCATTATTTAAGTTATGAAAAAGATGTTTTTTTTAAGTATTTCAAGTGTGTTTCATAGTTTAAAACAAAACTCATCATAAATTTTCAACAAATTGCAATTAAAAAACTTATTCGCTGAAAACGAAATACTGGGAAAAAGGTGTATTTTTATTAACTTTTTAATGAGTTTTGTAGTGTTAAAAAGGACTGTTTACTCTCTATATAGAAGACAGCGTGAAAAAAAATAGAATTATTTTAGCAAACAGACAAATAATGTGCAACTACTTAAGAAAACTGTAGGTAAAAATCAGAATACAACTAGAAAAGGTTCAAGAGAAAGAGAGAAGTGTTTGTCAAATTATGATGGCTCGCCAGCTATAGTGTTGTCAACACCCCCTTTAAGAAGTTGGTAATTTCACTTGTTTGCAACGTGATTAATGATGAGTTATCATGAGGCTGGCAGCCAGACATAAGAATAGCTACGAGTACAATGTTTGTTTATAATTATTTAAGTATCTCCTTAACTAACAGAGACAGTGGGTGTTTCGTTATATTTTTAATTCTGTGCACCCTGAGTTTACAGTCTAGCCAAGGAAATCTATTTTAAATGAAGTATATTTTTTTCTTTTGCTCGCGTTCCTTACTAGTAATTATTGGCTCAATTTGCAATGTGGTTTTTGCTGCATGCTTCCAGTTTTAGAGTCATAATTTGTATGCAATACATTTTTGTTTCCACTTGCTGCATCATTATAGTGTTGCCTTGTTTGTTTCTGCAACAAACGAGGGTGGTATTTTTAGTCTTTGCTAATTAAACCTTGTTAAAGATAACAAATGATACGAGCACAAGTACTTGAATGACTTTGGCATCATGGAAATAAAGTTTTGGTTTTTATTTTTAAAAATAATTTTTTTTTTTCAAACAACTTGTGTCATACACGTGTGCGGCGTCTTCCTAGACTCCCTCATTTTACTTTATTTAGCAATTTAAATTCCCATAAATTTCAACTGAAATGTTGTGTAAAGAAAGAAAATAGTAAAATTTCCAAAAATATAAACCAGACTTTAGTTATAAAGAACATTTGCTTAATTAGAAAAAGATACCAAAATAATAATATATAATTCAAGACAATGAATGGAAAATCATTAAAAATCAAATGGATTTTAGAAGAAATAATTAGGAAATGGATTCTTAATCTCAGTTTAACACAACACAATATTACAACTCTCCCTTATTTGTAATATCAAACAATGTACTGTCCAGCTACAAGATTTGTGAATGCCAGACATTACTAAACTACTTCTAAGTAATACAGATGGTATATAGTAACCATAACATGTAAGAGCGTTATATTCCGTATTGTATTGGCCATTGTTAGCTATTATCTTTTCCCGTCTTTCTGGCAACATATGGATTCCGAGCCAAAAGAACTGCACATCTTTTGAGGCCAAGAACGAATTAAACCAATATCGGATATTCCAAAGTGAAGCGTATCCCAAAGAGAGCTTTATACATCGAAAGCGGGTGAGGCAAAACATCCCAACCACTTCTTAATAAATACTTTTTAACAGGTCTTGCTAAATGTGGCCGAGCGTTGTCATGATGGAATATTAGGGTTTTTTGTCTGGCCGCTTCAAATAATTCAGTTGCGTTCGGTACCAGTTCCCTGTGATGGTGTGGTCAGATTTCAGCAGCTCATAATAGAAAGAACCCTTCTGCTCCCACCAAATAGAGAGGATTACCTCAGCGTCGATTCGGCTGGTTGACCGGGTTTCACATACGATCTCTTACGCTCGGATTATAATAATGGATCCATTTATCATCGCAAGTAACCAATAATTCGATACAAATATGATTTTCTTTTATAGCATTCAAGCTGCATTTCAGACACACAAAATCGTCTTTCCAGGTGTCTCAGCTTCAATTCGTATAGGACCCAATTTCACTGCTTTCGGATTAAACCTAATGCTTGCAAACGTTTGGAAATGGCTGATTGAGTAGCTCCCAATAATTAAGCAAGCTCATGCTGAGTGTGACAACAATCTTCATGCTGTAATCCTCAAATTCTTGGTCTTCAAACTTTTTTGGTTGGCTTGGGCGATTTTTGTCTTGCTAATTTGGTAACGCTAAACTATTACGGTAATGGTATTTTTTTTTCTAGAACCAGCATTCAGGGGATGACCCCTATTAATGCAAAGCATTGTGTTGGAACTAGGAAAATAGGTTATGGGAGGGAGGATTGAGGGAGTGGTGTTTGTGGACATTTGATTTGAATCTTCCTATATTGAAATTGACAGGAAAGACCTCAGGAGAATGCTTGTTCCACATACGGACAGTACGGCTAAATAACGAATTTTCCCTGAATTGTGTTGTGCGATCCACTGTCCAGTCGACAACGAATGGATGAGCCCTTGCCGAAGAACGTGTGTTGCGTAAAAAACTACGGGTTTCGGGAACAAGTTTCCTAATTTCAGCAGAGCACATACCATTGTAGCATCGGTAGAACAGTGAAATACAACCCACATTGCGACAATGTCCAGTGAGTCAATAGAGCTGGATACCCTACTGTCACCGATAAGCCTTCGACCTCTCCTGTACGCGATCGAGTAACACCAAAATAGACTTCGAAGCACCGGCCCATACATGAGAGTTGTATTCCATTTTCGGTCGGATATAAGTGGTGTAAATAGTAAGGAAATCAGATGGAGTGAAGTATGTCTTTTTCGACACTTGAAAAATGTGTTTTGTCCAGCGGACATCGCATTGAATACTCATGCCTAGAACATATTTATACCATATTTACATCGACTCTATTCGCACAACCCCCATCAGAGATTGTCGCAGGAATTTGGTTCAGCGTATCAATCATGTTTTGCCTCATTGCCACAATCTACGACAGGCTTGATCTATAATTGAATGCATATGAATGGCAAATGTTGCTGTCATCTTCAAAATAGTAGATAGGGTTGGAAGTTTGACGTAGAAGGTCATTTATAAAGATAGGAAATATAGTAGGAGAAAAGACGGAGCTTTGCGTCCTTTCTCCTACTCTAAAGATCACTTTCTGTGTCGATTAAATTTGGCAGAAACTTTTTAATTGCCCCAAGGACAAATCTTAATGAATTTGGTTAGAATCGGTCTATTATTTCTCCAAACAACTATCCTATAGTTAAGCTCTCATAAATATATTAATTATACTTAATTTAGCACAAGTTTTATATAAGCTGTACTTGCACTACCAAATTTAGTAACGATCGGTTCATAACTTACCATAGCTCCCATAAAAAAACTACTCTCGAAAATTCGAAATGAAATATGTAAGTATGCAAATCATGTCACCAAATTTTGACGATCGGTCCATAAGGTCCACTTCCGAAAATCATTTTAACGAGTATAGATTTCTTAAAAATTTTGGTATCCAACACAAATACGAGGGTGGCACAATAAGTCCCTAAATTTTTGAATGAAACACAGGTTTTTGGATAAAAAATCATTTTATTTTTTAACATTGTCTCCTTGGAGCTCTATACTCTTTGTCCAACATTTATCCAATTTTTTTATTACTTCCAAAAAATTAGATTTGTCGAGGTCATCAAAATAGAGAGATGAGTTCATCGTTGGAATCAAATCTCTTTCCGGCGATCCATTTCTTCTGGTCTGTAAACAAAAAATAGTCACTCCGTGCTGAATCCTGAGAATATGGCGGATGAAGGAGAAATTTGTAGCCTAATTCCAACCATGGAAACTATACATGTGTGCACTCTTGTGTTGTCCAGGTGATAAAGAACTTTTTTCTTGGACAATTACGGTCGTTTTTTCTAATCCTCATTAAATCGACTCAATAAGTTGGCATACTATTCACCATTGATTGTTTTACTCTTTTGAAGGTAGTTAATGTGGATTATTCCGCGTGTATTCAAAAAAAAACGATCGCCGTGACTTTATTGGCTGTCAAACCCAACTTGGCATTCTTAGGCGTCGATTCACCATGAGACCCACTGTTTTCACTGCTTTTTGGTCTCTGGTGTGTTGTGGTGGATCCACATTTCATCCACGGTTACGAAACGGCGCTAAAACCCGTCCATATTATGTTTGAACAACGCCAAACACTCCACGATTGCGTTTGTGAAAAATTCTGAGCAACCGCAGCACCCATCTTGCGGAAAGCTTTCTCATACCCAAGTGATCATTCAAAATTTAAACCACTAAGCCATGAGAGATGCCTATGGCTTCCACAATCTCTCGCCCTTTCAATCTCCAAGCGGCCAACACCATATAGTGATTTTTTTCCTTTGTCTCAGGTGTAGAGACCTTAACTGGCCATTCACAACGTTGTCCATCTTTAGTGCTTGTACGCCCTCGACGAAATTCAGTAAATCACTTTTTTACCATTGAAATAGTAGTATTTATCAACATAGCTCCCACATAAATTTTAAAATTGAACTGTTTATAATGTTATACTCTGTGTAGGGTATCATTTGGTCGGTCTTGACCGACTATACTTTCTTACATGTTACATTTTAAATTGTGTAGATTTCAATAAACTCAATTAATGAAATCGAAAATTAGTATTTTTATAATTCAAATTATTATCGGTAGCGTTATTTAGTTATTTTCCCGATAACTTTAATTGCATTTAGTTAGCAGTAACGGTAGTTGAGCTGAAAGGGTATTTTAGGGTTACGGTAGCTTAGTGGTAACTGTTGCCAACCTAGCAAAATATCAATCATTTCAATCGTTTGCTACAATTTAATAGAAAAACAATTTTATTATGCAACACAGCTCCATTTTTTTTTTTGCTATTTGTTGACCTAAATCTTTTCTCTTTGATACGAGTTACAGTTTTTCAAATGTTTATTTTTCAGATTTGCAAATATTTTATTTCAAACCAAAATGTTCAATATAACACTTCAATTCTATATCCTTAAATGTTTTTTTCCAAACACTTAAAGGGGGATGGTTTTTTTATTTCTTTATCCCAGTAAAAGTAAAAAACAAAAAACTAAAATAAACAAATCTGTATTGGAAAAAACGTATAAAGAAAGAATGGAGTTTAATACTTTTCCAAAAAAAAAAAAAATAAAAGAAATTTTCCTTTTAATGTGTTTGTTTAATAGATTAAAAGAGAAGTGCTTAAATTTAACAAAAAAAAAATAAATAAAAAAGAAGAATATAGAAAAAGTGGGTAAATGGGGGGATTGAATAAATAAAGCAATGAATGCAAAAATAAAATTAAATAAATCTGTATTAGAAAATAAAATTTAATAGTGTAGCTTGATTGTTTAAAGACTACTGCTTAGCAACATTGTGGATTTTGGTAATACTTTTCCAAAATAGCAACATTTAGGTATTTGTTAAAATAAGTGGCCTTTGTATGCATACAATTGGTAAGAAATTAAATTAAGCTGTTAAAGAACAAACTGATGAAGTATTAATGTAAGGCAAAGAAATTGAAAATTTGATAAAAAGCTGAAATTAAAGTTTTCTTTAATTGAAATAAAAATATTAAAGAGGGAATTTTGTTGAAATTTTGTAGAGTTTTAAGATTAGTTTTGTCAAGCCACTCAATCTTGTCCTTAATTATTTATAAAAATTGAAGAGCATGACGAAAATCTTCTCCTAAAAGATCAACATTCTCATGCCAACAAGCTCCTAAACCAACTAATTCCTTTCATCTATAAGACCTTCAAAATTCCAATGTAATATCAGAGAGGATAGACAGTTATCGCCTCTGTATATTTCTGAACTTTTTTGAAACTGATCGTTCTCTTTGCTTTATAGTTTCCACGACAATTGCATATACGCTCCGCAATGGTACGAGTTTCGATCCGCCAACCATTTTCAACTCATTGAAAGCTTAACTTTTGATGATAGCAAAACTGATACCACAATAACAGTCTTACATTGTTTGATACCCAAATTTGAGGATCATTCTATGTTACCGGAAGTATTTTTTCCCTACGGATAAATTTTCGATGATAGCAAATATTGTCTGACACACAAATTCACAATTCCAAGAGTTCGCATGTGTCTCGCCAAATTGTGCTTGCTATATTCCAGTATCTATTCTAGGACTCCAAATATTCGACTTTGTCAAGCAATATGTATAATAGAAACACAAATGACTTTATACTAAAGGTGATTCATCGTGAGGTTTGATTTTCAATATGCTTTATTTTTACAGATCACGCATGACACAGATCAAACTGCTTTATCATTTTTGTGCACTATCGTTTGGCAAATCATCATGGAAAGACTCACACCTCAACAGCGTCTCCAAATTGTTCAGATGTACTACAAGAATCCGCGTTCTGTGAAAAATGTTTTTCGTGCGATTCGATGAACTTACGGTGCGCATAATCGGCCTACTGAAACCACTATTTCCAACTGCATTAGCAAATTTCAGTCACAGTTTACATTAGTGGAGGATACTCGACCGGTTAGACCACATTCAGCACACAGTGGTATGAATATAGCAACTGTAGCTGAGAGTGTACGCGAAAACCATGACGAATCGATTCGTCGTCGTTCTCAGCAGCTTGGCTTGGCGTATTCGCCAACTTAGCATATTTTACGTAAGGATCTCCGCCTTAATGGCCCGGTGAGCTCTGGTTTCAACAAGACGGCACTACACCATACAGCGTGTGAAACAATGACCTTGTGGAGAAATCACTTAATTTCACATTTTGCTACGGTAAATTGGTCACCTAGATCGTAAGATATCATACCTTTTCACAATTTTCTCTGGGTATATGTAAAGTATGAGATCTTCAGGAATAAACCTGCTACGGTTGACCCTTTGGAAGCCAACATTACTCGTATTTTTTGCGAGATATCAATCGCTATGCTCGAACGAGCCGCCCAAAATTAGACCTTCCGAATGGATCACCCCAAACGTAGTCATGGCCAACATTTACATAATATAATTTTCGAACACTAAATGCCATAAATTGTTCTTTTAACCGATAATAAAAATTTCAAGTTTACTTTAAAATTTATGTATTTTATTTTACATTTGGTCAATTCACAAGGTCATGTCATAATGTCCTAATATTTCACAATGGTTTTTATGGCTTTTCAAGCAAAAAATGTCCTAAAATAATATTACTTTCTATGCTATGTTTATTGTGTTATCGTAACGAACCAGCAGAGACCAACTCCGAATGCGTAAGAGTCGGTTAAGCCGAGCCGCCGAGTCGTGATATATTAGGACATTATGACAATGTGACTGATAAGAGACATTGTAAATTATTCGGAAGATCAATACATGGCATTGACAGCCATAGAACAGCCGTTCTTGACGAAGCGTATATCACGAATAAAACGAACAATTGTGGGCCCCCAAGGCGTCAATTCTTATTAATATAAAACAGTGACTTCACGTAGCCCCACAGGAAATAATAGAGAGCTGTCAAATCGCATGGCCTTGGAGGCCATGACCAATTGTGATTTCAATACATCAATGACTGCGGTCGTCATATTGCAAGTAGCGCCCTAATGCTATATTTTCAATCAAAAAATTAAGCCGGAACTTGCGTTGACGATCTTTATTGACCGTAACGCGAGCTCCGTCTTCATTTATGAAGAAATAACGTCCGATGATGCCACCAGCATGTAAACCGCAACAAACTGTGCATTTTTCTGGATGTAAGGAGGAGGTCTGTTTGATCTGTTGTGGATTGGCCTCACTCCATATCCGGCAATTTTGTTTATTAACAAACCCGTTAAGCCAAAAATTAGTCTAATAGCTGAACACAATTTTGTGATAAAGCGGTTGCGCGAATCGATGACTGATTTTCAAAATAAATTTGGATAATTTGGTAGCACTGTTCAAGCGTCAATCTATTCATGATGATTTGTCAGAGTATACGATCATAAATGTCAAAAAGTAAGCACAGTATGACAGTTCGTTTGACTGTTAACCCGTAAGTTCTAACGGGCTTAAAAAACACAGGTTTGTATTTAGTGTAACATAACTCACATTGCTTCAGGCAATCATTATAGTTGGATACCTTACTTTCATCGATAACCACCTTCACCATATCCTGTTGCCCACATATAAGAGTTTTATTCCATTTGCGTTCGGATATAGGCAGTATATATAGTAGATCATAGTGAGTGGTGTATTTCCTATTTGCAGGGGATATCGTACTAAAATCTCTTGCTAAAAACATCAAGAGAACCTAGATTCAAGAAAGACAACATTCTCTAAAGTAAGTCTCCAATATTTTCTTCAGTGCTTCTAGGAATTACAAGCTGATGATGATCTTTGCTACAAATATTACCTCATTCTAATACCATCTGACAAATCTCTGACAAATGGAAGCCTGGAGACTAGACTTTAAAAGTCTCAATAGTGTTTGACACCCCTGTTGCCAAGGAGATTATATTAGCAAAATTTATATGGCTTGAAACCCTCCACCCTGAAATGAATGTCCTGCCTAACACTCTTCAATCATTGTTTATCATTATATGTATTCATTCGAAGTTATAATCAAAGGCATTGATCACGGTAAGTGAGTAACAGGTATAAGTTTGCATCCATAAATTTGAGCTGGATTGTCTAAAAATATTATAAATTTTCAATCGTTTTCTGCAGTAGTTTCCTATTGCACCTATTGAGTGCAGTCTTATACTTGACTATCTCAACTGTAGCTTTGGCCTTTTGGAATAACGTCTATTCTCAATTAGGTTCCCTATTGTACTCCCTCACTAATATTTAAACATTTGATATTTTTACTATGCTGTAAGGATATATACTTATATGTGTTCTGTAAGTAAATCCTGCGGGAAGCTTTGCATTACTTCTTTAATTTGAAACTAAGTGCCGCTGAATCACACCGATTGCTCTCCGAAGCTTATGGTAAATGTGTTCCATCGGTTTCAACGTGCGGTTCAGAAGTGGGGATTTTGACACGGAAGACAAAGATTGCCCAGGCCAGCCAAACAAGCTTGAAAACCAAGAATTGTAGGCATTACTCCATGAAGATTGTTGTCAAACTCAACAAGAGCCTGCAAAATCATACTAATGCAGCAATTTCAAAACGTTTGAGAGCAGCAGGATTCATCCAATAGCAGGAAAATAGGGTAGACGAATTAAAACCGAGAGACCTTGAAAGAAGATTTCACATGTCCGAAATGCAAAATATTCATGGTGCCAAGGTAATGCTCTGTATTTGTTGGAACCAAACCTTTTATTATCAGCTGCTGAAATCTGGCCATTACCATCGCAGGGAACCAGTACCGAACGCAACTGAACGCAATGCAGGTAAAATCTCTCAGAATTAAGAATCTGTTGATTCGCCCTTACAGGATTCTAAGAGTCGAATATCAGATACAAAAAAGCTGTAATTTTGGATCAAACTCTTAAAAAGGGTTAATAGTATTTCAGAGATTTCCATTTGTATTGGATCTTTCTCAAATACAGTTAGAAATTTCTGAAATAGAAATGGAAACTTCTGAAATATAATTGGAATATTGTGGCATACAATAAGAAAATTCTGAAATTCAATTAAAAAATTCTGAAACAGAATTGGAAATGGTGTAGTAGTACTTTTTACCTGGTAATGTGAAAAGTAATAGATTTTGTGTAAATTTTCAGCCTAATCCTCGTAATATATCACCAATTTTACATAAAAATAGTGCAAAACGTACATGAATACATTAAAAATATGTTAATGTTATATTTCTTTCATTTCCATTGCAAAAACCAAGTACATGAGTATTACGTTTAAATTACATTTCATTTGCACAAAAATCCAAAATACTTATTCATACATCATTACTCATTCTATAAAGGCAATCTAGTTAATCTTGTCTAGATTCAAATTTAATTTATTATTGGAGCCATCAAACAATAAGGGTTGCAATCAAAGGCAGTTTTGTCAGCGTTATTTTAGATGAAAATTTATAAACATTTGGGGGGTTTGGA
Organism: Calliphora vomitoria; assembly: GCA_942486065.2. Classification (NCBI taxonomy): domain Eukaryota; kingdom Metazoa; phylum Arthropoda; class Insecta; order Diptera; family Calliphoridae; genus Calliphora; species Calliphora vomitoria. The sequence continues at coordinate 108,925,937 of OW818031.2, forward strand.
GTAGTCTAATAATAAATGTTACAAAAGTTCAATTTATAGTTCAACACCCTTATGAAATTGTATGATGCTCGTCATCATCATCATCCGTATCATAGTCATTATTTTGTGTTGCTCCCCCCGCTCCAAGACTGCAACAAAGAGGGTGGCTTGTTTGGGTTGTTTGAAAAACTCCCCACGCATTTATTTGGCCAAGACCTTGAAAACAAAAGAAGTAATAGGAAATCCCCCCAAACAAGAATACACAAAAAAGCCGGTAAATTTTACATAGAAATTATGTAAAGACTACCGGCAAAAATATGCTCAAGCTTTAACGCCTAAAAATATGCCATGAAACTTGGTAACATTTTGTATTTTTTTTTTTTTTTTTTTTTTTTCTTTTCAGGTTTCTCTTCAACTACTTTGTAATTCCATAAACGTTTTTCAACGTCCAATTTTATTCCCTTTGGAGGATTACATAGGCTTAGGCAATTCTTGCCAAAAATTTTTGTTATCCAACACAATGGCATAAAAACGAAAAGGAATTCCTCGAAATCTAACAGCATGAGTCACCACCATTCTACCATTTTTCCTTCCACTCACTCACATTTCTTTCTATAATAAATACATTCGAGGTAACAGTTTTTTGTTCCTTTTGCATAAAAATTACTTTACAACTTAAATAAAAATAGCAGCAAAAAAAGTTGAAAAATTACATTGCACTTGCTGTTTTATTTCTCTACTTTCCAAAAATATAGCAAAAGGGATGCTTTTTTTGGGTTTCCTTGGCTTAAAGGGAGGGTTTTTTTTTGTTTTGTGTTTAATATTGTGCGTATGTTACCCTGGGGGATTTTGTTTTACAATGAAACATAAAATTCTTGTAGCTCATAACACCACATGTTCAGTTTCAATTGCATTCCCCCACTTTAAATTTACAGTCTCGACTACTATGGGTATTTTTTAACACTCTTCTTATGCGATTTAGATCTGTGTTTAACAATTTGACTGTTTGTTTAATTCAACTTGATGAGGCGCAAAGTTGTGGAATTTATTATGAATTTTTTTTTTTTATTTTATTTGTTTGTTTCACTCAAATGAAAATAAAACTTAAGTGGATTTTTTTTTTTTTTTTTTTGGTTTTTGTCTTTGGAAAATAAATGACCTTTTATTAAAATTGACTTTTTGTTTTCTAATTATTTTGTAGATTTGAGAAGGGGGAGGGAGGTTGGTAGTGGAGAAGGATGATTAAAATTTGTTAATATTTCAAAAGGTGTTGGAAACATATATACATTTAATTTGAAAGTTGTTGTCAGCAAATGATAAAGGAAGATAAATTATAGATATCTTTTAATACAGTTTTAGTTCCTCGACTGTGGATTGTAAAAGGAAGTAATAATAACATTTCGGAGTAAGTTAAGGTATTAGAGTTTCAATGAATTCCGTCAGTATCGAACTGTAACTATAAAAAGACATATGATTGTAGCTAAAATTGGACAACATCAAGACCTGGGATTGAAGCTAAAATTAAACACCATAAAAATCTACAACTGAAGCTAAAGTTGAACTATTTACATACTTGTGACTGAAGCTGAATTTGAACAACATAAAGACCTTAGATTGGAGATAAAATTTAGTTACAAAAATACCTGTGATAGAATTTAAATTTTACCAACATAAGGACCAACAATTGAAGCTAAAACTGAGCAATATAAGACCCATGAATGAAGCTTAAATTGAACTATATAAAGACCTACGATTGAAGGTAAAATTGAACTATATAAAGACCAACGATTGAAGCTAAAATTTAACTATGTAAAGACCTACGATTGAAGCTAAAATTGAACTTTATAAAGACCTACAATTCAAACTAAAATTGAACTTTATAAAGACCTACGATTGAAGCTAAAATTGAACTATATGAAGACCTACGACTGAAGCTAACATTGAACTATATAAAACCCTACGATTGAAGCTAAAATTGAACTATATAAAGACCTACGATTAAAGCTAAAATTGAACTATATAAAACCCTACGATTGAAGCTAAAATTAAAATATATAAAGACCTACGATTGAAGCTAAAATTGAACTATATAAACCCTTACGATTGAAGCTAAAGTTGAACTATATAAAGACCTACTATTGATTCTAAAATTGAACTATATAAAGACCTACGATTGAAGCTAAAATTGAACTATATAAAGATCTTCGACTGAAGTTAAAAGTGAATTATATAAAGACCTACGACTGAAGCTCAAATTGAACTATATAAAGATCTACGATTGAAGCTAAAATTAAACTATATAAAGACCTGCGATTTAAGCTAAAATTGAACTATATAAAGCCCAACGATTGAAGCTAAAATTGGACAACATAAAGACCTACGATTGAAGCTAAAATTGAACTATATGAAGACCTACGACTGAAGCTAACATTGAACTATACAAAGACCTACGATTGAAGCTGAAATTGAGCTATATAATGACCCACGATTGAAGCTAAAATTGAATTGTATAAAGACTAACGATTGAAGCTAAAATTAAACTATATAAAGACCAACGAATGAAGCTAAAATTGAACTGTATAAAGACCTACGATTGAAGCTGAAATTAAACTTTAGAAAGACCTGCGAATGAAGCTAAAACTGAACTATATAAAGACCTACGATTGAAGCTAAAACTGAACTGTATAAAGACCTACGATTGAAGCTAAAATTGAACTATATAAAGACCTACGATTCAAACTAAAATTGAACTTTATAAAGACCTACGATTGAAGCTAAAATTGAACTATATAAAGATCTACGATTGAAGCTAAAATTAAACTATATAAAGACCTGCGATTTAAGCTAAAATTGAACTATATAAAGACCAACGTTTGAAGCTAAAATTGGACAACATAAAGACCTACGATTGAAGCTAAAATTAAACTATATAAAGACCTGCGAATGAAGCTAAAATTGAACTATATAAAGACCTACGATTGAAGCTAAAATTGAACTATATAAACCCCTAGATTGAAGCTAAAATTAAACTGTATAAAGACCTACGATTGAAGCTAAAATTGAGCTATATAGAGACCTACGATTGAAGCTAAAACTGAGCTATATAGAGACCTACGATTGAAGCTAAAATTGAACTGTATAAAGACCTACGATTAAAGCTAAAATAAAACTATATAAAGACCTGCGAATGAAGCTAAAACTGAACTATATAAAGACCTACGATCGAAGCTAAAATTGAACTATATAAGGACCTACGATTGGAGCTAAAATTGAACTATATAAGGACCTACGATTGAAGCTAAAACTAAACTATATAAAGACCTACGATTGGGGCTAAAATTGAACTATATAAAGACTTATGATTAGAGATAAAATTATACTACATAAAGACCTAGAATTAAAGATAAAATTGGCCAACAGAAGACCTATGATTGAAGCTTAATTTGAACAACATAAAGACCAACAATTGAACAACAATTGATGCTAAAATAGAACAACATAAAGACCTCCGATTGAAGCTAAAACTGAGCAACATAAGACCTACGATTGCAGCTAAAATTTAACAACATAAACACCTAAAATTAAAGCTAAAATTGTACGACATAAAGACCTACAATTGAAGCAAAATGTGATCAACATAAGACCTATGATTGAAACTAGAATTGGGCAATAGATGATCTACGATTGAAGCTAAATTTGAATCTATAAAACTAAGCAACAAAATACCTATGATTAAGCTAAAATTCAGCTGTAAAAAGACCTATGAAGCTAAAATTCAACTGTATAAATTTCAGCGATTGAAGTTAAACTTGAACTATTATTAAAGCAAACATTTAATAGGCAATTGTTTAAAGGGCTGGAAAGCTGGAGAGGAATTTAGGAAACCAATATAGTTATCTGAGCCAGTAAACAAAATAAAGTTAATTATTTTGTTTCTCAGAAATATGTCAATTAAACCCCAATAGGAAAAGGATGAAAAAATGAAAACACAAGGTATTAGGATTTAGTATGGACAAATGGAATCTTTTATTTCTTGATAGGAGTAAGGAATACCTTTTCGTTTGGTTGCTGGTAGAATAAGGAAGAAAATTTGTTTGACATGACCGGAAACAGCAACTTAGACATTTGACCAATTTGACGTTTAATTTTTAGGCGAAAAAAAAAGGAAAGAGATAGCTAGTTATCGCAATAACTATGTATCTTAGAACTAAAAGCATTTGTATATGACAAATGCTATTAGGGAGAACACAAACTAAAGGTAGGGTCACACATGACAAATATTTGACGAAAAAGACGTAACCACTAAATAAAATATATTTGTATTCTTTTATTTATTTCAAAAACTTATTTTACTTCGGATGATTCAAAACAAACAATTTAGTTTTATTTTATTTGATGCTGTTTGATCTTACAAAACAATTGTAAGAGTAAACACGTCAAACAAATTTGTGCTAAAAAAAGTGGTTACGCTTTTTTGAGCAAATATTTGTCATGTGTGACCCTACCTTAAGTCAATGGATTTGTAACAAAGTTTGTTAAGGCTTTTGCCATTAACAGTTTGAGCATTACATTGAACTTTTGCATACCCCAGCCAGGCTTCAGATATTGATGCTTTTACTTAGGAATATAGGAATTTTTATTCTAGCAAAGAGGGCTGTGAATGTGGTTGACAGTTGAATAATTGGCAGTAAAAGCCACTTGCTGATTCCATAGTTGCTTGAGAAAACGGTTCAGGATTTTAACACTGGTTATGATCCCATTTTTCCATTTGTCTGAAACGGCTTAAATATTGATCTCTCTACGGTTTTCAACAAGACAGAAGCAACTTCGTTCCCTCTCAGATCGTGGTTTTCTGAATAAAAATTTCAGTATTTCACACAGACCTCATATATATTTAAAATTCACATATTTTGTTTTAAATTTCGACTCGTTCCAGTTTCGTTAGCTCATTTAAGCTGGGGAGACTCGCTGTTATAGTCATTTGTTCTGATAAATAAGTCATTGAAGTAGTTTTGAATGTATACCATACAATATTTATTATATTGTTCCACTTCCTTTAAAGTTACAATTTTTAACACTATGAATACATGTTTTTAATTCGAATACCTGTTTCCTGTGTGTAATTTCTTTTCAATTTCAACAAACTATTATCAACCTATCATGTTCGTAGAAAATGATTAGCATTTTCGTGGGTTAATTAAGCACTAATAATAGTAGCTAAATACATAAATATTTAGATTCCATAAAAAAACCCAAATAAATTTAACATCAATTAAGCCCAATAGCTAAAGATAATTAACAACTGATCAGCACATTTATTTCCAATATTAAACATAAAAAACTTGAAATAAAAAAACATCCTTTAAGATCCTCATCATATAATAGCTTCTAACCAGCAAACATTTAACAATAACTGACATATTCAGCTGTTCCAATTTAAACGATTAACGTCAATCTTTGAAAACCCCATTTTCATTTTAAAGAATATATAATAAAACTAACAAGAATGTTTTTTGTTTTTTATAAAACAAAAATAACATCTAATACCTTGTTTAAAAAAAAACAGATTGCAGATTGTTTAACCTGTCGTCATCAATTCTCAAGCAAACATTTATAAAACACAACAACGAAAACAGAAATCTAAAATCAGCAGGAGGAGCGAACTGCCACAGCAGCTGTAAAACAAAAGAACTGAATAAAATTTAAGTTTTTTTTTTTTTTTTGGTCAAAAGTCATCTGGCGTTTGGCCGAAATTCATTGCTTGTCTTAAGAATGAAAAACAAAATCTTCTTATTTAAAAACAAAAATTGAAATGAGTTTTTTTTTTCAAGTGATCTTTTGTTTGTAAGAGGATTTATTTATGGTATGAAACTAAATAAGATCCCTTAATAGTCGACCATGCGCACAATTATTGACTGCACAGCAGGTAAAAATCCACAACTGGTCATTTGAAGTGTCTGTCTGCAGACATTTATGAATGTTGCATGATTATTATTCAAGATATAGGACCGCTAAAAGATGTGGAATGAAGAAAAATACGTGGTTCGTATGTTGTAGTACAATATGCCAGTATAATTTTAAAGCAAATTCTTGTTTAAGTACCCTACATTATGACTTATTGTATACAAAATAGATAGCATTTTCATATAAAAAACTATAGAAAAGACTTCTTTCTGGGCTTAAACTACCTTTTATATGGATAATTTTTTTTATAGAAAAGTTGTCTGTATAAGAGCAACTTTTTCTATAGAAAAGTTGTCTGTATCAGAGCAACTTTTTCTATAGAAAAGTTGTCTGTATCAGAGCAACTTTTTCTATAGAAAAGTTGTCTGTATCAGAGCAACTTTTTCTATAGAAAAGTTGTCTGTATCAGAGCAACTTTTTCTATAGAAAAATTGTCTGGAACAAAGCAACTTTTTCTATAGAAAAGTTGTCTGTATCAGAGCAACTTTTTCTAGAGAAAAGTTGTCTGGATCAGAGCAACTTTTTCTATAGAAGAGTTGTCTGCATCAGAGCAACTTTTTCTGTAGAAAAGTTGTCTGTATCAGAGCAACTTTTTCTATAGAAAAGTTGTCTGGATCAGAGCAACTTTTTCTATGGAAAAGTTGTCTGTATCAGAGCAACTTTTTCTATAGAAAAGTTGTCTGTATCAGAGCAACTTTTTCTATAGAAAGGTTGTCTGTATCAGAGCAACTTTTTCTATAGAAAAGTTGTCTGTATCAGAGCAACTTTTTCTAGAGAAAAGTTGTCTGTATCAGAGCAACTTTTTCTATAGAAAAGTTGCCTGTATCAGAGCTTCATTTTTTATAGAAAAGTTGTCTGTATCAGAGCTACTTTTTCTATAGAAAAGTTGTCTGGATCAGAGCAACTTTCTCTATAGAAAAGTTGTCTGGATCTGGATTTTCTATGGAGAAGTAGACTGGACTTGATCCACTCTATCTAGAAATGAGTTGTCTGTATCAGTGCCACTGTTTCTATAGAATAGTTGTCTGAATCAAAGTAATCTTTTCTAGAAAAACTATAGAAATGATGTAGTGAAATCATTAAACCGGCCACGATCACTCGTAATTTTAGTACCTCAATTTTATTGTTTTCATATAAAAAAGACAGGTGCTTTATTTGGCTGCTCATTTGTTTCAACCATTCATATTTTATATTTTCAAAAATTGTTTAAATTATATGGTGGTTTCAAATTAAAAAAACAAAATTATACATAATATAGCTCTTTTTCTATAAACTCCCCAAAATATTTCAAAGGAATTCAAAGGATTACTTTGAGTAAAACGTGTGTGTGTTCTTGAGATTTCGATTGAAACACAAAAATATCAATGGAAACAACATTCAATATTTATTTTTAACTAGCTTGACCCGGTGCGCTTCGCTACCTCTGTCGTAGTCTATGTTGGAAATTTCAAAAAATCGTTTCGGCCGTTTAGTATTTATTGTTTAAGAACTAAAAGTACCAATTTTACCGGTTTTCCCTCTGTTTAGCCCTTTCTGGTCCAAGTATTGAAAAAAGTCATAGCCTATTGACGCTTCCAAGTAAGGATCTATCTACGTTCCAAATTTCAATAAAATCGATTCAGCCGTTTAGGCGTGATGCTCAAACAAACAAACAAATAAACAAACAAACAAACAAACAAACAAACAAACAAACAAACAAACAAACAAACAAACAAACAAACAAACAAACAAACAAACAAACAAACAAACAAACAAACAAACAAACAAACAAACAAACAAACAAACAAACAAACAAACAAACAAACAAACAAACAAACAAACAAACAAACTTACAAAGACATTTATATATTTATATAGATTTCAAATCAAAGAAGAAAAAAAAAAACAGAAAAAAGAAACAAGAAAACCACGGCTGCTGTTTGTTTGTTTCTCCCGATCATGTATCATTTAATATGAAACAAGCTGGGCAGCAGGAAGAACATCTCTACCCTCACCACCAAACATGATCACGTTTTGTTATTGTTTTTAAACCAAATCAAAGATTTGTATCTTGATTTTAAAAGGGTACTGGTGCTTGCTTAAAGTCTTATAACCCTCAAACTTCAAAATTTTATTAGAAACCATTTGGTCAATCGTTATCTAAGATTTTTAATCTATTGATTTTTTTTTTTGGTTCAAACCTTGTTAGCCTTTAGTTATAACTGAGGTTTTCCATGTAATAATCCTTGAGCGTAATTATTTTTTCAAGTATATGTGTGTGTTTAGTTTCCAAGAACGTGATACTTTAATGTTTAAATCTTTTAAACAAGGCCAATCAAATTCATTATTTATGTTTGTTTTATGAGTTGGTATTCTATTGAACTGCTGAGATGACAAGAACAAAATGCACATAAATGACACTTTAAGGAATTGTTTTGAGAGACGTGTGGGGCAGATGATTTTTAAATAGGGGAGGCTCTTTCCTCAATGTTATTATTCGTTTTTTATTGTTCCTAGAAGAGTTAATCATTAAAAACTTTTAATTGTAACGCTATAGTCAATAACATTTTTATAGACCGTATTGTTGGGGAATCACTGTTGGGAAATTTAATTACTCTATCTAAGGCTATTGTTAAACTCTCCAGGTTTTCGTGCGTTTGTCTCTAAACTTGTATTGGGCGTTGTACGATGTCCTGGAAAATTGTGGTGTATGGAAGGCCTTCGCCTCAAGGACTGTCCTTTCACAAGGCTTTGCTGGTTAAGCCCAGTGAGCTATGTGATGGTAGTTGAAGGTACAGCTGGGAGACGAGAAGAGTCTTAGCGACTATTCACAAATTGATTATCTGCCTATAATATTTTAGAGTCGGAATGACTCAACCCTATTTTCACAATCAGTCTACTCCCTGATAGGTTAAAAACGTTGACAGGTTCTCAACTTACTGCTGACCTAGGTGGTTTAACCCTCTAAACGGTAAGACCACCTCACGGCGATCTTCGATGTTTGAGCACCAGTGCTGTATTTAACATTTTTTCGCTTCAAAATAGTAAAAACTGTCTTTAGACAACACTTTTTTACATTTTCTTTATACCTTCCAATATATTCTGACAAGTCGTTTGTTAGCTATGATCAATCAAGTGCAAAAAGTCATCAAATTAGCATCGAAAATTATTTCGCAATTTTAACTATTAAAAAACAACATTTAGAATAAAATGATCGACATCAAAATTTTACGGTAAATAGATAACATTTTATATTTAAGTTTTAAAACGTATTTGAAGTGAAAAAAAATAAAAAGTTTGATTTAAAAACGAAATAGCGAAGGCCTCCTCAAGGCGGTCTCAAAAATGTCCTCGTCTCTTACATTGTAGTTTTCACCTTTTTTTTTTCCTTTTCTTTTTCTTTTCCTTTTATTTTACTATTGTGTTAAAGATGGATATTACTAAACGTCCTTAAACGAAAAATATAAATTTGGAGCAAATGTATGATGAACAATTTCTTGAGTTCATCGATTCTGTAGGGTTCTGTTGACAGCACAGATGAAAGTATTGATAGTGATGCAAGTGTTACTGATTCCCCTATGGTTCCAAAGACGAAACACCATTTTCGAAAATACATGCCCAATAAGCCGCATAGAAGAGGGATCAAATGTTCGTGCATTGTGATTCAAACGGTTTTGCCTACCGGTTTTAAATCTATAATGGGTCCAAAGATAATTTACCTGTTATACCGGACATTGGAGCTACCTATAATGTTTGGAGATTCCTAATTTCATCCTGTATTTTGATAAATTTTACAAATGGAAGCCGCTGTTAATCTATTTACAAACCAGAGGAATTTATTTTTTGGGCACAATGAGAGGTACTAATTTTGCTTTTTGTGTAAACTGTGAAATGAACTAAGAGAAGAGATCATTTTGGTTAGAAAACATGACCTCAATACATGTAGTCGATGTGAATACTGTATTATGGAAGGATAACCAATATGTCTTCCCGATTCAGAAGAACAAATCCTGGCAAAGAACAACCAAAGGTTCCTCGGTATGATAGAAAGCAAAATAAATTCATCGAAATCAACTGCCCTCAAATTATTTGAAAATACAATGATCGCATGGGTGGAGTAGATCTCATGGACGGTCTCTAGGGTCGATACCATATTTGAGCTAAGACTCGCAATATTATAATTAGGTTGTTCTACTATTTTGTGGGCATGGTCTTTACAAATGCAATCTTTTTATACAAACGTCTGCAGGCCAATGAGGCCAATGCTTCCAACAATGTGTCCGATTAAAGAACCGTTTTTACAGCTTCCAGATTTGCGAGAGGAAATAGCTGCTGGACTTGTTTTCTTCAAAAATATACGGTCTGTATGATGACCATCTGTTCAAAATCTCGGTGAGCCTTTATTACTACATCCTGACATATCAGGTGCTGGGAAAAGAGCTGCTCATCAAGTAGATCAAGTAGTTCAATGCTGACGATCTTTTTCTTGTTTGGGTGGAAAGAATATGTGACACCCAAGTCGTTTGCTCCAAATGATACCTGTCTTTATGCGGTCAATTTGATAAAAATTGTTTCTGGAACTACCACCATCGAAAATAATGTGTATTTTAACTTTGTTTGTTACCTTCTCTCAATAAATTCGTTCAGAATGATTTTTTCTCCTGAAAATTAAAACTTACGGTTCTATTAACTACATCTACTTGAAAAAAAATTATTGGCTTCATCGGATAATTTTTACGGTCTTGCCAGTTAGAGGGTTAATATCAGCATGGAAGATGGTGTGTAAAGCTGCATTTCAGAAACTGGAAGTTTGCGAAGTTTCCGAAAAAAAAAACACTTCGTTTTACGTTGTGTCTCTCAGAGTGCTCAATAAAAAGATGCCAAAACGCAAATGAGCATTGTTATGTTTCGAGCACGGTGCTACTTAAAAACTTAATCGATACACTTCCATTCGACTTCGTGGGGTTTGGAGAGACATCGAACTGTAGTGTTACAACTGGCCAACTCGTAACCTCAAATTGCAGTTATATTCTGACCAATATGTGTTCCAGACCACATATATAGGAAAATTCAGAAAAAAATTAAAACATTTTTGGGAAATAATATAGTGTAAGACTTATTTTCAACTTTCCAAGATTCACAAAGACTGTGGTGTAATTTTTTTTTGTCTCGCTAGCATCCAAAATCACTCATCTGTGTCCACAATATGTATTTCTAAAGTTTTGTCAAACAAATTCTAAAAATGTAAGAACTTCTCATGCTGATATTTTACACTGTAGCTTAGAATAGGAAATACATGCGGCATAGGAAATACATGCTGAAGATTTTACAAAATTTCTCATAAGATAACCACGCCGTGGTCTAATGGAATGTGAGAGCAGGGCTACAGTAAATATTTGAGTAATTATCAGGGGAAAAAAAAATATTTCGTTTTTATGAATTGTGAACCTTTTGTTTGAAAAATAGTTTAAATCAGGATGTAAAATAGCAAGTAAATACTATTGCTAGAACTGTATTATGATTAAAAGCATATTCTTCTTTATAGAAGCCAAAGTTTCAATCTTTCTACCAACGTTTATGTTTTCAAAAATCGTATTTTACCACTCAATGGAGAAGATCCCAGCCTAATATGATTCTAAAACTGATTTTGCAATATAATCGTATGATTAGAAAAGAACTTGATCCATGTTGGGATATTAGTTTTCCTCGCTTATTTGTAACATTTGTATATCAAAAGGATTTACCTTGGTGAATCTGTTTGTATTAAATAACAATTAAGATATTTTTGTTAAAAATCTCATCGAATTCATAGCGGGTAAAAGTATGAATTTCAAAGACAATAGCCAGTTCTTATTTTCCACCAGATTTCACATAAAATATAAATTCCAAATGAATCTCTCTAAATGTATTTTAAACACCACCAGGATTAAAACAAAAAATCTCTGATATAACCTATGAAAGGCACATTAATCATTGTTGAAACCAGATCAAGTGGCTGTCTTAATAAGTCTGCTTAAAGTGAGAATTACATAAGAATTTACAAGATTCCAAAGGAGACGACTAAAACGGCTTTATAAAACGGCGGGCATAGCCATAAGCACTTGACTTAAATACATAAATTTGTCTCAATATCACACACATTCAATCAAGGACACGGTGAAAATCAAACAGGCGCCTTTAGCCTTGTTAAGCACTTGTTTTAACGTCTACGCACATCAAAGAAGCAAAGCCGCCGTCAACCAAATCTCTTTCCAAATAACTGTCTGCCTTTTCTACAATATGTGTACTTAAACTATCTTTAATGACATGAATTAACAACTAAAAACAACATAAATACCTGAGATACAAAAATGTCGAAATATACAATGACAATTATAAACTAATCTCCCGGAGCTATAAAAAAACAAGTAAGAAAATGTATCTATTGTCTAAAGTGGTTGCGCTGTATTGATTTTCAAGGCATATTTTCCAATTGATTAAATTTGAACAATGAGTTCAATCTACGACAGTTATGTATGATTAGTATAGATATTTAGATCATGAGATAAAATAGAATATTATGTTCCCAGGACAGGACAAGACAAAAACAAGATTAAAGCGGCAGTTTATTAAAAACAAATACAAATGCAATTTGAAAGAGTCACAGAAAGAGAGAGAAGAGCATTGTTTCTCTAAATACCATAACAAGTGTTGACCATATTGCTAAATGAAACCAAATGCCGCTTTAAATAGCCAGGACCTTTCTTGTGTTAAACTGCTTTTGATATCCTGCGGAGCGCGTGTCCTTTTTATCGTTTCATGTTCTTTTCTTTCTTTTTCTTTTTTGTTTGCCTTTCAAATGTCTGCTGTTGTTGTCAGTCAGTTACTAAACTAGAGTCTTTATTGTTGCAGGGGCCAGTTGTGGTTCAGAGCCCTTATTTAACTTAACTTTACATCATCAAACAATTGATGTCATAAAAAGAAAATGCCGCAACAAAAAAAAAACAAATCCAGCATTCTCATGTATGAGTAGTTATTTATTTTATATTTTTTATAAAGGAGTCCAAAGTCAAAATATAAAAGAACAAGTGCATTGTTCAAGTCCTTTGTCTCTAAGCTCCAAAATAATAAATATCCTTTTGTTTCTTCTTTTTTTATGTGTTTTATAGTTGTTTTGTAGATATTTTTTTTATATTTTGCTCTTTTCGTTTGTTATTTATTGTTTTTAATCAAATATATTTTGTGGTTCATTTTGTTTGTAAAAAAAAAAAACACTCCCAAGAGGATGAATGTGCATACTAAGTTTTATTAAGAGTTGGTAACATGATCAATTATTTAGAGATCATTAAATATAAATCAAGCTCTTCAGAATTGTAATTTTCTTATTCAAAAGCTCTCCAGTCTAATATATATTAAGATCTGCTCGTAACTTGGTGCAAAAATGATTTGCTTTTATAACGTTCAAGCAGCATTTAGGACATGCAAAATCGTCTTTCAAAGTCCCCCGGCTTCAATTCGTGTGGTACCCAATTTCCTTGCTTTTAGATGAATCCGGCTGCTTCCAAATGTTTTTGATTGAAGCTAAGCTAGGACTATAAAAGAAGCCACGATTGAAGCTAAACTAGGACTATAAAAGGAGCCACGATTGAAGCTAAGCTACGACTATAAAAGGATCCACGATTGAAGCTAAACTAGGACTATAAAAGGAGCCACGATTGCAGCTAAACTAGGACTATAAAAGGAACCACGATTGAAGCTAAACTAGGACTATAAAAGGAACCACGATTGAAGCTAAACTAGGACTATAAAAGGAGCCACGATTGAAGGTAAACTACGACTATAAAAGGAGCCACGATTGAAGGTAAACTACGACTATAAAAGGAGCCACGATTAAAGCTAAACAAGGACTATAAAAGGAGCCACGATTGAAGCTAAACTAGGACTATAAAAGCAGTCACGATTGAAGCTAAACTAGAACTATAAAAGGAGCCACGATTGAAGCTAAACTAGGACTATAAAAGGAGCCACGATTGAGGCTTAACTAGGACTAGAAAATGACCCACGCTTGAAACTAAACTAAGACTATGAAAAGAACCACGATTAAAGTTATCTAGGACTATGAAAGGAACCACGATTAAAGCTAAACTAGGACTATAAAAGGAGCCACGATTGAAGCTAAACTAGAACTATAAAAATAACCACGATTGAAGCTAAACTTGGACTATAAAAGAAGGCACGAATGAAGCCACACTACGATTATAAAAGGAGCCACGATTGAAGCTAAACTAGGACTATAAAAGGAGCCACGATTGAAGCTAAACTAGGACTATAAAAGGAGCCACGATTGAAGCTAAACTAGGACTATTAAAGGAGCCACGATTGAAGCTAAACTAGGACTATAAAAGGAGCCACGATTGAAGCTAAACTAGGACTATAAAAGGAGCCACGACAGAAGCCACACTACGATTATAAAAGGAGCCACGATTGAAGCTCAACTAGGACTATAAAAGGAGCCACGATTGAAGCTAAACTAGAACTATAAAAGGAAACACGACTGAAGCTAAACTAGGACTATAAAAGGAGCCACGATTGAAGCTAAACTAGGACAAAAAAAGGAGCCACGATTGAAGCCACACTACGACTATAAAAGGAGCCATGATTGAATCCACACTACGACTATAAAAGCAGCCACGATTGAAGCTAAACTAGGACTATAAAAGAAGGCACGACTGAAGCCACACTACGATTATAAAAGTAGCCACGATTGAAGCTAAACTAGGACTATAAAAGGAGCCACGATTGAAGCTAAACTAGGACTATAAAAGGAGCCACGATTGAAGCTAAGCTAGGACTATAAAAGGAGCCACGATTGAAGCTAAGCTAGGACAATAAAAGGAGCCATGATTGAAGCTAAACTCGGACTATGAAAGGTGCCAGGATTGAAGCTTAACTAGGACTATAAAAGTAGCCACGATTGAAGCTAACATAGGACTACAAAAGGAGCCACGATTGAAGCCACACTACGACTATAAAAGGAGCCACGATTGAAGCCACACTACGACTATAAAAGGAGCCACGATTGAAGCTAAACTAGGACTATAAAAGGAGCCATGATTGAAGCTAAACTAAGACTATAAAACGAGCCACGATTGAAGCTAAACTAGGACTATAAATGGAGCTACGATTGAAGCTAAACTAAGACTATAAAACGAGCCACGATTGAAGCTAAACTAGGACTATAAAAGGAGCCACGATTGAAGCTAAACTAGGACTATAAAAGGAGCCACGATTGAAGCTAAACTAGGACTATAAAAGGAGCCACGATTAAAGCTAAACTAGGACTATAAAAGGAGCCACGATTGAAGCTAAACTAGGACTATGAAAGGTGCCACGATTGAAGCTAAACTAGGACTATAAAAGGAGCCACGATTGAAGCTAAACTAGAACTATAAAAGGAGCCACGATTGAAGCCACACTACGACTATAAAAGGAGCCACGATTGAAGCTAAACTAGGACTATAAAAGGAACCACGATTAAAGCTAAACTAGGACTATAAAAGGAGCCACGATTGAAGCTAAACTAGAACTATAAAAGAAGCCACGATTGAAGCCACACTACGACTATAAAAGAAGCCACGATTGAAGCTAAACTAGGACTATAAAAGGAGCCACGACGAAAGCTAAACTAGGACTACAAAAGGAGCCACGATTGAAGCCACACTATGACTATAAAAGGAGCCACGTTTGAAGCTAAACTAGGACTATCAAAGGAGCCACGATTAAAGCTAATCTAGGACTATTAAAGGAGCCACGATTGAAGCCACACTACGACTATAAAAGAAGCCACGATTGAAGCTAAACTAGGACTATAAAAGGAGCCACGACGAAAGCTAAACTAGGACTACAAAAGGAGCCACGATTGAAGCCACACTATGACTATAAAAGGAGCCACGTTTGAAGCTAAACTAGGACTATCAAAGGAGCCACGATTAAAGCTAATCTAGGACTATTAAAGGAGCCACGATTGAAGCTAAACTAGGACTACAAAAGGAACCACGATAAAAGCTAATCTAGAACCTCGTTACGCCATCTGTTGTGAATCCCGCATTTTTAATTTATACACCCTAAATAAATTATTGTTCGCTTTTAATAAAAAGGAATCTTTGATTCACCTCTCCTTTGATTCACCAAAGTTATACTTCACATTCATTAAGTATAAAACGTATTATTTCCATAGGGTACCTTTTGACTTGTTTCCCTTTTCAGCCTTTGAATAAATATAAAACCACATGCAACAATAATGCGGTCAGTTTGCCTTACATGTTGCCTCTTTCCATTTTTCCGCATTTCTTTATGAATTTTTTAAATTAGGTTGCATTGTTTATGGTACGAAAGCAACAATACTGGTAACTAAAATTTATAAAAGAAAATAAAAACTAACAAATAACAGAAATATATATAAGCAAACCATATGTTGCAAAAGTACCTGTAAAAGATGAGCTACAAAGCATATTTTTGAAATCTTTTGTTTCAAAATACAATTTTTCTTTCAGCAATTATTCATGCAACATAGTTAAAGTATTTGTAGAGAGTTGAAAAGAGGTTTAACTGCATAACTGATTTGTTTGATGTTGCAACACTTTTGTAAAAATTCTCACCATCATCATCATCGTTATTGAGTGGGTGTTCCCGTAGGGCTTGTTCAAGGTTTGATTTTTATTGTGCCAAAAGCAAGCTACACAAATAAGAGAAGACAAATTGTGGAAAGTATTGGTGGTATATTGATTGTTTGCTCTTATTGCAAAGAGAAGGCGTTAGTATTCATTAAGGTTTTTTTGAATATCTTTTATTTGCAAGCCCTTTTGAGTTTTTTTATTGTATAGAATTTGCAAATTCATTGTGTGTCTTTAATTTATTGTCTGTTTTTTGCAACATAGGTGGCAAAAAATATTCTTATTGAATACAACAGTTCAAGATCAAAGTTCTTTAATATCTAAGAGACACCGCTTTGCTTTGTTTGTGACAATAATTGTCACTTAATGACCGTAGAAATCTTTTGTAATTGTTTTAATAGATGACGGCATTTTTATGTTGACTTTAAAGTGTTTAAAGCTAAACTTTGTTGAGTTGAGAAACCCAAACATTATCTTTCTGAGACCAATTTCAAATTGAGTTTAGTTTCTTTTGCCAGTTTCTTAACCACCGAATTATCAATTTGAGACCAATTTTTAAAATTTTCTACTCAGCTTAAGTTTTTAATTTAATGCTATTTTCAAATCTTTATGACTTTTTGTACAAAATAATTCAAATTTTGTTTATGATTCCCTGTAATAAAGTCATGAAATTCCCTTAGCTAATTTTCCTAACTTAACACTTCAATGACTTTTCAAAATATTGTCCTTTTTTACACACAACAAGCAAACAAATTGCTTTGATATTTCCCAAAATTCTGCTCCAACTTCTAGTCTATTCACTCTTTCCCTTAGAACTTAAATTCACAGATAAAACACCCCTTTTTTGAAGATATGTAACAAATGAATTAAATTCATACTCCCCCCTTATTTTAGAATACACATTTCACGTTATTATTGCCACTTTGTAAAATTAAAGTTTAATTCAAACCAATTTTTACCACAAAACTAGACACGCACTTTCTATAACAAAAAAAAAAAGAAAAACCATAAAAATTTGTTACTTAAACAAGAACAGCCTTCATACTTTAGTGGTTAAAATGAATAGAATCTAATAATCTATAAAAATTTTGTATCAATAAAATTTCAAGGGAAGAGTCTGTAATAAAAACTTTAGTAAAAGTTTTACTTTGCTTAA
This sequence comes from Calliphora vomitoria, assembly GCA_942486065.2. Lineage (NCBI taxonomy): Eukaryota > Metazoa > Arthropoda > Insecta > Diptera > Calliphoridae > Calliphora > Calliphora vomitoria. The sequence continues at coordinate 108,943,667 of OW818031.2, forward strand.
ACAAAAAATAATAATATTGCAACTGTGCAACATTTATGAGGGCAAATGACACGTTTTACCAAGCACAACAATTGGCAACACTTGGTTTTGTTTCTGTCTTACCCCCAAAAAGTCTACGCCTGAAAGAAGGGGCCAAAACTTTCACCCTTATTTTGCCGGCCGGCAGTCGGCAAAACATCATTGTAATAATTGTAATCAAAACCAAATTATAACAAAAAAAAGAAATTTGCTTTAATTTTTTCCTAAACAAGTGTATTCCAAGCCATTAATAACACAAAATAAGATGGATTTATTGAGGAAAGAATAACACATTTTGGGGGCATCGTTTGCATTGTTTTCTATCTCGTTGGTATATGGAGGCACAATATTTTAATACGATTTGCTGATATATGAGGCATAATTAAACCCTGCATAAGCTGCGGTTTATGACACATGAATGAGACATGACTAGACATGTTCAATGTTGTAGAAATATGATGTTTTTGTTGATGTTGAGGGGGGAGGCTGAAGGGGAGGCTGGATTCTTAATCAAAGTCTAATAATAATAGAAAAGGCGTAAAATATGAGTGCAAGTGAGGCTAAATTTAATATAAATGTAAATGAGTTTATAACAAATCATTGAAAACTGGGTATTTTCTTGGAATTTTTATGTTCGTAATTAAAAATATGTTTACTAATAAGTATGCTGTTAGAATAACATTGCATAATAAGAATTTGACACCACAACTATGCCTAGACTAGTCTAGTCATAGACTATGACTAGACTATGACTAGACTATGACTAGACTATGACTAGACTATGACTAGACTATGACTAGACTATGACTAGACTATGACTAGTCTATGACTAGACTATGACTAGACTATGACTAGACTATGACTAGACTATGACTAGACTATGACTAGACTATGACTAGACTATGACTAGACTATGACTAGACTATGACTAGACTATGACTAGACTATGACTAGACTATGACTAGACTATGACTAGACTATGACTAGACTATGACTAGACTATGACTAGACTATGACTAGACTATGACTAGACTATGACTAGACTATGACTAGACTATGACTAGACTATGACTAGACTATGACTAGACTATGACTAGACTATGACTAGACTATGACTAGACTATGACTAGACTATGACTAGACTATGACTAGACTATGACTAGACTATGACTAGACTATGACTAGACTATGACTAGACTATGACTAGACTATGACTAGACTATGACTAGACTATGACTAGACTATGACTAGACTATGACTAGACTATGACTAGACTATGACTAGACTATGACTAGACTATGACTAGACTATGACTAGACTATGACTAGACTATGACTAGACTATGACTAGACTATGACTAGACTATGACTAGACTATGACTAGACTATGACTAGACTATGACTAGACTATGACTAGACTATGACTAGACTATGACTAGACTATGACTAGACTATGACTAGACTATGACTAGACTATGACTAGACTATGACTAGACTATGACTAGACTATGACTAGACTATGACTAGACTATGACTAGACTATGACTAGACTATGACTAGACTATGACTAGACTATGACTAGACTATGACTAGACTATGACTAGACTATGACTAGACTATGACTAGACTATGACTAGACTATGACTAGACTATGACTAGACTATGACTAGACTATGACTAGACTATGACTAGACTATGACTAGACTATGACTAGACTATGACTAGACTATGACTAGACTATGACTAGACTATGACTAGACTATGACTAGACTATGACTAGACTATGACTAGACTATGACTAGACTATGACTAGACTATGACTAGACTATGACTAGACTATGACTAGACTATGACTAGACTATGACTAGACTATGACTAGACTATGACTAGACTATGACTAGACTATGACTAGACTATGACTAGACTATGACTAGACTATGACTAGACTATGACTAGACTATGACTAGACTATGACTAGACTATGACTAGACTATGACTAGACTATGACTAGACTATGACTAGACTATGACTAGACTATGACTAGACTATGACTAGACTATGACTAGACTATGACTAGACTATGACTAGACTATGACTAGACTATGACTAGACTATGACTAGACTATGACTAGACTATGACTAGACTATGACTAGACTATGACTAGACTATGACTAGACTATGACTAGACTATGACTAGACTATGACTAGACTATGACTAGACTATGACTAGACTATGACTAGACTATGACTAGACTATGACTAGACTATGACTAGACTATGACTAGACTATGACTAGACTATGACTAGACTATGACTAGACTATGACTAGACTATGACTAGACTATGACTAGACTATGACTAGACTATGACTAGACTATGACTAGACTATGACTAGACTATGACTAGACTATGACTAGACTATGACTAGACTATGACTAGACTATGACTAGACTATGACTAGACTATGACTAGACTATGACTAGACTATGACTAGACTATGACTAGACTATGACTAGACTATGACTAGACTATGACTAGACTATGACTAGACTATGACTAGACTATGACTAGACTATGACTAGACTATGACTAGACTATGGCCATTGTAAACTATGACATTTTCCCCAACATTCTGTCAGCAAGAACTGCTCATCTTTTGAGGCCAAGAACGAATGAAGTTAATTTCGGATACTCTGTTCCAAAGTGAAGCGTATCCCAGAAAAAGCGTTCGGCTTCGATCGAAGCAAATAGTATTCGGAAGGGGCAAGGTCTGGCCTATAAAGCGGGTGAGGCAAAACTTCCCAATAATTTCATTCAAAAGAGTTTTTAACAGGTATTGCAACATGTGGCCGAGTGATTTAATATTACAGTTTCATGTTTAGTCATATATTCGGTTAATTTTTCACATTTTCGGCCAATGCTCGCTTTAAGCGTATCAGTTGTGTTCGGTACAGGTTCCCTATCTAGATTTCAGCAGCTCATTATAGACTGGTCCCACCAAATACAGAGTATTACCATAGCGCCATGGATATTTAGCTTTCGTGTTGATTCAGCTGGTTGACCGGGCTTCACGATCTCTTACGCTTCGGATTATCGTAATGGATCCATTTTTCATTGCAAGTATCGATGCGGTACAAAAATGATTTTCTTTTATAGCGTTCAAACATAATTTCGGACATGTAAAATCATCTTTCAAGGTCTCTCGGCATCTTTTCGTATAGTACCCAATTTCCCTACTTTTGCATGAATCCTGCTGCTCGCAAACATTTCGAAATTGCTGATTGAGTAGCTCCTAATGATTTTGCAAGCTCTTGTTGAGTTTTACAACCATCTTCATTGAGTAATTCCTCCAATTCTTGGTCTTAAAATTTGTTTGGCTGGCCTGGGCGATGTTTGGCACAAAATTCGACATTTTAGAACATCAAAAAACTTTTTTGTTTACACTATAATTTTCAATAACTAAGTGAGAATAAATGACAGATATGTACCCTTCAAAATGACATGTAAGTTATTTTAAACAAAAACCGTGTTCAAAAGGTACACCATATATTGTAGAAATTGACCTTTGATATTGAATGTATAATCTTCGTTATTAAGATATTATTTTTTTTGTTTAAAAGTAGCAAAACGTTTTCACCATATTAATCATTAGGAACCAACAACTTTATTCAAACCAAATAACTTTTATAATTATTTGATTTTTGATAAAAACCAAACATTAATTTAAACACTCTCTCCATAATACCCAAACTGCAGGAATTCAATTTCATATTTTATATCTTACCCCAACCCAATGAGACACGTGTCTTTAGTAAAATAGAAAAAAAAAAAAACTTCAATATTTTTTTGTTTTCCTACTTTTAAAGAAAATTAAGTTACTTTTTCCTTTTTTCATACAGTTAGGAAACATTAGAACCAGTCATTGTTAAAATAAAATCTGGTATGAGTTGTAGATGGTACAAGTAAAACATAAAACACAACATCATTATTTTAAAAACTTCCTTAACACATCCTCTAGTTAATTTTGTCGAACAGACATGTGTCAAAGATCTAGATAAGTGATCCCTTATTTTGCATTATCAAGTAAAGCGTAGCAAGGAAAGCTTTTGGCATAAAACATATCATCATGGAGAGATTATTGAGTGTGGAAATGTGTTTTTTTTTTTATTGTTAAATAAAATCATTTAACAAATTTACGTGATTTTGATTATTTTAAACTGTGTAAATCTACTTTTTAATAAAGTCGTAGTGCAGAGAGCAATAGAGATGATATCAAGTGACATTAATAAAGTGTCATGATTGTTTTAAAACAAACTCAAATTCGTAAATGTTTTTTATACAATAAAGGGGAGAAAGTGGTCATAGTATGAGATAATTTGTAATCACTTTAATTATATTTAAGAAATTATTTGAAGTATGTGGAAATAATAGGGCCATTTGTAAAGTTTACTTTTATCTGTTTTAATTTTTATTAAAAACCTCAAACCCAAATATGAAAAATATTACAACATTTTCACCTCAAAATATGTTTATTTAATTTTGCCTAAATATTCTAGGGCATCTCAGATTCGCCTTATTCCAACAATTCACACATTTTTTCTCCTCTTCCAACTGTAAGTACTTTTACTAATGAGCAAACTTCCCTATATTTGACAGCGTGTAAAAAAAGGTTATTTTCCTGATTACCGCGCTACGTTTGATAGAAGTTGTTGACATTTCCTAAAATGCTTGTCTTTCACCTTTGTCAATCAAAAGTTGGGTAAATAAATTTGGGTTGTATTTGTATATCTTTGTATGCATATATGTAAATAAAATAAGAAAAAACAACTTTTATCTAAAGTAAAATTAAACAAAATTTACAATCTGTAACTCACTTTTCAACACACATACTCAAGTGACGAAATGTCAATAATCATCAGGCACAGGAACACAAAAACGGTTTGATAATTTGCAAAAGTTATTTTTGAAATAAGCAGAGAAGGCACTTTCATACAGTGCAAATATTTGATGAAATTAGCGTGACCGAATATGTAATCGATATTCGGTTTTACTTTGAATAAACAGTTATTTATTTAAATAATCTTTAATCTATAATAGATCACAAAGAAAAAGAGCTTATGCTTATTTCATCAGATATTGAAATAATTTCTATACAGAAATCTAGCCAGCCAGTAACTGGCTGTATTTCTATAAAGAAATCTAGCCAGTAACTGGCTGTATTTCTATAAAGAAATCTAGCCAGTAACTGGCTGTATTTCTATACAGAAATCTAGCCAGTAACTGGCTGAATTTCTATACAGAAATCTAGCCAGTAACTGGCTGTATTTCTATACAGAAATCTAGCCAATAACTGGCTGTATTTCTATACAGAAATCTAGCCAGCCAGTAACTGGCTGTATTTCTATACAGAAATCTAGCCAGCCAGTAACTGGCTGTATTTCTATACAGAAATCTAGCCAGCCAGTAACTGGCTGTATTTCTATACAGAAATCTAGCCAGCCAGTAACTGGCTGTATTTCTATACAGAAATCTAGCCAGTAACTGGCTGTATTTCTATACAGAAATCTAGCCAGTAACTGGCTGTATTTCTATACTGGCTAGTTACTATGGAAATAGAGCCAGTTACTGGCTAGATTTCTGTATAAAAATACAGCCAGAATCCACCTAATATATTAAACACACATATGTTCAAGAATTTTGGTAGTGAAAAGTCAGCAAAATCGGTCAATGGTTTCCAAAACACAACTAATAAAACAAGGACCTTTCAAAATAATTCTAACACTATACTACAAAATCTTCCGTGGTCAGATCCAATGTACATAAATACGTATGTAATAAAAATATTCCAATAATTTATTACCAAGTTGTGGCAACTAAATTCTACGTTTTATTACAATAAAATTTAATTAATTTCATGTTCCTACAACAGTCCTTCCCACATACTAACTGACTCTAACCAAAAAACAAATAATACAAGTTAAAAATGACGACATTTTAAAAGCATACAAAGGAAATGAAACCAAAACAAATTTTAAATTGTTACCGAAATGATTCGTTCCAAATTTCACGCTACCGTCTGTTGTTTGACAACAAAATGTGACATAAAACAGGGTTGTATTTGTATATACCATTACAAAAGACAAGCAAGTGTTACGTTATTTTTAGCTACTAGAGAGCACGAGTATTTTCGAATATAAAAGAGTGGTGAAATTTAGTATTTGAAATAACTTTGTATGTGTATAAAATATAAAAAATCATTAAAAATTCCAAAACTTTATGATGCGTTTTGCTTCAGTCAGTCAGTCTGTCTGTCTTTCTTTGTGACACTGAGTTATGAAGACAATGTTTTTGTTCCGGAATACATAGAACGCACAAAAAAATAAGCATTTTACAGGGATTACATGGATATTAGCATATTTTTCCTTTTGCTTGTGCGATTATTGTATTTAGTTTCTTGGGGGGGGTTAAACACGTGCACTTGTTGTGTGAGGAGTAGAAGCAGGAGGTGTCAAAGAGGGTGGAATTTTTAATGCCATTTTTGGGGTGGTTTGAAGGAATAAATATTTTTTGTTTCTTCTCAAAAAAAACAATCATATTTTTGGTTTAGTTAAACAAACTTATGATTATTTTAAGCTGTGATGATATAAAAGCAAATAAATGTTTGAAGTGGCTGCCGTTTGGAGAAAGAAAGGGGTGGTAAATATTTCAAAAAAAACAAATACAAATGTTTTCTATGTATAAAAGTATTGTTAGAATTTTGTTTTTATTGTTTTGCTTTAAAATTTATGGAATTTCATTAAGATATTTATAAATTTATTGCGTTATCATTTGAATTTAAAATGTACTTGTGGAACTATATTTTGCTAATTTTGTTTTAATAAAAAATAACGTATGAATTTTAATAAATATGGTATATTAATAGCCAGTTGGAATATTCTTGCAGTTGAACCTGTATCCATTTCAACAAATCATATGACACCCCTTGAATTTATCATAAATAAAGTAAAATATCAGCCAGATTTTGGAATGTCCATGTGTTTGTGTAAATCACTCTTACTCCGAATATATAAAACCAACCTAACTAAGATTCCCCTATAATGTTTACAATTGACATAAGCTGTTTGCTATTAAAAATAAGCAAAATCGGTTGATTAGAAACAATTTTATAAATCGAAAACTAAGGTAACCTCAAAAAAATATGATATTTGTAAGAAAAAGCAACAACAAAATACACCAATTGTTTAGTCTCTTGTAAGTGAATATTGTTAATTATAAAATTATTCTATTTCATAATCCAACTCCTGGTTTTTTACTTTACTGCTAAAGAAAATTCATTTTAAATTAAAAAAAAATGCCTACAATTCCCATTTTACATCAAATTGTTATCTAATTTGTTATCATATTTGTTGTTATTGTTAGTTTAATACTAAATCTAATTATAGATTTTGTTGTAAGTAAACATTTTTATGATTTCATGTAAAAATATTCAAATTATCTAAAAATATTAATTGGATTTTGTAGCTGCATAACATTAAAAGTAAAATGTTGTATAACAATCATAATTCCAAGTACATTCCATAAATATGCATCATGTGTATGTAAATAATAAGTGATATGTAGAAAAGCATACGTCAGTTAATAGTCGATCTTAAAGTAACCTACCAAGTTACTTCTAAAGCTCTAACAAAATAAACTGACATTCTTCATAGTTATTTTGTATGTAACTCAAACTGGAAATAGTTGAACCAAAACGTTTATATTATCCTAGACATAACTATATACGAGGGCGGCTCTATAACTCCGTGACTTTTTGATTTTTCCGTCTCTTCAACAGGCAGCTGTCAGTTCATTTGTGTCAAAATTTTAAGAAGCTGCATCATTTAGTTTGTGTTTGGCAACCATTGAAAGCAGACTACTGCGTAACTTGAGGAGAAAATGGAAAAAAATGAATTTCCCCATGATTTTTTGCAAAAAAAAAAAACCAAAGGTAAGCTTGATAAGTACTGTTACGTTTTTACCTTTTAAAAACGGTGGTTTAATTCCTTTAAATAAACCGGATACATTTGATTGCATAGAAAAGCACTTTAGTAGTTTAAACATTGTAACAACTCTTTACTTATTCAAATTTACACAACAATTTAAATAGTCAATGTTACTTCTAACAGCTTCTATCTTAAACAAGTGCTACCAGTTTTTATACACAGCGCCATTCTTCCTTCCAAAAGCATAATGAAAGTTCAATTTCTGCAATGATCCAAATGTTGTAATATCCACAGATATGTTAATAATGCCCACAGTTATATTAACTGCTGTTAATCGCCCGTTAAACAACATTGTCCAAAATTAGAAATCTCCAGAAAAAGAAAGGTTGAGAAACAAGATGCAACTTTAAAACAGCCGTTGAAACTGTTATATTTGAATTCAAATACAATTTCGTATCAATACTATGGGAACTCTGCACTATCAATTTCAATAGTAATAAAGTGTTTTACTGCATTTCGTTGTGGTCTTACAAGCACGGAGGATGTCGAACGTTACGGACGTCAAGATGAGGTCTCTACACCAGAAACAATTGAAAAAAGTCACAATATAGTGTTGGCCGAGTGGAGATTGAAAGCGCGAGAGATTGTGGAAGCCATAGACATCTCAAGTGGCTCAGTGGCTTCAATTCTGAATGATCTCTTAGTATGAGAAAGCTTTCCGGAAAATGGGTGCACACATGTGCAGCCCCGACTAAATCCGGAGACCATTTCTTGCTGCCTAACCTGAAGAAATGGCTCGGCGGAAAGAGATTTGACTCTAACGATGAAAAAATCTCCCAAACAAATGCCTATTTTGATTACCTCGAAAAATCTTATTTTTTTGAAGGGATACAAAAAGTAGAGAAAGGAGACGATGTTGCAAAATAAAATGTTTTTGTCCAAAACCCTGTATTTCATTCAAAAAGTCATGGACTTATTGAATGAGTTCTTGTATCTTATTTAAAGCACATCGGTTTACATTCTCAAATTGTTATTCTAAGTAACGAGACATTAGCGTACAGATAAACGAACTATTGATCTCGTAGGATTGTTTTCATTAGTCACTCTTAGCCAACTAACAAAAAGTTTGCAGACTCTGTGCTGAAGAATTTATCTCGTCGAATTGTCTCTATATTTCTAGATCAGGAGCTCAATAACTCGAAGCATAACCCCAGTAACATCTGGAGAATCGTATCCACACAAAGTAACATCTGGAGAATCGTATCCACACAAAGTAAGTGCACAGAGAAAACAGATTCGTGACAGCAACCGAATTTGTTGCCAATCGAATGATTCTACCTTAGTGACCGAATTTTACACTTGTGGCTTCAAAATTTTAAAAGGGGTAACAAAAGTTTGGTAGCTTTGAACGAAATTCTTCTTTGTCAACTGACTTTCTGTTGATAAAACCGAAAAATTCTATCATCACGAATCTGTTTTCTCTGTGTGTGTTCTGGAAACTTACAAAGGAAACTTACCTAAATGGAAGTTATATACTAAAATTCTTGTTAAATAGAATTTTTGTATCAATGTGAAACAACTTCAAATGGTGTTTTCAAACCTTAGATTTCTACTGGCAACCTGTGAACAACGTAACACTATGGGAATGGTTACATATTGAAAAATACGAATATGTATTAGTTTGCATGACTACAATTCGTGAACAATTACGAATTCTTCCATATCGTATATGTTGATAATGAGGAGAGCAACTTATAGTTTCTGTGGCAATATTTAATTCATCCTGAAATTAGAAAGCAAATTAACAGCTAGTTGAGGTTTCCTGGAGTTGAAAGCTCGGATTCTCAAACTGTTTGAAAACTCTTTTATTATATGTTGCCGTTTCTGGCATTGCACACGAAGTTTTTATACCGGATGAGGGGGATAGTCAGATTAGACTAGAGGGATGAGATGGTTGGGTGCCCCGATAGACTACACGATAGTGTGCTGGACTATCAATCTGGGGTTGCGGGTTCGGTTCCCGCCAGGGTGTATCTGCAGACAAGCAAGTTTGTGTTTGTTTAAAAAAAAGAAAAATCAAGAGCATAGATAAGGCTCATCCAATCGAAACGGTTTTTTACACTGTATTAGGACAATGTTTTAGAAGTGGGGAAAATCAAAAAAAGAGACATGATGCTCGATGAGAACAATCTTAGGCTGGCTACGGAACAACTTACAAGAAATCATTATTTTAAATACCGGAAATAACGTTGGGGCAGACACTAAATATTGCGAATTTTCCATGATACATTTGGCCAATTTAAGGCCTTGTATGGGAAGTCCTTGTGTTAGTGGGAAGAGGTGTTAGTGGCCTTGGAAGTCTTTTGTTTAGTGAATAAATTACAGAGACTTCGATTTCTTTATTGAGACATTTGTAGGAAAAAGCTTAAAACCTAATAATTGGTAAAAATCCAACAAATTCAATTCAATTATTGAATTAATTACACTAGGCAACAATTGAAGACTTTTGGAAAAACACACGGACAGGACTCTTAGCTATATTATTGCCATATAAAGTTAAGAGGTATCACCAAGTCTGAATTAGCTGTTGGCCAAAAACTGATGACACTTTATTTTGAGGGCCTACTAATTTTCAGAATCTTTGGAGGGCCATACAAAAAAATTGGTCACCAAACTCGACAAACTGACTATAGGGTTTTACTACCATTTGGTAGTAGATTCGAACCTATATCGTCATGACCGTGTGTTTTTGCACTGTTACACTGTGTTATAATATTTTCAACGCTGCTTTCTATTTACAGAACTCCACATGACACTTCAAAGAATCCAAATAGAGCTAGAATTCACTATTAGGTTCACTAATAAGTAGTTTCACATAGAGACAGCTCACTCGGTTGGTGGCTTTGTGTCAACTAACAAGAGAAGGGAATAAGGAAAGGTAACATTTAAATACAGAGAAAACATATTCATTGTGGAAACCGAAATTGTTACCAATTGAATAGTTCAATTGCAAATATGCATACATTTTTATGGTTTGACAACAGAAACTCAGTTGGTGAATATGAATCAATGGGTCGATTATGGATGGCAACCAATCTTCAGTTGCGTTGTCAGTTGCCTTAATTTCATTACAGATGGGAACTGACAGCTATCATTTCTGTTGCCAAATTGTCAACCAGAAATTTGTGGTTGCCCTCTGACAATGCAACTGAAGTTCGGTTGCCATCCATAATCGACCCCTAAGTGTGAAGAACCAAATGTTTGTCAATCCATTACTGGACAATTCGTTTATTAAGACTGCGGTGACCCTACATACAAAACGATAGCGTGCTGGGCTATCAATCTGAGGGTTGGGGGTTCAATTCCCCCCAGAGACTCTGGGTGAAACTGCAGACAAGCAAAAGCTTAGCAGTTTGTGTTTGATTTTGTTATAAAAAAAAATCATTCGAGTAAAAACCAATTTGGTTTGCAGAATGTAATTGATTTTTACAGAACTTTTGAGAAGGATCCTTGCATTTATTTACCATCTTATGCAAAGGGATCAGTCTTCCGATCAAACTTTGTAGCGTGATAATAATGATCGGTTTGGTTCACCAGAGCTGTAGCTTTGGTTGTTGTTAGGATTGGATTTTGGCTTCTGCTAAAAAGAGTCCTATATATAGCCAGACTTCTGCCGGTCACAAGAGTATTAAATTCTGGTGAGGGAGAGAGAAATCCTAAATATACGAATATTTATGATTTTTCTCTCGAATATTTAAGATTTCTCTGGATATCATAACAAATTGAGACCCATGCACTTTGTTCTTATCCATCATACTTTTTGGTGTGTCAGGGCACTATGTATTTCTTAACGTTTTCAAATCTCCAGTGGCATAATATCCATGGAATCGCCACTATTTTAAAGGGCTATTCCAATGAGGACTTATCCATAATTTTTTGAAGGAGGAAATTTAAGTTTGGTTAGTTTATTGAGTTTGATGTTTTTGGGATGTCAAATAAACAGTCTGCACTTAGGACCTTGTGATTGTAAGAGGTAAGAAGCTAAATAGTTTTACAATTGACTATTCAGAAGATAGGTTAGGTTCACAAAGAGTTTCACATAGAAACAGTTCACTTGGTCAGCTAGGTTGGTGTCTTTGTGTCAACTAAAAAGTGATGGGAATAAAGAAAGGTAGCATTTATAGACAAAGATGCTATTTATGTCGTCGATATATGCTGATCGGTTTGATTCACCAGAGCTGTTGTTTTGGTTGCTGTTAGGATTGGATTTTGGATCCGGTTAAAAAGTGTCCTATATATAGCCAGAATTCTGACGGTCACATGAGTACTAAACTCTGGTGTATTTCGAATACTAGCATCGTATTTGAAGGATTTCTCTGGATTTCATAACAAATTGAAACCCATGCATTTTGTGACATTATGATTCTTTTTGGTGAGTAGTAATGATCAGGGACACTGTGACATTTTTTGACGTTTTCTAATGTCTAATGGCATGATATCAATGGAATCACCACTATTTGAAAGGGCTATTCCCATGAGTACTTATTCAAAATTTTTAAGGCGGAACTTTGGTTAGTTTATTGAGTTTGAGGTTTTTGTGATGTCAAATAAAGCTTTTACGAGGCAAGATCGGGTGTCATCACAGACATCAATGAGTGAACTGGATGTGCAAAATGTGTTAACATAGAGCTAGGTACCAGGTCATGAGAAATATGCTGAGAATGAACAGGCCAATTATCATTATTATCATCATTATTGTCTTCATAAGAAGTCTGGGTCATTATGAGTATATATCAGTTTGGGAATTTACTACAGCTGACTGAAGGCCCCAATGTGGTTCCTAACATAAAATACAAGGCAATAGGGGGGTATCTGGAATTTCAACACAAACTAATGAACGCAATTTATTCCCATTTTCCTACATGTAGGGCACAATAATAATAACAACATTAGCATATTTTATTATATAATAATATATTGATATTTCATATTAAAACGAATAAATAAAAATGTAAATATTTATGCGTTTAGATACGAATGTAAATACTTTAAGAGGATTTCTTAAAAATAAACAACAACAACAACACAATTCAAAGAACTGGGGATAAGAATAAATACTGGCACAACCAACACTTTACTGACACACAGGCACATACTCTGGCATATACAAAAAAATATATTTTTTTAAATATAAAATGCAATCATATTTATTAGGAAAACACAATATTTTTTATGCATACAAAAAAAACATACTCCAGAAAACTTGAGAAAAACCATTTAAAATATCTTGGAATATCTTGCAGAGTGCATTACAACTTTAAATGTTATGCTAGGAAAAAGAAAAGGGTTCTTGCCCCATTCTAACTAGTTCTACGTATGCAGTTAGATGCTCACTTCTATTCCATGTACAACATTGCATGCAACATGGTCACGCATACATAATCAGTTTTTTTATTCATCATTCATTCAACAACAAGAGCCAATGCTAGCTACATACAACAAGTTCCTTATAAGTAAAAAAAAAGAACAAATAACAAATCGAGTTAAGAATCAAAATCAAGTACTTTATATGCAGATGATGTGTGTGGAAAAGAAAATAATAAAAGATGAAAAATAATGATTATGATTTTAAATTTTGATGAGTACGAGCTCACTGAGTTAAACTGCTAAATTCTGGATAAAATCTTCACACTTTAGATAGACAGTAGTAGTTGGTTGGTGCTTTAAAGATTACAACTACAAAAACATATTTGTATCCTCTAAGTTCTTGGGAGCTGTCTGTATACAAGACGGTTTATAAGCTTCAAATCGTTTGTTGGGTTAACATAACAATAGCAGCATTCAAAAGACTGTTATCGTATGCAAATGTTTAGAATAATTTCTATAGTAATCAAACCAACCGAGGGTTGTCTAATGAGGTTTTTGAAAAATATAAATTCGTTTGCTATAAAAAAAATGGCCCGACTGATTCAATAACGCCCAGCTCAAATATCAAAAGGTAGAGACATTATATTTGGACTATACGGACCCATATAGATTTAATAAGAAGGACTTTTGGAAATTCTTAGGTTTAGAGGGTAAAAAAGGGTAAATTCGTTAACCTTAATACAGATAGAAATAGCATTTAAAATGCATATTTATCTACTTAAAAAAGTGAGAGGACAGATGTTTGGTACTTTTTTTAAAATTCGAACCTTTTAGGGGAAATAACGGGTAAAATTGTATTTTAATACTTTTTCTACTTTTTCAAAATAACAAATATAATGTTGGTACTTTTTGGAAATTCGAACAACTAAAGACTAAAAATTTTATATATTTTTACTGAAATTTATTTAATTATAATTTTTATCATTTCAATTGGGAGGAAAAAGTACCAACAAGGGGTAAAAACGGGAAAACCACATTTTATTCGAAATTATCCTGCAGCATACAAATATTAACTAACAGGATGCTATTTGGAATTCGAGTGTGAAAGTGTAGATAAATCACATTTTTGTTTTCTTCATTATTAAAAACCCTGGCAAATTTGTTTCCAAAAGCAGTTGCCTGTTCGTTTTGAACACTATCTGCAAATACATTCACAGAGAAATCGTTCAATCACTTAGTTCAGTCAAACACAGAATAAAAATTAAGAACTGAACAAAAAGAACAAACTTGTTTATTTATTTGTTCTGAGCAAAAATTAACAATCAGTAGAAAGAACGATTATGCCCAACTCTAGGGAATATGACTAAAAAATGCGAAATTTTTTCAAATTTTTAGCATTTATTTTGAAACATTTGTACAATATAAATTTATTCAAGGTATTGGACATTGTTAGCTATGACCTTTTCCCATCTTTCAGGCAACATATGGATTCCGAGCCAAAAGAACTGCTCAACTTTTGAGGCCAAGAACGAATCAAGCCAATATGGGGTACTCTATTCCAGAGTGAAGCAGACAGAGTGTTCGTCATCGATCACAGCAAATAGTAGTAGGATGGGGCACGGTCTGGACTATAGAGCGGGTGAAACAAAACTTTCCAACCACTTCATTCTAAATAGTTTATAACAGGTATTGCAACATGTGGCCGAGTGTTGTCATGATGGAATATTACAGCTTCATGTCTGTCCGCATATTTTCGGACAATTCTCGCTTCAAACGAATCAGTTGTGTTCGGTACAGGTTCCCTATTATGGTCTGGTCAGATTTCAGCAACTCATAATAGATAGGACCCTTTTGGTCCCACCAAATACAGAGCATTGCCTTAACGCCATGGATATTTGGCTTTGGTGTCGATTCGGCTGGTTGGCTGGTCTTCACGTACGATTTCATACGCTTCGGGTTATCGTAATGGATCCATTTTTCATCGCAAGTAATGATTCGATGCAAAAATGAGTTTCTTTTATAGCGTTCAAACATGATTTCGGACATGCAAAATCGTCTTTCAAGTCTCTCGGCTTCAGTTTGTATTTTTAAATTGCTGATTGAGTATCTCCCAATGATTTTACAAGCTCTTGTTGAGTTTGTTAGCAATCTTCATGGTGTAATGCTTCCAATACTTGGTCTTCAAACATTTTTGGCTGGCCTAGACGATATTTGTCTTCCGTGTCAAAATCACCACTATGAACCGAACAAACCATCTCTCGTACGTTGTGGCAAAGCAAAACTTCCAGCATATTACGATTTTTGCCAACAAAAAAATTGTATTGTTTACACTATAATGTTCAATAACTAAGTGAGAATAAACGACAGATATGTACCCTTAAAAATGACATAAATGTTAACATATATGCTTCTGAGTGAAGTAAGAATCTAGGATAGGTGGCTTAATGGTATTAAAGTATTAAAAGTGCACCAATGTTAATTTTTTGTTCTCCTAATGGTACTTTGTTTTCTTTAATAATTGACCTATAGACATGAAATTAAACATATGTGGTACTTAGTGAGGTAGAATACAAGGGGACCCTTTATTGTACTTTTTCTTTATTCCAATAGTCGGTTGGTTGGTTTACGTGGTAGTTCACTGCGTGCGAACAATCAAGTAGAGTCGAAGGGACTCCGTTTCGACAAAACCACACCACACGTCAGATGTAATGTCGTTTACATCGTAATGTATGTAGAATGTATACAAAAAAGTCAAGTTTGCTAGACCCAACCTGTAGCTGTTTGATATCTCAGTAGCTCATTGAGTTTATCCCTGGCTACCTCACCAAGGTTGGCCAGTATATAGTTGCCCATGAATTTATGTCTTGTGACACTCAGGGCTGGGCATTCGCAGAGAAGGAGGAAAATTGTTTCCACCGTCGTCGTTAAAAGAAGTCCAAGACGATTTGCATGCTTGCCTAACGTCCAGTGCCCTGTTAATACTGTCAGCAACCTTGATATATCCCTTCTATTCCGGGTTATCAGTTGCATAGTTCGTTTTTCGTTAAAAGATGGTCACATCAACTTGGCTACCCTACATGCGTCTTAATTACGCCATCTACTCTCAGACTTTGTAAGAAAGTGTCTGAAGATAATACCTTTAATAGTCCCCAGTGGAATTGCTACTGAGACAGCATTGGAGATATCTAATCCAGATCCCATTCTGGCTATTTCGTCTGCCTGTTCATTACCGTAGTGGTCTCTGTGCGCAGGGACCCAAACCAAAGTAATGTCAGATAGACGACCTCACCTTGACAGAGAATTCTTACATTGCCTGACTAGTGGAGATGAAGATGTGTAGGCCTTCAGTGAAAGAAGTACCCTGATTGCAAAAATTTCCGCCTGGAAAACACTACACTCATTCGGAAGACGATATGAGATGCCTACCCCAAGTTCGTCACAGAAACCGCCAGAACCAACACCACAGCTCATTTTATCCTGGTCTCATATTCGTATACGAGATTACCTCTACCCCATTCACTCCTGGAGGGAATTAAGATCTTGAACACCCTATAAAAATCTGTGTATGGGGTAATATAGTCAGAAGGTTGGAGAACGAACCCCCGCGTCCCATATGTTCTCGATCTCCAACATCTAGATGCATGAAGCCTCGCTGCACTACAGGCAGAGGTGGCCATTATGTGATGGTCTATTGGCACAAGGTGCAGTATAGTGTTCAGTGCCTCTGAAGGACTAGTTCTTAGTGCGCCGGTTATACCAATGCAGGCTGATCTCTGGACTTTGTATATTTGGTCTATGACATACTTCCTTCTAGTTGCAGTCCACCATACAAGAGATCCATAAGTAAGAACTGGACGTACTATAGCCGTATACATCCATTTAACTATGCTGGGACTAAGTCCCCATTTTTACCAAACATCTTACGACAGGTATAGTAGGCCACCGTTGCCTTCTTAACACTATGTTGAGTATTCAGTTTCCATGATAGTTTAGAGTCCAGTATAATATCTAGATATTTTGCAGTATTTGAAAGGGAGATTTCACAGCTTTTCAACCGTGGAAGTTTGAAACTTGGAATCTTGGTCTTGCTTGGATTCACACCAAGACCACTTACAGTGGCCCAGTTGTCGAGCAACCCTAAAGCAGTGGACATAATATCGCTGATCACATCCGGAAACAATCCTGATACGAGTCCACATCGTCCGCATAAGCGACAACTTTTATCCCTTTCCTGTCTAGATCAATGAGAATCGTGTTAATATCGATAAGCCACGTTTATGCTTCAGTTAATTTTCATAAAAAAACCGTTTTTGCTTGAAAACACAAATGATCACAGAAAATAGCCCTTTTAACATTTGGTCCACAACCGAAGAAACCCGAAAGATTGCTGTAAAGCTTACGGGAGATGGAAAATCTCTACGTGAAATTCCTAAAATTCTGGGAAGGAGTCATTCTACTATCCAATACATTCTAAAACGATACAGGATTTCAAAACAAATAAAAAATAAAACCAAAAAAGCACACAATATAGTATTCTGTGAAGCATGCTCTTCCAAACTTACAGCCATTGCGAAAGCCCAAACCATCAGGAATATACTCCATAGAGCGAATTTGAATGGTATAATGGCTAGAAAAATGACTTTGCTTAACAAGTGAACTAAAAAGGACTGCTTAAACTTCGCTAAACTATACAAATCAAAGGATTTTTATTTTTGGAAAGATGTGTTGTTCATAGGCTAGATAAAATCTAACATATTTGGCTCTAATGGAAAACCATATTTATGGCGAAAGGCTAAGAGCTCTTACCAAAACATGTTAAATCTACTGTAAAGCATGGAGATTGATCGGTGATGGTTTAAGGCTCTTTTTTGGCAGCTAGTCCATGTTCTCTTCATTTCATCAAAGGCATATTGGACTAAAAAATTAATTTAGAAATTTTGAAACTGGAACTGCCATTATGAAAGCAAAAACGGAGTCTTTCAAACAATTACTACTTCTACCAGGATAACGACCATATGACGACAACGACTTACAATGTCAGGTCCTGGTTGTTGTACAATTGTTCGCATGTAATGGAGACACCTGTCCAGAGCTCTAACATCAACCCCATCGAAAATCTTTGGAGCTACCTCGATAATAAAGTGGGACAACACCACTTTTCCTCTAAATAGGAATTGAAAAGAGTTCTTACTGATGAATGGGAAAATATTGATCCCACCGTTTGCCGCAAACTAGTGGAAAATATGCTTATTCAAGAAAAAGGATTCCATACAAAGTATTGATTTTTATGGTATTGTTACTTTTTTAGTATACTATTTTAAATGTACGAGTTTGGCTTTTAAAGGATTTTTTGTTAATTCTTATTAGTGTTTAAGTTACTTTATTGCCAATGTTCGTTATAACTCTACACGATGGGTATATACTCAGAAACTACAATAAATATGTTATCAAATAAATAAAATACATTTTTCAAAAGCGCACCGGGTTAGCTGGTATATTATATTTATATTTCATCCATATCGAGCAAACTTTTTTAGTAAATTCCTTTCAATATTTCGCCCCTATACACTTATTACACATCCCTCCCATATTCCACATAAAGAACAATATAAAATCACTGTTCAACCATAAAAAAATCATAATAAATATGTAAATCAGTTTAAAGATTCATATGTATTATACACATATGAATGTATGTAAATGTATATTGTGTTATACATACATAATATAATATAGTTTTTTTTTTTTTTTTAACACAATTTTATTTTTACAATTTGATTTACTCTTTATGAGAAGACATGAGCTATAAAACGAAAAATAATGGCTACAAGTAGTAACACATTGAACTGAATGATAAACAAATTTAAAGATTTTTTTCACACGGTCTGAAAATAATATATTGTAAATAAAGAAATTAGGTGCCATAATCGAAAATAAATCGAAACAAAAGGTCCGTTTTCACCCCATTGTTTGTATTTGTTCCGACCGATATTCTTGAACCGAATTTTTCATCATTGTGATGACATAATAAAATCTTAGTAGAGACACTGACATGTGATCGGCCCTTACTCGTGGTTTTTTAAGTCGAGATTTGTTGGCTAAATAAGAGCGGAGCATTTTTCGATATAAACGAAAATCTGGGCTTCCAAAAAAACACGAGTTAGGGCCTTTCTATCTTAAAGTAATGATATACAGACATTGAGCTTCACTCATTTGTATATCTGAAAGCGAAATCCATTAACTAGTTCGTTAACATTCCCACGACAGCCGGTTCTATGTACCGGAATGACCCGAAGATCTTCGGCAAAGGGCAGTCAACCCAGCAAAAAAAAAAAATTTTTCTTCGGAGCTGCATGATGATGCCCCCACACGGATGAATAGTGAACTAACTGAGTGGCAGATAGTCGTTCGTGGAGTTTATAGACAAATGCTCAAAACCCCGTAGAGTTGAACAAGGAGTCCCTCATGGCGGATTCCTGTCGCCGCTCCTATTTAACTTCTATCCTCTCTAAACTCCCAGTGCCACCACAGGGTGTGGAGGTAATCACCTATGCGGACGACTGCATCATTTTGGCGACTGGTCACAACGTTGATGAGCTTTGCGGTTTGCTAAATTGTTATCTCAACGAAATCAACAATTTCTTCACTGCACGTAACCTGCAGCTATCACCAATAAAGTCATCAGCAACACTCTTCACCACCTGGACGAAGGAGGTAGGCATCATGGTCGACGGCGTACAAATTCCGACAGTGAATCACCCGAAAATCTTGGGTGTCACTTTTGACAGCCTTTTTACCTCCTCAGCACACGCCACTCCAATCACACATAAACTGGGAAATAGGAACAAGCTGCTCAAGGCACTAGCCGACAGCACTTGGGGTATGGACAAAGAAACATTGTTAGCAACCTACAAGACAATTGACCGGCCAGTGGTTAACTATGCAGCTCCAGTGTGGTCGTCTTCTTTAAGTGATACTCAGTGGAGAAATATTCAAAGCTGTCAAAATGCAGCCTTAAGGACCGCCACAGGCTGCCTCCAAATCACCTCCGAACACCACCTGCACGAGAAAACTAAGGTTCTACCGGTCAGGGAACATAACGTCATGCTGACGCAACTGTTCCTTCTGGGATGTCACCGGAGGACTCATCCAAACTTCAACATCATACAGTTGGAGTCTCCCCCGAGGCATGTTAGACAAGACCTTAGAAAATACGAGGAGAGCATACTGAGGTATGTGCAGGATCCATTTTGATCCATTCAACGGTAGCAGGATACCGTATGAATGTCGTACTTGGAGGTCTCACACCACTGATAGCAGACTCCGAGAAGATTCTGCCGCGCAAAATAAGAGTCATTCTGGCACAACTAAGATCAGGATTAAGCAACAGGCTTAATTCCTTCTGGTCCCGCGTAGAACTGGCCGTCCTCAACTTATGCGCAGCATGTGGTCAAGGTCCCATTACACCCTCCACATTTTCAACTGTCCAGCAAACCCTACTTTACTACGTCCAGTGGATTTATGGACCCGCACAATTTCTTGGACTTGATCTCGCAGAACCCCCAGACTAAATATTGTATAATTGTTCGCGCTGCTACAACAACAACATCAACTACTTTGTTAAGGAGGGTGCAGTCAAAAATAAGAACCCGTTATTTTAATGCTATGAGACAACAGGAAATTGATCTTGGAATCATATCTTTTATCGGAAGACTGTTACAGGTGCATTAAATGATGGTATTTCCACAATAAAGTGTCACTCTCCAAGAATCTGGAATCCTTATATCAACACTCTGCTAAAATCTATAAAGAAAACATGTGTCATGACTATTGCTTTTGAGGACATTGTGAAAGTGGGAGTATTGTACTAACTACTGGAATCTGGGATGAAGACTTGGGGTAAATCCAACTAAAACAGAATTAGTACTAATCACTACGCGATAAAAAATTCCTATATTTGTTACTACTTCTCTAAGAAGTGACACTAACATTATCCGACAATACCAAATATTTTGAACTAATACAAAATAATAAACCAAATAGGAACCAGAATACACTATAAAGTTACCGCTTTAATGGTCTTAACAGTGCAAAAGGGCAATTGACCTAAACAGAGGAATCAAAACGTTGATGTTATTATCAATTCTATTCTATGAGACTGCGGTGTGGTGGTTAGTTGGAGAAAAAATATACTAAAGCTAGTTTGAATGTATTATGAAAAAGGTGGCGATTATAATAACACGTGCTGACTTCTCTATCGAAGACACAGTTCACTATCCTGGTTACCACAAGAAATCTTGACAAAACCAATAGGATCATGGATAAATACTGCAATGAAGCTAAATGCCACGAAAGCATGGAGACGATGTTCATGCCAACATTATACGTGCCTTCAAATTGGAGCTTCCTATTGAATATCTGATGACGAATATGCCACTTCGGTCTGACTAAGAGAATGGCATCCAACCTCCGAAGAATGTCATCCAAATATTCTTTGACGTATCAAGATCAGATAAAAGGCGATCTTTTTGACGAATATGACGCATCGGTCTGACTATGATAAGGGTATCCAATACCCGAAGAACGTCATCCGAATATTCTTTGACGGATTTATTAAAGGGTTTTCCAACAAGAGGTGTTATTTTGAATCACACGGTATTTCGGTAGCTGCCACTTTTGAAGCTTTTATTCTTTGACATTTAACAAGTATAAACTACACCATTACTAAAAATGGAACGATACACGCTTCAACAACGCACTAAAATTATTTAAATTTATTGAAAAGTGAAAGGCAATATTTTCTATTTGGTATCTCAATACGAAGTGAAAAAATATTTTATTTTCATAGAAAATTTAAAACACAAAAACATAGTAAAACTAGATTAAAAATTATTATAAGTTTAAAGTATAATTTGATAAAGTACAACACCCCCACTCAAATTTACTTTGTAATAATTAAACCCAGTTTTTTAAAACAAAAAATATGTTTTGGTGCAGTTGTGGCTTTTGTCAAAGAATCGGCTATCATCTCTTCAGTTTTTACAGGGAAAAATTCAACTTGTTTGGAATCTTTCTTCTCTCTCAAAAATGATGACGCACATCAATATGTTTCGAACGGGCTCGATAAACATTAGTGGATGACAAGGCTATTGCACTTCTGTTGTCACATAATATCGGGGTTGCTTTATTTGGAATATCTGGAACGAGTTCATAAAATAGTTCTCTTAAACAAACTACTTCTTGAGTTACTGAAGACATTGCCATGTATTCCGCCTCGGTTGAAGACAAAGCCACGGTCTGTTGTTTCTTGCTGCTCCATGAGATGGCACCTGATTGCAGAATGACAACGTACCCAGTTACTGATTTCCTCTCATCGGTATCGTTGGCCCAATCAGCATCAGAATATGCTATTAGCTCATTATTACCATCCTGTCTGTAGCAAAGCTTAGAGTGTTTTGTTCCTTTCAAATATCGAAACACCCTTTTCACAGCATTCCAATGTTCTTGGCTAGGATTATTGTTAAAACGACTCAAATAACTTACTGCGTGGCATATATCTGGTCTAGTGCACTGCGTTAAGAACATCAGGCTTCCAATGGCTTGTTGATATGGATAAACATTACATGCACTCACACCTTCTTCTTTCTTACTAAGCTTTTGATTTGGATCCATAGGTACTTGAACGGCATTACAATCAGACATATTAAACTTTTGCAGTATCTGATCAATGTAACTTTCTTGATCTAAATATATCATGTTCTTTTCTTTAGTGATTCTTATATTTAAACACTTTTTAGCTTCTCCAAGCAACTTCATATGTAGTTCTTGACACAGCTTCAATTTTGTGGCTTCACGAAATGTTGAATCATTACTTAACAACAACATATCGTCAACGTATATTGCCAAATACGTTCGATTTGTATTTTCGATATGATAATACACGCATGGATCTATTTTAGATTTCTGAAATCCAATTTTAAGTAAAACTTTATCTAATTTGCTGTTCCATACTAAACTTGCCTGCTTTAAACCATATAAAGCCTTGTTAAGTTTAAGAACTGAGTTTGGATATGCACATTTTACACCTTCGGGTTGATGGATATATATTTCTTCACTCAATTCTCCTTGCAAGAACGCCGTTACAGCATCCATTTGTTCTATCTCAAGGTTATATTTTACAGCTAAGGCGATCAACATTCTTAAAGATGTATAACGAATCACTGGGCAATATGTTTCTTCATAGTCGATGCCTTTTTTCTGTGTGTACCCCTTCACAACCAAACGTGCTTTATACCTTTTACTTCCATCTGGCTCGTCCTTGATTTTAAAAACCCACCTGGTTTTTATTGCGTTTTGGCAACTGGAACGACTGACTTCTGTCCATGTATTATTCGTTTCCAAAGAGTTAATTTCACTGTTGATTGCTTCTAACCATTTGTCTCTCTCTGGACTATTAATTGCTTCTTCGTAAGTTAAGGGATCTTCTGCAATGTCACAAGCTATAAGTCCTTTTTGAGCTTTGGCCGCTAAACGCTCACTGCGTCTTGGAACTGCTACGACTTCAGGCTCCACTGCAACACTTGAAGTTGGATTTTCTTGCTCGATTACTTCCCCCACTTCACTGGTATCCTCTGTAAACGAAGAGAATAGCAATGAATCGTTATCGACAATGTTATTTGTATTGTTCGAAGTTTCTTCAATGTGATGTTGCTCTAAATCAGGAGTTTCATCAACATTATTATGCTCCAAAGCAGGAGGAGGAATTGAAAACCAATATTCTTCAATCGACTTTTCTTTATTCAATGACATGAATTCTTCTTCAAAAAATATGACATCGCGACTTATAGTTACAGTCTTCTGAGCTGGATCGTATAATCGATATCCCTTGGATTCGTTGCAATAACCAATGAAAATCATCTTCTTAGATTTTGGATCAAGCTTTCTTCTTTTCTGATGAGGTATATGCACCATTGCATTACAGCCAAAAACTCTTAAATGACCAACACCTGGTTTTCTTCCATACCATATCTCATCTGGACATTTCTGTAGAATACGATGTGGAATACGATTGATCAAATAACTAGCTGTGGATGCCGCTTCTGCCCAAAAACTTTTCGGAAGTTTGGCTTCATATAACATACAACGGGCTTTTTCAATTAATGATCTATTCATCCGCTCTGCGAGACCATTTTGCTGCGGATTATAGGCCACACTCTTCTGATGCATAATTCCACACTTTTTCAAAAAATCAGACATCTTCTGATTAACGAATTCACCACCATTATCTGAACGAAGACATTTTAGCTTCTTTCCTGTTTGATTTTCGACAAATGTTTTGAAATTGACAAATGTTTCAAACACCAAATTTTTATTTTTCAAATAATACGTGAAAACTTTTCGACTAAAGTCATCAGTAAACGTCAGCATATACACGCTTCCTGCATTTGATTTGACCTCCATAGGTCCGCACAAATCTGTGTGAACTACTTCTAAAATCTCACTGGCTCTTGAACCTTCTTTGGGGAATTTGGATTTAGAATGCTTCCCTTCAGCACATGCCACACAATTTAGGGTAACAGGACCATCATATTTTAACATACCATCAGATTTCATCTTATCCATAGACTGTTGATTCACATGGCCTAAACGTCTATGCCACGTTTCGAAGTTTGATGATTCACTAGCCAAATAAACACGTTGATTAGTAGGTGTGCACAACTTATACATACCATCGACCAATTTTCCGTAAGCAACCAATATGTTTTCTTCATCTAAGACTCTACACCCAGTTTTATCAAATACTACTCTTTTGTTTCGTCTTATAATCTCGCTTATTGATAGTAAATTAGCTCCAAGCTCTGGCACGTAAAGAACATCTTTGATTGTAACTTTCTGACTTCCACTTGGAATTGAAACATCGATTACAACCGTGCCTTTACCAACTGCTTTCAATGTTTTATCATTGGCAATAAGTACTTCACCTTTATATGGCTGAATATCTTCGAAATATTCTTTAGACTGTACCATATGTACGGATGCTCCGCTATCGAAGTACCACTCATCTTGGCTTAAACCTTTTACCATATAGGCAGCAAACAAGGACTGATTTTTCTTTACAGAACCTTTTTCTGGGCATTTTGTTGCATAGTGACCGTATTTATTACAATTATAGCACTTGATGTTCTTAACATCCTTCTTTTTATTGGTCTTTTTGCTAGTTAGGGCTGAATTTGGCAATTGTGATTCATACTTCACATCTTGTAACAGCTTTGACTTAACAGCATCCGCAGTTAACACCTTACCGGAACTCTCCATACTCATAATCATGGGATTATATTCCGTTGGTAAGCCTTTTAACAAAATTGACGCTATCCATTCATCTGATACGCCAAACCCAATTCCATTTAGCTTTTGTGCGGTTGATACAACTTCTGAAACATAATGTTCCACAGAATTGCATTCCATCATCTGTATTGAACATAGTTTACGCATAAGTCCAATACGCCTATGCAAACCAGAATCTTGAAATAAGTTCTTCAATTTCTCGTACACCTCTTTGGCAGTAAGAGCTTCTTGTACATACACGTACAAATCTTTGTGAATTGCCAGAACGATACGGCATCTTGCTTGTGTTTCCTTCACAGCATCTTCACACGTACCTTCAATGCAGCACCATAAGTTATCCAACTCGAACTGAGCCTTTAACGCAAAACACCACGTGAACCAGTTTTCGGATCCAACCAATTTTTCCATCTGAATAATTGAGTTTGCGCTTGCCATTTTTGAAATACTATTATCACACACGTATAATTCTGAGATCCGAATTGCACAATCAAAAAAATTCAATTATGAGTAAGGCCCATAACCTATTGAAAAGTGAAAGGCAATATTTTCTATTTGGTATCTCAATACGAAGTGAAAAAATATTTTATTTTCATAGAAAATTTAAAACACAAAAACATAGTAAAACTAGATTAAAAATTATTATAAGTTTAAAGTATAATTTGATAAAGTACAACAAAATTCACTACAAAAAAGGTGAAAATCTAGCAGTCACAGTTCGTAAAACTAAAGCATTTTTGGGTTGCCGGACCGCAATACAGGAATTTGTTGGAAAAATCGAGCTGTTGGGACAAGTTATTGATGTGAAGAATAAAGAACAACTGAGAATATTGCTCCTGTAGCCCAAAGTGTTGAAGAAAACCCAGGTTTGTCCATTCCTTGTCGTTCTTTGCAATTGCGCATTCCACAAACGTCATCATACCGTATTTTGCATAAAGACTTGGGTCTTAAGGCTTATAAAGTTCAGTTAACACAAGAACACAAGCTGGCCGATCATCAACAACGTCGTGTCTTTGCTCTTTTACGGAAAAAGTTTCCGGACCGTGTTATCTATCGAAGAGGTGATCACAATTGGACACCGAGATCTTGTGATTTAATACCTTGCGACTTCTTCCTTTGGGGCCACATGAAAGTTAAGGTCTACGCCAACATCCAAGCGTCGATTTAAGACCTCAAACACAGAATACGTGAGGCCAACGAGGACATAGGGCAGCCACTTTGCGATTTGGTTATGGAAAATTTCATGAAGAGGATATGGTCCTGTAAGCGTGGTCGTGGTGGCCATTTGGCTGATGTTTTTTTTCATTATTAACGCCATACCTTCCTCTTTATTACAAAATAAATATCCGATCATTTTTCTTAAAAAATGACACCTCTTGTTGGAAAACCCGTTAGGATGTTGATCTATTCGGACCAATTGAATCTAACTATGTATCTTAGGCTACCAAATTACAGTAGCGGCCATCAGATCCCTAGAGAGTGTGTATATCACATAGACATGTCCGGTGTCTCTAGAGGAGATAACGAGATATTCATCGGTTATTCTTGTAGGGGTTTTTGGACACGGGAGCATTGAAAGAAAACGCTGGGCTGATGCACTTGCAAAAGCTTGCAGCACCCTTAATTCGAATTAATTCTGACGTGCTATTAGTATTCCTGTCTTGAGAGCAAAACAACTAATTTCACATAAACTTCTTCTCAATGCCAAAGAAAGATGGGAGAGAGAACACATTTGCAAGAACACCAAACAAAACTGAGTTAATGCAGTGGCCCAACATCCGATAAATCTGCCTAGATTACCTCTATGAATCTATAATCATTATTGGTCACTCTCCTCAAAGGCTACGAATCCCATACAACGACAAAAGCTGTAACGACGAGGAAGAAGAGAAGACGTAGAAAGTTTGGTCAGCAAATACTAACTGAAAAAACCTATCTATCTAGAAGTAATTTGGATGAATGCATTTTTTACAAAACAATAAACTTTATTAAACTAAAATCAAATAATTACCATTGTTTTATCTCTTGTATTTTAAGCTACTCTCAACAACCCTTTCTCATTAAATGAACAACAAACCAGCAACGAAAAGAAGGGAAAGAAAAAAAACTTTTTATTTCCAATCATTTTATAATGATTTTAGTTCAAGTATGTGGTGGTGGCGCTTAAACTCAAGTATCTCGCTCGCCCCACTTCAAATCTTTATTTGTAGCAGTGCATTTTTGGGAGAATTAATTCCAACATCATCATCACCAACTGCATTAACAACATAAAACTTTGTCCATTGTAAGAGTAACTGAAGAGCAGCGCAGTGTACAATTTAAAAGTGGCTAAAAAGGTGATGAAGTAGTTGGCAACCAACAACTTTAAGCAGCAGCTAACAAAATGACTGACTGCAGTACTTCAGTGCAGTTTTTAGCAGTCATTCAATACACAAGTACTTTGCCAAAGATTTTGACCACAAAAGGCATAAAAAGTTGTTTGAACATCATTTTGGTAGTGATTTTGTATAACAAGCTTTAATTGATGATAAAAAGTTCCATTGTTGCTGGTTCTTGTTTTTGGTTTTTGGAAATTTCTTTTGAAGATTTTAAGTAACAATTTAGTGGGTTAAATAATATTTGAATTGCACTTGAGAGAGTTGGTGAAGCGTTGTAGCAAAGCAAGAGGGAAAATTATGTTGTTGATGATGATGATAATGATGATGGTAGAGATAGGAGGATACTTGAAAGAATTTATGTTTTGCAAGGCAATGATTAAAGTAGAGGGGGAATATAAATTGTAACACTTGTACTCATTCAACAACTTTAAAATAAAGAAATAACTTTTATTAGTTTATGCACTGCTTCTCCTTGGGTTAGCACATTTTTGTTTGCTGTAACCTTTAAAGCAGTCTGGTAAAAATTCTTAAAATTCCCTGAACAAAATGGTACATTAATTCAAGCAACAAGTACATTGTTTCAATGAATGCTTTTAGTCAATGTCATATGTAGCTTGAGTCAATGTACCTTCACGGAATGTATTTGTTTATTGAACAAATCGATCTACCTGTATCTATTGGGTATGTGACTTAAAAATGCGGGATTTACAATAGATGGCATTACTTTTGAATGCGGTTTTTGTCTATAATAAGTTTTATTTATTCTCACTTAGTTATTGAATATTATAGTGGAAACAACAAAGTATTTTTGCTTCGAAAATGTCGAATTTTGTGCCAACAAAGCGTCATATGCTTTTGCTTTACTTCTTTAATTTGAAAAGAAATGCCACTGAAGCACACCGATTGCTCACCGAAGCTTATGGTAAATGAGTTTCGGCATCAAGGTGCGAGAGATGGTTTGTACGGTTCAGAAGTGGTAAATTGACATGGAAGACAAAGATCGCCTAGGCCTCCAAGAATTTTAGGCATTACTCTATGAAAATTGTTGTCAAACTTAATAAGAGCTTGCAAAATCAATCAACAATTTCAAAACAGAAGTCGGATTTATCTAAAACCTGGAAATAGGATACCATACGAATTGAAGCCAAGAGACATTAAAACACGATTTTGCATGTCCGTAATGCTGCTTGAACGCTACAAAAGAAAATCTATTTTGCACTGAATCATTACTTGTGATGAAAAATGGATCCACTACTATGACCCCAAACGTAATAGATCGTATTTAAAGTCCGGTCATCCAGCCGATTCGACACTAAAGCCAAATATCCATGGCGCTATGGTAATGCTCTGAGTTAGGTGGGATCAAAAGGGTCCTATATATTAAAGCTGCTGAAATCTGACCACACTGATTGGTTTGAAGCGAGAATTGGCCGAAAATGCGCAGAATATGCGACCAGACATAAAACGGTAATATTCCATCATGAATACGCTCGACCACATTATGCAATATCTGTTAAAAACTATTTAAAATTAAGTGGTTGGGAAGTTTTGCCTCACCCGACTTATAGTCCAGACCTTGCCCCCTCCGAATTCTAGTTGTTTCGATAGATGCAGAACGCTCTCTCTCTCTCTGGGATATGCTTCACTTTGGATTTGGTGTCGGTAATGACTTCTCTCGATTTATTGTAGATGGGATCTCATAAAATGAGTTCAAGATTAATTCGGTACCCCTGAGGCTCCGTTCTTTCTCCTACTCTATTCCTTATTTTTCTAAATGACCTTCTAAGTCAAACTTCCAACCCTATTTATTCTTTTGCAGATGACAGCAACATTTGCCATTAATATTCATTCAACCATAGGCCAAGCCTTTCGGAGATTGGAGCAATAAGGCAAAACATGAATGAAACACTTAACCAAGATCTTGTGACAATCTCTGAATGGAATTATGCGAACAGAGTCGATTTTAATGCACGTAAGACTCAATGTTGTATGTTAACACATAAACGCACGACAGATCATGTTGCTTCATCTGTTTCTATGGGTGGTGTAAATATTAAGGAATCAGAAGCCCTCGATGTTCTAGGCATGAGAATTCAGTGTGATGTTCGCTGGACAAAACACATTTTTCAAGTGTCGAAAGAAGCATTCAAGTGCCTCGGTTTTCTAAGACGGTGTAAGAAATACTTACATCATCCGATCTCCTTACTATTTACACCACTTATATCCGACCGAAAATGGAATACAACTCTCATGTATGGGCCGGTTCTTCGAAGTATATTTTGGAGTTACTTGACCGCGTACAGGAGAGGGCGAAGGTCCTTATCGGTGACAGTAGGGTGTCCCAGCTCAATTGATTCTCTGGAGCATCGTCGCAATGTGAGTTGTGTTTCACTGTTCTATCGATACTACAAGGAAATGTGTTCTGATGAAGTTAGGGAACTCGTTCCCGAAACCCGCAATTTCTTCGAAATACGCGTTCATCATCGGAGGCTCATCCATTCATGGTCGATTGGCCAGTGGATCGCACAACACACTACAGAGAAAATTCGTTTTTTAGTCGTACCGTATGTATGTGGAAAAAGCTTCCTGTCGAAGTATTTCCTGTCCCTTTCAATCAAATATCCACAAACACTACTCCCTCTATCCTCCTTCCCATAGCCTATTTCCCTGGTTCCAACACAATGCATTGCATGAGTAAAGGTTATCCCCTGAGTGCGGGCCAAGCAAAAAAAAAACGTATTTAAAAACATTCTTCGAACTAGTGATGCCACAACCTCTTCTTCCACCCTTTAACAATATATATGACCTTGTTGATTTCGACTTTACTTAACTTAATTTGTATAGACGATGCAAAATAAGTATGATTCGAATACGAACATTAAAATGTTCATTATGAGGTTGCGTGTTGTCGAATTCTGTACAATTACACAAAAAAAAAACATGCATGAGACGAATGAGTTGAATCAATAGTAAGTATCATGAGTATTTTTCTAAAATTATAAGTCAGGCTAAGGTTATTTTTGAATCAAACATATTTGATTTCGTATGAGTATGATGTCGACGTCGGATTCATATTTAATGCTACGCATACTTATAAATCAATGTTATTGTGAGTATGAGTACGTCAGTGTAGTTTAATTTCAATGATGGCTACTCACTTATACTTATAATTTCATAAGTGAGTATGAATAGCAAAAAAGGGATTCATTGCTGGGCATTTGAAAATCTCCATGATTAGATTTCTACATATTATTGGTTTTTAAGATCTTAGGGACGTATTTGCTGCGTAAAACTTTCCTAAAACTAGTTCCAACAGTGTCAATTATTTGCTGAGAAACTAGTTCCTCAACCATTTCAAATAACAGGAAAAAAATGCGAATATAACATTAAATTCTACCCAAATAACCTTTTTTTATTATCAAACATTTTACACAATTTAGTTTTTACACAAAAAGTTTTTATTTTTCGTTTCATATCGAAGAAGACCTAAAATCCTGAACCTTCATCATCATCTTCATTTGTTTCATCCGCAAAATCTTCATCGTCATATTGTACATCCTCTTCAGCATTATTATCATCATCATTCATAAAATCAAGAGCTTCTTCATCATCATTTTGAGGCTGTTCTTCGTCAACATCCTCATCATCATCCTCAATTTCATAATCACCATTCTCATTTACTTCAGCAAGTTCCTCATCAGTGATAAAGTAAACCAATTTCTTTTTGTCATTATTTTCATTTGTCTCTGCCTCCTCACAGTTTTCACAAAAGTATAGATTCTTATCATAATCCACTTCATTGCCATCCTCATCGATATAAATCACAAAGACCTCTTCTAAATCAGTGGAATTTCCTTGATTTTCTGCAACAATTTCTGGCACAGCTGCTTCCAAGGGTCTTTCTTGTGTCTCTGGCACATTCTCAAAAGGACTTACTGTAGTGGCTGTAAAACTTTCGGGTTGGGCAGCTTCCTGGGATTCTTCATGTTGTCCAATTTCCAAAGGGCTTATAGATGTAGCTGTATAACTTTCAGGTTTGCGTTGTTCCAAAGCTTGAGCATAAGCCAATACAGCAAGAGCTGTTAGTTCAAAAAATAAGATTATTTACCAATATTCCCAAATATTTAATATAAACTAGCACCTACCTATACAAATGATACCAATTTTTTTCATATCCATTTTTTGTAATAAAACAAATTTAATTAATCTTTCAAATACACCCTAATTTTGTTAAGTTATTAGAACAACTAAATTTCTTGTAATACCTAGCACACCGTTTTATAGACTTGTTATTTCAGTTTAAAACATTTGTTCGAATTACATACTTCAAAACACTTGTGTAAATAGTGTGTATCACATTTAAAATCAAACATTTGTTCTAATGCAAACTTAAAACACTCATTCCCAAATTTTGTAGGGTAAATAAGTATGATCGAGGTCTTCAATATTTATAAACTGTAAGTCAAGATTTTCTAAATATTTTGGTAGAAATTTGTTGGCTCAATACATCAGGCAGCACAGTGGTGACGATTCCAAAATAAATGCTGATAAATATAAAACTTTTCAACTACTCAACTGGCTTGAGTAGAAATCAAACCTTCAGAATAACATTTTTTCGAATCTCCACTTAAACTTAAAGTTAACCATAACCGTTAACATTAACCGTTTCTGAAGCATTTTTTTTTTCTAAAAGTCTAAGGAATGGTTAAGGTTTGGTAACGATGGAACTTATCACTATTTCCAACATACTTAGAACTATTCCTACACTGATCAGTCAAACAACATCCCAACGATAATATCAACCAGAGTTCCTTGTAAATTCTATAATATATTCCAATTAAATGCTTTAAAAATCAAAAAGTTTGTCGGAGAAAGCAGGTGATCATCCCAACGATAAAATTAAGCCGAGCTGCTTGTGAAGTCTAAAATATATTCCAATTCAATGCTTTTTAAGTCAAAATGTTTATCGGAGAAAGCAGCTATTATAAGCCTCAGTGTTTGACGTTATTCTTTTTACTTTTATTTCTATAACACCAATAGGATTCGTAGTGTTTAAAAATAGCTGCTCGATCGCCCTTTGGATCAATTATCCCAATTATAACAAAGAAATGAAAAGGTAATAATAGAAACTAATGAAATAGCAGGTTTAATATTCAGATGTGACCTGAATTTCCTAGCTTGCTTATTAAATTTGGCAATGTATCAGCCCTTTATGCAGACTGAATTTTCAAAAGATTCAGTGAAATCCTTTAGGAAGTTTAATATTTTTGCAAGCTTATCTGAGCTAAAACGTTTTCCTCTGCCATAGAATCCAACTGATCTTTATATTAAACCACTTCGATATCTCGCTGAGAGACAAACGGCTTGCATTTGTTCTAAGTATCGTGGATTTTTAGGAGATTTTAGGTATTTCTGGAATATTGATGATAGTTTTGGATAAAGATTTCGTTCATATGCAATCAGCAAGAATATATTTGCGAAAAATCCTGCATTGTTTGGCAAGACTTCATTATATACATAAATTAAGATTCTTGGATTATACTTCATCCATGCTATCTCTTTATTTCCATCAAATTGGAACAAACGTACCTATTCATACAAACCGCGGCTAAATCCTGTAGTTTTTATGCTATTCTCAGTGGATATCTTTCTCCTATATCCTATATGATTTTGTATAACTTGTGAATGACCTTAAAATCCAACCCCTGACTTTTTCTCTTCATTTTCATTACAGGAAATGTGGCAACTGTGGTGGAGATCATTCCGCTAATTACAGAGGATGCAAGGTCTACAAGAAGTTACTAAAATTATTAAGAGAGAGTCAAAAGCTGTTGAGAGGTGAAATAGTTAGTTGAACAAACACCTATAAATTCTTAATGTACATCTAGACCACTAAGCTCTGGAGTATCTGCGGCTCATCCAATATCACAGCATAATAACCAAGGAGCTACAATTAATGCTGGAGCCAGCTCATACGCCAGTATTTTAAGAACGGGTTATCAAAAGCCCAGTGTCCCCCAAAATATGGAAGGGTTGGAAAACCTTATGCAAATACTTACTGAGAATATTTCCTCTCTTAATCAAAATATGACTGACTTCATCCAAGCAAAACACAATACAAAATCTAAGAGCGCAGAACCAAATAATTCAAATTATATTAACAAGAAAATTAATTTTTTAAAGATATGTTTCTGGAATGCAAATGGTTTAAACCAGCACAAATCGGAAATTTTCCATTTTATATTAAATAAAAGCATCGATGTGATGTGATAGGTGTCAAATCCCTCCAGAAACTAATACGCCTATTTCAAATTCGGATATTGAAAGACTTCTTCTCGAAAAGAGATGACTCAGAAGGGAATGACAACATAATAGATCACCTGCTACAAAGCAGAGGCTGTAAGAAAACTGAAAAGTGCCCTTCATTTAGAAGATCGCATAAACGAAAATTATATTAAAAGTTTTATGAGTACAAAATACATAAATTTCTATCTTTGAAAGGCAACGAGGAACATTAAACAACCAGTGGAGGTACAAAACGCTTTAAGAAAAGCTAACGGAACCTGGGCACGAAGTGCTATACACACAGTATTTGCTGAACATTTAAGTGAAGTATTTAAATACAATTCCAAGGCAAATGAGTTCGAGCGCGAAGAATTGCCGGTTTCAACAATAGCTAATGCAGTCCAATTCGATATTGGTCCTGAGGATGTTAATAGAGTAATTAAAAATAAATTGAACTTGAAAAAATTACCGGGATATGGTTTAATAACTCCATCAATGATTAAATCTGGCAAAAATTTTGCTTTCTTTATTGTTTAATGCGATCTTTAAACTCAGAATTTATCCAAAAAATTGGAAAATTTCTCAAATAATAATGATACCGAAACCGGGTAAGGATTTAACCCTGCCATCTTCTTATAGACCTATTAGCCTACTCTCTTGTTTGTTGAAGCTATTCTAGAAAATATTCCAGGAAAATATCATACCTTTTTTGAATGATGGAAACATTATCCCAGTACACCAAGTTGGTTTCAGTTTCAATTTAAATTTATTCAAAGTATTGGTGATTGTTAGCTTTGACGTTTTCCCATCTTTCTGGCAACATATGCATTTCGCCAAAGGAACTGCTCATCTTTTGAGGCCAAGGACTAATAATAAGATTTTCGGATTCTCTGTTCTGAAGTGAAGCGTCTCGATCAAAACAAATAGCAGCAGGACGGGACAAAATCTGGAATATAAAGCGGGTGAGGCAAAACATTCCAACCACTTCCTTCTAAATAGTTCTTAACAGGTATTGCTACATGTGGCCTAGCGTTGTCATGATGGAATATTACAGTTTCATGTTTGGCAGCATATTCTGGTAATTTTTTGACCAATGCTCGCTTCAAACGAATCAGTTGCGTTCGGTACAGGCTTCCTGTCATGGTATGACCAGACTTCAGCAGCTCATAATAGTGCCATGGATAGTTTGGCTTTGGTGTCGATTCGTCTAGTTGGCAGGGTTTCACATACGATCTCTTACTCTTCGGGTTATCGTAATGGATCCATTTTGCATCGCAAGTAATAATTCGGTTCAAAAATGATTTTCTTTTATAGTGATTAAGCAGCATTACAAACATTCAAAATTGTCGTTCAAGGTCACTCAGCTTCAATTTGAATGGTACCCAATTTTCCTGCTTTTGGATGAATCTTGATGCTTGCAAACGTTTTGAAATTGTTGATTGAGTAGCTGTGAATGATTTTGCAAGCTCTTGTTGAGTTTGACAACAATCTTCATGGAGTAATGCCTTCAATTCTTGGTCTTCAAACTTTTTTGGCTGGTCTGGCCAATCTTTGTCTTGCGTGTCAACATCACCACTTCTGAACCACACAAACCATCTCTCGCACGTTGAAACCGATGAAACACATTCACCATAAGCTTCGGTGAGCAATCGGTGTGTTTATTTTTTTCTATTTTGAAGAACGGCAGCGATATTTTCGTTACCTTGTCTCACTGGTACAGGATAATCCAGTAGTGAATAGTTTGACTGCTGGGTCAATTATTACTACCGTAATTTAGAGTAAGCTTCAGGATTCCAAACATGACAATTTTGTGAACTTAACCATGAATTAAGACAAACCTTGACTGATGTTTTGGCTGTCAAATTTTAAATGGGGTGACAAACAATTGTTTGTTTAAATCGAAATAAATCAGTATTAACAGGGAGTCTGTCTTTTCTTTAGTGGAAGTTGTAGGTTAATAATAAGTTGTAAAATAATCTCACAAAAACAAATCCAATGGTGTTAAATCACAAGATCTAGGTGGCCTATTCTGAACATCGAAACTAGAGAGTACACGAGTATAAGTCATGTGACAACGGTTTGTCGTACACATCAATATCATCCAATCTCATTTTCGAAGAATTATGCTTCAATGATGACTCCAGGGCAAAAACCATCACTTAAAAATTACACGTTATATAGGGTTTTGGTATTCAAAGAAAATATGTCATTTTTTGAGATAAATGATCGGATGTTTATTTCATAACAAAGAGGAAGGTATGCCGTTAATAATGAAAAACAAGATAAGCCAAATGGCCACCACGACCACGCATACAGGACCATATCCTTTTCATGAAATTTTCCATAACCAAATCGCAAAGTGGCTGCACTATGTCCGCTATAGCCTCACGAATTCTATCTTTGAGGTCTTGAATCGACGCTGGGCTGTTGGCGAAAGGAAGAAGTCGCAAGGTGATAATTCACAAGATCTCGTTGGCTAATTGAGATCACCTCTTCGAGCGATAGCACGGTCCAGAAATTTTTCCCGAAAAAGATCAAAGACACGACATTGTTGATGATCCGCCGGCTTGAGATCTTGTGTTAACTGAACTTTATAAGCCTTAAGACCCAAGTCTTTATGCAAAATACGGTGTAATGACGTTTGTGGAATGCGCAATTCCAAAGAACGATGAGGAATGGACAAACCGGGGTTTTCTTCAACACCTTGGGCTACAGCAGCAATATTCTTAGTTGTTCTTGAGCGACATGCACGGGTTTTATTCTTCACATCACTAACTTGTCCCAACAGCTCGAATTTTTCCACAATTTCTGTATTGCGGCTTTAGTTTTGAGAACTGTGACTGCAAGATTTTCACAATTTTTGTAGTGAATTTTAATAATTTCAATGCGTTGTTGAAGCGTGTATCGTTTGATTTTTAGTAATGGCGTAGTTTCTACTTGTCAAATGTCAAAGAATAAAAGCTTCCAAAGTGATAGATACCAAAATACCGGGTGATTCAAAATCTCTTGTTGAAAAAACCTTTACATGCATTTGGTTTTCGAAAGTCACATGTCTCAAAGTTATCAGGTAGTAATTAAGATTTTTCTCTGATTCTCGTATGACTTGCTCAAACTGTGGGCTACAAACTTTCATATTGTTGTACATCCAGAGATCTTGGAAAAGAACCTTAACAATATAACAAGTTGATATTCGAAGTAATATTAAATATAGAATAATCTATAATAGTTTGCCTTACTAATGAAGGCACCCATATACATTACGATAGTTTTCTAAACTATATAAAAGCTTTTTCTTGAAAACTTAAAATTTTATGAAATGCAGTTAATAAAAGCTTTAAATTTTATTACGTTGTTCTCTCAATTAGATGCTTTACTTTCGTACTCTCACAAACACTCACATTCTCTCAACCCATCAAATGTAAACAAATTATAAATGACAAAAACAAACAAACGATAAAAGATTGACTGTGACTGACAAGATCTCTGGCCAATAAGTAACAGTAGCAATAACTACAACAACAAAAATTATAACTTATTTTTCTCACTTAATTATTTTTTTTTTTTCCGAATTATTATTGTTATTTTTTGTTTTCACGCAAGCAGTCTCCCTTTAAA
The DNA here is from genome assembly GCA_942486065.2 of Calliphora vomitoria. Taxonomy (NCBI): domain Eukaryota; kingdom Metazoa; phylum Arthropoda; class Insecta; order Diptera; family Calliphoridae; genus Calliphora; species Calliphora vomitoria. The sequence goes on from OW818031.2 coordinate 108,981,654, forward strand.
TTTTAAACAAAAACGATAAAGTAGAATTTAAAGCGCTTATCAAACGGAAATCGTAAAAATATTAAAAACAAAAACTAATGATTACGATCATTAAATTAAATTAAAACGTGACTTAAATATCTTTTAGTAACTAAAAATTATGACGAATGAAACTTACGCGCAAATGATACGCAATGATGATCAAATGCTTTTGTATACAGTGGGTGATATAAACAATCCCTTTGACAATACCACCACAGTGGTCATGATGATTTTGGCCTGGTTTATTTTAATAATTAGTTTTTCAATTTGTTGCTGTTCCCAGTGTTTTAAGGGTGGCTTTTGGACCAGTAAATGGCGTTCTTGTGGTCTGGATGGGGGCGTGAGTGAACGCGGTGATGATTGGTATGACAGCAACAGTATAACAACTGTAGCGGCTGAAGTCGGTAAGTTTTTTTTTCTTTGTTTGATTAGAATTTCATTAATAAAAAATATAAATAACATGCTGATAACAGATATTTAAAGGGTGAGAGTGTTTTTAAACAAACATTTAAAATAATGTTTATCTAGAGTGTTGTGGCAAAAAAGCTTTTTAAATATTGTATATTTAGTTTCTTTTTTAAAGTATATTTTAAGGCGTTTGTTTTTTAACGAGTATTTCTTTTTCTACTTTTTAAGCTCTTTATATGTTTAAATTTACAATTTGTTTTCTGTCAGTTGCATTTATAACAATTTTCTTTCATTTCATTCTATTTTGGAAAGCAATTTGGTAACAATTTCTTTTATTTTTCTTGTTTGTAAAGCTAAATTGTAAATTTTGAGAAAAAAAAAATTGCTTAAACTTTAGAGAATATAAACTTCACACAAATAAATATTTGTGTAATACCAGAATAAACTTATCAGTTTAATTGAAATTTGTAGCATGTTTTCAACAAGGAAATTGTAATTTATATTAAAACAAATTCTCAGTATAACAATGAATTAAAATTAAATAAGATCATGATATTTAAGACAATATGATGCCACATACCCAAGATATTTCATCATAAATATAGCCCACATCTTCATACTTAATTGACTCCAAATTGAGACCATATTTCTTACGGGAATTCGTACCAGACTACGAACCTATTTTTTACAGAAATTTGGTCCAGACTTAGACAATATTTCCCATGGTCATTCGATCCAGACTGAGACACTATTTTGTATTGAATTATCTTCAAGATGGAGAACAAATTTTCTATAGAAATTTAGTCCAGACTGGGACAAAATTTTCTCTACAAATTTAGTCCAGACCGGGATAAAATTTTCTCTACAAATTTAGTCCAGACTGGAACAAAATTTTCTATAAAAATTTAGTCCAGACTGGGCTAAATTGGACTAAATTTCTATATATTCCAATGTTGTTAAACAGTATCGGGAGAACTTGTCTGTTTATAGAAAATCTGGTTCATGTAGAAGGAATGGTCCACATGATGTTTCTAAAGCCAATAAATAGAAAGCGTTTTCTAAAGAGCTCCTAACACATCTGGTAGGAAAGCAGTCTGGTTAGCTCAGTACTCAGTCTATTTGGTACGAAAAGTTAAAGCCAATAAAGGTTTTAAAACATACAGGGCTCAAAAAGTTCCTGACAGGAACGCTGCTAAAAATTTAGAGGCCAAAGACAGAGCACGGAAATTGAAGTCAAATTTTATTCAAAAAATATACCTGCTGCATAATGGATGAAGAAATTTTTCGCAGCTTCCGGGTCAATATTTGTATGTTGATGATGCTCGAGGAAATGTTGTAGAAAAGTTTAGGATACAAAGCAGAAAATGTTCCCAAAAAGTTCTTAGCATGGCAAGCAATATGCAGTTGCGGCAAAAGAAGCCAAGCATTTGTTACACAGGGCTCTATAAATACCGAAATGTACATCAAGCAATGTTTACAGAAGAGGATGCTTCTATTTATAAGACTTTTTAATGTCACTATGGTAAGCAAAGCTTAAAAAGAAATCGTAAATAGGCCAATTTTTAAAGACACACATAAAATTCTTAAAATGTTTTTATCTTACTAAAAAAATATAAAAAAATTATTTTCTAAAAAAATGTTTAACTTATTTTTTCTTTATAAAGATTAAATGACTAAACAAAATTTTATAAACCGAAATTAGCTTAATTTTATGCAAAATATACGAAATAATTTTCGATTTGATAGCGCACAAATTCTAGAACAAAAATAATTTTTATAAATTTTTGCAACCCCTAAAAGTAGGCAATATTTTTTAAAAACTTAAAATTTCGATTTAGCAATAAAAACCAAAATTCAACAAAAATATAAGGAATCATATAAAGATCAGCATATTATTAAAAACGCTTACTAAAAATTTCAAATATTTAAAAAAGTAGAGAACTTTTATAATAATTTTTTTTATTATATTTACTTCAATTTGTTTCTAAATTTATTCCATTGTTAAGACATTTTTAACTATCTTTTTCAGTTATTTTCTATCAAATTTTAATTTTTTAGCACAACTATTTTTTAACACTCACATTTTCTTAACAGTGCGCCCTTAAATTTCTCTAATTATCTAATTGAAAATAAAGCCATTCAAATCACACAAAATACCTGAATTTATTTTAAAAATTAACCTTTAATTATCTATAAAATTAGTTTTAGAATATTTAAATTCCTTAAAGTATTTTTATACTCTTTAATCAAGCAAATTGTTTTCCAATTCACCTTCATTTTCATTTTCTTAAGACCTTCAAATTATTTCTATGCTGGTTTTTCTTTTTACCAAATCTTTCTGCCACAATAGCTTTCAATTTGATTTTCTAAAATGTACAAGTATGTCAATGCTGTAAATTCCAAAGGTTCCCTAAAATTCATCTTCATTTTTCTTTATATACAATTTCGCCTAAAAGTAAACAACAGAATTGATGCCAATTGTTGGTCATGAATTTAAATTAGTTTAGAATATGGCAAAAAAAACACCAAACTCAAAATGAAATTGACAACAAAAACATATTTTGGCTTTTTATTTTACATACAATTTTTAGACACATGCCCTAATGACATTGAACATTATCTCCTACCCAATAAGAAAGGCCTTGGAAGGGAGGAGTTAGTCAATTTGCCTTTATATGTATTAGGCTATATTTCCGTTTACCACTCCATTTCATGTTGATTTGTCTAAAGTATAAATTACTAAATTATGCAACATTTTACTGGGTTTTAAATTGATCAACAAACGTGAGTTGTACTCAAAATTGACACAGCATTTCGTTGTAAATACGATTTTTATTATTTATTTTTTTTTTCTGGTGAGAGTACCATCATTACTGTCATTGCTTAATGTCAGTTGTATTATGTGTTCCAAAGGGATATTAAAATGAAGAAGAAAAAAAAACACAGTCTACAAATAGGCTGAAAATTGTGTAGCTGAACTTTTACTTATGTTTTTGCTTTCAAGCGAATAAGTTTTATTAGGTATTTGCATTAAATATTTAAAAGCTAAAACAGAAAATTTTGCAAGAATTTCCAAATTCTTTTAAACGAAACATTAAGAGAAGAAAAAAACAAAATAAGTATATTTGTGGGAAATATTTGCTAAATTCCATTACTTGTGATAACATGAAGTATACTTTTAGGAGGTTATTATTAGAATGTGTTGCCTACTTATAGGATTTAAATAGCTATGAAAATGTTTAATAAGAGAATTTCGCACGTAAAAGTTTTAGACATTATAGTCATTAATACCCAACAGAGATACCGAAATTAAAGATTTTCAATGATATAAGAATTCATTTACGCAATTATTTATCTTTAATAGTTATTTTCCTAGAACATACTAAATTTATTGGTAAAGAGAATGAAGAAAGGAAATAATGTAAAAGTCTATATCATATTAATTTTAATGCATTTTTTAGAAACAAAATTTTGAAACGATTTGATGGTAAAAATATAAAACTATTTGAAATTGTAGTGTTGGTATTTATAAAGCAACTATTTTAAGCCCCTAAATGTAGGCAGCATTTTCAAAAACTTCAACTTTTCCAAAAATAACAAAAACCAAATTAACCAAAAACAAATTTTAAAAAACAATTGATTTCATAATTTTTAAAATTATCTTTTTCTTAATTAGAGGAATTTAAAAACAGAATTTCATTCAAACAAGTAAGAGTGCTATATTCGGTTATACCGAATCTTATATTCCATTCACCTTTGTTGTGGATGCATTAATTGCCCACTTTCAGCTTATAGCATCCAAATATATAAAGACAACTTTTAAAAATTTTACATTTAATTGCTTACGAACAGATTATATTGTAGAAGTTACAAACGAAATGACAATCTTATATATACCCTTCTTACGAAGGAAAAGGATATAAAAACAACAACGCCAAACGAAACGAAACACCAAAAAACAAAATATGCAAACAATGAAACCAACACACATCCAAACATACGTTTTGTTGCTTTTTTGTCAAAGCATGCTTTTTTTTATGAAATTTTTAGAGGTTGCTCGTATTTTTGCTCATATCTCTGTTATTTTTGAACGGATTTTGCTGATTTTAAATAGGAAACTTCTCGAAAGCATGTCTGACACAATTATTGAAGATTTAGATCCCGAAGATATCTGAGGTCTTCGAAAATTGGCGATAGAAAAACCCCAGGACCGGATAATATCCCAAACAGAGCATTGAAGATCGCGATAAAAACAGCCCCTTGTCTGTTCGCAAAACTCTTCAATAACTGCCTGAAAGATGGTGTATTCCCTACTATCTGGAAAAAACAAAAACTTATCCTGATACCCAAACCCCGGAAAACTTTGGGAAAACCCGAATCGTATCGACCGATATGCCTACTAGATACATTAGGCAGGTGCCTAGAAAGGGTAGTATACACCAGGTTACTGAATGTTGTAGAAGATGCAGCGGGTATCTCACAGATGCAATTTGGATTCCGAAAAGCAAGGTCAACAATCGATGCCATAACTCTGGTAGTAGATACGGCGAAAAAAGCAATCCAAGGTAAAGGTAGTTCAAGAAATTACTGCGCGATAGTTACATTGGACATAAAGAATGCTTTTAACTCAGCTAGATGGAACAACATTATCAAAGCGCTGCAGCAACTGAATGTAACAGAATATCTTATAAAATTAGTAAAATGTTACTTTTCTGACAGAACCCTATGGTACGAGACAAACAATGGCACTGAGTCCCAATATATTACGGCGGGTGTTCCCCAAGGATCCGTCCTTGGTCCACTCCTGTGGAACATCATGTACGATGGCGTGTTTAGACTTAATGTACCAGAGGAGGTAAAAATTGTAGGCTTCACGGATGATGTCGCTGTAGTCGTTCAAGCCCGGAACATATATGATGTACAGCTTTATGCAAATGAGGCTATTAGAACCATAAGGTTATGGTTAGACTCCATGCACCTTAAACTAGCCGAACATAAAACCGAACTGGTGTTGGTAAGCAGCAGGAGAGCAAAAGAGCTTCTAAACATACAAGTAGGACAAAGTGAAATTGTATCCACCGAGGCTATCAAATACCTGGGTGTGATGATCGATAACCGATTAAATTTTAAACTTCACACCGAATATTCCTGCCAAAAGGCAATCAATGTAGTAAACACATTGGCCAGGATAATGACAAATATAGGTGGCCCAAGGCAAAGTCGCAGAATACTACTTTCGCGAGTTGCAAACTCGATCCTCTTATATGGTTCACCCATATGGGAGAGAGCACTCAGGTGTACTTCCAGGAAAGACATGATGTCAATTTTCCGCAGAAATTGTCTTCGAGTCTGCTGCGGATTTCGCACTATATCCCTCGGTGCATCAAGTGTAGTGGTGGGCATAATCCCAATAGAAATAACAGCACGAGAATTTTCAAAAATATACTACGAGAAATCCAAGAATCCAGAGCCGCAGTACAGATATATTCGACAAACGGAAAGGTGATTGTCTATGCAAAATTGGCAGAGAAGGTGGGATAATTCTACCGCAGGTCGATGGACATACAAATTGATCCCAAACGTCGAGAGATGGGTAAATCGCAGACATGGAGAGGTCAGTTACCACCTGACGCAGTTCTTAACAGGACATGGTTGATTCAGGAGTTATTTATACCGTTTTGGACATGATAACTCACCAAGGTGTCCAGTCTGCATAGAGACTGATGAAAACGCGGAACATGTCAAATTCGTATGCCAAAGATTTAGAGAAGAACGAGAAAGGCTTGAAAGACAGCTTGGTAGCAGTTTAACACCCCAGAATATCGTAGATGCTATGTTGGATTCAGAGATAAACTGGGATCGTGTAAAAGGGTTTATAAGATACGTATTGGAATCACTAAGGAAAGAGGAACTGCTTCGAAAGCAACTTATAGTAGTACAATCGCAGACAGACAGGCAAGAATGATTCTTAACACCGTTTAGGTAGGTCAATATAAGTTAGTAAGAAAAAACTGAAGGAATTCAGTGTTTTAGGCCATGAACTATTAAATTATTATAAACTAAAGCATACATTTAGGGATAATTGTATAGAATTATAAAAAACATTTTGTTTAACATTTTCAGCCCCTAAATGCAGACAATTATTTTTAAAACTTAAGTATTCCCTAAAATACCAAAAACCATAATTCAACAATTAAAATTAACAATTTATTAAAATGTTGCCCAAACAAAATTCTAAAATTATTTACCAACAGATTTTCGAATTAAATTTTTCCCTATAAACATTACTTGTATTACAAAAATGTTGATAAACGAAATTAGTTTTATTTAAATAGAAAAAAAAAATATGTTTGATTATTTCATATAGTTTACATTTTATGTAGAAAATATTTTTCAAAAATTTCAATGACTCCTAAAAGTAGGCAATATTTTTTAAATATTAAGAATTTGAAAAAACTAACAAAAACCGGAAATTCACTAAAATACATGAAATTGTATATAAATTATCTTACTTATAAATCTTGTACAGTAAATTTTAAAAAATTTAATAAATTTTAAAAATGATTTAAAATCAAATTTAAAAATTTGTTTGTTTTTGCTAATTTCATTTTATTTAAAAATAATCAACTTTATTTGGAAAAAATATGAATTTCTAAAATGGTTGTAATTGATTTTTTTTAAGCTGGATAATGATCAATTGTATTGATATTGCCAAATAAGGTATTTAGCAATTTTCAGCCTTAAACTAATATTCTTTAATATTATTAATAAAATCTCTTGCAAAACTCTACAACCCATAACAATTACATAATTTACATTGTATCTTCCTACTATTAATTACCATTAAAACCTATATGAACTCCAACACATTTATTAAAACCCACCTTAAGGCATTTGTCACATATAATAATTTAAAGCATACTTCCAGGAAAATACAATACATACACACATTTTTATTTAACTGATAATGAACTAAAAAAAAAAAAATACTTGTGCTGGCATATAAAAATACCAGAGAAAGAAAAAAAATATCTACATAAAATGTTCTTATATTTGTTTTTCTTGCTATAGCTAAAGCTGTTGCTTTTATTGTTGTTGTTGTTGTATTATTTTACTATTGTTATCCTTTATTGCATTATACATAAATATGTATTGGAAACTCATTGTCACTCCTAGAAGCGTGCTACATGTGTATTTATGTATTTATACGTGTATGAATTTCATGTGTTTGTCGTATAATGTAATCATAAAGCAGAGTAGATTGTGTGAAATACTCGTATACAGAGGACACACAAAAAATAACTACATCAGTAGATACAGAGTGAAGGAGAAAAACTCATAATATTTGCTGAATATTGCCATTGTCTGTATAATACAGCAACATACAGCCATATGCATGATAGTGTTTTTTTTCATATTGAACTTTATAAACACATACATGTGTACAATATACACATACACTCGTAAGTGACATGGAACATGCTGATAAGGAGAGACAGATGTAGAGAAATCAATCCAAGTACAGGGGTTTTTATTCAGAGTTAATATATGAAATCAAATGTTCAGATTCAATGACGTAAATTTCAATATTCGAAATTATTATTATTTTTTAGGAAATTCATATAAATATAAGTTGAAGAAACTCACCTGCATCCAGTACTACGCACCTATGGAAGTTATTTCAACAGTCAGCTGTGAGGAACTATGTCATATGTCCGCCCTGGCGTCACATTGGTTACTTTACAGAAACCGTAATTCTGCAAAAGTATAGAGAAACGAATGAAATTAACAAACTATTTAGTTGCTCTTAAAACAGTATTGTTAATATTATTAAACAAAAAATTTTAAATTTAATTTTTCTTTATAAAAATTGCCTGAATTTGCTAAATTTTAAAACCCGAAATTAGCTAAATTTTAAACAAAAAATACAAAATGATGAATGATTTTATATAACATAAATTTCAAGTTGAAAATATATTTTTAAGGTTCTAACGACTCCTAAAAGTAGGCAATAGTTTTCAAAAATTATCTATTTTGAATATGTAAGATATTGCGATAATTTAGAAAAATATAAGTAACTAGATATGATAAAAACTATTTTCTAAAAAGCTTAAGAAATATTTAAAAAAAACTATTAAATTTTGCGTTTTTTTTTCAACTTCTTTGCTTTTATTTTGAAATATTTGTACAACATAAATTTATTCAAGGTATTGGCTTTTGTTAGCTATGACCTTTTCCCATCATTCTGCTAACATATGGATTCCGTGCCAAAAGAACTGCTCATATTTTGAGGCCAAAAACGAATCAAGCCAATATCGGTTACTCTCTTCCAAAGTAAAGCATTTTCCAGAGAGAGCGTTCTACATCGATCGAAACAAATAGTAGTTGGACGGTGCATTTTCTGGACTATAATGCGGGTGAGGCAAAACTTTCCAACCACTTCATTCTAAATACTTTTTAACAGGTATTGAAACTTGTTGGTGAGTGTTGTCATGATGGAATATTACGGTTTTATGCCTGGCCCCATATTCTGGGCAATGCTCGCTTTAAACGAATCAGTTACATTTAGAACAGGTTCACTATGATGGTCTGGTCAGATTTCAGCAGGTCATAATAGATAGGATCCCAAATACACAGTATTACCTTAGCGCCAAAGGTATTTGGCGTTGGTGTCACTTCGGCTGGTTGGCCAGGCTTCACATACTATCTCTTACGCTTGAGGTTTTCGTAATGGATCATTTTTTCATCGCATGTAATGATTCGGTGCAAAAAAGATTTTCTTTTATAGCATTCAAGCATCATTTCGGACATGAAAAATCGTCTTTCAAGGTCGCTCGGCTTCAATTCGTATCGTACACAATTTCCCTTCTTTTGGATGAATCCTGCTTGAGTAGCTCCCAATGATTTTGCATTTTGGCTGGCCTGGGTGATCTTTGTCTTCCGTGTTAAAATAACCACTTCTGAACCGTACAAACCATCTCTCACACGTTGAAACCGATGGAATACATTCAAGCTTTGGTGAGCAATCGGTGTGCTACAGTGGTACTTTTTTCAAATTAAAGAAGTAAAGCAAAACTTCCCACATATGACGTTTTGTGGGCACAAAATTCGACATTTTCGAAGCAAAAAAAACTTTGTTATTTACACTATAACGTTAGCTTTAAGATTTCTGCAATTAGGACGGAACTAATAATCTGATGGGAGACTTTAACGTTTAAAAAGGATTTTCGAACATCAACATCGAGAATGTGATAGAAAGACACGATCAGGTTTCAATGAACAGTCATGGAGAACTCCTTTCAGAGCATAATATCGACAGATATTATGCTAACACTCATTTGGGACACAGACATAATAAAAGAACCAGTGGCTGTTCGAACAAACCTGGAAACTGATCAAATATGGGAAAGCAGCAAAGGACTTTCAAGCTCCAGCAGCTACAAACTGTACAAGGAACCTCTATTCTATAACACGATAAATCACTACAAAATCCTTCCTTTTCACGAGGCCACTAAAGAACAGCATGGAAGAGCTTGTAACCTAAAACTATTAAAATCTGTGTAACTGTGCAACAATTCAGAAAGGACTAATGTATCCATGGATGTCCGTACAATCCTGGGTGTTGATGCTGAGGAAAGGACTTCTTGAACAGTGAAAGAAGCAAAAATTAAGTAGAAAACCTAAACTTTCCCCGAGGTCAATAAAGAAGAGCGTAAAAGTGATTGTTTTGTACCTTAAAATCTGAATATTTGAAGATTTGGACAAAATACTATACTAATCAGCTTGAACCACCAATTCACCAAAGTCCGAATCTGTGTGATCCCTTGAAATTACAGCAATTTTGGAAGTTATCAATCCTATTATGGCTCTGACAAATCAAAAACGTCAATGAAAAAAATAAAATAACAAAATACATGGCCATAGAGAATTATACATAGAGACGAGATACTCCGATTTGTCAAAAAAAATACAACAAATCATATATCTCATACAAAAACATAATACATAGAATAGCTTGTATTTTGTTGTTGCCAGAGTTAGGTTTTTGACAACAGACTTAGGTTTTTGACAATAACGACTCGTATCTATGTTACCCTATGTACATGGCAATACATTCTCATGAATTAGGTTTCTGACAACATACTTAAGTTTTTGTTTACCTGTATAAGTACATAGTTGAAAGAAGCCACGATTGAGGATGGAAAATCTGTATAAAAGAAGCCACGATTGAGGATGAAAAATCTGTATAAAAGAAGCCACGATTGAGGATGGAAAATCTGTATAAAAGAAGCCACGATTGTATAAAAGAAGCCATGATTGAAGATGGGTATAAAAGGAGCCACGATTGAGATTGAAAGATCTGTATAAAAGAAGCCATGATTGAGGATGGAAAATCTGTTGCCATCGATTGTAGAAGCCACGATTGTATAAAAGAAGCCACGATTGTATAAAAGATACCACGATTGAGGATGTTAAATCTGTATAAAAGAAGCCATGATTGTATAAAAGAAGCCACGATTGAGGATGGAAAATCTATATAAAAGATGCCACGATTGAGATTAAAAAATCTGTATAAAAGAAGCTACGATTGTGTAAAAGAAGCCACGATCGAGGATGGAAAATCTGTATAAAAGAAGCCACGATTGAGGATGAAAAATCTGTATAAAAGAAGCCACGATTGAGGATGGAAAATCTGTATAAAAGAAGCCACGATTGAGGATGGAACATCTGTATAAAAGAAGCCACGATTGAGATTGAAAGATCTGTATAAAAGAAGCAACGATTGTATAAAAGAAGCCAACGATTGAGGATGGAAAATCTGTATAAAATAAGCCATGATTGAAGATGAAAAATCTGTATAAAAGAAGCCACGATTGAGGACGGAAAATCTGTATAAAAGAAGCCACGATTGTATAAATGAAGCCATGATTAAAGATGAAAAATCTGTATGAAAGAAGCCACGATTGTATAAAAGAAGCCATGATTGAAGATGGAAAATCTGTATAAAAGGAACCACGATTGTCTAAAAGAAGCCACGATTGAGGATGGAAAATCTTTATAAATGAAGTAACGATTGAGGATGGAAAATCTGTATAAAAGAAGCCACTATTGAAGATAGAAAATCTTTATTAATGGAGCCACGATTGAGGATGAACCGTAACTTATCGGAGTGTTTGTGTTCTGTCTCCTCTCCTATTTAACATTCTCCTTGGTATAGTCATGAAGAAGTTTATTCGGAATTCATTGACATTATGCAAATGGTAAGGTGATTTGGACTATGCAGATAATATTTGTCGCATTGATGATACATTCAGAGACCTCTCAGTGATCTTCACGATTAGAGGAAGCGACAGTGCGACCAGGTCTAAAAATAATCCTAGAAAAAACAAAATCCATGTGTATGAACACCGACAACAAGCAACTCTTTCAGATAAGTGGTAGGAAGCTCGAAGACATTGAAAGCAGAAGGGTATCATCTGCAGATATTGAAAACTGTTGCCGGCGATCCTATGGAATTCGAAATCCTGTGTGGGAATATTCAAAACTTAACGTATTTAACTCGAATGTAAAATCTACCCAACTCAATCAACTGCTATGAAGCAGCCCGTGACATAGACGTATTAAGTGTTTGACAACTACAAACTGAGGAGAATTACTATATTTTTTCGGAAAATGTGATGTCTTGGAACAAACTATGACAGGTCAACAATCAAGTCCCTCTGCTAATTAAAATACTAGAACGAAAGGCGGGTGTACTTTCCTAGATCAAAATTCTTCTAAAGCGTTCTTTAAAAACATTCATTATTGCTTCCAACTGGACAATGATTTTTCAATACTCTACTCATATTTCGTGCTGAAATTTTCCCTAGATCATGTTTGGTTTTCATGTTTTACCTAAAGTTTATTGTATTTCCATTTCATAGCTGAATCGAACTGGAATTATTAATAGTTCTAAAATAATTGCAACAATTTCATATGACTGATGTTAAGTCCATACAATTTTGGCCAAAAGTAGTATATCAACATGGCAAGATAGTGAACGATATTTACCCTAACATTACCATCATTTTCATCGAAAAACTAAAATATAAATAGAATTGTATAGGTCACACACTATATAAACCAGACAGACAGTAACACGGACAGCTTTTGAATCCCAAGGGCAGCTAATGTAGAGAAATATCAGCCCTCACTAGGTGAAGACAACTTGATCGGGAAATAGCAAATACATAGAAGAGCTAGAATAAAATCAAATATGTAGTAGTAATAGATCGCAATGGAATATATTTGTGATTTTGATACGCAATATAGAACACTGTTATTCAGAATCCCGTACAAGTAAAATTTACATAATATTTTTACACAGAAGTATTTTGTATATACTTGGCTTAAAGTCAAGCTCGTCCTGCTTCATAGATTGAGAACAGAGCCAGATATTCTATTCTTTATAGAACATTTCTGTCAGTGAAAAGCAGGAAAATAGGAGTGACACTACCTCGATGTATAAATGATCAGGTAGGCTAAAAGGGTTCGTTCAAGACGTTGGACTGAGAGCAAAATAAACAGAGACACGGTGATCATATTAAGGGTAGTTCCTATTTAGAACCAATACTGCATTAGTTCATAAATTCGTAAACCCAGATCACAAATTTCACTTTCACAAACATTGTTTGCAGCATGAATGTAATGTATGCAAAATGCATCACTCCTTGCAACACCCTCTACCACAGTCATATAATCATATGTATACGAACCGCTTTTTTTTTTTTTTTGTTCCCAAAAGAAAGATGGCAAGAAACAACAAAAAAATATAGAATAAATAGTACAATAACAAAGACAAGAACAACAAAAACATAACCTCAATGAAATTTTTATTGTACATACGTGAATTTGCATGACAATGATATTTGCTTCATATTATGAGGACGAATACTACGTAGTAGTGATGTTGCAGCTACGATGTTTTTGTGTTGGCTGAATGTTGATGATAATAAGGAATAAAACGTTGTATATGATGATCAAAAATGGAACAACAAGTATTAAACATATTAAGCAGGTCCTTCAAAAACGATAGTTTAATATTAGCAATACTAGAATGGAAGTGTAGATTGTTTTATGAGATCGGTTTTAGTACAAAATAATCTAGAATTAAGTTTCTGTCGCTAGATTAAGGAACAGAATGTTCCAGTTAGCACACTGGAAGCATATTTTTTAAGTGGCAATATCCCAAGAGGAAAGGAAAACGTCACAGAACTAGCTTCGTGATTGGTTTTAAGCGGTATTGACCGGTTCTAGTTTTAGAACTTTATATGAAACAGACCTGTTTTCAATAAGGCGTTAACCTAGAACTCGGTAAATTAAAATTTTTTGATGCTTTGTGATAGGTCATGGAATTACTAGTCACAAAATTAAATTTACTTTAATCAGTTACATTTTCTTAAAGAATTTTTTTAAAATTCATTGATAAAATGTTAGTTTTTTGCTAAATTGGAAAACGTATGTAATTATTTGGTTCCATACAACTGAGGCCATGCTATTCCTAGCACTCACACACTTATACAAGGATTTGTTGTTTGGTTGTTGGGAAAATAGAAGTGGTGTTGAGGCAATAGTTGTATTATTGATTGTATGTAGTAGTTAATGTTGTTGTTGTTGTTATTATTTTCTTGTTATAGCACAACAACAAATATTTGAGTGTGATGATAGGAAATTTATGCTTGTTATCGCATAAAAACTGTTGCTAACAATTGTTCCCTATTTGATATTTTAGCATGTAGTACACAGAGTGTGCTACACTATAACAAGTTGGAATGTTTTGTGTAGAAAGACGTATAAATTTGCAGATATTCTGATGATTTTAAGGGGCGTACTTAAAGGACATACAGTATTATTGTAACTTAAAGGTCCTTAAAGCTCTTAAGAACTTATTGATGATTTTCAAATACTTAGGCATTTGTGTTGGAATTTCCTGTTGTCACATGACTGACTGATATTACAGATAATTCGAACCGAAATTATTAAAATTTACTGAAACTCTTTCCCCCATATGCATAAACAGTTTATAAATTTATCAAAGGTTTATAAAACAAATTTTGTATGGAAATTTAAACAGCAAGTTTAGTCCCAGTTTAGTTCTAATCATAGGGTTTATATAGTTTCAGTTTAGCATCAATCGTAGGTCTTTATTTAGTCACAGTTTATCTTCAATCATAGGTCTTTCTGGAGTCCCGGTTTAGTTTCAATCGTAGGTATTTATGTAGTTCCAGTTTTGCTTTAATCGAAAATCTTTATGGAGTTCCAGTTTAACATCAAATGTAGGTTTTCATGCAGTCCTAGGTAAGCTTTATTCTCTATTAGTTTAGCTTCAATCGTAGGTCTTTATATAGTTTTATCCAGTTAAACATCAATCAAAGATCTTTATGCAGTCCTAGGTTAGCTTGAATCCTATTTCGTTAAACTAGGACTACTTCAATTGTATGTATTTATTTGGTCCCAGTTTAGCTTCAATCGTTGGTCATTATGTGGTCCCAGTTTAACTTCAATCGCAGGTCTTTATAAATACTTAGATTTGCTACAATCGTAGATCTTTATGTGAAGGGTCTTCCAATAGGTTCTTCCGAACATTGACAGTTGATAGCGGCTATATTGTTGAAGCTACAACAGTCGAATTGGCTGTAATTTATTCAGTTTGTTTTGCCAAATCTCCATGGACGGATATAGCACTCAAAAACACGTGCAAATGATAAAATAGCATTATCAAAATGGATGTTCTGTTCGGACAACGTACCCATTTCTGGATAAATGGGTACGTCAACAAACCATATTGTATGGACACCAACGACATGTGGTTTCAACAGGACGGCGCTACGTGCCATACCGCTCATACTACATTGAACATTCTGCACGAGAGATTTGAGCATATGGTCATCTCACGTGTATGTGATGTGAACTGGCAACTGAGGGGTTTTCTTAAGTTACATGTCTATGCGAATTAGCCACGAACCAAATAACAAATTTTCCAGAGTCATGGAAAATTAGATATTTCGAATGCGCTCAACCCAGCGAAGCCGCGGCATGCATTTGCACGATGTTATTCATAATGGCATTAATAGGCTTTTCAAACTTAGAAAACATTTTGATGATATCTCCTATTCCCTTTGTTTTATTTAAATAAAATATAATGAAAGACCTCTTAGCTCTTAGTTTAGAGGGGAGGAAATTGAAATTAAGTTTTATGTTACAAAATCCTATTGTATTGTGGATGCAGCCAGTAGAGAAAACGATTGGGTAGAATTTGCGGCTACTCTTAATATTTGTTATAAAACTGCCCATCGGTGGGCAATCCAAAAATATTCAATTGCTATGAAAAGAGGTATCAGTCTTTGAAACTGAAAGAAGTTAATATTATTCTAGAAGGACCCTTCAAGAAATAGCTGACAAAATTAGTTCTCAATTCACCAAGCATGTTTCCATTATGACCATAGGAAATACTCTCCACGGCAAGATGTATTTCAAAACTTACGATTATATCAGATGTGGAAAGCACCACCTGCTGGTTAGACGAGACCAAGAAAACATGGTTGATCTCGTATTAGATCACGAACAGTTCTTTCGATACCTACTTCCCTTGGCCCCAACATCCACCTGATAGGTTCAGTTGGTACCGCAGGCATTATTCAAATGGATAGTCGCAGAGGTTCGTTCACTGCCGAAATCACAAACAATTGGAATAATAGCGTTCTTGATAGAAGGCAAGATTAGTTATCAGAACTCTTTCTGGTATGTGACAATGTCCCTGTCGCAGTCGTCTACCTGAAATTTTCGACAACTCTCCAACAACACTTTTACTATTGAGTCCCTATAATAATTTGGTTCAAAATAAAAAGTATTGTGGAGTCAACCGTAAATCCTGCTTATGTAGGAGAGCAGAGGAGAGCAGTAGAGCTATACAACGTACAACATCATTCCAACAAACCGTTTTGTAATTGCAAGACATGCCTGTTGGTCAATAATACTACATATGATATTTGTTTTTAATGTACACACTCATATTATTTATGTAGAGTAAAATAACAATTTCTTGATTTTATTTAAATGTTCTTAACATAGAGCGGAAACTTTCCTGTCAAAGACCTAACTCAGTTGTCAGAAACCTAAGTGGTGAGAATGTATTAGTAGAAAAAACTATGTGAAAACAAAAACAACACTCGTATGTGTGATTATTTTGAGTAATTTTTTGTTTGAGTTTTATTCTAGTTTCCGCTCTATGTTTCTCTATGGTTCTTAACATAGAGAAACAACAAGAGCGGAAACTAGAAAAAAACTCAAACAAAAATTTTACTCAAAATAATCACACATACGAGTGTTGTTTTTGTTTTCACATAGTTTTTTTTACTAATACATTCTCAGCACTTAGGTTTTTGACAACTGAGTTAGGTCTTTGACAGGAAAGTTTCCGCTCTATGTATATTTCTCTATGGTTCTTAATTTCAATTGGAATTTTCTCAATTTCAAATAGAAATTCTCAATTTCATTTGGATTTTTCTCCATTTCATTTGGAACTTTCTAAATTTTAATTTGAAATTCTCAGTTTCATTTAGAATTTTCTCAATTTCATTTGGAATTCTAGAAATTTCAAATGGAAATTAACAATTTTATTTGGAGTTTTCTCAATTTCAATTGGAATTTTCTCAACATAAAATTTAAATTCTGAATTTCATCTCGAAATTTCAAATGGAAATTCTCAATTTCATTTCGAATTTTCTCAATATCATGTATAATGTTCTCAATTTCAATTAAAAATGGTATAGAATGTCAACCTTAATAGCTCAAACTCTGAAAAAACAGAAATTTAGTTCAGCTATCTCAAAACGGTTTATGGAGAATAAGCGAAAAATTCACTTAAACTTAAATTCTTACTAACTTTGACTGACAGAATTCAACTACTTATTTCAAAATAGATCATAATATATTGAAATTAAGTTGCAGCTTCTTATTAGAATGATGTGTGTATACCTTCAAACTGGAATTGGATAGTAGTATATCACAAATTTCTTGTAAACTTATATAAAATAGATTCCTTGTTATTTTATTATTACGCCATGTTTTAGTAGTTTTTTTTTTTATACCCACTATCCTTCATTCATTAAAATACATACATACATAGATACATATGGATACAAAAACACAACCCAGCAGATAAGCAAGTAGTCAATGTATCCCTTACAGATTGCCACTAATATCTGATCACTTTGCTGACTCCAATTTATATATTTTGGTCATTCTGCACTACAAAAAGTGCAGAGAGAAGTCAATTTTTTACTTTATATATCCTATGTAATTTGGCTTGAAAGCAATTGTCACTTAAGTGTCTCTAAGTAATCTAGAGTTTAGTCACTTTAAATGTCAGCTATGTTATGATAGGTAATATCACTAATTCGGGACAGTCTCCTAAATAGAACTGCTGGTAATGTAAAAGTGTGTATTAGTTTGGGTTTGGTTTACTATTTAAGGCAAAAATATATATATATTTTAAGATAGTCATCCATTTGACAGCTAGACGGACGGACAAACAGCCAGCTATCCAGTCAAAACAGTTTGTATAAAAACAGGAAAAAGAAAAACAAAATACATACTACCAACAAAGCTCAACAATCTACTAGTTAGAAGTCATTTGTTCTTTTTTCGGTTAAAACAGGACAAAAAAAAACTCTCCCCACTAACACACACACACACATCCTCTTACATACATATACACACACAATAGAAAACAACATCTTTCCGCCGTTTGATAGTGTCAAGTGTAAATTTATACACAAACAATTATGATTGATGGCAACTGATAGCAGAGGATATGAAATGAATGAATAGATGCATGAACAAATGAAAGAATGAGTGAGTGACTGACTGACTGAATGGAATATAATGATAAAACTCCTTCCTAACTTATAAAAGAATATAGAAAATATATGTATTTATATGTTTGTAGCTGTAGAATATTACCTACTAAATTAAATTAACTTATTGATTTGTTGAAAGGAAAAATTTATAGATGTAGCATACTTAAAGGCTTTGCTAAAAGTTATATATTAAGAGAATATTTAAATGATGGCATACAGTGAATGAAATAAATTTAAGAAATACTCATTTGATAAAGTTTTCCTATCCATACCGTTAAACAAAACATTTTCGGGTTCATATACTCTAGCTAAATATTTAATCCAATTTATAGCTTACAAATGTTATGCCTTTTTCGTGCCAGATTGGATCACAAAAGAACTAGAAGGAACCTCTTCATTGGAAATGTAATCTGTCATTAATTTACCCCTGTTTTCGTCCCGATTAAAAATAGAAGAATATGAAACAAATCTAAAAGAGCAAAGACCAATCAGTAAAATGTATTATCTTCCAGTTTAAAGCGGTCATTGATCTGTATTATTTTGCTTAGTATCATGTAGATCGATTTTAAAAGCTTTTGTATATGTCCCAAAAATTCTCCGAAGAATTTACAAGCTGTCAATATCTTCTGTTCGATATAAAAGGTTAAAAGTGATATGAAATCCACTTCGATACTTAATCATTTCTTAAACGAGATGTTTGTCCTAAACTCCTAATGGGATTATCTCAAAAACTTGTTCCTTGAAAGAGATAAAGTTTAGTACTGTTCAGTAGATGTTAAGGCTCTGGACTAGGAAGAGGAGAAGACATTATTTGGAAGTGTATTTGTCGTTATTAGAGTAAAGATTTCTGCTGCTTCTTGGTTTAATTTTTTGAAGACTTTGTTAATGACCCGCTTTAAAGTAATGTACAAAATATACACATATGATAAATTTTAAGAAGTTCGGGCTATAGTTAGAGTTTGCACGTGATTTTGTAAAAATCCTAACTCCTTCTTTGCAGAGTTTCACTGGTGAATTCTGTCATGGATCCAAAATTTCGAACCATTATTGGAGTTTGCACGCGGTTTTGTAAAAATCCTCCCTCCTTCTTTGATAATATTGACAACGTTTAAAAGCTTCTTGAATTTCACTGGTCAATTCTTTCATGGATCCAACATTTTTCAAATAATGTATTTTTTATTAGCGGAGTAGCTGAGGTTTTTATTCTCTAATCGTTTCATATCCATTTTCTTCTTTTGATTTGACTGCTAAATATCTTTTAAATCACATTTTTAATTCGATCTTATAAAGGAGCAAGTCATAAGTTTTTTAGGAACAATATCCAGTTGAATATTGCATATACCAAAAGCGAACACAAGTGAGGTGTAAAAATGTGCTAACCACTTCTTACCTCTCTATTCTCGTAGAGGAATATTAAACTATTTATTAAAGAGGACAATTTTAGCACATTTATTATTTTCGTCACCCTTTACTGGCTGGACTCATAGCCTCTAATATCCTGAAACTAAAGGCTTTGTAGAGGTCTCTTGGATGACTTCTGTCTGATAAAACCTTGAAGGTTACTTTTTTCGTCAAGCATTGTAGTATATGACTTCTTATTAAGTTAAGCCCACAGACAGTAAAGAATCTGAATACCAGGACCCCTAGATGATGAAGTTTTGCGACATACTTTTCAAATATTTTTTGTTATATCTTCAAGATGATACAACCAAATTAGATATTTAAATCTTTTTTGGGATTAAGGTGATGTACCGCCATTGTTAATAACCATTTCGGCGATACTTCCAGCCACTAAAAATCACACAAAACGAGACATCAAAGGACCCGGAAATGCATCCTTCATTGCCCTGCAACAATGGTAAATCGCTAAAAGATTCTGTATTAAGTACTTAACACTCACAGTAACTAATAACCAGGCCGTTCTCGAAAAAATAAGGACCAATGACACCCACGGCACAAATAACGCAGTTATTTTAAGTGTATGAAAAGTTTTTGGTGAATTATATGTACACAGAGAAAACAGATTCGTAGTAGCAACCGAATTTGTTAGCAATCGAATGATTCGCTTGCACGCATAGAATTTATCGGTTTAATCAACAGAAAGTCAGTTGATAAGGAAGAATTTCGGTTGCAGCAACCAAACTTTTATTGCCCCAATTACTATTTTCAATATCAGTTCATGGCCATGAAAGAGTCACAACAATGTTCGTCTAGTTATCTTTGAATTGGTGTACATCCTCCTTGGCATAGTCCTGTATTAGAGGCTGTTGTTTTTCTATTCAGAGATATACGTCATTGTGGAGAATTCGAGAGTTTAATCTCGAAGCGTCGACCATTGACATCTACGTGGACAGCCTATCCTCAATTAATGCCTTCAATTCCAACGTAATAAGGTCTAAATGTCTTCTCAATTTCATTTTTTCATTATGGGTTTCGGGACACGATGGAATCTGACAAACGGATCATCTCTTTATGAATATGTGGCGCACAGGTATATTCATATATTTATCTTTGGGTGCAGTATCAAACACTCTAAAAGAGCGTAGACTGAAATAGCTTTTCATGAATTTCTTTCACATGGATTATAGATGGGACTAAGTCTATCACAATGGGGCTTAGGGAGTCCGTTTACTACGAACAACCTTTGTAATCTAACGTTGAACGATGGCAAGATACCTTAAGCCAGCACTCAGGAGATGATCCCCACATATCCAATACATTAATTAGGAACTGAAAAACTTGTTGTGGAAAGGAAGAGTAGAGTTTATGGATATTCGGTTTGAATTCTTCTACATTGAATGTAGTTAACATTAAATGTAGTCTCCTACAGGAGATTTATTTCACATATGCATGGTTAAATAACAAATCTTCAATTTCATGTATTGTATGATCCACTTGCCAATGAACCATAAATGGATGAGTTCTGGTTGAGAAGGGTGTATCAAAAAGTGAGATTATCGACAACAAGTTGTCTAATTCCAGTAGAACACTTTTCATTGTTGAATCGATAAAACAATGAAACACGATTTACATTGTGATTATGTTGAAGATAATCCATCAAGTTGGATAATATACTTCTCTCTCCTAGAATACAATGCAGCAGCCCATTCAGGAAAGTTATATTCCATTTTTGGCTTGATAAAGACATAGGAAAGAAGCTAAACTGAGACCAAATAAGGCCTAAAATGGAACTAGTTCTACATAAAGACATATGAGTGAAGCTAAACTCAAATCTACGATAGAGACTAAACTGGAACTACATAAACTCCTACGATTGCAGCTAAATTGGGGCAACTTAAAGACCTATGATTGAAGCTAAAATTGGACAACATAGCCTGATGTAGGTGGTTTAAATAGTACAGATATAAAATCGATGAACCAATAGATAAGAAAAAGACACAAGGAAGTTTTCTTCAACAATTGAAAAGACATCACATGGAATTCTCGCTCACAAAACAGCCAGAGCATTCAATTCATGTATATTTTAAAACCCATAAATACTAATGGACCAGCATAATCCGTCACTCATTCATGAGTTAAACTGAGTTTTAAGAAAATTTAAATCGACCCTATTCAGAGATTGTCAAAAGATTCAGATTAATCGTATCTTTCATATTATAACTTACTACCCTACACCACCATAGTGTGGAAGGTATATTGGATTTGTGCAGATGTTTGTAACGCCCAAAAATATTAGTCTAACACCCACCTTAAAGTATACCGATCGACATAGAATCACTTTCTTAGTCGATTAAGCGATGTCCGTCCGTCCGTCCGTCTGACTAGCTGGCTGGCTGTACAGGTCGGAATTTTGTAGATATTTCAATAAAATTTGGTACATATATCTTTTTCGGCCCAAGGACCAAGCCTATTGAAACTGGTTGAAATCAGTCTATTATTTCACCTAGTCCCCATACAAATGTCCTCCCAAAATTGGACTTTGTCGATCATAAATGCTTAACTTATATACATATTTATCTACACAAGTTTTTATTCAAATATGTTTTATATACACGGAATTCATGTCACCAAATTTTATTATGATCGGTCCATAATTAGTCATAGCTCCCATATAAGGCCTGTTTCCGATAATCACTTTAACGAGCATAAATCTGCTAAAAATGTTGGTATACACATAAAATGCAACATAAATAACTTTCATATAGACATTAATCACGTGACCAAATTTCATGGTGATCGGTCCATAGTTTGTCATAGCTCCCATATAAGGCCCACTTCCGAAAATCACTCACGAATATAAATTATTTTAATTTTGAAAGAAAAATGTTTTTGGTCATTTACTTAGTGTAGGGTATTATATCGGGCTTGACCGACCATACTTTCTTACTTGTTAGTTATCGTAAAAGATCAGTACGTCTAACTGATGTTTAAATAGTTGTGAATTAAAATGCATGGATTCATGATTATTCAAGTCACTTATGATGCAGATATTTTTTAACGAATGTAGAAACAACGATTTGGTGTTTTATACTCATGATCGATCTTGCTTGTAATTTCAATACTATATGACACAAGAGCCGATATTAGAGAACATATGACGGCCGAATGCCCAACGTACGATTCAACTCATTTTGAGAACAGAAATATCCTTTAATTACGGCTTAAAGGAAGCAGTTGCTTCATTTCAAAAATTGTGTAATAAATAAGAAATTTTCTTTAAACTGCATAACATCCTTTTTACCAAAACGTTCTTATAAATTTAAAGGATTTTTCAAGACATATGTTTCTTAAACTCTTTAAGAAAATATTATACAATAAAAAAAAATTAAAGCAATTGGCTTTTTTAAAAATTACTCTTTTATAAGCCAATTTTCCAACCATTAAATCGCGTTAAGTGAACACATCCGCTATTAGAGAAAACGGAAAAAGATCTACTATAAAAACATTACTCTCACAAAAAGATCAAAATGATCAAAAGTAAATGTGAAAGAAAAATATTGAACAAATAGAAAAAGTATGTTGTTTTTATTAAACGGAAATAAAAAGGTTCAATTAAAAAAACTCTTTGTTTAGCAGCGCTATTTGTTTGAGGCATTTGGCGGCACCTAAAAACAAAATGATTCTTTAACCACACAGGTACATTAACAGATTCTAAACAACAACTGTTACTCTCTGACAACTACATAGTTAATTGTATCTTTCAAACATGGTGTGGTGTGGTGTTGTGTATGTTATTTTTGATGTTTGTTATTTAAACATCATATTATATTTGTATGTAGTTTGGTGTGGTTTGTTAAGATCCTTGTAGGGATTTGTTTTCACAAAAGACACCCATCTTCCTAACAGCCTGTCACAGTTTAACTCTTGAGAACGGAAATGCTTTAAATGTACAAATCAAACAGAAGCATGAAACATTTTATCAAAAATTATGGGGTTTTAAATGTTATTTTTATGGTTGTTTGGGAAAATTGTCCTTTTTCATGTTTTTCTTTATTTCAAACAACAAATGTTGCAAGATTTTTTTTTTTTTTTGTTAAAGAAAAGGGTTTTCTTTTGTAGTCATCTGCCAAGGTTTCTTTTATATGCTTGGTCCAGGTATATAAATTGTGAAGTTTGTAGATAACTGAATTGTGGAATTATTATATAAGAGTTTGATTGACAAGCACTTAAAGGATTTAAGATTTTTATTGATGGAGGTTTAGAAATAATGATAATCACACCTGAATAAATAAGAAATTATGAAAATAATTTCATAAGTAGAAGATCAGATTTTAATAAAAGTAAGAGAACTTAATATAAGATTGAGAAAAATTTCGTAAAATTTTAAATTTATTGTCACTCACTGTAAAACGAGTAGAGAAATTCTATATTTTACTTTTGACGTAAACAGCGCTTATCTTTTGTTTAACATACTGAGATTTTTATTTGACTGTAAAAACGTTTTCTTGTTAATAAAACTAAAATTGATTTAATTTCAAACAGAATGACAAGACATTCTTCGTACAAACGTAATTTACAAGTTCCCGCTTGATTAAAAACCACATAAAGACCTATGATTGAAGCTAATCTAAGTCCTAAGATTGAATATAGTCTAAAACGTCTAAAGTCCTTTGATTGAAGCTAAATAGGGGAAAGATTTATATGATAAAGAAAGACATAGGATTGTAGGTAATCTAAAACTACGTAAAGATTCAATAATTGAAGCTAATATAAGGCTAAATAAAATCCAATGATTGAAGCTAACCTAAGGCTGAAAAAAACCTACGATTGAAGCTAATGTAACCCAATATAAAGTCTAATGATTGAAGCTAAACTGTTAGGTTAGGTTATCAGGCAGCCGTCCAAAATCTTCATTTGTACAGCTCACTTGGGTCCAATAAACGTTCCCTTTGTGGTACCTCAAAGGAGATGAAAAACACAGAGGGGAAAGAAATAGAAGTAGATGAAAGGAATTCTATAGATTAATTAAGCAAGAGGAGAAAGGAGAAATCGGAGGAGTAAGAAGAGAAGGTGTTGATAGTCAAGTAACGCAGACCATCATGGAACAGTTGTCGGGTCGCCATGAGGTGCAATTTCCAAGTCCGGTCTTATCAACCACCTGCTTTCCCTAATAAAGCCGTCTATGTACC
Source organism: Calliphora vomitoria (assembly GCA_942486065.2). NCBI lineage: Eukaryota > Metazoa > Arthropoda > Insecta > Diptera > Calliphoridae > Calliphora > Calliphora vomitoria. Next base: position 109,006,573 of record OW818031.2, read on the forward strand.
TTAATTTCTTCGCTGATAGCCCAGGTAGGGTACCAAGGGATCTCTCACTTGCCGGACAATTACAAAAGAAGTGTAGAATAGTTTATTCCGCTTCCTCATTCTGACAGCTTCTACAGAAGTTGTTATAAGGTAACCCAAGTCTTGCAGCATGGGGACTGAAAGTGCAACGGTCCGGTGATCATCGCCACCATATTGCTTTGTCGTATTCGTTGTAGTCGAAGTAGATATGACGTGCGTGTGCAGTTCAGCACAGGCCATATCATTCTCGTGATAGTACAGGTGGATTCATTGCCCCACCTCGTTTGAGCAAGTTCGAAATATATGTCATGTATACGTTTCTTCCATGTTGACAGCGGGATTCCGCAGATGGAGTCTATATCGTCTTCCGACAGACGGGCTCCTAATTCTGCCAAGTGATCGGCGATACAATTGCCTTCACTGTCCCTGTGTCCACGTACTCATGTGAGTACAACTGTCGAATGTCTCGCCATCTCATTTAAGGATGCCCGGCATTCCTGGACCATATTTGATGTTGTATAAACACCTATCAGGGACTTAATATACGGATATCCCTACCAGATACACTGTAATATCTGAGCCAGTTGGCCGCTCTTTTAATAGCCGATACTTCGGCCTGAAGAATGCTGCATCCATCTGGAAGTCTAAAAAACATTCTTACTCCAAATTCAGGGATGTATACACCACCGCCCACTCTGTCCCCCTTTTTAGACCCATCCGTATAGATGGATAGCCTCATCTCATCAGCAGGGAGACCATCGACAGCTTCCATATTGGATGGGATTGAGAGACCGACGTTCCTCAGGAGGAAGGGCTTGGGAGTGCAGTAATCAATATGATCAGGAAGATTGCGTGTACTTCCTATTATTCAAGCATGTCCATAGGATCTGTAATTTTATGCATTGCAGGCGTTGAGCCTGAAGGCCGTATTCAATGCCAGTTTTCTGGCCATAAGATCTACTGGTATCCAGTTGAGTAAAGTCAATAGCGACTTCGTCGCGGTTGTTCGCAATGCTCCTGTTATCAGGATTGACATGCTTCTTAATACCCTCTCAAAGAGTATACGATTTGAGCCCCTATCCATTGCCCTCCACCAGACAGAGACCCCAGAGAAAAGACGGAGACCCCATGAAGGCCGTATTCAATACCAGTTTTCTGGCCATAAGATCTACTGGTATCCAGTTGAGTAGAGTGAATAGCGACTTCGTCGCGGTTGTTCGCAATGCTCCTGTTATCAGGATTGACATACTTCTTAATACTCTCTCAAAGAGTATACGATTTGAGGCCCTATCCATTGCCCTCCACTAGACAGAGACCCCATAGAAAAGACAGAGACTACATAGAGCTAAACTGTTACTATGTAAAGACCCACGATTGAAGCCAATCAAAAACTGCAAAAAGGTTTATGATTAAAGCTAATCTACGACCATATAAAGACCAACGTTTGAAGCTATATGAAGACCAATGATTGAAGTTAAATTAGGACTACAAAAAGACCTATGATTAAAGCTAATCTAAGACTACTGATTCATGCAATACTGAGACTTTGTAAAGGCCTACGATTGAAGCAAAACAGGGATTGAATAAAGATCTACGATTGAAGCTACACATTTATTAAAGCTAATATTGGCTTTCAAACTCAAAAACTCTGAACAATTTCCGACTTTGGATGACATTTAGGAAATTCTTCCTGGAGCGAAGAAATATCACGAAGGAATTCGTCAATACATCGGTATGGGAATGTATAAAGAACTTTCTTTGTATAAACTACAATTTGTTTCCTTGTGCTGGAATTTACTAAACATCTTTCATGACGTCCCTACTTTAACGACCTTTTAAATAAACATTTTATTAACCACGTTCTTTTTCAACACTTCCCTCTTTAAAATGCATAAAATTACCATCACTAACTAAAGCAGCATTTAAAAAAACCCTAAACAATAAGAACTACATACAGACCGAAACCATTATTACATGACAATAGTCTTTTAATACTATAGTTTATGGGGCGTAGATTTTTCTTTTCTAATTTGTTTACAATTGCCTTATACAGGATGACGAAAGCAGCATAGGGATGACCTAATGATCTCATTTGAAACTTCCGGCCACCGTGAAAAAAAAACACAACAAAAATCCAAATACCTTACAAAAAGTAATAGAAAAAGAGCTGACCGTTCTTTAGCTAAAAAACGAAATAAGGAATTTGGTAAAAAAAAAGAAACCCTTAAACATACAACATGACATTGTATTAACGGCGGAAGGTGACAAAAGTTGACAAAACACTAATAATTTGTTATAATTTATAGTTGGCTGGCTGTTAGATTGACTGAGTTGCCGGCATACTAATCGTATTGTATTTATTTTATTGTTTTATTCCCTATTTATTTTGTTCCCTCTATCTGTCAATGATTATAAGGGGGTTATAAACCCGGGACAGTTGCAACGTCATGCATTTTAGTTTTTTTTTTTTTTATCACAAATTTGTTTAATATAAACATAGATGCTATTTTAGCAGCATTCTTTATGGTATTTGTTAATACCGATAGACAAATAAAGCGTTAATGTAAAACTTCCTGTATGTAGTTCCTATCCATAGACTGGGGATATTTCAAGATTATAAAAACAAGAATTATCATTTAGTAACCGTTTTGAAAGAAGTTGAAAAAGCTACACATTTATTAAAATAAAGAGAAAACAGATTCGTAGTAGCAACCGAATTTGTAGCCAATCTAATGATTCGATTGCACACATTCTATAGACTTTCTATTGGTTCTATCAATAGAAAGTCTATAGAAAATCTGTCAGTTTTACAGAAAAATTTTCTATAGAAAATCTATCTGTTTCACAGAAAAATTTTCTATAGAAAATCTATCTGTTTCACAGAAAAATTTTCTATAGAAAATCTATCTGTTTCACAGAAAAATTTTCTACAGAAAATCTATCTGTTTCACAGAAAAATTTTCTATAGAAAATCTATCTGTTTCACAGAGAAATTTTCTATAGAAAATCTATCTGTTTCACAGAGAAATTTTCTATAGAAAATCTATCTGTTTCACAGAGAAATTTTCTATAGAAAATCTATCTGTTTCACAGAGAAATTTTCTATAGAAAATCTATCTGTTTCACAGAGAAATTTTCTATAGAAAATCTATCTGTTTCACAGAGAAATTTTCTATAGAAAATCTATCTGTTTCATAGAGAAATTTTCTATAGAAAATCTATCTGTTTCACAGAGAAATTTTCTATAGAAAATCTATCTGTTTCACAGAAAAATTTTCTATAGAAAATCTATCTGTTTCACAGAGAAATTTTCTATAGAAAATCTATCTGTTTCACAGAGAAATTTTCTATAGAAAATCTATCTGTTTCACAGAGAAATTTTCTATAGAAAATCTATCTGTTTCACAGAGAAATTTTCTATAGAAAATCTATCTGTTTCACAGAGAAATTTTCTATAGAAAATCTATCTGTTTCACAGAGAAATTTTCTATAGAAAATCTATCTGTTTCACAGAGAAATTTTCTATAGAAAATCTATCTGTTTCACAGAGAAATTTTCTATAGAAAATCTATCTGTTTCACAGAGAAATTTTCTATAGAAAATCTATCTGTTTCACAGAGAAATTTTCTATAGAAAATCTATCTGTTTCACAGAGAAATTTTCTATAGAAAATCTATCTGTTTCACAGAGAAATTTTCTATAGAAAATCTATATGTTTCACAGAGAAATTTTCTATAGAAAATCTATCTGTTTCACAGAGAAATTTTCTATAGAAAATCTATCTGTTTCACAGAGAAATTTTCTATAGAAAATCTATCTGTTTCACAGAGAAATTTTCTATAGAAAATCTATCTGTTTCACAGAGAAATTTTCTATAGAAAATCTATCTGTTTCACAGAGAAATTTTCTATAGAAAATCTATCTGTTTCACAGAGAAATTTTCTATAGAAAATCTATCTGTTTCACAGAGAAATTTTCTATAGAAAATCTATCTGTTTCACAGAGAAATTTTCTATAGAATATCTATCTGTTTCTCAGAGAAATTTTCTATAGAAAATCTATCTGTTTCACAGAGAAATTTTCTATAGAAAATCTATCTGTTTCACAGAGAAATTTTCTATAGAAAATCTATCTGTTTCACAGAGAAATTTTCTATAGAAAATCTATCTGTTTCACAGAGAAATTTTCTATAGAAAATCTATCTGTTTCACAGAGAAATTTTCTATAGAAAATCTATCTGTTTCACAGAGAAATTTTCTATAGAAAATCTATCTGTTTCACAGAGAAATTTTCTATAGAAAATCGATCTGTTTCACAGAGAAATTTTCTATAGAAAATCTATCTGTTTCACAGAGAAATTTTCTATAGAAAATCGATCTGTTTCACAGAGAAATTTTCTATAGAAAATCTATCTGTTTCACAGAGAAATTTTCTATAGAAAATCTATCTGTTTCACAGAGAAATTTTCTATAGAAAATCTATCTGTTTCACAGAGAAATTTTCTATAGAAAATCTATCTGTTTCACATAGAAATTTTCTATAGAAAATCGATCTGTTTCACAGAGAAATTTTCTATAGAAAATCTATCTGTTTCACAGAGAAATTTTCTATAGAAAATCTATCTGTTTCACAGAGAAATTTTCTATAGAAAATCTATCTGTTTCACAGAGAAATTTTCTATAGAAAATCTATCTGTTTCACAGAGAAATTTTCTATAGAAAATCTATCTGTTTCACAGAGAAATTTTCTATAGAAAATCTATCTGTTTCACAGAGAAATTTTCTATAGAAAATCTATCTGTTTCACAGAGAAATTTTCTATAGAAAATCTATCTGTTTCACAGAGAAATTTTCTATAGAAAATCTATCTGTTTCACAGAGAAATTTTCTATAGAAAATCTATCTGTTTCACAGAGAAATTTTCTATAGAAAATCTATCTGTTTCACAGAGAAATTTTCTATAGAAAATCTATCTGTTTCACAGAGAAATTTTCTATAGAAAATCTATCTGTTTCACAGAGAAATTTTCTATAGAAAATCTATCTGTTTCACAGAGAAATTTTCTATAGAAAATCTATCTGTTTCACAGAGAAATTTTCTATAGAAAATCTATCTGTTTCACAGAGAAATTTTCTATAGAAAATTAGAAAATCTCTCTGTCATGTCTACAATCATATTCTCGGTGTAGATTGGATTTTATATTGATAATCTAGGAAGTTGCGGATCGTTGAGAAAGGAATAACATATTTGTAATTGCTTATCAAATCCACTGCGAAGACCGTCTAATATTTTCACAGACAGAGCAGTTGAACACCAACATCATATGAATCTGGGAATTTAAACTTCAGAGTAACATGGCGTAACTAAAAAGCTGTTAAGTACAACTAGTCAAAGAAGATCGATAAATCTAAGAGAAATTTATTAAAAGTAAGGATTCGGAACTCAAGTGAGTAACTGTAGCATCAGTGAGGTGAGGGAGGTTATTTAACACTTTCGCTAACACAACTTAATACGTTTTGTTAATCTTTATATATGTAAGCCAATCTAAAGTGTAAAATGATAGTTCTTTAAGATAATAAGCTGCTGACAGTTGATGCCACGTGCACTTTCTACAAAAAAAAAAAAGTAGTAGCAACTTCAACTTATTCATTTTCCTTTTAAAAATTCATATAATATCTCCGCCAATCAAATATTGCTTATTTGAATATTCATCTTGAACATTTTAATAAAACTTAAATTAACTTTTCCTACTATCTCACCTACCAATAAACATATATACATACCCTATCTAAAGGGAACAATTTCCACATATTTGTACATTTCTTCCAAGAATTCTAGGAATTTCTTTGTTGTCTATTGCAGCAGCAAGCAGTATTCTCATGTCAGGTTTCTTTATCTCGTCTTCATTTCATGCTTACTGGCACAGCGTACGAGAGAGCAAAAGGAATGCATCACATTGCATTTTACTTTCTATTTCATTTGAGATGCTCCAAAACGTCTTGCCAAGCAACCAACCGACAACAGGCAAATATTTACATTTACAAACAACCGTCAGAAAACATCTTCCTAACATCATTTTCAGAGGGAATGGATGCATGATGCTAGTATTGTGATGTGTAGGTGTTAGTTTTCATTTTATTGCACGAATATTTACATTTGAGATTCTTTCCCGATGCAGGTGCTAAAAATGTGATAACCTCCATCTGATGTTTGCATGTGAAATACTGACCCCCATATGGAAGTAAATATTTAGCTGAAATGGAATAAAGAAAATATGAAAATGAGGAATATGTACGTTTGCTATATAAAATAGTGTGTAAACGAATAAACAAGTGTGATAAACGAAATAAGTATTTACGCCAATAACAGAAATAACGCTGTTTGTAGTACTTGGCTACATACTTATATTATTTTTTTTTCGTTTGAGTAATGAAGTAATTTTCGTGTATGAGGTAATATAGGAATTCGAGTTCAAAATTTCTTATGAAGTCATTTAATATTAAACGAGATAAGAGTTCTGTTTTGAGTAATATTTATTTGAGTAATGCGTTTAGCATTTTTTTAATCTTGAGATTTATACTCTTTATTCTACATAAACTTAACGTCTTAAATGATTTACTAAAAATTAGAGCGCCATCTAGTAGTATCATCATATTTTATTTCAAATTAGGGCTCCATCTAGTAATAAATACTCAAACATTCAATTTCCAACTAGATTTCTTAAGAATCAGTAGTTGGAGTTTCATGTTTTATTGCCAGTTCTAATAGGAAAATAAGATACCTTCATAGGGTGCACTCAATTACAATGTGTTCAAATTATTTTTCCACATAAAATAATAACAAACAATATCAGTATGAAGTTGGAATCGTTTGGTATCATTACCTCAGGTTGGAAAACAATTTTTCAGTTACGATATTTAGTCTGCACAGTGGCTTAATAACTTTTTATTTTGGAAATAATTCGGTAACTCATGAACGATAGGAGATATCTTAATGAAATTTTACATAGTCAGTGTTGGGGTGTTTTTGAGTTGGCCTGAAGTCACATATGTTTGTAGTTGGGATGGTGGCAAATGGGCGACCAAAAATTCAATTCTTATCCGAATGTCATGAAATTGTATATTTATATAGTAAAGGATTTTCCAATAAGAGGTGTTATTTTGAATCACCCGGTATTTCGGTAGCTGTTACTTTTGAAGCTTTTATTCTTTGACATTTGACAAGTAGAAACTACGCCATTACTAAAAATTGAACGATACACGCTTCAACAACTCATTGAAATTATTAAAATTGACTACAAAAATGGTGAAAATCTTGCAGTCACAGTTCCCAAAACTAAAGCCGCAATACAGAAATTGGTGGAAAAATTCGAGCTGTTGGGACATATTAGTGATGTGAAGAATAAAACCCGTGCACATCGCTCAAGAACAACTGAGAATATTGCTGCTGTAGCCCAAAGTGTTGAAGCAAATCCAGGTTTGTCCATTCCTTGTCATTCTTTGGAATTGGACAAACGTCATTATACCGTATTTTGGATGATATTGATCTTGACAACGTTTACTTTCAACAAGACGGCGCTACGTGCCACACAAGCAACGAAACCATTGCTCTTTTACGGGAAAAGTTTTTCGAAGAGGTGATCACAATTGGCCACCGAGATCTTGTGATTTAACACCTTGCGACTTCTTCTTTTGGGGCCACGTGAAAGATACGGTCTACGCCAACAGCCCAGCGTCGATTGAAGACCCCATAGATAGAATTCTTGAGGCCATCGAGGACATAGGGCAGCCACTTTGCGTTTTGGTTATGGAAGATTTCATGAAAAGGATATGGTCCTGTAAGCGTGGTTGTGGTGGCCATTTGGCTGATGTTGTTTTTCATTATTAACGGCATACCTTCCACTTTATTATGAAATAAACATCCGATCATTTATCTCAAAAAATATATCTTAAGCCGTTCGAATTACTTATGAAAATCATGAAATTTCTTATCTTTATGGTAGACATTGATTGGATACATTTTTTCTTAGAATGTTATTCATTTGGTCTTTGCCAAACAAATATCTCTTGAACTACCCAACAGTTCTAGGAGACAGTCCCAAACTAGTTATTTAGGGCGACAACTAGTTACATAAATAGCTACGTGACTAGTTATTTTGGATTACAATGAGACTATTCTGTCCGATAGCTGGTCCAAAGTAGTCAACGCATTGGATTCACAGACCGGTTACATAGAGTCAATTACCTTACTAGCTACCTAACTGGTTACTTTATCAGCTACATAACTAGTTATTTTAACATGTACAAGTGCTAATTGACTTCAAACAGTCAGTTAAAAAGACATCTCATAGACAGTCCAATAACCGATTGCTTGTAAAAAACCTTCCTCTTACAATTCTCCAATAGATTACTTCTGGTGGGTAGAATAACTACTTTATAAAGTGCAGTACAAAACAAATATTTAAAGTGACAACACTCTAGGTTACTTAAAGACACTTGAGTGACAATTGTCATGGGATGTCAGTATACTTAAGGGAAAATAAAATAAACTGTATGAGAATTATATCAAGAAAATTTGTATAAATCAGTTAATACGAATTACTCACAAAAAAGTGGAGTACAAAATAAACGTTCCAAGTGACTACACTCCAGATTATTAAAAGACACTTAAGTCACAATTTACTTCACTACTACTCTCTACTACCTCGTGACTTGGGAAATTGGATAAAAGTGAATTTCGTCTGCTCATTAAGCATTAGTTTTTGCGGAAAAACACCATCACTCAAATAAAGGCTAAGCTTGATAAATACTATGAGAAATCTGCACCATCAATTTCAATGGTAAAAAAGTGGTTTACTGAATTTCGTAGTGGTCATACAAGCACGGAAGACGCCCAACATTCTGGATGCCAAGTTGAGGTCTCTACATCCAAAACATTTGAAAACATTCACTATATGGTATTGACTGATCAGAGATTGAAAGTGCGAGAAGTTTTGGAAGCCGTAGGCATCTCATATGGCTCAGTGTTTTAAATTTTTAATGATCAGTTGTGTATGAGAAAGCTTTCCACAAGATAGGTGCCACGTTTGCTCACAATCGACCACAAACGCAATCGTGTGATAACTTGGCAGTAGTGTTTGGCATTGTTCAACCACAATATGGACAAGTTTTAGAGCCGTTTCGTAACCGAGGACGAAACGAGGTGAAATTCACATAGACAACCCTCAAATGGGTTGGTTGGTTTATGTGGTAGTTCACTGCGTGCAAACAAGCAAGTAGAGTCGAAAGAACCACGTTTTGACAAAACCACACCACTCGTTAGATGTAATGTTGTGTACATCGTAAAGTATTTAAAAAGTAGACCTAACCTGTAGCCGTGAGATATCTCAGTAGGTCGTTTAGTTTAGACCCGGCTACCTCAGTAAGGTTGGTCAATGTGTAGTTGCCCATGAATTTCTGCCTCTTGACACTCAGGGCGGGGCATTCGCAGAGAAGGTGGAAAATCGTTTCCCCTTTTTCCCTATTCTTACAGCTACGACAATGGTCGATAAAAGGGAGTCCCAGACGATTGGCATGCTTGCCTAACGTCCAGTGTCCCGTTAATATTGCCATCATCCTTGATATATTCCTTCTATTCCGGGTTATCAGTTGCATATTACGTTTTTCGTTAAAAATGGGCCACATCAACTTGGCCACCCTACATGTGTGTAAATTACGCCATCTATTCTCAGCCTTTGTAAGAAAGTGTCTGAAGATAATACCTTTAATAATCCCCAGTGGAATTGCTACTGATACCGCATTCGAGATATCTAAGGCGGATCCCATTCTGGCTAGTTCGTCTGCCTGTTCTTTGCCATAGTGGTCTCTGTGTGCAGGGACCCAAACCAAAGTAATGTAGAAAGATGACCTAGCCTTGACAGACAGTTCTTACATTGTCTGACTAATGAAGATGAGATTGTATAGGCCTTCAGTGAAAGAAGTGCCGCCTGACTGTCGACAAAAATGGGTAAAACAGTTAATGGCAAATATTATGCTAACTTATTGGGTCGATTTAATGAGAATTTGGCCAAGAAAAAAGTTATTTTCCACTCATATGCAGTTTCCATGACAAAAATCCATGAATTAGGCTACGAATTTCTTCCTTAGCTTCCCAATTTTCCGGATTCATCCCCGAATGACTATTTCTTGATTCCAAGCCTGAAAAAATTGCTCGGCGGAAAGAGAATTAACTCCAACGATGAAATCAACTCATAAACAAATACCTATTTTGAAGACCTCGACAAATCTTATTTTTAAGAAGGGATAAACATTTTGGAGAAACCTTGGATAAATTGTATAGAGCTCAAGGGAGACTAAGTTGAAAAATTAAATAATTTTCTATCCAAAAACCTGTGTTTCATTCAAAAAGGCTAGAACTTTTGACCCACCCTCATACCTCCCTTCTTTGTTAAAACTTGTCAAGACATGTAACTCTTACTCATTGAATCGCGAACTACATTTTAAATTTACAACTCTCGCAACAATTATCTGACGGCTTGACTTCTTTTTTATAACTATTTCAAATTTGATATAGATCGCACCATATATTAGTAAACAAAAGAACTCGTTCTTCTTCCCTTAACACTTTCTTTACTCCTCTTTAAAAATCAACTATACAAAACTACTATTTGCCAATAACAAACCAAATTATGAAATTTTACTACAAATACTTTAAAAGTATTTGAAAAACAACACAAATTACTTTATATTATAGATACTACCATTGTTTATAGCCTGTCCAACTCTATTCATCAAATGAGTCAGAACAATAGCATTTTTACACCCAATATGCCAGCTTTTAATTGCCAAAATATTTATGGAAATTCATGCTTTCAATAATTTTGTTCTATACTAAATTTTCGTTATAATGAAATAAATTGCATGGATATAAAACGATTGGCTGTAGTCTGAACAGAGATATGAAAGCATGAATTAAAGAAATTTAAGTTTCCTAAAATGTTAACTCGTTTTGAATGATATTGATTGCAAAGTCCTCATTTAACTAGTGATTTTTCCTCTACACAATACAATAATAAATCTATTCATATTCAATTATATTCTGATCTTAAGGTTTTCGAAGTCGTTGATTGTGAATCTCATAATTAAATTTTAAAGTTCAATATGACGGTATAGTGACTATAAAACTAGACTTGAAATAAGCAAATATAAAGGTGATAGTCGTTACTTAAATCAGTACAGATCACCGAGATCTCAAAGTAGCTCAGAATCAGAAGGCAGATAACCACCCTCCTCCATGGCTCAACCTGCGGTTCTCTATAGTTGTTAGAGTAGTTTTACCGGCGTTAGTCCCTGATCTTCGATTATGTGAGTAATGAGAGTTACTTCAATAATGGCTATTGAACTAACTCCCAAAGGAAATTCAGATGAAATATGAAGAAATGGTTGAACATGTCATCAGTGACTATGGAGTTAAATAGCTAAAAATACAGAATATTTTCCCAAGAGGCAACAACTTGGAATGGAGGGTGGTTTCCGCCTGGACACTACCAACCTTAAAAACACTAAACAATTCTAAGAATGATCTCAAAGAATGGACATTTAATGAGCACGATGCATCACCCATTAGCAGATCTACATATAAACGTTGTCTTAGAATTTTATAATATGATTTTGTGGTTCAGCGATGAATATTTTGATGCTTTACGGAATGACAAAAATCAATATACACCCATCTTTTTGGTGGTGGGTATAAAAGTATCACCACTGAAACAAATGTATCAGCCTGCAATAGTAAATACTAGTTTACACTCTTTTATGTTTCTGATTTCCCCACAATTTATAGTTTTACTCTGTTGTACAACAATGTACAACATTTTAAATACTTTTTCATAGATTCTTGTTCTTCTGTATGCATAAAAGGGTGTGTTAATGTGATTGGTTGGAAATATTCATCTGTATTAACATATATCCCAGTTGGCCATGTCTTTATGATATCGACATCCTCAGCTAAAATCGTACAAAAGTCACTAAACAATAACAAGTGTTCTGTAGAACATTAAATCGAGCATATTGTTGTCAACGATTAATAGGTTGCAATATCGTTTTATAGTCGATTTGATAGGCGACAATATCCCCCATTTATTTCATTTCAACATACACGTAATTTTAGTCATTTATGACAACAAGAGCGACAGTGACGCTCATCTTGTAGTTGAGACTTAATTAACAATTAAATAGATTCGTTCACGATGCAAGTTTAAGATTAAATAAATGGTTATAGAGGCGACAATGTCGTAAACTTTTACACGGGTGGAACTTTCATTCATTTTGTCATTAATATTTACAGTTCCGAACATGTCAATGATCGCCTCAACTATTATAAGTGCCTTTATATAATCATTTTTATGTAATATTTATTTCATTAATCATGATTATATACAAAGACTATTTAACGTTAAATTCATCACATTCATCAAAGACAATAATGTCCTCTTTACCTTCAGCGATTTGATAGGCGAAAAAGTCCTTAATTTGAATGTCAATGATTGATTATGCTCATACGGCTTCAAGAGCCATCATTTTGCTTTTGTATAATTCATTTTATATAAAATATTAATTTAATATTAATGATTTAGAAGCGTCTGTATCATTAATGTTTACAGGTGCGAATGATCGCCAACTTAAATTGTACTCAACTACAAGATCGACTTAAAGACTTAGTCCGATTTGAATGAAATCTGACATGCGCAAAGAAGAAGTCTTGTCGAGTGTAAGTTTTGAATTCGGACCACATCGGCCCACCTGGGGTGCGTCCAGGGGTCCCCAAAGTAGGACACCTCAATTCTTAAAACGATCTAACTTTCTCTATATGGAGAGGTTTTTTTTAAACAAATTTAAGTAAAATTGTTTATATATTCAGTTATATTCAGTTTTATTCAGCTCAGTAGTTTCGGAGTTATAATACCAAATTGAAGAAAAAATCTATTTTTTACGTGGAAATAGCAAATTTTTTGTTCTAAAAAATCGTGAAAAGTCAAAGGAACAAAATGAGATACATATGAAATCTCCTCGACGAGCACTACAAAAAACCTCGTCGTAGCTACCAATTATCTCTTATAACTTAGGAGACATTCGCATTTGAAAAACAAGTTTTCAACATTTTTACCCACCCTACTCCAGTTTTTTGATAAACTGTTTCCAAATGTTTCCCGATTTTATCCATTTTTCTCTTATTGAACTAACAACAAATGTATATGTCAAACACAAAAAAAAATTGTTTAAAACTCGTGACAAACAAAACGATTTTCGCTTGTTTTTGCAAAAAACTTACCTTTTTTCTTTTTAAGTAATCTAAAAAATTCTAAGAAGACATACTAGGAATTTATACTTTTTGAAAAACCAACTTTACACTAAATATTTTAAATGAAAACAACTTAGAAAATTGTTGATACCGAATAGACAAAATCCTTCAAATAAAACGCATATTTTTTATATAAAATTCAAATTTAGGGCGACAATTCTCAAATCCCATAGTTGATATCAAAATAAGATAACCCATTTTAGATGGCCTAATATGTTCTTAATTATTTCAAAAAAGGTTTCGATAACCCCTCCCTTGGTATGAATATTATAACCAAAAAACTAAAAAATCCATTTTTGGGATTTTTCAACACTTTTTTGGGAATTTCGGGATTCTTAATTCCTGAATTTCAAAATTTGTTTTTATTTTTCCATTTTGAATAGAAAAATCTATATAACTGTAAAATTTCATTAAAAAATAGTCATAAATAAAAATTTTATTTCAATTTGAAAAAATTGTATATTTGCAAAAACTCAATAAAAAGCATTTTTGGTCATATTTTTCAAAAAAGTATTCCATGAATTTTGTAATTGTCAAAAGTTATAAACATTTTTGAAAAATACACAAACTCCCCTATCCATTGATATATAATACTTTATATACCACTTTATATTACTTTAAAATATTCACTGTTAAAGTAAGCCTACTAAAAAAGTTAGCTTTACTTATGTTCACAGTGCTTACTATGCACTTCTCATTTTATCATGGGATACATGTGAATGTTCAATTGATGCTTTGTTGTTGTTATTTTTAGCTTAAGTACTATTTTGTTGGCTCAATTTCATCTCTTTTTGCAATCAATACAACGTTAGGTGATCTAGTAGAATGTTGCGTTGATAGAATTTGTATATCTGTCAAAAGGAGAAAAAATCAAAAATTTCACAAAAAAAAAAAAAAAATAACCAAAAAAATAAAATTTTCACAAAAATAAAAAATTTTTTTTGGAAAATTCTTAAATATTAAAATAATTTTTTTTTTTTTTAAATTCGCCAATTTGACCAAAAATCGCTACTTTCACAAAAATTAAATTTTGAAGAAAAAAATTTTAAGTTTTAATAAAAATCCAAAAACAAAAAAAATTTGAAAAAAAAAAAAAACGCCAATTTCACAAAAAAATCACCAAAATTAAATTTTCACAAAAATAAAAAACCAAAATTTTGTTTAAAAAATCGCCAATTTGACCCAAAATCGCTACTTTCACCAAAATTAAATTTAAAAATACTAAAAAATTTTTTAAAATTTCAAAAAACAAGAAAATAAACGCTTATTAAAAGAAAAAACTAAAATTAAATTTTCACAAAAATAAAAAACCAAAAGAAAATTCTAGAATTTCAAAATATATATTTTTTTTTAAATCGCCAATTTGACCAAAAATCGCTACTTTCACCAAAATTAAATTTTGAAAAAAAAAAATTTAAATTTTATTAAAAATCCGAAAGCAAACAAATAATCGCTTTTTTGGAGGAAAAAAATGGTAATTTTCCAAAAAAAAAAAAATATCACTAAATTAAATTTTCACAAAAATAAAACACCAAAATTGAAAATTCTAGAAATACATATTTTAAAATAATTTTTTTTTTTTAAATTGCCAATTTGACCAAAAACGCCACTTTCAACAAAAATAAATTTTGAAAAAACAAATTTTAAATTTTATTAAAAATCCAAAAACCAAAAAATAATCGCTTATTTGATGAAAAAAAAAAATAAACGTTAATTTTCCAAAAAAAAAAAATATTACTATAATTAAATTTTCACAAAAATAAAAAACCAAAATTTAAAATTCTAGAATTATTTTAAAATAATTATAAAACAAAATCGCCAATCAATATCACTAAAATTTTTTTTTTAAATTTAGTTTTGGTGAAAGTAGAGATTTTTTGTCAAATTGGCGATTTAAAAATATTTCAAAAAAAATATTTTGAAATAATTCTAGATTTTTCTTTTTGATTTTTATTTTTGAGAAAATTTAATTTTAGTGATGTATTTTACTTTTTATATGGAAAATTGGCGTTTGTTTCTTCAAATAAGCGATTATTTTCTTGTTTTTTGAATTTTTAATAAAATTTTGAATTTTTTTTTTCAAAATTTAATTTTGGTGAAAGCAGCGATTTTTTGTCAAATTGGCGATTTAAAAAAAAAAAAATATTTTAATAAATTCTAGAAATTCCAATTTTGGTTTTTTATTTTTGTGAAAATTTAATTTTTGGTGATTTTTTTGTGAAATTGGCGTTTTTTTTTTTTCTTCAATTAAGCGATTATTTTTTGGTTTGAGGATTTTCAATAAAAGTTTTTTTTTCAAAATAAAATTTTTTTTGTGATTTTTTTTGAAATTTTCGATTTTTTCTCCCTTTGACAGATATACAAATTCTATCAACGCAAAAAAATTAAATTGGATCAACAAAATAGTACTTAAACTAAAAATAACCACAACAAAGCATCAATTGAACATTTATATGTATCCCATGATAAAATGAGAAGTGCATAGTAAGCACTGTGAACATAAGTAAAGCTAACTTTTTTAGTAGGCTTACTTTAACAGTGAATATTTTAAAGTAGCATAAGGTGGTATATAAAGTATTATATATCAATGGATAGGGAATTTTGTTTATTTTTCAAAAATATATATAACATTTGACAATTGCAAAATTCATGGAATACTTTTTTGAAAAATATGATCAAAAATGCTTTTTATTAAGTTTTTGCAAAGATACAATTTTTTCAAACTAAAATTAAATTTTTATTTATGAATATTTCTTAATGAAATTTTACAGTTATATAGATTTTTCTATTGGAACTGGAAAAACAAAAACAATTTTGAAATTCAGTAATCAAGAATCCCGCAATTCCCAAAAAGGTGTTGGAAAATCCCAAAAATGGATTTTTTTTTGTTTTTTTGGCTATAATATCCATACCAAGGGAGGAGTTATTGAAACCCTTTTTGAAATAATTAACAACATATTAGGCCACCTAAAATGGGTTATCTTATTTTGATATCAACTAAGCGATTTGAGAATTTTTGTCCTAAAGTTGACAATTTCAAAAATTTTAATAACGAAGACTTTTTTTACATCGTCTTAAACATAACTTAATTTCCAGATAAATCTTGAAAGAAAATTTGGACAACTGGGTTATTACGACTTCTAAAATACATTTGTGTTGTAGCAGTAAGCTGTCGAATAATAAATGCAAAATAATATTTTTCACAATCAATAACTAATTAATTAAAATAACAAATACTACACTTAGTTGGTATGACTATGAGTAGCAATAGAAACACTCGCATACGTATATTTACGTTGTATTAAGTTTCAGGTGTTAAAAGCCCAAATACAAAAAAAGACTAAATTAATTTACTATGGTTGAATGATAAAAGTATGTATTGTAAATATATTTAGTTTCACGACTTTTAACATTAAATCATCGTTATAAATAATTTATCGTTAAAAAGTATGAAAAAAAATTACAAAATTGTGTAACTAATGACAATTTTACAGAAAACTTAAAATACTTAAAGATTTTTTTAATTAAAAACGTTTATTTTTACCTTAGAATTTAATTGTAATTACGAGAGGTGTTTGCTGGGTGATTAATGATATAAATGGTTTTATATAAAAACATGAACAGTGGTTGGCACTCGTATTCAGGAGGGACCGAACACGATCGACAATTTAGATGAATGATCCGCACCAAGAGAGAAGTAAATGTATCTATTGGTGTTTTTGCACTAAGCGAAATTTCTAGCTTAATTATTTTATCATGACTGTATTTCTTTATATAAAAAAACATTCGTTCTTGCAAAATATTTAGGTTGTACTTTCTTAATAAATGTGTTCTCTATTTTGCACACAATGAGGCATCAACATGTTCTTTTGTAAAATAGCATACAATCACAAAGTTTTTCCGAGGTGTCACGAGGCAGAAGATATTTGTTTTGTTTACGCTCCTAATTGGGAATCTTGTTGATGCTCGTATTGTGTATATGTAAATAGCCGAAGTTACATGGCGTCAGAGGGCCATATGTGCGGATCATTGATATATATATGATGATATGTGAGCAAAACTTATTAAAATTATCAAAAGGGAAACATATTGAGAATGTGATTTACAAACACAATCAGAAAATTAGTTTTATGCAACATTACAATGAATATAACAATGTGCCGACCACTGATCTAGAATAAGTTTAATCACAAACCCTTCAGATTTGTTCATAAGATATATATATAACTGGTGATATCTAAACCACTTCTGGAACCCATTGTTATAATAATTGTCTTCAGAACTTATAGCGAAGATGAAGTATTTAATTATACAGATTTTTTGAATCTTTTATTTTATTCCATTTAAACACATGCCTGCCATTTCAGACATGTTGTCAATTAAAAACAATTTGTTTAATTTATTTTTTTTTTATCCATTTCATTAATTGTATTAATAGTTATTGTTTAATATATATATTCTTATTTACTTTACTATTATTCGTAAATAAATAATTAATATTTTATGTGTCAATATTTTTGAAAAGCATTCAGACGTTTACAAAAATAATTAAAATAAATATTAACAAAATAAAACACTAGATAAAAGTAGTACTTATGAAAATAATATAAACACTATAAAAAAAATTAAAGTCATATGATTAACACTAAATGATAGACAGTAAATTAAAGCAGAAATCATTTAAAACGTGTATAATAATAGGTCTGTTTTAAAAATACACAAATTCATAACCTCCAGACGAAGAATTACAAACGGAATGACAAACTTTTATATACCTCTACCCATGGAAGACAACTAGATAGGTACATAGCTGAGAGTCAAAAACCTGAGAGTCAAAAACCTAATTCATGAGAGTGTATTGCATGTATTTTGTTATTGTATCACCCGTATGTGTGAAAAGAGAGTAATGTTTTCCATTGATATTTCTCTATGCCCTTACTACTCATGGTGAATGGTATATACTTATGTAAGTACTGCTTACGACATTCTCATGCCATTGCATCACCTTTAGTTTCTGTACAGCTGACTTTTAATCAGAAAAGGTTGACTTCAACTTTGATATTGTTATAGCTACGTTAAACACTCCTAAACTCCAAATTACTTATATATTGTTACGAATTTGCAATGGCGATTTGAATATAACGGTCTGTAACGCCTGCCTGCAACATTCATCATATAAACACGTCCATCAGTAGAAGCTTCTACTTATCAACAATGTTGATAGCATGCGGTTATTAGCATTGTTTGTAAGTATGGCAACACTTAATGTTTAAGCTGCTAACATTAACATCGAAAGCTCTAGAATTCGAATGTTCTAGTTTGTTCGTTAAGATCATTGTAGATGATTAACGAAAGATGGGGTGTGTATAAACAGTGGCAGAGGTTGCAGTCGTTAGTGAGTTTATCATAGGCGCTGTTAGAGTTAATATCAACTGTCTTGTACATTTAAGTTTGTACATTATAAAGTGTGTGTGCATTTCTGCTAACTGATAAACGTGTATAAAGACACTGAGTTAAATGAAATGCAATCGAAAGTATCCGGTTTATTTAAAGGAAATAAACCAACGTTTTAAAAAGGTTAAAACGTAACAATGTACTAGAGGTTTAAAATTATCTTTTTTTTTATTATATTATTTCAATTGATTTCTCTACAAAAAAAACAAAACAAGTCTCTTAATGCCTTTTATAACAAAAAGTATTCCAGAACAACTTATAATAGCTCTGTTCTGTGGAAATTTTAACAGTGATTTTGATATTTGTTACGTCTACATAAAATCAATATCAATATATAATTTTCAAGTTTGTATTTAACATTCTGCTAAAAGTACTTCACAACAATTAAAACTCGTGTAAAATTAATTAAATCGTATAAAATTATTTGCTTTATATTTCTTTTTTGTAATCAAGTATTAAGTACTGTAACTAAGTTGTAGAAACGTCATTAAATAATATCTTACACTTCAGATAACAAAAGCGCATTTGACAGGGAAATATCCACTTCTAAAATATAATAGATTTCATTAGAAAACAAGTGTGTATTATGTGTTTAAAATTAACAATGGGGTACTATTTTGTTAGTCTAAGAGGCTACCATTTCTCTATCTGAGTTATCATCAATCAGAGTTTGATATTAAACAATCAGTTTAAAGTCATATAAGTGCTTAAAATCCTTTCAATTTATTAGATACGCCTTTGGTCTTACAAGCTTAACTAAGACTATATAAAGACCTACCTAGAAGCTTAACTAAGACTTACCATAGAAGTTTAACTACAATAGAAATTTAACTACAATAGAAGTTTAACTAAGACTATATAAAGACCTACGATTAAAGCTAAACCAAGGCACTATAAAGACCTACCTAGAAGCTTAACTAAGACCTACGATTAAAGCTAAACTAAGACACTACAAAGATTTAACTAGAAACTTAACAAAGACTATATAAAGACCTACGATTAAAGCTAAACTAAGACTATATAAAGACCTTCGATTAAAGCTAAACTAAGCCACTATAAAGATTTAACTAGAAGCTTAACTAAGACAATATAAACCCCTTCGATTAAAGCTAAACTAAGCCACTATAAAGATTTAACTAGAAGCTAAACTAAGACTATATAAAGACCTTCGATTAAAGCTAAACTAAGCCACTATAAAGATTTAACTAGAAGCTTAACTAAGACTATATAAAGACCTTCGATTAAAGCTAAACTAAGCCACTATAAAGATTTAACTAGAAACTTAACTAAGACAATATAGAGACCTACGATTAAAGCTAAACTAAGGCACTATAAAGATTTAACTAGAAACTTAACTAAGACAATATAAAGACCTACGATTAAAGCTAAACTAAGGCAGTATAAAGGCATAACTAGAAGCTTAACTAATACTATATAAATACCTACGATTAAAGCTAATCTAAGGTACTATAAAGACCTACTTAGAAGCTTGTATAAAGATCTACGATTAAGTTAAACTAATACTCTATACAGACTTACTATAGAAGCTTAAATAAGACTATATATAGTCCTACGATTGAAGCTAAACTTCGACTATAGAAAGACCTACGATTAAGCTAAACTAAGGCTCTATAAAACCCTACAATAGAAGCTTAACTTAGACTATATATAGTACTACAACTAAAGCTAAACTACGACTATATTAAGACCCACAATTGAAGCTAAACAATGACTATATTAAGAACCACTATTGAAGCTAAGCCATAACTATATAAAAACCCACGACTTTATAAAGACTTATTATTGAAGCTTAACTAAGACCATATAAAGACCCACGATTGAAGCTACACGTAGACTGTATAAAGATCTATTTTTAAGTATTTTATAGAGATTTTATGCAGACACAATGAATTCATATTAGAAGCTACGACACTTTCTTTAAAACTAAAAACAATGTAAAGATTGTCGTAGTCTACACAGATTTATTAAATTTTATTTGTCGTAGTAGATATGATCCAATTACGAAATATTATTATTCCAAAATAAAACTAATTTTCTAGTTAGAATTGCATACTAAAATTTATTACGATAGATGGCGCCTCAAGTTGAAATGTAAACTGATCTAATCAGAAACGATTACTACTCATATTCAAACTACCAGCTAACAGATGGCGCCATATGTAACCAATTAATTGTTATTTGTTATGGATCATAAATAGTAATAATCTGATTTATATATTCAACATATCTTAAACAAATTTTTTATAATTATCAATATCAATAGTATTTATTGAATTTGTATCATTTCCCCTAAATAAAAATACTCTTTTCACTTCTAAAAGCCATGAAATGGTGCAAGTGCACAACAAAAAACTCTGAAAAAATATTCCATTTATGTTAATTTGTTTGCATTTACTGCCATTTTTAACCCCGATAATTTACAAACCAAATACAACTTGTTAACAAGTTAAGCAATTGTTTGTTTTTAATATAAATAAATATTAAACAAAACAAAACAATAATATTAATGAATACTTTTTATTAACAAAATAACAAAAAAATAATAAAACAAATAAATTTATAAACTGCAACAAAAAAAGCTAGGAACTGTTTTTACAATTTTTCTTTTAATAAATTACAAACAAAATTAATCAATTAATCTAAGGAAAGAAAAGTTAAAAACAATTAAATACTTCGCATAGTAAACAAGGTATTACAATAATTTATTCAAAATATTAATGGAAATTATAGAATATAAATCAAGTATAGCTAAATACACAATATCATTAACATTTACCTACGTCTGAAGTTAAACTAGAACTTAATAGAGACCTATAACTAGAGCTTAACTAAAACTATATAAAAAGACCTACGATTTAAGCTAAACTATGACTAAATAATGACCTATAATTGAAGCTTAATTAAGAATAAGAATGAAGCTAAACTGAGACTGTATAAAGACTTACGATTTAAGCTAAAACTGAAACAAAACTGAGACTAAGATTAAAGCTTAACTATATAAAGCTTAAGACTATATAAAGACCAACGATTGAAACTAAACTAAGACTTAATACAGACATACGATTGAAGCCAAACTAAGACAACGATTTAAGCTAATCTAAGACCATATAAAGACCTACAATTGAAGATAAACTATAACTAAGACTGAAGCCAAACTAAGACTTTATAAAGACCTACAGTTAAGGCAAAACTAAGACCACGATTGAATAATAATTAAGACTGTATAAAGAAAAAATTAGGGCAAACTAAGACTAGGATTTAAGCTAACTAACGCTATATAAAGACCTACGATTGAAGCTTAACTAAGATGGATATTTAAGCTAAACTAAGACTAAGATTGAAGCTAAACTACGACTAAATAAAGACCAACGATCGAAACTGACCTATTACTAAGATTAAAGCTAAACTAACACCGCACCTACGGTTCAAGCTTAACTTGACAAATATTGAAGCTAAAGTAAGACTAAATAAGGGCGAATGATTAAAGCTAAAGTAAGATCGAAGCTAAGTTAAGACTAATATTGAAGCTAAACTAAGACAAAATAAAGACCCACGATTAAAGCTAAACTATAACTAATACTGAAGCTAAACTAATACTAAACCTACGATTGAAGCCAAAATAAGACTAAGACTGAATCTAAACTAAGACTATGTAAAGACCTATAATTGATGTCATACTAAGACTTTATAAACACATACGATTGAAACTAACCCAATATTAAGATTGAAGCTAAACTAAAACAAAATAAAGACCAACGATTGAACTTAACTATAAATAAACCTACGATTCAAGCTTAACTAAGTCCAAGATTGAAGCTTAACTAAGACTACATAAAGACCAATGATTAAAGTCAAACTAAGACCAAGATTAAACCTACAGTAAGATTACGTTAGGGCCTTTGATTGAAGTATAAATAAGACTAAGATTGAATCTAAACTAAGACTATGTAAAGACCTATGATTGCAACTAAGCCAAGACTAAGACTGAAGCTAAACTAACACTATATAAAGACCTTATCAGACTTAGATTGAAGCTAAACTAAGACTATGTAAAGACCTACGATTAAAGCTATACTAAGACTTTATAAAGACCTACGATTGAAACAAAGCCAAGACTGCGACAAGCTAAACTTAGACTATACAAATACCTAATCAGACTAAGATTGAAGCTAAACTAAGACTATATAAAAACCTATGATTAAAGTTAAACTATACCTAAGATTGAAGCTAAACTAACACTAGAACTACGATTTAAGGTTAACTAAGGTCAAGATTGAAGCTAAACAAAGACTAAGATGAAAGCTAAACTACGATCTAAGCTAAACTAACGCTAGACCTACGAATCAAGCTTAACTAAGACAAAGATTGAAGCTAACCCAAGACTAAATAAAGACCAATGATTTAAGTCAAACTAAGACCTAGATTAAAGCTAAAGTAAGATTATATTAAGGCCTACAATTGAAGCTAAATTACAACTAAGATTAAAGCTAAGTTAAGACTATAAGACCTAAGAATGAAGTCAAAATAAGACTAAGACTGATACCAAACTAAGACTATGTGAAGACCTATGATTGAAGCTATGGGCTTGTTCGGAAATCCATCGTTCTAAAATGCAAATGTTGCCAATACTGCAAATATCTTGAATTCTAAAAAGCAACACAAAAAACCATCAAACAAGCATCACAAAAATGGCTGATGCATTGTCTGCGCATCAGCATCAGCATCGCAAACTAATCACATATGCGCATCAAATCCAGCGCAGTGATGCATTTCCGAAAAGGCCCATAGTCATAGTGTAGACTTTATAAAGACCTACAATTAAAACAAAGCCAAGAAGAAGATTGTAGCTAAACTAAGACTATATAAATACCTACAATTGAAAATGAACTAACACTTTATATTCCCCTACCATTGAAGCCAAACCAAGACTAAGATTGAATCTAAACTAATACTATCTAAAGACCTACGTTTAAATCCAAAGTAAGACTATATAAAACCCTTATTATTTAACACACCTATTCCACCATTTCACCTTTTATAGGGTGACCTACAAAAACAAAATTATCTTTAATAAAACGAAAACATAAAAAGTGCTACAAATACACATTATACAGCGTGAAATATTTCATTATTACGAGTATGTACTTATTTTAAAATAATTATTTTCATTACTTAAACAAATTAAAAATAAATAGTAGATACAAAAACCATAACAACAACAAAATAAATCAGTTGAAGAAGCAACAAGATAAAGGTTAGATATGGTTTGGGTCGAATTTGAAAGACCCTTCATAAGAGGTTTTCAACAGTCATTTGTACACACTCACCCCTATCGCAATTCAACATTTCACATTAAATATGTTCCCTTTTCCCAATTTTCGCTCACCAACTTTGTGCACGTGAAAAAATTCCCCATGTTGAGAAAATTTTAGATGGAATTACGAACAAAATCAACTATTGTGAATGAAAAGTTCAGGGGAATAATGTTAAATGTTTTGATTCAAAAATAAAGAGGAAAATAAATAGTTTAAACATTTTTATGAAAATCATATTTTTTGAGTGTTTGTCAAACAAAATTAAAAAAAAATCTTTGGTATTTTTGACTCAGTAGGAAACAGAACTATATTAGACTACAGACACTATTATCTTCTATTTGATTCCCATTTTGGCATCAAATATATTTATTTTATACAATTTTTCCAAAAACGTTTATCCTTTGAAATTTAGAAGTCCGTTTAAAATGACATCTGACCCTATATATATCTATAGGTAACGATTTTTCCATGTGTATGGAAAAAATATTAACATTGTTAGAGGGTGTAATTAATAATTATTTTTGAAAATTATCTACTACAGACTTACTTACATACACCAATAATTTCTTACAACCCCTTCTAAATGCTGATATGTGATTATATATGTATAAATATTTCTTTAGATCTTGCCTAAGGAATGTAAAGGCATGATAAGACAGTGCTTACTTTCACAATTCAAACTGGTATTGTTTCGACAAATATTTATTGTACATATTTCAATTTATAATATAATTGTACTCGCATTCTAGAAACTGATAATGACAGCCAACGAGCAATGACTCCTCAGACAAATACTTCAATACTCCGTTCACACATCATGAGTGCCCATTAACTTAAGTGATACTGACAGAGAGATCGTCGGAAATATTTAGCGAATACTTATATATATGTTTCTATATATATAAGTAATTAGATCAGTACTTACTAGAACTTTTAAAAGCACACTTATCGCAACAGATACTTAGATGTCGAAGATAATAGCAATGTTAATATGTTGGGGAGAACAAGTGATGTCACCTGATTTTGTAAGATATGAATTCCAGTTGATATCTTACGTTAATAATATAATATATATTGCGTAGTTGGTTTAATCTATGCAATTAATCAATATTCTGTAGTACCTACTGTAATACAAAGATTGAAATAAGAAAATAAATACTGATTAAATAGTGTTAGGATTTATAACTACAAAAAAGAAATTAAACTTTCACGGTACCGTGAAATACCGAAAAATCGATTTATTTATATATCAGATATTTAGGAGTTTAATTATTTCACCCCAGAGGATATATGTTTGACTATATTGTAGTGAGTTCTTGAAAGCCATAACAAGACTGGAAAAGGTAAAACTCCTAGAAATGATAGCACTGCAGCTGAATTACTAACATACTTATGACAAGGTGTTCGGAGTAGAAACGTTGCCATCATCTTAGAACGAAGGGATACTGGTGGAAAATCCCTAAAAATGTAGCTTGCATGATTGCAACAACTATCGTGACATAACATTACTACCCATTCCCAGTAAGATCCTAAGTAATATAATACTCTTCTGCATATCAGGTGCGATTATACAGACTTGTCGGGAAAATCTATACGGATTTCGATAAAATTGTTCACATCTTATTGGAACAGAGTAGAGTTTATTCTACTCTCATCAGAGTAGAGTTTCTTCTACTCTCATCAGAGTAGAGTTTATTCTACTCTCATCAGAGTAGAGTTTATTCTACTCTCATCAGAGTAGAGTTTATTTTACTCTCATCAGAGTAGAGTTTATTATATTCTCATCAGAATAGAGTTTATTACTCTCATCAGAGTACAGTTCTTTCTACTCAGCTAAAAGCAAAGCTCATTCTGGTCGTAAAGACCTACAATTAAAGCTAAACTAAAACTATATAAAGAACTACAAATAAAGCTAATCTAAGTGTTATAAAAACCTACGATTGAAGCTAATCTAAGATTTTATAAACACCTACGATTGAAGCTAATCTTAGACTTTATAAAGTGTCCCATTATTGAAGCTAATCTAAGACTTTATAAAGACCTACGATTGAAGTTAAAGTTGGACTTTATAAAGAACTATAAACACCTACGATTGAATATAATTTAAGACTTTATAAAGACCTGCGATTGAACATAATCTAAGACATTATGAAGAGTTACGATTGAAGCAAATCTAGGACTTTAAACATCTACGATTTAAGCTAATCTAAGATTTTATAAAGAGTTACGATTGAAGCTAATCTAAGACTTTATAAAGACGTGCGATTGAACATGTCTTAGATTACATTATGAAGAGTTACGATTGAAGCTAATTTAGGACTTTAAACATCTACGATTGAAACTAATCTAAGACTTTATAAAGACCTACGATTGAAGTTAATCTAAGACTTTATAAACACCTGCGATTGAACATAATCTAAGACATTATAAAGAGTTACAATTGAAGCTAATCTAGGACTTTAAACATCCACGATCGCAGCTAATCTAAGACTTTGTAAAGACGTGCGATTGAACATGTCTTAGATTACAGTATGAAAAGTTACGATTGAAGCTAATCTAGGACTTTAAACATCTTCGATTGAAACTAATCTAAGACTTTATAAACCCCTACGATTGAAGTTAAAGTTGGACGTTATAAAGAACTATGATTGAAGTCAATCTAAGACTTTATAAACACCTACGATTGAAGATAATCTAAGACTTTATAAAGACCAGTAATTGAACATAACCTAAGACATTACGTAGACCTACGATTGAAGTTAATCTAAGACTTTATGAAGATATACGATTTAAGCTAATCTAAGACTTTATAATGTTCTACTATTGAAGCTAATCTAAGACCTTATAAAACCTACGATTTAAGCTAAAGTTGGACTTTATAAAGACCAATGCTTGAAATTAATTTACAACTTTATAAACATCTACGATTGAACATAATCTAAGACATAATGAAGAGTTACGATTGGAGCTGACAGTCAGTGGCAGCACAAACTTCCTGTGATGTACATTGGAGAGGAGAGATATGCCTTCCAACATTATAAGTATTACATAGAGGTAGGCTGTCCGTTCCATTTGATATTATTAATATTCTCCCCAATACTCTTTATCTTAATCCTTGATGCAGCGATGATAATGAACATGAAGGATACACTGATTAGACAGGAGTCCATTTGCACAGCTTGAAGATGTCGGTAATCAAGAAAACATCACAGCACTTAACACATGTTTCTGAGCTGGAAATTAATATAGCTAAGACAAACTGCTCTCAGTAATGGACATGATACTATTGAAAGTGTTAGCCAACTACCTTGGCAGCTTTATAGGTAGCAAAAGTGGATCAGAACTTGATGTCGTTACCAGAATAAATAAGGCTAAAGGTACATTTGGCATGTTATATAATGTTTGGAGATCAAGCCAAATATCTTTTATTCCAATGCTAGAGAAAATTGGAAAAGCTCCAAATAAATTGATAAAACAAAATTGCAAAGTTTCACCAACAAATGCCTATGGTGGCATATGACGGCCCAGATGTATAAACAACAGAAATTAGAGAGTGGAAATGGCGTTGGATAGGTCATGTACTTCCAAGCATTAAGATCGAATCCACAAGGTAACCTGCCGCTACCGCTAAAACCTCAACAAGAACCATTGACGATGAGCTAAATTCTGCAAATTATAATTGGAGTGACATCGCCTGTGAAGCCAATAATAGAGTGAGATACAGAAGAATAGAGACCCTATGATCCAGTGGTAGAGAATAACTTTAAAGCAATCTTTTTCTATTACTTGAAGATACCTTTTACTATTACAAGCTTAAAGGCAAGTTGTAATAATGGCCCTAAGTTAGACAAATTAATCACAACAAAATATATAACGACATATAGCGACATATCGTTGTAGCAGCATACAATTGAAATTAGAAATGTCGCCTTCTGGTTAAGAAAGAACAGTGATAGAGAAGGTACTCTCTTTTAGAAACCATTGTAATGTATCATGGATTCAACGATTTCCAATTTTTATTGTTTGGGTTAATTTTTAACATATTGTTACGTTTTAACCTTTTTTAAAACGTTGGTTTATTTCTTTAAATAAACCGGATACTTTTGATTGCAAATAAAAGCCGTTTAGTAGTTTAAAATTTGGAACAACTCTTTATAGTCACTCAGTGTCTTTATACACGTTTATAAATTCGCAGAAATGCACACACACCTAATAATGTACAAACTTAAATGTACAAGACAGTTAATGTTAACTCTAACACCGCCAATGATAAACTCAACTCACGACTGCACTATTTATACACGCGCCATCTTTCGGGAATCTTCTACAATGTTTTTAACGGTCAAACTAGTATGTTTGACCGTTAAAAACATTGTCGGCTGGATATGAAAAACAGGAACTCTACTACTGCTGAAAATGTTGTGTTCAACTGAGAAATATCTCTTGGAGTATTAAAGCTTGAGATTAGTAAATTGGCATATTGGGTGCGCATAGTACAGGTTGCAATTTTAAAGATAAAATTATATACGTGTTTTGTTTTTGACCCAATGAACAAGCCTATTGAAACTGGTAAAAATCGTTGCATTACTTCACCTATCCCCCTTGCAAATGTCCTCCAGAAATAAAACTTTATCGCACATAAATGCTTGTTTTATATAGATATCCACAAATAAGTTTTATATAACAAATCACACCTAAACATTGTGTAAGAGTCGATTCATAATTGACCATAGCTTGCAAATAAGGCCCACTTTCGAAAATTACTTCAACGAGCATAAAACTCTTAAAAATTTTGGTATCCAGAACTCAAAATTCAACACAACTTATTTTTATATAGGAAGAAATCACACGGCCTAATAAATATTTGAAAATTCTAATAGGAATAAATTGACTACTTGTAAAAGTGCTGGGTCATATATTAGTTTTGATAGCTGTCGTATTCTCTTTCTCTCGTATCCACTCTGTTTGGATGGAGGGTATTTAGGATTCGGCTTAGACTAATATACCATTCTAATTTGATTTAGTTTTCTAAACTTCAATAAATTTTAATTACGTATACGTTTTAAAACAGTTGCAATCAGAATTTCAAAATTCATTATAACAATATCTTTAGTATAGCAACAATTTATTTCGATTAATCCAGTTCTACAACAAACCCCAATTAATATAAATTCTTTGATCAACTAAAAACTGGTTCTAATACTTATTTGCGTAAAATTATTTGTAGAACTCTAATGAACTAAATTTCACGTGACCCCAGCTCAAACACTGGAGGCTCACGTGTTTTCTTAAACTCGAATAAAAAAAAAGTAAATAATACCTTTAAAACCCTGTTTATTTAAGTCTTATTAATTACGTCAAGTCTACTTTGTCAAGCCATATTAGACTTTAGTCATTCCCAATGTCTAGGCCTGAGTGTTTTTGTTAATAGCTTCTTAAACCTACTGTTTTGTTTGTTTAAATTTTATATATTATTCTTGGTTGTATATATTTGTTTATTTGTTTTTTATTTATTGAATTTTATTATTTTTAATTCCAATAACCAGTTTTTTGGAATTTCACGGCAATAATAATAAAATAAAATAAAACAAACATTTTATAAATTTAAAAAAAATTTGTATTTGTAAGCCGGCTAATTTAAATAATGGCGGAGAATATTTTGTTGTTTTCAACAAACAGCAGCTGCATTATTGGCCTCTAAGTGACAAAATATTAATATTTTTGTGTTAATAATTAATAAAGGGTGTAACAAAAAGGGATGAGGCTCGAGAAGTACTAGTTACTTAGCTGACTCCAATTTGTATATTTTTTGGTTTATTAACACTTAGGCTTTCTTTAAAGAACAAAGATAAGCCAATGGTTAATTTACAAACCCCAGTTAATCGCGCGAAGAGAGACTAGCCACTTAAGTGTGTGTAAGTAATCTACAGTGTAGCCAGTTTAATCTTCTTTATACCCTTCACCATGAGTGTTAACGGTATATATAAGTTTGTCATTGCGTTTGTAATTTCCACATATTTCATTTGCGACTCCATAAAGTATATACAATCTGGATTGTTACAGATAGCGCAGACAATATAGCCATGCCCGTCTATCCGTCTGTATGTTGAAATCAACTTCCCGATGCCCCCAAATAACTTATATACGTGATTGATACATCAATATATCCGCTATAGTCCAACTTATATTGCTATTTAGAATCGAGCAAATCAACCCACAAATGGCTGAGATATAAATCCGGTACTACCTGACTTCACAATTTTTCGTCAACATTTTTTTGCCACCAAAATATTTTTCATTAACTCTTTTTTATCAAAAATTGTTTTCTACCTAAATTTTTTTCACCAAAAGCTGTTTTTAATATGTTAAAAACGATGGTTTATTTCCTTTAAATAAACCGTATTCTTTTAATTGCAAATACAAGCGATCAGTAGTTTCAAAATTGTAACAACTCTTTATTTATTCACACAACAATTTAAATAGTCACTCTCTTTTAATACACACACTTATATTACACACTTTAAAAACACACTGGTGATACGGTTGATATTAAGTCTAACAGCCACTACGATGTACTGACTCACTGCAACTTGCTGTTACTAAATAGTTCTCTACACAGTGCCATCTTGTAGTAGTTTCATGAATTATCTAACGGACAAAACTAGTATGTTTTACTTCTAGAGCTTTTAGCAGCTTTAATGTTACTGTTGTTATACTTATAAACAATAATAAGTAGATGTAAACATGATGAATGTTGCCAGCTGTCGTCACAGACCATTATATTCAAATTGATAGTGCAATTTCGTAACAGTATACTTTGGTTAATGGTACTTTATGAAGTAGTTTTCTTTCTATCCATACGTAATGTATTGCAGGATCAATTACCACTAAGTGTGTCTCAGTAAGTCTGTTTTAATTTCACTTTACAAACAAGTCATTTAACTCTCTACAAATCATATTATATATCGGTTTAATTGTCATTTCATTGACTCTCCAATTTATTTATTTTTTGGGCCATTAGCCACTTACAGTGCACTCGCGGTAACGTGAACTAATTAAAACCAAGGGAGTTCATGTTAGTGAAATTGTTCACGTTATCGATTGTCGAATTTCATGGAAAAAATATAAAATTTTATAATAGAAACCTGTGTTTTACACGCTTAAACGTGAAATTCTTTTCATTATTAAGAAATAAAACAAAAATTATTGATTAAAATGCATTACAAAACAAAACGAGATCACGATAAAATATACTTTGAAATAAAATTACATAGCAAATAAAATTACATAATTTAGGGGATACAAACAAGGGGATTCCTTAAACTTTAAACATCGAATTTAATGTATGTATTTCAGTGTTGTCTACATGCTTAGAAAACAAATGCAGTGAAAAAAATTGTTCACGTTATAGAGCTTTCTGAGTTTGTTCACGTTACAGAGTAGTCAATGTAAACAAAAGCTTGTTCACGTTAGGCGGTGTTCACGTTAGACAGTGTTCACGTTACCGCGAGTGCACTGTATTTGTCTTTTGTAGTGCTAACAGAAGTCAATTGGTTTCTTAACACATCCCTCATAATCTATAGAAGAGTCAATTGTCACTATAAAGGCTCTAAGTATTCTACAGTGTAGCCAGTAGGGTGGCCCAAAAAAAATCAAATTCAGCCTACACCCCAGGGCACCCACTATTTTTTTTTTTTACTTCTGTTGATAGTAGTAAAGTGCCAAAAATTTCGATGCCCCAAGTTAATCAGAAAGCTGTGCTCAACGTCTAAATATTAATTTCTGGGTTTTACTTTTTTCAAGATGCTGTTTTTATGAAAGAAATATATAGAAAAAATTCATTAGACATTTTAAAGTTATAAAATATGGCTTTGTCATCAAGTTCAACACAGAACTGTAGAATAAATAATTTTAGTGTGGAAAAAGCCGCTGTTCCGATTAGACTTGTAAAACATTGTATTGATAAGCTTGAAAAATTACATCCTGAATGGCTTCTGTTAAAGAAAAATAAAGGAAGAATATCTCGTACCCAAAAGAAACGCGGAAAACTATTTCAAGAGCAGCTAGATATGGTGTTTGATATTGTTCACATTGATGCACAGTTTTTAATTGATCAGAGGACGGAAAGAAGTATGATTATTTCATCAGTAGACAAGAAATACAACATAAAACAAGAAATAATTAATCAAAGAAAAATAAAAAACAAAAAAAAATTGAAAAAGGGAATAAGCCAGGTTCCTCTTCCATAATGTCACCAATTGTAACTATTTCAGCTTCAGAAGATGAATCACCAGAACCTTTTGATTCAGTCAAATATGTGTATAAGCTAAAAATAAAGAAATCCCAAACAGACTTGCAGCCTGAAACAGTTGCAAAGAAATCTTTATTTTCCAAACATGTAACTAGTGCATTAGATCGCAATAAGGTTTCTGGTAGGGAAGCCTTAAGATTAATAGTCCCTATTTCAGCAGCGTTGGGACATGATGTGTTTTGACGCTACATCCCTTAATACAGGCTAGAAAAAAGGACCTTGTATTATGCTGCAACATAAAGTAGGATAAAAATTATTATGGCTAGCATGCTGGCACCACATTTTGGAGATTTTTCTCAACAGGGCATTTACTCTCTGTTTCAGACCATCCAGTTCTCCAGACATTCCTTTATTCAAAAGATTCAAGACATCATGGCCCTCTATACACAAATACAACTACCAACCATTAAAATAAGCTCCAGGCAGCGAAAATTTAAAACTCACCGCAGTAAATGTTTTACATTGAACCAATAGAGCTGTCTCTACTAGCTCTTGGTCCTGCTCCAGATACAATTTATTGGAGAGCTCCAGTACTCCATGTTCGTTGGATGGCGAAATTACGCTATCAAAATCAACTTGTTTCGTGAGAAAGGCGGTTTCAAAACCACATAAAAGAAAAAATCGCAGTTACAACGCTTTGTGAACTTTACTTCTATAAGTGAAATATTGGTTTGAAGCCCCTATGGCTAAAAATTCAGCTTGGGCAGATATTTCTCTGTGGAAAGACATGACCAATTATGCCATAAAATCCCATCTTTGGTACCTCTCGGATGATTTAGTTGGCTTAAGTTTATTCCAGAGTAAGTATAAAATGAGACAAAGGTGGCAATTGTCAAGAAGATGGAGTGTGAGCCTAATGACCGGAAAATAAGAGGAGACTCGTTACTTTTAACTGACCTGATTTTTCCAACAAAAGAACATTGCAGTTGTTTGACAAATTAAAAATAAATTAAATTTGTTTGACCACACATACAAATGAATGGAACAACTCACAAATAACTTGAAAGTTGTTAATGAT
This sequence comes from Calliphora vomitoria, assembly GCA_942486065.2. NCBI lineage: Eukaryota > Metazoa > Arthropoda > Insecta > Diptera > Calliphoridae > Calliphora > Calliphora vomitoria. Next base: position 109,040,068 of record OW818031.2, read on the forward strand.
ATAGCTGAGCGTGGTGTCAAAATGTTTGAAGAGTTTTATAAGCTTCTGACAAATGATGAAGAAGAGAAACAGTTGCTACTGCAAGTAAAAAAATTAGGGGGTGCCCAGATATGTAAACTAGGTTTGAAATTTTGAGTGTTTAAAATGAGACACTCTAGTAGCCAGATTAATATTTTTTTTAATATTTCTCTTTAGGAAGTAGTTATTTTAAGATCCATACGTAATATATTGTAAAGTCAATTGTCATTAAGTGTTGCTTTGTTATCTGGAGCGTAGTCTTACCTAATTACACTTTAGACACATGTCAATTTACTCACTATAATTTTTATATATCGCTGGTTCAATTGTCATTTCATAGTCCCTCTAATTTATATATTTTTTGGCCATTAGCCACTTATGTGTGATTTGCAAAGAAAAGTCAATTGGTTACTTTACACATTCCAGATATTTAGGCAAAGAGGTAACAGTCACTTTAGTGTCCCCAAGTAAACTACAGTGTAGTCAATTTTATCTAGTTTATCACTGTTTTAGGAAGTAGTTATTTTACTTGTCATATGTGATATATTGCAGAGTCTATTGTCACTAAATGTGCCCTTGTAATCCAAAGTCTAGACTGTATTAATTTCACTTAAGGGACAAGTCAATTACCTATTTATATATATCGCTTGATTAATTGTCTTTTCATTGTCCCTTCAATTTATATATTGTTACGAATGTGCAATAGCGATTTGAATTTAAACGTCTGTAACTACTGCCTGCAACATTCATCATGTTTATAAACACGTCCATCAGTAGAAGCTTCTACTTAACAACAATGTTGATAGCATGCGGTTATTGGCATTGTTTGTAAGTATGGCAACACTAAATGTTTAAGTTGCTAACATTGACATCGAAAGCACTAGAATGTACTAGTTTGTCCGTTAAGAGCATTGTAGAAGATTCCCAAAAGATGGCGCGTGTATAAATAGTGGCAGAGGTTGCAGTCGTGAGTGAGTTGATGATCATAGGCGCTGTTAGAGTTAACATCAACTGCCTTGTACATTTAAGTGTTCTGCGAATTGATAAACGTGTATAAAGACACTGAGTGACTATTTGAACTGTTGTTGTTGTAGATTTTATATAAATAAAGAGTTGTTACAATTTTAAACTACTAAACGGCTTTTATTTGCAATCAAAAGTAACCGGTGTATTTATAGTAAATAAACCAACGTTTTAAAAAGGTTAAAATGTAACAATATGTTTTAGCTATTAGCTATTGTTTACTTTACATATGCCAGATAATTGCGAATAGTCAGTTGCTGCTTTAGTGTCTCTACAGTGTAGTCAGTTTTATCCTGTTATATTTCTTTTTATTATGTAGTTAGACATACTAAATCTATTGCAAGATCAATTATTACTATGTATACCTTTGTAATCCGGGGCGTAGTCTGTTTGGATTATAGAGGAATGTAATGTTTCCATGAATTCTAATTTGTTTAGTTTATTTTGCCTCTTTTTCAAACACCCTGTTCCCTAAATAATAAATTGAAGCCTCACCACCACGACAAACTGCAAAAAAAAAATAAAAGCGGAAAGATAGTAACAACAAAAAATCGTATTCATTCATTTAATCATGTCAAACAATTTAATTTTTACTCACTTAAACTTAAGTCACCCAAAAGATACGACACGATGTGATACTGTTCGAAGTGATATCAAACGATTTTAACTATACAATACACTCGTACACAATTAAACAAATGAATAATAACCGGCAAGCCTTAGAACAACAGCGAACTTGAAGTGTGAGTATAACACTAGTTACCCAGTAACCTACTTTCAAGGTTTTGATTGGGGAATTAAACACCTGTCACTAAGAGTAGCCATTACACTGTGAAAAAATTTCAAAAGTAAAATAGAAATGGAACCTCAGCTAATAAATTGGATATATAGTATGAATAATCTTTGAAATTGGATAAAAAACAGATCAAATTGAACTCGTTTTCAATATTCCATATACCCAAGGAAGCCTAGTTTGGGGGCTTGTTACCCCGCCCCCTTCCCTCATTGGTCTATACTTCTTCTACAACCATTCTCTTTTAATTCGACACTGTGCACTAGTTACTCAATAAAAGACTTACAAGACTGTTGACTGGTAAATTTAACACAGGAATGAATCAATTGTATATTGAGCTATTTCCTGTTTTATTAAGGCATACTGGCGATTTAGTGGGTTAAAGGTAATGCACAAAGGTACAATTGATAGTCTCTGTCTAACATAGACATCAGTAATCTAAAGATGTGTTGAGGTTGGGAATTTTCAATTCTTACCCATCAAGCTGCAGGGTACTATGATATACAAAATACAAAAACAAAATAAACATTTTACGACTGCGAGTATCTGTATCTTAGAGTCTAGCGAATGAATACAAAAGTATGGTGTATGGTGGGTATCTTACCAACCAAACTGCCTACCAACAAACCCCAGCAACTTGAGCGAACACAATACAACTCAGACACTCAGAAGCAGACAGCCAGCCGCTCAGTCAGTTTGACTGACTAACAGACAGCCAAACAAATACGAGACCAACAATTTTCTATATAGATACCTTTAAGTAAAAAAAAATCTCGCAAAAGTAAAACAGTTAAATTAAGTTGAACAAAATAAAAAAAAATAAAATAAAAAATACTGGCAGAAAGAATTGCAAGCAAAACATTTAGTTAATTGTTGTAAACATACGAGTGCGGTTTATTTTCTTTTTTTTGTACATTTCATTTAAATTGTTCTTTATTGTTTAAATTTTTGTTTTGTTTAAATTCTATTAAAGAAATTAACAGACATATAGTAGTAGTAAACAAAAAAAAAATAAAATTTAATTTATAAAATAAAATAAAAGTAAAACGTATAATTGTTTTAAATCATCAATAAAGAAACATAATTAAGAATTAAAACTAAAAAATCTGTTAACATCCCCAATTCAAAAAGTGCTCTGAAGTTTGTGTATTTTAAAAGTAAGCTGCAAAACAAAAATTGCGCCAAAAGTGTTTATTTATTTTTTTGTACAATAATATTGTTTGAAAATTTCATAAAGTTTAGAAATATGTATTCTAAACAGAAACAAGTTTTAAGTGCTATAATTAGTTGAAAAAGAATTTTAGATACCCTGCCTTTTTGAAAATATAAGAATTTAAATAATTTGTTTTAAAAATGATTTAATAACATGAAAATTTAATTAGAAAAAAGTGAGAGTGAAAGTGTTTTGAGATGCCAAACTCTAGTGTTGTAGTACCCGTAGTAAAAAAAAGTTCACTAGATTTTGTTTAAACTTTTTGGGTCTGCGATGGTGGCTATCATCGCAGACCCACAATAGTATGTATATTCTGGATCCTCATAAGATTCTAAGACGATCTAGCTATGTCCGTCCGTCCGTCTGTCTTTCTGTTGAAAACACGATAGGGAGCAAACGAAATTAGCTATATGGCTGACATTTTTCTGTTTGTTTGGTATTGAAAATGGGCAATATCGTTCCATGATTTCCCCTAGCTGCTGTACAAATATCCGCCCGGATATTTGTGAGAGTGATCCGGTGCGCTTCGCTACCCCTGTCGTAGTAAAAATCGGTTCAGCCGTTTAGTAATTATTGTTTAAGAACTAAAGGTACCAATTTTACCAGTTTATCCCCCTGTTTATCCATTTCTGGTAAAAGTATTGAAAAAAGTTATAGCCTATTGACGCTTCCAAGTAAGGATCTATCTACGTTCCAAATTTCAATAAAATCGATTCAGCCGTTTAGGCGTGATGCTCAAACAAATAAACAAACAAACTTACAAAGACATTTATATATTTATATGGATATGGATTGGTTGGAGTAGAGAATATGCCAGTTCCATTAATTATTGTTAGTGGTAAGAGGTTTTCATTACTTCTTCTTGGCAATAAACTTTAGAATTTCAATACTGAATAAAATACTCAAAGCTATCTTTCAATTTTTAAATCAGTTTGACTGACAGGTGAAGTGATAGCCAAATTGTCAGTTTTTTTACTAATTAGTGGCAGCGCACTTTTTTACCACTGTTTGTGATCCAAAATCTATAAATTTTAAACGGTAAGAAATTTTTTTGTTGATTTTTTTAAATGCCTGATTCAGAAACACCACCGGAAAACTATTTTAAAACTTTTGTAGGAAGTTCATTCAGTTCATTTAGGAGTGATAACCGGGCACTGCTCAATTGGAGCCTTCATTGCTAAATGTAGTTCTGTAGGTTGTGCGAGGATATTGAGGAACTATAAAGAGTGACATATTTTCTTTGTAACTGTCCTAGATTACAGGGTCTCTGGCAAAAACGGGCACTGCAAAATTGGAGCCTGCATTGCTAAATGGACTTCTGTAGAGTGTGCGAGGATATTGAGGAACTATAAAGAGTAAACTGTCCTAGATTACAGAGCCTCAGGCAAAAATGGCTATGGGAAAGATTCCATGATAAACTGGGGGATATATAGCTAGGTATGATCTAGGTAATCTATTAGGCTTTATCAGGAAAATAGGCTGGATATTTTAGGTAACAGAACTCGGAGAATCCCACTCTATACATATATCCAGTACTTTTTAGACGGGATTTTTCACTTTAATTCTCTTTATATCAGCTGACTTCTTTCTTTTCCCTCCAATTTCATTTCTGCTCTTCACATCTATTTCACACCTAGTTATATTTCTAAAGGGTATCACAACAGTGATGGGATTTTAAATATTTTGTATAGTGCTAATTTTACCTTAAAAATGTGCCAAAATGGAAACAATAGTGCCTTCATTTTATGTCCGATATTTTCATAATCACCACTAAGTATTTATAGCTACCAAAATATAAAAATATTTAGTTGCTGTATTAATACATAGTTCCCATTAAAAAGGCTCCGGAATGTTAAACTCCAGAATTAACGATACTTTATGTATTTTGTATCATTCCATTTCAATTAAAAAAGGAATCAAACTTAGATACCAGCGGAAAGGAATTTTTAATTAGAGACTACTTACTCGATAATCAAAGAGCCTCAGTCTCAGTTAAGACTAGACAGTAACAAATATAACCTGATCGGGAAATGTGTTTTATACAGAATAATCACGATCTGAATTCTCAGCACATAATTTCATTGGCAATAAGATGCAATTTACGTGCTATCAACAATATTACTTGTTTTTCTATAAAAGTATACCCTTATACCAATAAATATGTAGCTGGAATACGTTGTTCTGATTGAATATTATACTAAATGTTAATGGCAGTTTACAAAATAAAATCTTCAGACCATGGAACTAAGTATTCACATGGAACTAAGAATTTACAAATTCGGATAAATTCAAAGAAATGCAAATTTTTTCGCGTCGATTTTTTTGAAAAATTTTAAATGAACAAATAAGTGCCAAAATATTATCGAGTGCGTCATTCTAAATCCGTTAGTGCCAAAAATCGCACAATTATGCCACAAATCCCATCACTGTATCACAATGGATCTTATGGTTCTCCAAATGAAAGTGTACTTCCTTTAGTAAGTACACACCCCTTCAAATCTAAGGACTGAGATGGAAAAATGTTTAACATACATATATGTTAATAAAAATGAAACCACTAAACTTACAGTTTTGAATCTTTTTTTTATTTGATTGAAATTATTGTTACAATTTACAAAAAGAAATACTTTTATAGTTCTAATCACTAATGTTGAAATTTTGAACCTTTTTCGAAAACCCTTCCATTATGGTTTTTATACTGCTTTATGTCACTTTGTACGAACAGGTTGTCCATCTCCGTTTAAAATCTACCACACTTTTGGACACCCTTTTTGTGCTCTTCAGTTCTCTTTTAACAAGAGCCCAATATCTCTCCACTGGACTCAGCTCCAGGCAGTTTGGAGAAATTGCCTCTCTTGGTACAAATACCACATTATTGTTCTTTTACCACTCAAGACCTTACTTACCATAGTGACAGATGCCAAATCAGGGCAAAAATAAGTGGACACACTAAGAAGTCTTATGAATGGAAGCATCCTTATTTGTAAACATTTCTTGATGTAAATTTCGGTATTTATAGAGCCCTTTGTAACAAATGTTTGGCTTTTTTGCAGCAACTGCATATTGCTTGCCATACCAAGAACTTTTTGGGAAATTTTGTCTGCTTTTGGGTCCTAAACTTTTCTGCAACATTCCCTCGAGCATCAGCAACATCAAAATTTTGACCCGGAAGCTGCGAAAAATCTGCCAGAACATACGTTTCGTCATCCATTATGCAGCAGGAATATTTTTTTTATAAAATTTGACTTCAATTTCCCTGCTCTGTTTTTGGCCTCTAAATTTTTAGCACCGTTCCTGTCAGGAACTTTTTGAGCCTTGTATGTTTCTAAACCTGCATTGGCTTTAACTTTTCGTACCAAATAGTCCGAGCACTGTGCTAACCGGGCTGCTTTCCTACCGGATGTGTTGGGAGCTCTTTTGAAAATGCTTTCTATTTTATTGGCTTAATAAACATCATGTGAACCATTCCTTCTACCTGAACCAGGTTTTCTATCAACGGACAAGTTCTCCCGGTACTGTTAAATAACATTGGAAACAGTTTGACGGCAGACCTTTGATTGTTTGGCCAACTTTTTGTAGGACCAAGTTGTGTTTTGTTGAAAATATTTAATAATTTTAGTACGCACTTTTTTCTGGTCACTCATTTTAATCAGATTAACAACAAATGAACATAATTGACATTAAACATAATAACTGACATGCTTTACAAAGGTAACTTGATCAAAAAAAAAAATTAAATAAAACTTGGGTTAAATGTTTTAATGAAAAACGTGTGTGTCGATCTCAGTCCTTATCTATCATTCAGTTTTAATATAATTTTTGAGTATTTTTCATATAAACATTGTATTCGTGATTTAAACATTGCTACATTTTAATTGGCTGGAAATATTTCTGCAGAGTTTTTTTCTCCTACGAAATTTCCAATATATATAGTGCTTTGTGTGATTTACTGGTCAATCAAATACAAATGCGTCACCTACAAACGTCTGGAAAGAGTTTCTTTATCGCATTAAAAATTTCAATGTCGCAAGAACTACTTATAAACAAGTAAGAGAGTTTTATTCAGCTGTGGCGAATAAAAATTTAAAACATTATTTGGTGAAAAAAAATTTTGATGAAAAAAATGGTGTTTGTGAAAAAAATCGGGTTAAAAAATATTTTTCTCGAATTTGACCCATTGTATGTCTGAATTATATACCTCGTTGAAAAGATCATTGAAAAATCTACCATTAGATATCCCATATTGTCTATATTAATGACTTAGTAATCCAGATATAGATCAAAAGTAGGTAAAAAATCGAGATATTCGGTGCTTTTTGCTTATATCTCAGCCATTGCAACAGGACTATAGCGGATGTATTAATGTATTAATCATGTATGTCTAACGAAAGTTGATTTCAACATACATACGGACTTGGATATTTCGATCCACAAATGATAAATGTAGAAGTTACAAACGGAATGACAAACTTATATATAACTTTGCCACTGATGGTGAAGGGTATAAAAATAACCCATGTTACGACGTGCAGTAAGGGTATTTAAATAGAAATTGAAAACATTTTTAATTTTCAAAACGATTTGTATAAAGATGCCCAAAATGTGCTTCTCGGGTATATGCAAAATTGAAAAGTATGCAAATTTGCTTCTTTTAAATCCTACAAATATCATTGTGTAGAGAATCTCTTAAAAAATGTATATATTTTTTAAAAATTAAAAGAATCATAGAAGAATTTTTGCAAAAACAAGGCAAAACTTTTATTCTACTACATTTCTTCTATAGTCACAAGAAGTTTTACTCAAATCTGACTATCCAATAAGAATTTACAGATTTAATTAAATTTTTTTTAAATTCCCCCACCGTGTGATAGTGATGGGATTTGTGGCACAGCAATGCAATTGTTGCCATTTTGCATTAGTGGCATTCAAAACCACTAATGCACGATCAATACTATTTTGGCAATTTCTACAATTTTTAAAATTTTCTAGTTTTGAGCATTAATTACGGAAATGGATATTAAAAATGATTAAGCAATCTCTTAAAAATAAACAAGCTATTATATCCACCAACAATATAATATGGGCACCGATTTTTGTGAATTTCGTATAAAAACTTTTATTTGGTTGACCCGATTAAGTGGCTCTTATATGGGACCTATAGCAATCATGGACGTAGTGTCACAAAATCCAGTAGCACGACTTTTACACACATACAACTGATCTATTAAAAATGTTGGTTCGATGTCGATATTTTTAAGACATTGTTTAATATGTTTTTCTGAAGAGGTTTATATATATAAGAGCTATGGCCAATTATTGACCGATCTTCACAAAATTTTGTACAACGATTTCAATCAATATGAGGATTATTTATTTTGTTATATGGTGCTCTTGTCTGTTGGATGGTTCTCGATAGATCCACCTACCGTAGTTCCTATGATGGGATCCTAGTCACACCAAATATTTTTACTTTCTGACTTCCTGCTGGCCTTATGGTCAGGAGTGTTGCTCTCAATGCTGCCATAATACTTGATACTATTGGCATATGGAACCGGAGGAACTTCGGCCATGAGACCACATTGGGATAACTCCTAGATGAACTCTAGGACAACATTGACTACTCAACTCATGTGGTATCTTAATTGTTAACTGGAACGGGTGTGTCTTTTAGACTACCGAATCCGTCTAGTGTTCTTCAGGCTGAGATCCGTGGGTAGGTTGAATGTACGTAGTCGATATTCAGATTATGTCAGGCTAAATTCGATGTGAACTCTAGATCAACATTGAATACTCAACTCATGTGGAATCTTAACTGTTAACTGGAACGCGTTTGTCTTTTAGACTACCTAATCCGTGTAGGGTTCTTCAGACTTAGATCCTTGGATTGAGCTGAATGTACGATATTCCGATTATTTCAGGCTTATTTCGATATTTCAGGCCGCCCTGAAATTCCTTATGGTTCTCTACACGACATACAATCTGGCCCTTGGATGCCGGACATCTCTGAACGAGATGGCGAGACATTCAACAGCTGGACTTTTTGGAAAATGTATTGATGAGTTTGACCGATTGGTGGGTGGTCCGCTCTAATCGAGTAAACGCTGGCTACAAGGGGGACCCTATGTTTGCGCGTAAACTAAGCATGAATGTCGTCGAACTACAGTAATGATAGACATTTCGTGTACGGAACGTGGTCGCAAAGATAGCCGATCTGCTCGCTAGGAGATTGAATTTCCAATATGATGCTTTTGTTTGATGATAAAGTACGAAGAGTTTGTAAAATACCTTCTCTGCCATTTCCCGGCCCTAACTGACCAGAATTTGAAGCTTGGTTGCAGACTAAAATTGTTTTTCTCTTCCTCACTCCTTTTGTTTGGGAAGTAATATAATTTAGGTCGATTAATCGAGTACCTGGAGCAAAAAGTGTATTTTTTATAGTTATAACTTTGATGATTAAATTAAATAAAAATAATGGCGCCCTTTTTAAAAAATGTTCACTCCTTGTGGTGGTTCAACGCACTTAAAGACGCTGATTTTGAGCTCACTTTTCTGTAGACCAAAAACGGTTAAATATATTGCAAATCTGATTTCACCATTAATACAGAAAAATGTGCTCAAAATCCGTGTCTTTAGGTGCGTTAAACCACCACAAGGAGTGAAAATTTTCCAAAAACAGGACGCCAATTATCTTATTTATGCAAAAACCTTCAAAAAATGATTATACCCGAAAAACAAATGAAGTGACCTGGTCACAAACGAACTCTAATATATACATATATACTTCTTTTTATTTATATAAATGAATTGATATTGTAGATATCGCTTAAAAAATCTTTCCATTTGGAACGATCATTGGCTAGAGCTTTGATTTGGATTCATAACCTGTTGTAGCTTTCGACTTCTCTTCTTACCATCATCACCCAAGTGTTTCATGGGTGACCAGGGGGTGACCTTGCGGATTCCAATCGAGTGCCTCTCTGCTGATTTCATTACATTACATGACCTACTTAGAATATGGCCAATCCAATCGGTGGACAAACAAGCAAATATCATCCGCATAGTCTATATCGTTTAGATGTTCGCTTAGATTCCAGCGTATGCCATAAAGAGTATCGATGTTTATTTGTTCCATGCCCCATCTAGGAGGATATGGAATAATGTGGGAGATAAAACGCAACCTTGTCTAACACCTACGTTGAGCGACTCTCTTTTCCATCGAACCTTACGTTAGGTTCAGCCCCATTATATAGCTCACGGCTTAGGACAACAATCTTGTCTGGTATATCTTGGCTCCTAAGGGCAGCCCATATGGCAGATCTATATACGGTGTCAAAAACACGTTCAAAGTCGACAAATAGCTGAGATCGCCTTTCTTAGGAATAGTTACAATCACTCTTGCTTTCCAGCTGTCTGGAATTTGTAGAAGAGGTGTAAGTGCTTCGGTAACAGGTGCTGCCCCATATTTTAGCAGTTCAGCTTGCACAGCGTGGGGGCCAGCGGCTTTAAAATATCTTAATTTTAACAATATCGACTGTATTTCGTGGTATGTTGAGGGAGATGTTGATATATCTCTGCACGAATTGCGGCGATGAGAAAGCCAAAGGCAATTATTGATATTAAAATCAATGTCATTCGGAGTTACTCATAGGGACTACAATAACTAATTGATCGTAGGGTTATAAAAAAGTATATTATCCAGCCATTACCATACTACTTCTAAGTAATGAAGACTGCATGCTGAAGTCATTACAACGTATGTTAATAAGCAACGGCATGTAATTACCAAGTTTTCACTGAGAAATTGTGTTTATCAAAGTTATAGCTATAAAAATACAGTTTTTGCTCGAGGAATTCGATTAATCGACTTAAATTATTTGAATATTAACAGACCATCTAAAATATTGAAAGTTTAGTAGAGAAACGAATTTCCAATCGTCTCCTCTAGTTTTTGTTAAGTTGCTAATAAAATAATGAATTTAATATGCCTTCATTATTTCTTAGTATGTATTTATCATAAAAATTCATATTTTATTTTGTTATTAAAAACCGTTAAAAAGCCTGTCCGGTTTATTATATCGACCCAATTATTAAATGCCCCCTTAAATGGCCACATTAAGTTAGTTGTTTTTTTTTAATTTTTTTCCTCAATCTTTCCATTTACATAAATTAATTCAGTTTCATCTGAAAAAAAAACAACTAAGTACGAGTGTTTTTTATAAAAAAAAGCTTTAATATTTTTTTATTTTTAATTTAAATAAATTAAATTAAAAAAAGTTTGACTTTGTTGTTTAAACGAGTTTTTTTTTTCTCACTCAAAAAACAATAACAGTTGTTAAGGAAAAAAAAAGCGATCATCTGAGAAAAAACAACAGCAAAGCTTAATTTATTAATTAAACAAAATTTTATCATAATTGTTGAAAACATCATGATGTTTACCATTGAATTTTAATTAAAAATCAAATAATATTAAATGAAATCTAATATAAACAAATAATTTGTTGTAGTTTCGTTAAAGCAGTTCCTTGTTTATTTATTTTTTCTTACATTTTAATTAAATTGTTTTAAATTAATGTTAATAAAAACATTAAATATTTAGATAACAAATGTATTAACTTTTAAAAAAAAAAAAAAAAAAAAAAAGATTAGTTAAAAGCCTGTTGTATTGTATTATTATAAAATTGCTAAGTATATTGCAATATATAATTTAATATCGTCATAAAAGGGAAATAAAATTCTGTTGCAAAAATACCTTCTAATGATGAAATTTAACAAAAACAAATTCTTAAATTATGTAAGATTTGATTACATTATTGCGGAAATAAATTGATAATAATAAGTAATAAAATGGCTGATAATATTACTTGTTTAATATATTTAACAAAGTTTTAAAATAGATACTTGTAAGAAAAAGTTCTTAATAAATTGAAACAAATATTTAGCTTTCAAGCTAAATATTAATGAAATTTGTTACATTATTAAAAAAGAAACATATAAGGTTAATTCACAAGGTCTCTTATCATGTCATATTGTCATAATGTCCTAATATATCACAATGGTTTTTATTGGTTTTCAAGCAAACAATGTTCTAAAATAATACTACTTTCTATGCTATGTTTATTGTGTTATCATAACGAACCAGCAGAGACCAATGCCGAATGCCTAAGAGTCGGTTAAGCTGAGCCGCCGATTCGTGATATATTAGGACATTATGACAATATGACAGATAAGACCGCTTGTGAATTGGTCAATTAAGTGTATGTCTTAACAATGCGGGATTTACAATAGATGGCGTATCTTCTGAGCACGGTTTTTGGTTTTTTATAACTTATATGGCATTTTGAAGGTACATATCTGTCATTTATTCCCATTTAGTTATTGAACATTATAGTGTAAACAACGTTTTTATTTTTTGCTTCGAAAATGTCGAATTTTGTGCCAACAAAGCATCATATGCGGGAAGTTTTACTTTACTTATTTTATTTAAAAAAAGTATTCCATCGGTTTAACGTGCGTAAGACAAGGAAGACAAATACCGCCCAGACCAGCCAAACAAGTTTGAAAACCAAGAACTGGAGGCATTACTCCATGAATATTGTTGTAAAACTCAACAAGAGCTTGCAAAATCATTGGCAGCTACTCAAAACGTTGGAGAGCAGCAGGATTCATCCAAAAATAGGAAAATTGGGTACCATACGAATTAAAGCCGAGAGACCTTGAACATGCAAAACACAGCAGTTCTAGGAGACAGTCCCGAAGTAGTGATTTTACCTAACATTTAGGGTGGGAACTAGTTACTTCAATAGCTACGTGATTAGTTTTTGACCCTTCTTGACTACAATGAGCCTGTCTAATAGCTGGTCCAAAGTAGTCAACGCATTGGATTCACATACTGGTTAAATAGTGTCAGTTACCTTACTAGCTACCTAAATGGTAACTTGATCAGCTACATAACTAGTTAATTTAACATGTACGGGTGCTAATTGGCCTCAAATTGTCAGCTAAAAAAACATATCATAGGCAGTCCAATAAACGATAGCTAGTGAACAAACCTTTCTTCGACAACTCTCCAATGGATTGATTCTGGTGGGTAAAATAACTACTTTCTAAAGTGTAATACAAAATAAACTTTTAAAGTGACTTCACTAAAGGTAACTAAGAGACACTAAAGTGATTATTGACTTCATGCTATGTGCATGGCATATCAGTATACTTAAGCAAAAATAAAAATTAACTGTATGAAAATTATATCAACAAAATTTCTATAAAACCAGTTTGAACGCTTTACTCACAAAACGTTTAAAGTGACTACACTCCAGATTACTTAGAGACACTTAAGTGACAATTGTTCCTAGATTACCTGGGATATATAAAGTAACCACTTCTATTCTCTATGCACTACAAAGAGCACATACGTGTCAAATCACCAAAATATATATATTGGAGTCAGCGAAGTGATAAGACATTTGGGATACATTGACTACTTGCTTAACTTAACTTCTAGTGGGTAAAATAACAACTTTCTTAAGTGCAGGATAAAATACACGTTTCAAGTGACTGCACTCCAGATTACTTAGAGACACTTAAGTGACAATTGTCTTCACGCTAGATTACCTGGGATGTATAAAGTAACCATTTGTCTTCTCTCTGCACTACAAAGAGCACACACGTGTCAAATGACCAAAATATATATATATTGGAGTCAGTCAAGTGATAAGACATTTGTGAGGATTACTGTCTATAGGGGATACATTGACTTATTGCTTTATAGCTGGGAAGTGTTCTAGCTGCTGTACCGAACGCAGATCACTCGTTTGAAGCGAGCATATTCCATCATGACAACGTTCGGCCACCTGATGCAATACCTATTAAAAACTACTTATAATGAAGTGGTTGGGAAGTTTCGCCTCTCCTGCCTTATAGTCCAGACCTTGCACCGTTCGACTACTATTTGTTTCGATCGCTGCAGAACGCTCACTCTGGGATACGCTTCACTTAGGAACAGAGTATTCCAAATTGACTTGATTCGTTCTTGCCCTCAAAAGATGAGCAGTTCTTTTGGCTCGGAATCCAATTGTTGGGCCAAATATGGGAAAAGATCAAAGCTAAAGGTCAAAATAAAAATATTTTTAAAAATCTCGCAATTTTATGTCACACTCCCAACATATTAATTTTCTTTTAAAACTTTTATCTTCAATCATAAATCTTTCTAAAGTTCAATTGTAGCTTCAGTCGTGGGTCTTCCCACAGTAAAACTTTAGCTTCAATCATAGGTCTTTCTAAAGTTTAATTGTAGCTTCAATCGTAAGTCTATCTAAAGCAATATTTTAGCTTCAATTGTATTTCTTTCTACAGTTCAATGCTTTTTTAAATCGGAAAGTATTTATGTTCTTCAATTCTAGCTTCAATAGTAGATCTTTCTAAAGTAAACTTTTTACTGCAATCGTAGGTGTTTCTCAAGTTAAATTTAAACTTCAATCGTAGGCCATTCTAAAGTAAAATTTTAACGTTAAACGTAGATCTTTCAAAAGATCAGTTTTAGATTCAATCGCAAGGGTATTATGCTGTTAAATTTTAGCTTCAATCGTAGGTCTTTCTAAAGTTCAATTTTAGGTTCTATCTAAGGTCTTTATATTGCTCAATTTTAGCTTCAATCGCAGGCCTTTCTTTAGTAAATTTTTTACTGCAATCGTAGGTATTTATGTTGTTGAATTTTAGCTTCAATCGTAGGTCTTTCTTTAATAAATTTTTTACTGCAACCGTAGGTCTTTATGTTGTTGAGTTTTAGCTTCAATCGTAGGTCTTTCTTTAGTAAATTTTTTACTAAAATTTTAGCTTCAGTCGTAGGTCTTTATGTTGTTGAATTTTAGCTTCAATCGTAGGTCTTTCTTTTATAAATTTTTACTGCAATCGTAGGTCTTTATGTTGTTGAATTTTAGCTTCAATCGTAGTTCTTTATGTTGTTGAATTTTAGCTTCAATCGTAGGTCTTTATGTTGCTCAATTTTAGCCTCAATCGTAGGTCTTTATGTTGCTTAATTTTAGCTTCAATTGTAGCTCTTTCTTTAGTAAATTTTTTACTGCAATCGTTGGTCTTTATGTTATTGAATTTTAGCTTCAATCGTAGTCTTTATGTTGTTGAATTTTAGCTTCAATAGTAGGTCTTTCTAAAGTTCAATTTTAGGTTCTATCGTAAGGACTTTATATTGCTCACTTTTAGCTTCAATCGTAGGTCTTTCTTAAGTAAATTTTTTACTGCAATCGTAGGTCTTTATGTTGTTGAATTTTAGCTTCAATCGTAGGTCTTTATGTTGTTGAATTTTAGCCTAAATCGTAGGTCTTTATGTTGCTCAATTTTAGCTTCAATTGTAGGTCTTTCTTAAGTAAATTTTTTACTGCAATCGTAGGTCTTTATGTTGTTGAATTTTAGCTTCAATCGTAGGTCTTTCTTTAGTAAATTTTTTACTGTAATCGTAGGTCTTTCTTTAGTAAATTTTTTACTGTAATCGTAGGTCTTTATGTTGGTGAATTTTAGCTTCAATCGTAGGTCTTTATATTGCTCAATTTTAGCTTCAATCGTAGGTCTTCCTTTAGTAAATTTTTTACTGCAATCGTTGGTCTTTATGTTGCTCAATTTTAGCTTCAATCGTAGGTCTTTCTTTAGTAAATTTTTTACTGCAATCGTAGGTCTTTATGTTGTTGAATTTTAGCATCATTCGTAGGTTTTTATGTTGTTGAATTTTAGCTCCAATCGTAGGTCTTTATTTTGCTCAATTTTAGCTTCAATCGCAGGTCTATCTTTAGTAAATTTTTGACTGCAATCGTAGGTTTTTATGTTGTTAAATTTTAGCTTCAATCGTAGGTCTTTCTAAAGTTCAATTTTAGCTTCTACCGTAAGGTCTTTATGTTGCTCAATTTTAACTTAATCGTAGGTCTTTTTTAATTAAAATTTTAGTTTTAAACGTAGATCTTTCTAAAGTTCAATTCTAGCTTCAGTCGTGAGTCTTCCTAAAGTTCAATTCTAGCATCAGTCATAGATATTTTTAAAGTTCAATTGAAGCTTCAATTATAGGCCTTTTTAAAGCTCAATAGAAGCTTCACTGATAGGTCTTTGTAAAGTTCAATTTTAGCTTCAATCGTAGGTCTTTATGTATTTCACTTCCAGCTTTAATCATAGGTCTCTCTAAATTTAAATTTAAGCTTCAATCGCAGATTTATGTAATTGAACTATAGATTCATTCCTTGGTGTTTCTAAAGTTCAGTTTTAACTTCAATCATAGGTTATTCTAAAGTTAGATTTTAGCTTCAATCATAGGACTTTCTAAAATTCAGTTTTATCTTTAGTCATATGTCTTTCCAAAGTTAGATTTTAGCTTCAACCACAGGTCTTCACGTAGTTCAATTTTAGCATTCAGCGTAGGTTACTAAAGTTCAATTTTAGCTCCAATCGTAGGTCTTTCTAGAGATACATTTTAGCTTCAATCGCAGGTGTTTCCAATGTTGAGTCTTTGCTTCAATCTTAGGTCATTATGTTGTTTAATTTTAACTTCAATCGTAGGTCTTTGTAAAGTTCAATTTTGTCTTCAGTCTTACTTGCTTCTAAAGTTCAATTTTAGCTTCAAACACAGGTCTTTATGTAGTGCAATTTTAGCTTCAATCGTTTGTCTTTCTAATTTTAAATTTTAACTTCAATAGTCGATCTTTAAGTAGTTCACCAAAAACCAACTAAAAATCTATAAAAATTTTAAATTTTATTAAATTTGTTTTATTATTATGCACAAGGCATAATAATATTGTATTCTTTGTCTCTATACTTTATTTGTTTAATGTTTTTCAGAATAACTTAAAAAATAATCTATAAACCTTAAAAAAAAATCAGACTAATTCTAAAAATTTGTATTCATTTTTCATATATGCATGTATTTCTGGTAATGTTGTTGATTTCTGTTTATTGTTTTATTAACAATCATTTCAATTAAATCAATTAATCATGATTTGTTTTTTTTTTTTTTTTTTTGTGAAGCACTTGAACGCCACTTCGAAAAAAATATAATTCTAAAAATATTTAACAAAGACAAACAGAGGCAAAAAACAACTTCAATAAATTTATTGCAAAAATTGTAATATGAATTTGACAGGCGGCAGACCTGTCAAAATATTTATGATTAAGATTTGTTAATATTTTTTTTTTTTAATGTTATTTAAAAAAAACGCATTAAATTGGTTTATAAATAAATATACAAATAAAATATTAGTTACATATTCCATACAGTGCCAAAAACAAGGCAATTTGTTGAAAAATTCATATAAAATTATAACTAGACAGAGTTTTTAAACAATAAATATAGTATTTGATATGTCAGACCCTCTACGTTTCGGACTAGGCCGCATCCCATTTTCTTTAGATTTGATCCGATTAAATACAGTTATATCTTGTATAATCTCACTCTTTTAAACACCCTGCTTTTGTTTTTATTTCTATAGTTTGAAAACAACAGCAACAATTTTAATTTTATACAAAAACAAATCAGTGTTAATCAATAAAATAAATAAATTAATTTAAATTATGTCAATATCTCATCAGGTTGAAAAATAATAAAACAAACAATAACAACATCATCAGCTGCAAATTAAATACAAGTACAATAACAACAATAATAACAATTCTGTGTGAGAGAGCACGAGTTGGTATGTGTCAGATTTATCGAGTGCAAGTGTTTTATTTACATATACACTTGGTTGCCTTTTTCATAGATATTTTTTTTTTTTTTTTTATATATAAAATTTGTTCAGTTAAATATAAATAAATTTATACTAATGGAAGGCAGGAATAATGCAGCATTAAAATTCAACGAATTTTATTAAACACTATAATTCCTTCTAGAATTTATAGTTAAAAACTATAAACATTTGGTTTAAGAAAAATGTTCCATTTTGATCTTCAGTAGTAGGTTTTTCTAAGGCTCAATTTTTGCTTCAATCGTAGGTCTTTCTAAATCTCAATTTTAGCTTCAATCGTAGGTTTCAAACGCTCAATTTTAGCTTCAGTCTTAGGTTCCTAAAGCTCCATTTTGATCTTCAAAAGCTCATTTTTTGCTTCAATCATAGGTCCTTCTAAAGTTAAATTTTGAATTCAATCATAGGTCTTACTTAAGTTTAATTTTAGCTTCAATCGTAGGTATTTCCAAAGTTAAATTTTAGCTTCAATCGTTGGTCTTTCTAAAGTCAAATTTTTGCATCAATCGTAGATATTTGTAAAGTTCTGTTTCAGCTTCAACCATAGGTCTATCTATGGTTCAATTTCAGCTTCAATCGTAGGGGTTTCTAAGATTAAATTTTTGCTTCAATCATAGGTATTTCTAAAGCTCAATCAGCTTCGATCATTGATTTATCTAAAGGTTAATTCTGGCTTCTATGATAGGTCTTTCTAAAGCTCAATTTTAGCTTCAATCGTAGGTCTTTCGATAGTTAAATTTTTCCATCTATCGTAGGTCTTTCGATAGTTCAATTTTGGCTTCAATCGCAAGACTTTCTAACGTTCAATTTCACCTTCAATGATATATCTTTTTAAAGCTACAGTTCAGCTTCTAGTGTAGGCCTTTCTAAAGTCAAATTTTGGCTTGAATCATAGGTCTTTCTAAAGCTCAATTTTAGCTTCAATCTTAGGTCTTTCTAAATTTAAATTTTGGCATCTATCGTAGGTATTTCTATAGTTCATCTTTGGCTTCAATCGCAAGAGTTTCTAAAGTTCAATTTCACCTTCAATGATATATCTTTTTAAAGCTACAGTTCAGCTTCTAGTGTAGGCCTTTCTAAAGTTAAATTTTGGCTTGAATCATAGGTCTTTCTAAAGCTCAATTTTAGCTTCAATCTTAGGTCTTTCTAAATTTAAATTTTGGCATCTATCGTAGGTATTTCTATAGTTCAACTTTGGCTTCAATCGCAAGAGTTTCTAATGTTCAATTTCAGCTTCAATGATAGTTCGTTTTAATGTTACAGTTCAGATTGTAGATATTTCTAAAGATAAATTTTGGCTCCAATCATAGGTATTTCTAAAGTTCAATTTCAGCTTCAATCATAGGTCATTCAATTTCAATTTTCGCTTCTATCGTAGGTCTTTCTAAAGTATAATTTTTGATTCAATCCTAGATCTTTGTAAAGTTCAGTTTTAGCTTCAATCATAGGTCTTTTTATAGTTCAAGTTTAGCTTCATTTGTAGGTCTTTCTAAAGTTACATTTTGGCTTCAATTATAGTTCGTTCTAAAGTTACAGATCAGTTTCAATTGTAGGCCTTTCTAATGTTCAATTTAAGCTTCAACTACAGGCCTTTCTAATGTTAAATTTTGGCTTCAATCATAGTCCTTCTAACGTTCTATTTCAACTTCAATCATTGTTCTTTCTAAAGTTCTATTTCAGCTTCAATCACAGGTCTTTCTAAAGTTAAATTATAACTTCAATCACAGGTCTTTCTAAAGCTCAATTTTAGCTTCAATCGTAGATCTTTCTAAATTTAAATTTTGGCTTCAATCGAAAGACTCTCTAATGTTCAATTTCTGCTTCAATGCTAGATCCTTTTTAAAGTTACAGTTTAGCTTCAATCGTAGGCCTTTCTAAAGTTCAATTTTAGCTTGAATCATAGGTCCTTCTAAAGTTATATTTTAGCTTCAATCGTAGGCCTTTCTAAAGTTAAATTTTAGCTTGAATCACAGTTCCTTCTAACGTTCAATTTTAGCTTCCATCATTGGTCTTTATGTACTTTAATTATGGCTTCAATCTTGTAAAGTTTAACTAATAATACATTTGAAATTTCTGTAGGGTGTTTCACAAATAAATATATGTTTTTAATTTCTTTTTATCCATTAAAATTTACAATATTTTTCCATGTACAATACGTGTTAAATATCACATATTGCTGTGCATTACAATTTAACCATCAATATATATTTTATTTATAACTTGTTCAATAATTTGCTGAGTTTTATATCTATTTATTTGCTAATTGTTTGCGAGTGTGCGAGCACAGCCAAAAGAAATCAATCAATAATCTATTAAATATGCTAAAAATTGTTCAAGGAGTAGTAGTAGTAAATATGAAAACTGCTCACAGAAAATACACTGACACAAAGTTTCATATAAAATTTCCAAATATTTTTTCATGATCCAATAAACTAAAAAACATTACTTAAAGTTGCTAATGTATTCTTAAATATTTTTTTAAACTTTAACTTCAACTCAAAATTATTTGATCGTTTGTTGGCCATTTTTCTAAGTGTACTTTTCTCTACATTTGCAATTAATTACAAAAATATTTGTTTATAAAACATTTAGACAGCTAGATGATCTTGTGCATTTTGTTCAAACTATTTTTCAACAGTATTTATCAATCTTATAACTTGGTAATTGATCATTAGTTTTCGTGCCTGTACGTATGTCTTTTAATATAACAACAGATGTTTGTTCTCATAAAATAACTTCGTATTGATTTATGTTAATGAGCGGGGAATTTAAAATTAGAATTGAAAGAAATATTTAACACAGGTTTCATATGGCATGTTAAGCAATTTCGCAGTTAATATCAAATATCATTTATAGAGTTTTCTTGATTAATACGGCATTCTAAACAGAGTTAGTGGTGAATAGGTTGAAATCAATAAACAGTGGGTCTATTAATTTCTGAAGCTAACTTAGTTTGTACAAATAAACACGATTAAAGTTTAACTAAGATTGTATAAATAGCCTCGATTAAAGCTTAACTAAGACTGAATAAATACACATGATTATAGCTTAGCTAAGACTGTATAAATAGGCAAGATTAAAACTTAACTATAACTGTATAAATAGCTTCAATTAAAGCTTTACTAAGACTGTATAAGTACATACGATTAAAGCTTTACTAAGACTGTGTGAATAGCCACGATTGCAGCTTAACTAAGACTGTAAATTAAATAGCTTCGATTAAAGCTTAACTAAGACTTTGTAAACACACACGATTGAAGCTTAACTAAGACTGTGTAAATAACCACGATTAAAGTTTAACTAAACTTGTGTAAATAGCATCGATTAATGCTAAATTAAGACTGTGTAAATAGCCACGTTTAAAGTTTAACTAAACCTGTGTAAATAGCCTCGTTTAAAGCTTAACTAATACTGAATAAATACCCACGATTAAATCTTGACTAAGGCTGTATAAATAACCACGATAAAAGCCTACCTAAGACTGTAGAAATAGTCAGGATTAAAGCTTGACTAATGGGTCGATTATGGATGGCAACCGAACTTCAGTTGCGTTGTCAGTTGCCTAAATGGTATTACAGATGGCAACTGGCAGCTATCATTTCTATTGCTAAATTGGCAACTAGAAATTTGTGGTTGCCCTCTGGCAACGCAACTGAAGTTCGGTTGCCATCCATAATCGACCTATAAGACTGTATAAATAGCCATGATTAAAACTTAACTAAGACTTTATAAAGAGACACGATTTAGCCTTAATCTTAGGTCTGTCTAAAGTAAAACTATAGCTCCAATCGCAGGTCTTTCTAAGGATACATTTTAGCCTCAATCGTAGGTTTTTCTAAAGTTAAAAAATAAATTCAATCATAAGTCTACGATTGGAGCTAATTAAACTTTAGCTCTAATCGTAGGTCTTTCTAAGGTTAAATCTTACCCCCAATCATTGGTCTTTCTAAAGTTAAACTTTAGCTCCAATCGTAGGTCTTTCTAACGTTAAATTTTAGCCTCAATCGTAGGTCTTTCTAAAGTTAAAAAATAGATTCAATCATAAGTCTATCTAAAGTTAAACTTTAGCTCTAATCGTAGGTCTTTCTAAGGTTAAATCTTAGTCCCAATCATTGGTCTTTCTAAAGTTAAACTTTAGCTCCAATATTAGGTATTTCTAAGGTTAAATTTTTGCCTCTATTGTATGCCTTTCTAAGGTTAAACTTTAGCTCCAATCGTAGATCTTTCGAAGGTTAAATTTTAGGCTCAATTATAGGTCTTTCTAAGGTTAAATTTTAGCTCCAATCATATGACTTTATAAAGTTAAACATTAGCTCCAATCGTAGATCTTTCTAAGATTAAATTTTAGCCTCAATCATTAGTCCTTCTAAGGTTAAATCTCAGCCTCAATCGTTGGTCTTTCTAAAGTTAAAAGATAGATTCAATCGTAGGTCTTTCTAAGGTTAAATTTTAGCATCAATCGTAGGTCTCTCTAAGGTTAAAAAATAGATTCAATCGTAGTGGTTTCAAAGGTTAAATTTTATCCTCTATCGGAGGTCTTTCTAAAGTTAAGTTTTAGTCACAATCATAGGTCTTTCTAAGGTTAAAAAATTGATTCAATCGTAGGACTTTCTAAGGTTAAATTTTAGCTCCAATCGTAGGTCTTTCTAAAGTTAAAAAATAGATTCAATCGTATGTCTTTCTAAGGTTAAATTTTAGCTCCAATCGTAGGTCTTTCTAAGGTTAAATTTTAGCACCAAACATGGGTATTTCTAAAGTTAAAAAATTGTTTCAATCGTTGGTCTCATGTTAAATTTTAGGCTCAATCATAGGTATTTCTAAGGTTAAATTTTAGCTCCAATAGAAGGTCTTTCTGAGGTTAAATTTTAGCCTCTATCGTAGGTCTTCTATAGTTAAAAAACAGATTCAATCATACGTGTTTCTAAGGTTAAATTTTAGCCTCTATCGTAGGTCTATCTAAAGTTAAACTTTAGCTCCAATCGTAGGTCTTTCTAAGGTTAAATTTTAGCCCCAATCATATGTATTTCTAAAGTTCAACTTTAGCTCCAATCGTAGGTCTTTATAATATTAATTTTTAGCCCCTATCGTAGGTCTTTCTAATGTTCAATTCAATGAAAGCATGTCAAATACGTATTTCTTGTGCTTTTTGAAATTTTCAAATAAAATTCATAACATTTTCTATAATTTTTTAGCTAAAACTCCAGTTTATACACGTATTTATTTAAAAATTTTAAAAATTAATTAACATTTGTATGTTAAATACGGCTGCTAATGAAGCGTTAATGAAAATCTACGCTATTTTCTGAACTAAAATAATTCAAAAACACACTTATTAAAAATAAATAAAAGCACTTCAAAATCTAGAAAATAACAACAAATAACTAGACTGAGTGATACAAATTAAAAAATATATATATAAATATAAATATATACGCAAATAAACTAAAGATTTTTGTTAAAGGAATAAAAATAAAATTTCAAAATCAGAAGTCAGTTACAAAATAACAACGAACATATAAAGTTGAAGCGATAAACAAAATAAAAATAATAAAAAAAACATTAACAAAGAAAGAAAAAAACGAACATAAGCTAAAGCTTTAAAACTAAAATAAAAAAAAAAAAAAAACATAATTAAAACAACGTAAATATAAACAAAAAAAACTATACAATTTCATAGACCATGTCAGAATTACAAGTTTTAAGCAATCAATCTTCCACTTCCGATCGTTTTGAGTTTCAAAATTTCGATATAATACAAAACTATTCGGTGTTAATCAATAAATTAGAACAACTGGCATTGGGTGTTGATGCCACACTCGACAACATTGCTGTGGATCACAAAGCTGTCGAGTTAACTCTGGGCAATGGTGATTTATTGGGTGGTGATCCCATAACGGCCAGTCGTGCTGGACCACCTCATGTTACTTTAGCCCATGGCCTAGAGGAGGTGGAGTATTCGCGTGTGGTCAGTGATATATGGATTGGTGTGATTTTAACACTTTTAATAGTGTCTGTGATATTTTTTATATGCGCCTGCTTTTTGTATCACAAGTTTCAGCAGTGGAAAAACTCATGTAAGTGTGAATAAATTTAAATTAAAACACTGTTTTTAAAGTGTTTAAATATTATTTACTTTTAAAATAAACTTTTGTTGATTTTTAGAAAGTTTTAAAGAAGTTTTTAGTATTTTTAAATGATTTTTGAATAAATTATATAAAAATTAATATTAATCATACGCTCTAGGCTACGTATATAAACTAGAATTCCACAGATTACACAGATATGAATCAACTGGTTCCAGTAATATGGCAATAGAAAACAAAAAAAGAAAATGTCAAAATGATTGTGGTTTGGAAAATATGACAAATAAAGGGTTTTCCAACAAGAGGTGTTATTTTGGTATTCAAAGAAAAATGGCATTTTTTGAGATAAACGATCGGATGTTTATTTCATAACAAAGAGGAAGGTATGCCGTTAATAATAAAAAACAACATCAGCCAAATGGCCACCACGACCACGCTTACAGGCCATATCCTTTTCATGAAATTTTCCATAACCAAATCTCAAAGTGGCTGCCCTATGTCCTCGATAGCCTCACGAATTCTATCTTTGAGGTCTTGAATCGACGTTGGGCTGTTGGCGTAGACCTTATATTTCACGTGGCCCCAAAGGAAGAAGTCACAAGGTGTTAAATCACAAGATTGTGATCACCTCTTCGAGATATAACAACAAGGACCTAATCAGCAAATACACGACGTTGTTGATGATCGGCCGGCTTAAATCACATGATTGTGATCACCTCTTCGAGATATAATAACAAGGACCCAATCAGCAAATACACGATGTTGTTGATGATCGGCCGGCTTGAGTTCTTGTGTTAACTGAACTTTATAAGCCTTAAGACCCAAGTCTTTATGCAAAATATGGTGTAATGACGTTTGTGGAATGCCCAATTCCAAAGAACGTCGAGGAATGGACAAACCTGAGTTTTCTTCAACACTTTGGGCTACAGCAGCAATATTCACAGTTGTTCTTGAGCGACGTGCACGGGTTTTATTCTTCACATCATTAAGTTGTCCCAACAGCTCGAATTTGTCCACCAATTTCAGTATTGCGCTCCGACAAGGTGCTTCACGACGACCCAAAAATGCTATAGTTTTTTCAATGCGTTGTTGAAGCATGTATCGTTCCATTTTTAGTAATGGCGTAGTTTCTACTTGTCAAATGTCAAAGAATAAAAGCTTCAAAAGTGACAGCTACCGAAATACCGGGTGATTCAAAATAACACCTCTTGTTGGAAACCCCTTTATATATCACACTCGTTGCCGTTGGAAAATTGTATTTTATCTCTCGCTCTGCAAACCACAACCATTGAAAAGTGGTTGTAGAACGTCAAAATAACTGTATTTTGTTTCGTATCTGTGTAATCTGTGTAGAATTCTATTTTAAAGAACAAGAACTTTTGCTTAATTTATATTTAGCAAAAGTTTAAAAATTTATTGTTTAAAAAAGCTTAGCAGAGAAATTGATGTCTTTGCTTACTTTTTTCCCCTATAAAAACCAAATGAAAACTTGATCACAACTCTTAAGATTCCCATACACACAGAATAAAGGCATAGAACGGAAAGAGAGAGCAATAAAATGAATAAAATTACTTTCTTTTCACACATACGGGAGACAACTTTACACAAATTACAAAATGTTGACTACTATAGACAACCTACTGACATTTAACCAAATGTATGAAAAAGCAGATCCATCAGGCTTTTTATGTTAAGACAAAATATTCACCACTTTATACAACCTGCTGACATTTGATCAAGTAAATTAAAGTAAAAAATGCTGTGATAATCTGCAATTTTCTTCTAACAACATTCAAAGCTTTGTTTTGCTTACAAATTTAAAAAAGAAACCATCAACTGCTACCTTAAATTCATCAAAAAAGAGTTTATTTTAACAATAAATATCAATCATACGCCATGAAGTGCAATAAGCTATTTTCATATTTATAATAATTTAAACGTAGTTTTTCGTAACGTCAGTATATCGTCATGATAATAAATAACCAGGGATTGAGATAATGGAGCTTAGTATCTGAAATTTCAAAATGTTTAATACAAAATCCAGTTTTTTTATTTAAAAAACACATTGAGAATTAGTTTAAACTATAAAAACTAAGGGTCGTTGTACGAAAATTTACATATACATACATAATTATCACATTTTAAATGGTTTTAATTAGCATTATGTCAAAAGAAACTATCAATTTCGATTTGTTTAATTTAAACAATCCATAAATTAAGTTAGCATGGATTGCTTTCAATTATAGGAGTACACTCGAGGGCTTTTAAGCTCATTATGACGCCTTTAAAGAATAAAAATTTACCACCCTAATTTGAAGTTATGAGGGAAGCTATCACCAAGACATCTTAGTCAGCTTTTTTGCTGAACGGAACAGTCACATATAAGTTATTATATTAATTCAACTTCCTCCTCGTCCGAACAACTTTTAACTATTTATCTATAGCCAAAAGAGTCTTAAAAAGGATTAATTTCTATTCTACGATCTCAAACACAACCAACTATAGACTGCCAGTTTTACGCCAACTATTCATTAGCCAACTAATGCCCTCCTTCATCTTCAAGCTCAAGAACCCATAATAATTGTAGAGCCTAGAATCTTTTTTTAGATAGTGATACTAGTAGATCACTTGTGTTCAATCGCCCTCAGTTTTTATTCATCGGAGAAAGGCTACTCGCTTTACGCACATTAATGGCCAATTCATTACCTCTTACATCCTCATGCCCACACGTAAAAAAAATATATAGTTGTACATGTTAAACATAACCATTTCAAAATTTTTAACAATATTATGATCACTGTAATTAAGTATATGATTGCGGTAATCATAATATGTTTAAGTTACCATTCACACATTCGTGATCGGATATCCTATCGTATCGAAAAATTATTTCTATATGATAAGTATAATAAAGTGTACTAAATTTCTGGCTCGATATCAAATGCCATAATCTCGAATATGAAAATTACGATCAGTTTTACACGACATCGAATGCGATAATTCAGCGACAATTCGAATATATAAAGCAAAAACAATGAATTGCTTTTGAACACCAAATGAAGGAGTTCAAGCGATGAGTTTCCTAAATGGCAACAGAGGAGAAACAGATTTAAAACCAACATCTGCTTGGCAGATCATTCAGTGAAGCTACTCAAGATCAACTCGTGCGTGTTGTCATATTCAGGAACGAATCTGAATGCTTCATATCCCAACCAAATTGAGATATTATGTATAGCTGAAGCAGGTATTTTTGAGCTTTCTCAAGAACAACTCATGGTCTTTTCCAACCTACGATTAGCTATGATTGCTTCATATCCCATTATTTTTTAGAATTCAAAAGAACATCCCAAGTCTCATTATATTTTTAAAACTACGATTAGCTATTATTGCTTCTTATCCCAGCCATTTCGCAAAAACAACCCAGGTCTCATGGTCTTTTCCAAACTACGATTAGCTGTGTATCTTAAACAGGCAATCGCTTTCTTTGTTAAATGTTCACATACATAATTGGAAGGTGATCAGAGTTTCTGAATATGAAAAGTTTTTTAGAAAGTTTGCGATCATAATGAACAAGGAGTTCTTGAAGTCTCTTTGTAAAAGACGTTGTATCTTAAGCAGGCAATCGCTTTGTTGGAAGGCCTGTGGTATGGAGCTAGACTGTATGTGGTAACATTGGGAAGGGGATTCTCGCCGGCCTAGCCCATTACTCTGATACTTAAGGTTCCTATGCATAATTGGAAGGTGGTCAGAGTCTGTGAATATAAAGTGTTTGTTAGAAAGTTTGCGATCACAATGAATCAGGACTTCTTGACGTATCTTTTATAAAATACGTTGAAAAGAGAACTTTGGAGAAGAATCTAGTTTCCTCCTTCTAAAACAACTATCGACAATATCGAAACAACTATCAAAAGCGCCACATTTCTTAAACAGGCAATTGTTTTAATGGGATAGAAATAGATTGGTTATGGTATATGAATCTGAAGATGAACTTAAATTGTTAACTATGTTTCTTAAGCAGACAATCGCTTTGTTGAAAGGTAAATGGGATGGAGGTAGACTGGAACTGTTGGTTACTGATACTCTAAGATATAATCAAAAGTCAAAGATATAGTCAAAGTCCCCTGACTGAGGTCTTTATCAGCCCAATTTACTCTATTACGGGTGTTTGGTACTTTTTCGAAAAATGTATTTTGGTACTATTTTAAGACCCTTTGGATCTTTTAAACCAATAAGCATAGAAATAAATTTTAGATCGTATTCTTTACTTAACAAAAAATACGAAATATGAATTTGGTACTTTTTGGAAATTCGAACCCTTAAGGGATAAAAATTGTGCTTATTTTTTTGGTACTTTTTTCATAAAATATCATTTTCAATAAATTGACATAGACATATGAATATTTCATTATGAGCTCTCACCACGATATAGAAATTTATTTTAGTAAAATTTCCTCCCAAAAAAAGTACCAAAAAGGGGATAAAAAAGGGAAAATACATTTTATTTGAACTTATTAAGTAAATTTTGATACAAATTTTTAACATTGGTTCCTGGATTCATGCTAAAATTAACTAAGAGAGTGTTATTTGGAACTCGAGTGCCAAGGAGTACATTGGTACTTTTTTTAAAACATAATTTGTTTTTGAGCACATTAACACAAATTTGAATCGTTTTAGACATGACTGTAGCACAAAAAATGTTGGCAAAATAGAGAATTTTTAAATTTCATACTTGACGGGTGTTTAAGAAGGAAAAGGGAAATTGGCACTTTTCTCCTAATGGTACTATTTGTTAATATTTTAATTTATTTAACTTATAGACATGAAAGTTAGTTGATATGTATCAGAGTGAAGTTAGAGTTAGGAATATGGGACAATATTTAGGAACCAAAATATGAGAACTGAACTATAGGTAACTTTGCGTTCTTTTAATGGTACTTTTTGAATTTTTTTTAAAATTGGATCTAGAAATATGAAATTAAGCTTATATGGTTCTGAGAATCCAAGGGGAGACTTTATGGTACTTTGTTTTTATTCTAGTTTTGAGATAAATGTAAAAAAAGAATAGGGGTTGTATAAACTCCAAATCCTAAGTATAATCTTTGGCCCTAGTGAGAACACCTTTCTTTTAAACTTGGCAAGAGTTTCTTTTTGCAAATTGAAACCATACTTTAACTGCTCTGTATTTACTATCATTTATTTATTTTGCAAAGGGGTGTGTTCAGTGTACGCAATTTTATGACAACACACATCGTGTGTGTTCAGTGAACTCAAAACATTAATCTTTTCAATATTACGT
Organism: Calliphora vomitoria; assembly: GCA_942486065.2. Classification (NCBI taxonomy): domain Eukaryota; kingdom Metazoa; phylum Arthropoda; class Insecta; order Diptera; family Calliphoridae; genus Calliphora; species Calliphora vomitoria. Next base: position 109,069,226 of record OW818031.2, read on the forward strand.
CTAGATAAAATTTAAAAAATTTTCCAAAATTTACAATCTTTTTTTTTTTTTTTGCATTATTTGCTGTTATAAAAACTACAACACATAATTAACATTGATGCCAGTATGAATTTAATTGTTGTTATTGTTTGAGAAACAAGACAAGAACAAAAAAAATTCCCCCTTGATAAAAAAAAAAATAATACAATGTTTACTTCATATAAATAAATGAATTAATGTCTTTAGGTTAAATTGTTGTTTTATGCATTTATTCATTTATTTATTTACTTGATTGTCAATTATACTTTATTTACATTTTGTGAGTTGTTGTTGTTGTTTTTTAAATTATTAAAAAATAAATTGTTGTTGAATTGGAATACACTATAACTATTTCCTAAAATTTATTAACTCTTTTAATATTCTGTGTGTGTTTCCATGTTGAATCAGAAGATTCTTAGCTAATTATGGAAATTTTTTGGTTATTTTTATATTTTAATAGCATATGTATAATAAACTTTGATTTTATATGTTTATTATAGCTATGATATGAATGTCGATTTGCTTTTTCTTCCAAAAAAAAAAACGTGTGATTTTTATTGTTATCATTTGAGTGTGACAGATAGATAATGAAGTGTTTTTTTATCATAAACTTATAAATTTTTTAATTTTTATTTAAAGCTCAAAAACATTAACACTTCTTTACTGATTTATTTCAATGGCTGCGGGGGTTTCTGATAACAACAATTTTACGTAGTTTAACTTTCAACAATAACAAACCATTAAAATCACATTTAAGTCCATCATGACGTAGTATGAAGTTGTTAAGAGGATTTTGGGGGGAGAGATATGACAAATTGTCATTTTTGTTATGAATATCAGTTTGTTTTGCTAACTTTAGGCGAAAAATAACAACAAGGTAGGCTATAAATTTTCAATTCAAATTGTATTATTTATGTTTTAATTATTGTTTTTATTTTTATTTTATGGTATTTTTATAATATTATTTAGATTTTTTTAATTGGTTTTGCGATTTCTATAATATTTTACGAGATAATATTAAATAATTAATATTAATCATACGCACTGTGGTTAACATTTGACTTCAAATTTTTATTTGTATAGAACTTGTAAATGATTCAAGCGTTTGTAACCAAACCTGGTATGTTGTTAGAAGAGAGTTCAAGGTTTTAGAATAATGTATCAAGAAATTTATAGTTGAAATACAGAGTAGGCTACAGGGTTTGAAAGTTTTAAGATATATTTCGTTGTATAATAATATAATACTTATATTTGTTGATTTATTGAAAACTTATTTTAAGAAAATTTGTGAATAATATTGTATATTTCTAAAGCAGAAATGAATAGACTCCTCCTCGAAAAGAGAAGATGTAGAAGAGATTGGCAACATAACACATCTTCTGCTGCAAGTAATAAACTAAAAAGAGCCCTCCATTTACGTTAACAATAAAATTGTATAAATTCCAAAAGTTCCTCCCAAGCCTAAAATGTACATTTCTAATGCAGAAATGAATAGACTCTTCCTCGAAATAGAAGATGTAGAAGAGATTGGTAACATAACAGATCTTCTGCTGCAAGTAATAAACTAAAAAGAGCCCTCCATTCGAAAGAGGATCGCAGAAATCGAAAACATATTGAAAGTTTAAATAGTACCAGCACATAAACTTCTTCCTTTGGAAGGCAGCTAGGAATATTAAGCCACCGGTAAAGGGTCAAAGTCGGGAAAGAAAATCTGATAGTACCTGGGTACGTAGTGCATTCACAGGCATACACAGACATACACATGCATACGCAGACATACAGAGACATACACAGACATACACAGCATACACAGTATTACACAGACATACACAAACATACACAGACATACACAGGCATACACAGGCATACACAGACATACACAGACATACACAGGCATACACAGACATACACAGACATACACAGACATACACAGACATACACAGACATACACAGCCATACACAGCCATACACAGACATACACAGACATACACAGGCATACACAGACATACACAGACATACACAGACATACACAGGCATACACAGACATACACAGACATACACAGACATACACAGACATACACAGACATACACAGACATACACAGACATACACAGACATACACACAGACAGACAGACAGACAGACAGACAGACAGACAGACAGACAGACAGACAGACAGACAGACAGACAGACAGACAGACAGACAGACAGACAGACAGACAGACAGACAGACAGACAGACAGACAGACAGACAGACAATACTGTACCAATTATACACCTCTTCTTTGCCCGTGTCCGAAGAATTAACCATTTCCACATTTGCAGATGACAGTGCTATTCTTAGTTCTCATGTGAATCCAAATGTAGCATCTAGAAACCTAGTTAATTATATCAGACTTGGTTAAAAAATTGGAGAATACAAATAAATGAAATCAAAAGTAAGCACATAACGTTTTCACTTAGAAGATGAAGTTGTCCACCAGTGACACTAAATAGTCTGAACATCCCACAGTCCGATCACGTTACATATCATGGTATTCAGTTAAATAGACGACTTACTTGTAATCGGCACATAGAATTCAAGCGGCATTACATTAAACTGAAAGCTTCTAATTTAATCAACCATCAATCGAAATGAAGCCTTAGCTGCAAAGGTATTCTGTGTAGACAGTCTTAACCCTCTTATGCTTAAGCATGCCTTAAGGCACTCATCGCAAAATGCCGATAAATGCAAATATAACTGATATTTCATTTCAAAAACTTTGAAAGCTTTTTAAAATAATTTAAGTATGATTTTTAGCAACTGTTACAAGAGTTTTTGAAATGAAAATTCAGTTATATTTGCATTTATTGGCATTTTTGCGATGATGGCCTTGGATATGCTTAAGCATTAGAGGGTTAAAACCAATTTGGACATACGTAATCCAATTATGGGAAACAGCAAGCAATACCAGCAAAGATCTCATACAGAGGCCACAATCCAACATTCTTAGAACCATAACGGAAGCTACATGGTACATAAGAAATGAGAACATCCACAGAGACTTAGATGTGTCTTTGGTCATGGATGAATTTAGAAAAACTTGTGAAACTTATTTGTCAAAATTAAACAAAGGAAATCGTTTCGAATTGCAATGTATTTAGCACACATTTTCAAACATTTCCGTTTTTGTATTGAGTTACGCGGTATCCCCCCAGATCAAAGCTACGTAGAGCTGATTTACTACTCATCTAATTTGAGACTAATTTGGCAAATATGATTCTTCACTGACAGAACAATAATTGTTTAGTTATTATATTGAATTACTTATTAAAGACTTACCCCCATATGCATAAACAGTTTATAAATTTATCAAAGGTTTATAAAACAAATTTTGTATGGAAATTTGGTTTGATAAGCCTTTGATAAATTTATAAACTGTTTATGCATATGGGGGTTAGATTTTAAAGGCAGAAACAATAAACATATAAAAAAATATTCCAAAAATAATAAGTCTTTATAAATACTTTACACTTAAAAGTAAAATATTTATAAAGACTTTTTTACATTTATTATTCTATTTAAACATTGTCAAGATATTAAAGAATTTTTTAATAGTTTTTAAAAAAATTGCTGATATACACAAGTATTTTTAAAGAATTTTTGAAAAAAAATATTAAATAATTAATATTAATCATACGCACAGTGGTTAGTATTTGTATTGAAATAGTTATTGGTATATAACTTTTAAAACTTTGGTGTAATTTTTTAATCAAACTTGTCACGATATTAGAAGAGAATTCAAGGTTTCTAAATATAGTTTTAGTTGAAACATTAAAGTAACTAAAAGGCTTTAAAGGTGGTCAAGAAATTTTATATTTATATATCATAAAGGGGCTTTATTTATAATTTTATTCTGTATAATTTATGTATTTACAATTGACCTCATTATTTATTTAAATTGATTTTATTTGCAAAACAAACAAAACAACAAATCAAAGCCGTTAATTAACTAACTTAAGTAAGAAATAAAAACAAATTTAAAAAACTGCCTTAAAAGTAAACAACATTTTAATGGAATTTAAAATTTTTTTTTATATTTAACTGTAAAGCTATTAACTTGTATATGTATGTGTTTTTGTTGTAAAATAATTTATTTAAATTGGATTGGATTTGATTTTTTTTGTTGTCGTATAACATAATTGTTTCAAATTGCGATAATCCTGCATAATGTACATAATTAAATTATGAAAATGCTGTCACACAATCTATGCAGCTTTCAGTTTTTATTTGCATTTTGTTTGTCAATTAATATTTAATTAGTTTAATATTAAATTATGCCACAATGCTAACGAAATTTGAGTGTTTGTTTAAAAAATTATTGAACAAAACAATAAAGATAAAAATATGAGAAATAAAATTTATTATTAGGGAATAAATTATGTATATGAAATGTGATAATAAATCATTATGTATTACAAAATTTGCTGTAATTTCATTATAATTTGATTTATTTTTTAATTTATTATTACAAAATTACCTTTGCCCCTTTAAGATACAGTTATAAAATTCAATTTCAAATTTAAATTTAACCGTTCTCACACTTTTTTAATCAACCCATCAATTGTGTGTGAGTACAAGTACCATTTTTCTTTAACTCACAACAAAATGAGTACTTACTCTAAAGAAAAAAAAAGAACAACAACAACAACTAAAAACCATCATAAAAATACATTCCACATTTTACTACCACTTTAACCGGTTTCTTGAGAAACAAACAAACACATGCATGCCAGCAATTTCATACAGTATAAATATGTGTTTGTGTGTTTTTATTTACAGTGAATTTCAAAAACAAAGTTAACGACCGCTAAGTTTACACACATGTGTGTATGTGTGTTTGCGTGTTTATATGCCAGAGAGTAGAGAAACAAAAAAAACCCAAACAAAAACATAAATTCTTTGGTGAATGCATAAGTGTTGGTGTGTGTGTGTATGCTTGAGAATAGCAGTAAACTAAACAAACAACAACAACACAAAAAGAGACACAATAAAATGGCTCACACACAAAAACAAAGCAAAACAAAACAAACAGCCATAATAAGTACTCTCTAAACACATGTTAAATAAGCAACAAAATTATTAATGAGTGGCTATGGTTGCTAAAGAGTATTGTTTACTTTTTGTATAAATACAAATGCCTACATACAAACATATGTAATTACAAAATGTACTATGTACTACTGTACATTATGTCAGTCACACAATAATAATAATAAACTACATGTGTTAGAAAGAGCAAGACAGAGAGTGTGGCTTAATGTTATTTTTAAAATTTTAAAGTTAATGGTATCACCAGAAACATGCTCTAGACATGAAAGGGCAATAGAGCAGAAAGCTATCTTTAACTAAAGAGTGTGTTATTTTATAAGTTCACTTAAACTTATTAAATTTAATTTTTTATTTTTTTTGTTTAGTTTTTGACGTGGCACTCATGGCGTATGCTTATTTTTTTATTGTTCATACTTGTGGTTTTTGATTTAGTGTTTCATTTGTTTTTACGTTACGTTCGTCTTTTTTTGTTTATTTTTTTTTTTTTTTTTTTTGTTCGTTTTTTCCCACTCGTTGAAATATTTATTGTGATTTTATTTCATATTGTATTTACTTGTTGTCTCTTGTCTGTTTATACATGTATGTATGCATGTATTGGGTTGTTTTTAAAATTATTGCGTAGTAGTATTTTGAATTGTGTCGCTGTACTACTTGACGTATGAATAACCTGAAATTAAGTTGAAAAAATATTCAACAGCCCGCTTTCAATTCTAAGATGTTTTTTTTTTTAATTTTTCAGAAATTCTATGATGTCATGGGGGTAATACTTGAGTAGACAATTTACACAAGTTATTTTAAATGTTTAATGTAAAATTCAGAGAAAAAGTTGAAAAGTCTATTAAAAATAAATTATAATTTTAAGCATTTGATGTCGAAAGAAAAGTAAGACGAACAAATTTGTATTTAAAACAGTCACTTTTTAAAATTATTTTAAATAGTTTTCATAATAAATACTGTTACCATAGAGAAATATACATAGAGAGGAAAGTCTCATGTCAAAGACCTAACTCAGTTGTCAAAAACCTAAGTAGTAAAAATGTATTATTAAAAAAAACTATTTGAAAACAAAACCAACACTCGTATATGTAATTGTTTTGAGTAATTTTTTTGTTTGAGTTTTTTTCTAGTCTCTGCTCTAGGTGTATTCCTCTATGACTGTTACTCTCGTTACAAAATTTGTAATATTAGATGAGTTAAGCTTTCAAAATACAGTCCTATTTAAACACAGCACCCACAACAAAGTTCCAAGTTTGATCATTCCACAGTGCGGCCAACGCAATATAATTGATACATGATAAATATGGGCATAACTACTAAACTATTGAGCGAGCCGTTTGAAAAAAATATATAACCGACAATATTAGAGGATGGCTAAAGCTTTCAAACTAACCTATGACGCAGGGCCTGATTTACATGCACTCCCTGAAACATAAAAATCACAACATTTTTTAAGGTTTCCACACAAACTTTTAAAAATAATTTTCCGTCTATGTTTCTCAATCATATCTTTAGATTTCTTAAACGTTTTTTTATATAATAACAACTTAAAGTGCACCTTTAAGTATTTTTAAAGAAATTTTAAATATATTACAAAATAATTATTATAAATCATACGCACCCATGAACTCTTAATGTATATAAAAGAAGTAGAGTCCGACCGATTACACTGTTTCTGTTTCGGAATAGCAAAATTTGGTCGAATACCGGAACCGAAACTTTTATAAAGTAAAAATAATGGTTATGGAATCTTAAAGGATAAACAGGCTTTGAATATAATTAATAGAACACAAAACCGTCCATTTTATTGTAAAATATCTAAGACCCGTTTCACATTAGGTAATTTAGTTGCGTAAGTCTGTTTTTCATTTTCAAAAATAAGAATAAACGAACAAAACAACTTGCCAAGTACAAGCAAGTCTGTACTCAAATTTGAAAATTTTTCTTCTCCTTAAACATTGCGGATTCTCTAAAAACTGTTCCCTCAAAAAACCGTTTCAGAAAATTAATATGTAGTACATTTGAAAAGTTTCGGTTTCTTTTGAATATTAGGTTCGATCCGTTTTCGGCCTGAAAAACGGTTTCGGTCGGATTCTAAAAATAAGCTGTAGGGTTTCCAAATTAAACATCCAAGTGAAAAGCCATTTTTGGTGATAATAGAAACGATTTTGCTCATTATTGTTATTTTATGTGAATTACTTGAACTTTCTGTATGAAAAACTTGAGAAAACAACAAAAAAAAGAGTAGTTGTGACATCTGCACAAAGTTGCGTAAATATTAGCACAGTTTCCTTGATAGAGTCAAACATTTGATTGAGCCCTCATAGCTCAACCAAATGTTTCCCTACGCCAGAAGCCCTTTTAAACCATACATTGCATAAAGAGCCTATTCGTTGAAACCTCAAGTCAAAATATCCCGCTAAATGCATCGCTATACAATTCCTTTTATAACCTAGTTTGCATGAAGAACCGTTTCGTTGAAGCCTGAAGTCAAAATGTCTTGCTATATACAAGCTAATTTGCATGAAGAACCGATTCGAGGAAGCCTCAAGTCAAAATGTCTCGCTATAGAATTTCTTTCAAAACCTAGTTTGCATGAACAACCGATTCGTGGAAGCCTCAAGTTAAAATGTGTCACTGACATGTTTACCATTTACCATAACTGATTATATGGCGTTAAACAGCCGATAATTATCTTTATTTAGCCTGGTTATATATGTAAATTAAAATATTTATCCTATTTTATATATAAAATTCAATTGATTGGCCGTAATCTTAGCCTTTTTCAAAAGCGAAAAATTAATTGTCTCGATACAAAATATTGTCATACACTTTCTCAGGAATGCTCTGATTTTTGATATTCAATTGTATGTTTAACGTTTCTTTAATGTCTGCTTCCTTAGAACCTTGTTTGATATGAATATGGGAAATAATATCATGTTGTTCCTTTCAAATTATCTTTATATTGACACAGAAGGATATAAACACGGTCTTATGAACTTTTACATTGCAAAATAATATACATGTATTCATGTTTTCAACTCATATTACCAAATAAGTTTATCCGAGCATTTATTCATAGAACAAATTCGCATTTGCATAATTTGAATTATATAAAAATTCGTTCGTATTTCTATGAATTAATTAATTCTTTAATTAATCTCATTTTTACAGTCTATCTTGTTGAAATGTCAGGAGCACTTTGTTGCGAGTATCCTTTTCATGATGTCATACTTCAGTCCCTGCAAATTTGTCGGTCTGCAGACTTGATGTTAGTCAGAATAGAGTTCTTGAGAGGGTATTTTCTCTGTAGCTATGTGTTGTTGAAAAATCTGCGGCCTACCATGCTATCTTCCTTTTAACAATCGGTGTTTGGTCTCAATATCAGCCCTTCAACAGCCCTTAAACTTCAACAATGAAATCTAAGTAAAGATGGCCAGAGACCGAACAGTCATTAGTGATCATCCATCTTTGAATTATTGAAAATACTGCGGCACACCATGGTATCTTCTTTTAGACCTTTCAAACAATCTGTCTTCTGTCTCAATATCAGTCCGATTAGTGTACTTGAAGGCTGCACTTATTTGCTTCCATTATCGAATTGTCGTTCTTCTAATGCAGCAGGAATAATACCATCGTCTTTTGAAATTTAGCAATCTACGTACAGATGGCCAAATAATGAACAGTTATTAATGACCCTCTTTTTCCGGATCGTAAATCTGCTAAAACTCCAGAGTCTTTAGTGGGAATCGAAACCACAACCCTCAGACTGATAGTCCAGCACACTGTTTTAGTGCTAAACAGCTAATAAACTACGTTATTGTATAGTATAAACTCATTGATATCAAAGATTCCTGGTTTCCAGAATTATTAATGAGTTTGACAAAACGAAATGTTCGAATACATTGTAATTCGAAACGATTTCCTTTCGAATCGATTTAGGGAGTAACCCCCAGGAACTCAATTGATTTAACTACGTTAAGCCACATGTTGTAGGTAGCCTTGTTGGCTCGGGTCATCATTTATACATGGAAACTGGGGTACTATATGCCATGGAACAAAATGTAATATGTTCCTTCTCGGAAGGCGCCAAAATAGTCATCCAATCTGCAACAGCTCGTCCAAAGCAGCTATAACATTTATTCGCCTAGTGGAGATACAGAGAAATCAAGTATAGTTCTGACACAAGTAAAGTGGGGTGGAAGCAACTGTTTTAATGGTTATCGTGCCGTCCTTCTACTTCCCACATATCCTTCTACTTTACTACTTGCAGACGATTAATGGCTTAACCCTACAATAGTAGCTTATTTACTCCATGCAGAAGAAAATCTGTTTAGATCATTCCCAACCCAGTTGCTTGCTTCAGATCCGAAACCTGCTGACATTCCAAGAATGTCTTATTAATTATTATCGGTAGGACAAAATAAGCATTTTGTAAATAGTACTGAAGATTTTACAACATTTTAGCTGACTAAAAGTATGGGAAATTCAGGGGATATCAGCAAGTTTTATTCCTCCACATTAAAATATTTGCCTCTGTTTTGTTATAAATTTTTCCACATAAATGCCTGTTGATATCTCTTGCATTTCTCATCCTTGTTTTCAAATGTCAACAGGATAAAATTTACATTTCCCTACTACATCATTTCAGTTCTATTGCCAACCTGCTCAAATTGTTAGTAAACAAACACATGAGTCATAGGGCCAAATTACATATTTACACAGTTTGCATTCGTTCAGCGATACTTAATTGGTTTTTCCATATGATTCTCAATTTCTACAACTAACATGGCGGAGTTGGATATTTTGGAACGAATCTGTTTATGAAAGTTTTCTAAAGAGGTATTCAAACTCTGTTCTATATAAGAAGTCTTGAGTTCAACCTCTTTCTTCATATGCTCTTATTCTGTTTGACAGATTTGTCAATCGTCTTGGGAACTACAAAAACAGTTTGAGAGATGGTTTTGGTGCTCAGCAGAATATTTGTTCATTGAAAAGCTTGCATATGTCTCCACGAGAACGTTGAAGTATTACTATGAGTGAATACCATTTACCAAAGTTCTACACTCATTAAATTTTAGGTTCTAATCGACTTATTATCCCAGGATTGCGCGGGAATGTCTTCCCTGGGTTCTGCACTCCTCATCAAACTTTGGTGAAGGGTGTTGAGGCAAGATTTTGAGGCCAAGAACAAATCAAGCCAATATCGGATACTCTGTTCCAAAGTGAAGCGTATCCCAGAGAGCGCGTTCTGCATCGATCGAAACAAATAGTAGTCGGAGGGGGATGGTGTGGACAATAAAGATGTTGAGGCTAAATTTCCCAACCACTTCATTCCAAATAGTTTTTAACAGGGCGTTTTTCGGCCAATGCTCACTTCAAACGAATCAGTAGCGTTCGGTACAGCTTCCACGTGATGGTCTGGCCAGATTTCAGCAGCTCATAATAGATAGAACCATTTTTCTCCCACCAAATACAGAGCATTACCTTAGCGCCATGGATATTTGGCTTTGGTGTCAATTCTTACGCTTCGAGTTATAATATGGATCCCTTTTTCATCGCAAGTACTGATTCGGTACAAAAATAATTTTCTTTTATAGCGTTCAAACATCATTTCGTACATGCAAAATGGTATTTCAAAGTCTATCGGCTTCAATTCCTATGGTACCCAATTTCCCTGCTTTTGGATGAAACCTGTTGCTCACAAACGTTTTGAAATTGCTGCTTGAGTAACTTTTAATGATTTTGCTAGATGTTGTTGAGTTTAACAACAATCTTTATGGAGTAATGCCTCCAATTCTTGGTCTTCAAACTTTCTCGGCTAACTTGGGCTATATTTGTCTTCCGTGTCAAAATCACCACTTCTACACCGTAGAAAACATATTTCGCACGTTGAAACCGATGAAACACATTTACCATAAGCTTTGGTGAGCAATCGGTGTTTTTTAGCGGCACTCGTTTTCAAATTACTGAAGTAAAGCAAAACTTCCCGCATATGACGCTTTGTTAGAGTAAATTTAAGACACTAATGGTGGACTGTTTTAACAGCACTCGTGGGTCTTTTATAGAGAAAATTTAAGACACTAATCGTGGACTGTTTTAACAGCAATCGTGGGTCTTTTATAGAGAAAATTTAAGACACTAATCGTGGACTGTTTTAACAGCACTCATGGGTCTTTTATAGAGAAAATTTAAGACACTAATCGTGAACTGTTTTAACAGCAATCGTGGGTGTATTATAGAGGAAATTTAAGACACTAATCGTGTACTGTTTTAACAGCACTCGTGGGTCTTTTATAGAGAAAATTTAAGACACTAATCGTGGTCTGTTTTAACAGCAATCGTGGGTCTTTTATAGAAAAAATTTAAGACACTAATCGTGGACTGTTTTAACAGCAATCGTGGGTGTATTATAGAGAAAATTTAAGACACTAATCGTGTACTGTTTTAATAGCAATCGTGGGTCTTTTATTGAGAAAATTTAAGACACTAATCGAAGTCTATTTTAACAGCAATCGTGGGTCTTTTATAGAGAAAATTTAAGACACTAATCGTGGTCTGTTTTAACAGCAATCGTGGGTCTTTTATAGAGAAAATTTAAGACACTAATCGTGGTCTGTTTTAACAGCAATAGTGGGTATTTTATAGATAAAATTTAAGACACTAATCGTGGTCTGTTTTAACAGCAATCGTGGGTATTTTATAGAGAAAATTTAAGACACTTAACGTGGCCTGTTTTAACAACAACCGTGGGTCTTTTATAAGGAAAATTTAAGACACCAATCGTGGACTGTTTTAACAGCACTCATGGGTCTTTTATAGAGAAAATTTAAGACACTAATCGTGGTCTGTTTTAACAGCACTCGTGGGTCTTTTATAGAGAAAATTTAAGACACTAATCGAGGTCTGTTTTTACAGCAATCGTGGGTCTTTTATAGAGAAAATTTATGAAACTAATCGTGGTTTATTTAATCAGCAATCGTGGGTCTTTTATTGAGAAAATTTAAGACACTAATCGAGGTCTGTTTTAACAGCAATCGTGGGTCTTTTATTGAGAAAATTTAAGACACTAATCGAGGTCTGTTTTAACAGCAATCGTGGGGCTTTTATAGAGAAAATTTAAGACACTAATCGTGGTCTATTTTAACAGCAATCGTGGGTATTTTATAGAGAAAATTTAAGACACTAATCGTGGTCAGTTTTAACAGCAATCGTTGGTCTTTTATTGACAAAATTTAAGACACTGGTATAAAATTCGACATTTTCGGTGCAAAAAAAAAAAACGTTGTTTACACTATAATGTTCAATATCTAAGATAGAATAAATGATAGATATTTACCCATCAAAATGACATAAAAGTTTTAAAAACACTAAAACCGCGTTCAATATATATACCATCTATAGCAAATCCTGTTAACTTTATGCAGCTGCTTTTGTGAACTGATTTTTGAAGTCTCAATAAAATTCAAATTGAAAATTGACAACCTTCTTGCAATTATTTGGCAAAAAGTATAAGAAATTTGAAGGAGTGTCGATGCAATATAGGGATTTTTTGTAAAATAATAAAACACTTTGTTAGTTTTTATTTTTAAATATAAAAAATATATATTTCATATATGTATGTATGTATAGAAATCTTATAAAATAAACGTTATAGTTATGTATATAAAAAATAAATTTAAAAGTTTCATTTCTTTTGTTTTCAATGATTAATTTTAAGTGGAAGTTTTGCTTAAAGTGTTGCAGTGGTTTTTTTTTAAGTAATGTCTTTTTTATTTAACAAACTAAAATATTAAATATAAAAAAAATTAAAAAGAAAATAAGATAAACTAATATTAAACTTTTAAACTAAGAAAATTGTTCAAAAATGAGAAAATTATGATTTTTAACAAAATAAAAAAAAAAAATCAAGAATTTGTAGTTTTCATTAATTGTGAAATAAAATAAAAAATGTAATGATTTTGGAAAAATTCTGAGTATAAATATTGAAAAAGCTTTAGGGTCGGTGTGTTACAGAAACTACAAAAAAAATAATAAATTTAAAAATTTTGTAAGATAAATGCTTAGTGCTGGTTCACACACCTCAAGTTTACTTAAGCAAGTCTTTAGATTGTAGTAGAAAGGAGAGGAAAGGAGATGGGAAAGATTTTCCTCTCTCTCTTCTATAAACTCAAGAGACTTGCCTAAGTAAACTTGACGTGTATGAACCAGCGCTTAGATTTGAAATAAATTTTTAAGTTTCTTTGATAAACATTTTTTATACATCTATGATTTGCTTGTTGAACTGCATCAGTCCCTTATTTTTTCTTTTTTTGATGAAAAGTATTTTTAAAAAAATTTTATTTTTTTAGTTTAGAATTTTTGTGGTTTTAAAAAGATCTTTAGTGGGGAAAGAACTTTATAGATATATTTTGTGTTTAGTTTTTGTTTGTTTTTTCAAGTCTTATAAGTCTTTTTTTATAAATATTTAAAGAGTTTATTTAACATTAGTTTGTAAAAATATTGTATATAAAAATATAGTTAAATTTTATTCATTTTCTTTTTTTTTTTTTGGATATAAAATTTGTATTCATAGTTTAACAATTATAAGGTTTTTATTGTTAAATTTTATAAATTTGTGGGCTTATTTCTATAACATTTTGTATTTTATTTGTAATAATATCATTTCATAAATTTAAAAATTTTTCAAATTTTTCAAAATTTTTCAAATTTTTTTTTTAATTTTATCAAAAAATAGTACAGAAATCTAATAATTTTATATGTATATAGACATTTAGCTGCCGTTTTTTTATTTAAATTCAAAAAAGTTTTAAAATTGTTTAAAAAAAAAAAATTATTTCAATTATTTTGTTATTCAAAAATTAGCTCAAATTATTTCATCAAATTCAAAGAATATTCTTATATTTTAAAAGTTCATATTTTGTTTATAGCAATTTCTCTTTATAATCATAGATAAATACCCATAAATCGGAAACTTTTCTGTCAAAGGCCTAACTCAGTTGTCAAAAATATATTACTATGTGAAAACAAAAACAACACTTGTATGTGTGATTATTTTGAGTTTTTTTTCTAGTCTCCGCTCTATAACTATTTCTCTATGTTTATAAATCTTTAATTTTACTCTCCGTTTTTAAATTATTTTTAAATAAAAAAACTTTACTTTTTCTTCAAGTACTTATAAACTAACTTATTAACTAATATTTATAAAAATATAAAGAAAATATGAATGAATTTAATTTTCAAAGAAAAAAAAAATAAAATAAATATTGAAAATAAAAGTTAGAAATCCTGCTGCGAGGTGGTTTACTTTTTATATAAAGCATTTTAAACAAATGTAGTAAGTAATAATAGTAATATTTATAATAAAGATGCTTTTTAAAAGTATCTTTAAATGAAATCAATTAAGAAAGAGTATAATACAGTATAATAATATTATAAGAATGTTTAGGTTTTTTTATAATAAAGTTTACAAAAATCATAATAAATATTCAAAATAATCAATCCATTTGCAAATTCAGGTTTCTTTATAAAACTTAAAATATAGTTTTCAAAATAAGTTAAGTATAAGATAATTAAAAATTGTTAAATCAAAAAGTTTGCGAAGGCAAGAAAGGGAATGAGTACATAATGTAAATTTACTGAAAGTATTTGAAAACTACCAAGTTTGAAATAATCCATATTAAATTCAAAATGTAATAGATTTTGAAACAATAAGAAAAGCGAACAAATTTTCTAAAACCAGGTTTAATTTATTATTCAGAAAGACACTAATCAAAATTTGCTTAAGTGTTTTAACGCAAGACCGATTTAGGTTTTAAAATTATTCAGAGAATTGGAGATAGATATGTACATTTTGTATAATAAACCATTTCATGCCATTGCTGTTTTATTTATAGAATGAATCAATTATTTGTGTGTCCTTAATTAAAGTCAGCCACCGTAAGATAGAACTAGAGGCTTAACTGAGAGTGAAAATAATCACTTATGGCTGACAACAACAACAAAATACATTCATTTTTTGTTTTGTTGTTGCAAGACTTTGGTTTTTGACAACAGACTTAGGTTTTTTGTCTCTCAGTAAAGCTTCTATGTGTATTTTATTCTATGCCAGCCACATTTTGTTTACGCCAGACCTACAAAGGGTCCAAAATTCTTCAGAGTTAGGTTTTTGACAACAGACTTAGGTTTTTTGTCTCTCTGTAACGCTTCTATATGTATTTTAGTCTATGCCAGCCACATTTTTGTTTACGTCAGACCGACAAAGGGTCCAAAATTCTTCAGAGTTAGGTTTTTGACAATAGACTTAGGTTTTTTGTCTCTCAGTAACACTTCTATGTGTATTTTATTCTATGCCAGCCATATTTTTGTTTACGCCAGACCTACAAAGGGTCCAAAATTCTTCAGAGTTAGGTTTTTGACAACAGACTTAGGTTTTTTGTCTCTCTGTAACGCTTCTATATGTATTTTAGTCTATGCCAGCCACATTTTTGTTTACGTCAGACCGACAAAGGGTCCAAAATTCTTCAGAGTTAGGTTTTTGACAATAGACTTAGGTTTTTTGTCTCTCAGTAATGCTTCTATGGGTATTTTAGTCTATGCCAGCCATATTTTTGTTTAGAGAATTGGCCAAAGATGTAAGTTTTGTATAATAAAAGAGCAAATACATATACTAAATAAAGCCTATGTTGGATTTTAATTAATATGTTTATAGTGAAACCATTATTTATTTATTAATTTATTTTTTTGTTTAATATTTTTAAATTTTTATTTAATATTTTTATTTAGCGAACCAAATAATATCAATTTAAAATGAAAACTTCTTTAAATATTTAAACGCAACAATACCGATTGTATTTTCTAATAGGTTATTCTGAGAATTAAGCAAACATGTATGTATGTCACTTTAGCACAATGGCATTAAGGCATAAAGAGAAATTGGAATATGCTAAGCTTTCTTTCCCTGTTGCAAAATAACCAGCAATTTATTGTAATTATTGTTACTTAAATGATTATTTGTATGAACAGTGTTGTTGTTTACAGTTAAATAATTGATTTGTTTCGGCGCCTGGTGGCTATGAGGGTCAACCACGGATTTATTATTATAAACCGTCAATATAGTAGTAGAAATTAAAATAAAATGTACCCAAAAATTGTTAAAATTAGTAACTCATACCCAACAAGTATGTCCCGGTCCAGAGTGTGAAACACTTTCAATTTCGAATGTCCACACAGTGAAGTTTTTGCTTTACAGTTTTTGACATTTCTGTCCAGAATGAATATGAATGAATAAATGTCGGATAACATACTCAACAAAAACTTCATGTACATGAAACAGAGTACCCTTTACCATTCCTCTTTCTCCTTTCATCGACAAACTCATATGTTTTTCAGCGAATATTCCACAGTACGGATGGGGACTAAGGAGGTTTGATTTCAAATGGAGAATGATTTTAAAATACATACTTTCCCGAAAGTAAACGATCAACCATTCAGCTGTATACAACACGAAAATCGTGGACGAAACTCTTTGAAATGATAAAAAAATTAAACAAATTGGAGAATGTTTATTAAAAACACCATCAAACAATATTGTTTTATCCAACATTACAATGCATTCTCCAATATGCTGAGATCTGTTTATGCCGATCTCTTAAATACTGTCATTATTTTATGCGTTTGACTTTGTATTTTCTAATAAACCACCAGGGAATGACAGCAGAATGGGAACACAACGCAAATGTTAAAAAATTAACATAAGAAAAACAAATAGTTCATTACTAAGTTGTTAACTCCCAACTAAACCGAGTTATAACACACGTTTTTGAAATATATGAAGAGTAAATAATAGAAAAGTTCACACAGCATCTACCAGAATGTCTGGTTTTACACAGAGCAAGTTTTCTTGCCGCAAGTCTGATTTTTTAGGACAGAGAGGCAAGAAGAAAGAAGAGGGGTACACACTTGCTTGTAATGGCAAGTCTCTTCAATTCTTTTTTGTTTTCTCATTTTCACTATGGCGTCTATTAGGTTTTGACATACAAAATTGAACACAGACTCTTGATGTGTGTAAACAGACGAGCAAGTTTAAAAGAGAATCGGAGAGACTTGTTTCAAGTAAACTTGCTGTGTGTAAAAGCAGACAATGTTCTTTCAATGCTAAACAATTCCCACAACAATTGGATCTTCGGTCCGGAACGACCCAAGTCTTATTCGTCAACACAGCGACAACTGTATCAACCGAAAGTTTTTTCTCCATGAAAGATCATTCGAAAACAGTGGAACTGTTACAACAACAACACATTCACAAATGTGGCTTAATCTCATTGTATCCACCAGTGGTTTTAATGCATTGAGACTATGAAGAATGAATGAAAGAAACAATTACAGCATGTTATTGTATATATACCAACAAATGCTACCAAACTGATCTTTCATTGTTAACACTCCAAAATAATCTGAAATGTGGCTGCATGTCCTTGTGTCCACCACTGGTTTTTAATGCGGTGAGTTCATGAAAAATTTATAAGACAAAGAAATTCTACCAGAATATTCCTTTCACTGCTAACAATTCCAAAACATTCACAAAAATGTGGCTTGAAAACTTTGTGCCGACCACCTGTTTCAATGCATCTTTGTGCCCACCACTAGGTATTTTAGGAGTTGAGTCCGTTATGAATAAATAAATGAAAATGTCACAGCATCTTATTGTGTATATACCAACAAATGCTACCAAACTTATCTTTTATTGGTAACACTCCAGTAAATTCTGAAATGTGGCTGCATCTCCTTGTGCCCACCACTGGATTTTAATGTGTTGAGTCCATGAAAAATTAATAAAAGAAAATATCACAGCATCTTATTGTATATTTACCAACAAATGCTACCAGAATATTCCTTTCACTGCTAACAATTCCGAAACACTCACAAACATGTGGTTTGATCTATTTGTGCCCAGCACTAGGTTTCAAGGCATCTATTTTTGTGCCCACCATTAGGTTTTAATGAATAAAATAAAATATCACAGCTTCTTATTGTATACATATATAACAACAAATGTTATCAGAGTTTGCAGTGAGAGAACACAAATATATTAACAAATGTGACATGTTTTCCTTGTGTCGACACTGATTTCATAACTTTGAGTCCATTTGTAAAAAAATTTAATCATTTAAATGAACAAAAACCTTTTAATTATTGTACTTATTGTTTCTTGTTCGAATTTTTATTTTACAATAATGAAAAATAATTTTTCTTTTCATACAAATTTTTCAATGCTTATAATATAATTACAAAAATTAATAATTAAAGTATAAACAAAGTATTTTATTTCTACACTCCTCCTCTTTGTTTACAAATTATATAAGTCCTAAAAGTTTTCTTAACATTAACAATCGTCGTTTAGCAAGTGGTTTTGTTAGAATATCTGCTATCATTATATCAGTAGGACAATACTTAAGGTTTATAAAGTTATGAATACAATAATCCTTTACAAAATTATATTTTATGTCAACATGTTTTGTTCTAGCGTTACATTTTTCATTTAAAACCATCTTAATGCAACTCTGATTATCTTCCATAATTGTAATCGGTGTATTTACTATATAATTCATTTCTTGAAGTAGTCCATGAATCCACTTTGCTTCTTTACAAGCTTCTGACAATGCTATGAATTCGGCTTCAGCTGTAGAGAGTGAAACACAACTTTGCTTTCGACATGACCAGCTAACAACTCCTCCATTTAAATAAAATATGTAACCACTATGCGATTTCCTATCAATTTTATTTTCAGCCCAGTCTGCATCCACATATCCATATAACTGGTTATTTTCTGATGCACTACTTAATCTTAACGATAATTTTGCTGATCCTTTCAGATACTTCATAACTCTCTTTACTTCATTCCAGTCTTCTTTAGTTGGTGCTTGAGTTTTCTGAGCTAATATTGCTATACTTGCTGTAATATCTGGTCTTGTATTTACAGATAAATAAAGAAGTGATCCAATAGCTTTTTGGTACAGCTTATTATCTAAAAGTATTTCTGATTCTCCAATTTTGTTATATGAAGGTATTAATGGAATATCTGAAGATTTTGAGTCTTGAAGTCCAAACTCATTTATAATTTTCTTGATATATTGTTCTTGACTAATTAAATAATGACCTTTTTCATCTTCTGTAACTTCCATTCCGAGATAATGTTTAATAGGTCCCAAATTAGACATTGTGAATTTTGAACTTAACAAATTAAAAATTTCTTCAATAAATTTTACATCTTTACTTGCCACAATCATATCATCAACATATACCAAAAGATAATCTACATTCTCTTTTGATTTTCTTATATATAAACAAGGGTCCATTAAACTTTGACTAAATTTGAATTCGATTAATGCCTTATGAATACATTGGTTCCACGAACGAGCAGCTTGTTTTAAACCATATAAACTCTTTTTAAGTAAGCAAACTTTATTTGGATATTCTTTTGACATAAAACCTGGAGGCTGCTTCATATATATCGTTTCATTCAAATCCCCATTTAAGAATGCTGTCTTTACATCAAAATGATATAAATTCATTTTCTCTTTTCCAGCTATCGAAAATAAAATCCTTGTTGTAGTTTGCTTAACAACTGGAGCAAATACTTCATCATAATCAATGCCAAATTTCTGATTATATCCTTGAGCCACAAGTCTAGCTTTAAATCTTTCTATTTCTCCTTTTTCATTTGTCTTTTTCTTAAATACCCATTTGCAACCAATTGCTTTTCGATCTGGAGGAAGATCAACAAGAACCCAAGTATTATTTTCTTTTATCGATATAAGCTCCTCCTGCATAGCACCAATCCACTGTGACTTCTCCTCCTTAATTGAAATAGCTTCATTGAAATTATTTGGATCTGGTGATATAATGGCAGAATTTATTTGAAATCGACTTGGAAGTACTCCTTTATTGACTCTACTAGACACGCGTCGAACAGCATCAGGACTTTGAATAGCATCTTCAAATGTTTCTCCAGTACCAGACCATTCAGAATCAGAAATTTGGTTATCTGATGTAAAACTGTCTACATTTACTACCGTATTTTCTGAAATGTCATCAGTATCTTCAAAATAATTACTTTCGTCCGTATTTGCTACTTCATTTTGGGTTTCATCAATATTTTCTAAATGTTCTTCATTATCTTGAGTAATATTCATAGGCAAATAAACAACTTCCTTATTATTATCTTGAATTTCATTATGTAAACTGTTGTTACAATTATTTGTAGAATCTATGAAAACAACATCACGAGAAATCTGTACCTTATTTGTTCTTGGATCTAAAATTCTGAATCCTTTTGAATTAAAATCATATCCAATAAAAACTTTACGAATCGCCTTTAAATCCAGTTTCTTCCTTTTTTCTTTTGGAACATGTACATAACATATGGATCCAAATGTATGAAAGTTCTTTAGGGATGGTTTCTTTCCATATCTCATTTCGAAAGGCGTTTTTGATATACTCCTTGAAGGTAGACGATTTTGAATATAACATGCCATCATTAAAGCCTCACCCCAAAAATGCTTATTTAAACCTGAATCAATCAACATACATTTCACCATTTCTATTAAAGTACGATTCTTTCTTTCTGCGACACCATTTTGCTGTGGACTATATGGTACGCAATATTGAATTTTAGTTCCACATTCTGATAAGAATTGTTTAACTTTTTCGCCTATATATTCTCCACCTCTGTCAGATCTTATGGCTTTTGGATAATGACCGACTTGATTCTTTATTAAATTCCAAAATTCAACTAATTTGCTATAAACTTCACCTTTTGTCTTTAAAAGATATACTGAACAATATCTGCTATGGTCATCGATAAATGTTACAAAATATTTATAACCACTACAAGTTACAGGAGATATAGCGCCACATACGTCAGAATGAATAAGTTCAAAACAATTAGAAGATCTCGAAAAACTTTCTTTTGGAAATGGAGTTCTCGTAAATTTTCCTTGTAAACAAATTTCACACGTTTCTTTATAATTTTTGCATTCATTTATTTTTATGTCTGTAGCTAATTCATCTTTTAATAATTGTTTAATACCTCCTTCATTATGATGACCAAGAACTCGATGCCAATAGTGTATACAACCTTTATTACAATTATGAACTGAAAAAACTTTTTCAGAAGTTGCATTAAGTGTGTACAAACTATTTTTAAGATATGCTTTACAAATAATCTTAGAATTTTTCTCTAAAATACATTCATTTTTAGTAAAACTTACAGAATAGCCTTTCTCAGTAATTTTCCTAACTGATAATAAATTTGAATTGAAATCCGGAACATAGTAAACATCACTCACAATTAAGGATATATCTCCAATCTTGATTTTGCATATCCCCTTACCTTTAGCCTGAGAACTGTTTCCATTTGCAACACAAATTGACTGACCTTTATCATTATAGTTGATTTCACTAAATAATTCTTTATCATGGGCAATATGGCAACTTGCGCCCGAATCTATTATCCATGAAGCTTGATTCCCGTTCTCCAAATTAGTCATCAAAACAAATTCATCTTCACCTTTATCTTCTATTTCTTCAATAATATTTGCAGACTTTTTATTATTTTTACACCACATTTGATATTTATGACAATCTTTTTTAATGTGACCAGGCTTCTTGCAAAAAAAACAGGATTTGCTTTCTTGTTTCCTCACGGCCTTTGACTTCAAAGCGGATACATTCGATCCATCATCACGAGACAATTTTTTAAAATATTCTTCTAATAGCTTTCCTTTAACAGTTTCCATTGTCAAATCTTTATCTGGCCTTACCTCAAGAGCAGTAATTAAACCGTCATAGCTTGTTGGTAAACTGCTAAGGATCATTGAAACTTGCCAATCTTCTGAGAAATTCTGATCTCCAATTGCCCGGAGTTTGTCGAATAATTCCATCATAGAATTTATATGAATTTCCATATTCTCGCCTTCACCTAACCGCATGCTGCATATTTTTCGCATTAAGTGCACTTTTGAACTTAATGTAACACGTTCATGTTGATTTTGTAGTTTACTCCATGCATTTCTGGCTGAGATTTCATTCCGAATATGAATAAGTTGGGAATCTTCTATACACAAACTCAAAACTGCAAATGTTTCCATATCTTTCTTTCTCCAAGAATCTGTGTCCTGAATTGGCTCTTGAATCACGGACCACAGATCTTCCTTTATTAGATACATCTTCATCTTGAATTTCCAATTATAGTAATTGTCTTGATTTAGCTTTTCTATACCATAAAATCTGGTTTCGCTCATCTTGATTTATAGCCCTTGATTTCTTGATATCCTTTATTGAATGTAATCCTTAATAAAATCCTCTTATGAAACAACAATGGCCCATAACCTATTGTACTTATTGTTTCTTGTTCGAATTTTTATTTTACAATAATGAAAAATAATTTTTCTTTTCATACAAATTTTTCAATGCTTATAATATAATTACAAAAATTAATAATTAAAGTATAAACAAAGTATTTTATTTCTACATTAATTCCTCATGCATTTGTTCGAAATTTTCATCAGCTTGTCTAAAGTTCAAGGGGTTCACTTCATTATTCGATTTGAAAACGATAATGTTGGAATTTATAGGCATAAAACGCTAAGTTTACACTCTGATCATAACAAATTATTTTGAGAAAATCATTTCGTTGTGTTTCCACTCTGTTGATAAGTTCTTAATCATAATGAAAGTTTGATTTTATTATACGTTTATAAAACACATACAAATCTCTTTATGTATAAGAACTTTTGAAGTTAGTGGATAAACTTCGTAATTATTTCCTTAGAATAATTTGTTATTCGAATTATCCCATTAAATTTGGCTTACTTTAAATAAGGTAATTGTGCTTAACTGTTACCTAGCCTTTACACATGCAAGTAACAGTTCGAAAAACACGAAACATTGATACTTTTGCACTGACACAATCACACATGCGTGTGTAAATTTACACATGCATGAATGATTGTGTTAGTGAAAAAGTATGAATGTGTTGAGTTTTTCGAACTGTTACTTGCATGTGTAAACGCCAGGTTAAAATCAGTATCCGAATTACCACGTTAGTGATCGAAAAAGCGCTATCGTATCGAAAAATAATTTCGATATCGAAATTATAATATAATGTACTAAATGTCTAGCTCGATCTCGATCTGTCTAGCCATAATCTCAAATAAGAAAATGACGTTTATTTCTACTCGACATCGAATGCGGTAATTCATCATCTTAGTCTTAATTTGCAAGAAATCTGCTGTCTTAATGATAACACCCGGTTGATGCATTTAAAAATTCTATATTATTTTCAAAGACATTTAGCTAAGACACAGTAAGTCAGTAAGCGAAGACACAATACACCGTTGCATTCACATTTTTTCGACATGTAATAAATCATGTAATTTGAATTGTTTCGTCCTGTATAAAACACAAAGGAGATTAAGCAGTAATGCCAAATATACTTTTTCACCAATGAAAATTAAGTAATTTCATCCAATTATGCACTCATTCGAATAAAGGAGTATATATTTAAATACTCACAAAGATCTCTCATAATTCGGTAATGCAAAAATCATGCTTGATTTAACTAAATCGAACCATTTCATTATCAGTTGAACCCCTGTTTGAACTACTACTTTATCATGTATGATTTTGCTGGTTTATTCTTAATAAAAATTTAGTTTTTTAATGAAAAATTATTATGTTTTTGCATATAAAAAAATAACAGTTTTTGCATATTTTTCGCAAAAGGCATATTTTTGCATATTTAATTAAATTTGCATATTTTCTAAGGATTATATAACTTGCGGTCTCGTTTGTCAAGTAATATTAAGCTGGGATTTTCAAATAAAAATGAATATATTTAATGAAAAATCTTATATAAACAATTTTTTTTACTATACTGTCGCTTATTTTTAACGAAAAATGTATGCAAAAGCACATTTGCTATTTTTGCATATTTTTACAAAAACGCATATTTTTGCATATTTGACTAAATTCACATATTTTCTAGAGATTTGTTGCTTGTGGTCTTGTTCTGAAAGTGAACAATTAAATCCCTTCTAAATATTACTTCGTCAAGTAATATTTAAATGATTGTTTAAACCATATTTTATTATTCTGATGCTTTTGTTATAAAAATAAACTATTTTTGCATATATTCAAAACCAGGCATATTTTTGCATATTTCAATAAATTTACATATTTATAAAAGATTATAAATTGCGTGAGTGAGGTCTTGTTGCGTTTATAAATTAAGAAATTTTAATTATTTCCCGTGTAATTAACAATTCAATGTATTAAAGAAATTTTTCTCAGACTTTTTTTTTAAATTTTAAAATAAATTAACAAAAAAAGGAATATTTTCCACACATTTTAATGAAAAATTACTGAAAACCAGAAAATTCCAATCAGGTTAGGACCTAGTTTTCAAAATGAAACGACAAACGTTTAAACAAACTTGACTGAAACAAATTTTACAAAACATTTTGTAAAACAATACCACAAACATTAGAAAAGCTCTGCATACAAAAATAATAAATAATTTATTTCATATAAAATCATATTTTAAAAAACTTCACTGTATTCTTAGTACAAATATTTGTCGTTTCAAGATGAAGGTATAAAATGTTAAAGAAATTCCCTGTATTATTCTTACAAATTCCCCTCGCTTTAAAACACTTAGTTTTTATCAAACTGGCCGTTTTAGATTTGAAGTATATTTTCTTAAAAATCAGAACATTTCAAACTTATATGAGTTTTCATTTAAATTGTTGAAAATAAACTATTTATTTAAAAAAAAAAAATATTCATTAAATATAAATTGATTAGTAATAAAAAAAAGAAGAAAGATAATAAAATTGTAAACCCATAAAATCAATTTGTTAATAAATTTACATACAAAATTGTAAATAATTACAATATAAATAAACCATTTAATAAATATGTAGTATTGATTTTTAAAAAAATTAATTATTTCATAATATTATTATTATTATTGTCTTTACTTTAAATTTAGTGTAAAGATTTTAAAAAGAAATCAAAAATTACCTTACAAATCTCCTAGAATTACAGCTTTTCTCTTCCTTGCCCTGCTAGCTTACTATTCTACAATTAAGCATCTGCCTTTTGACCCACCACCGTAAAATAACTTGTTATTTTCCGTTCCTTCTTAACACTGGTCATCGTCGTTGTAGCGCCGCCGCTCGAGCTAGTTGTCAAAATGCCAGCATTCTCTGTCTCGGGGGTGGTAGGGGAATTGGCTGCTGTTACATTTTCCACCTGCATGGATACGGTCACCGATACTTGTTGTATGCCCAGCGAAGTCTTTTGTGACACCACCTTGGTGGCTGTGGTCTTAGGCGGTGAGGGTGTTGTAAGACATGATAGCGATGTACTTGATGAGGTGGAGGGCACCGGCGAGTGTTGTTCAATTTTTTGAGTTATGGTCAGAGGTAGTAAAGTGGAGCAGGCCTTTTTGGCTTTTGTAAAGGGATTTGAGGCTGGCTCTGCCATTGGAGGAGGCGATGGAATTATAGTTAAGGGTTTAGAGGTAGTTGTAGCTGTAGCTGATTTCAGTTTTTTCAGCAAATCGTAAGCATTTTGTATGGGATCATTGCTGCTGCTGCTGCTGACAAGAGGCGAGGAGGCTGTTATGGTGCAATCTTGTAAAGTGTCGTGTGGTAAGATTTCTTCTTCGCAGGGTATGATCTTTTCGTCGGTTTTTATCTGTTGCAACAGTTGATGTTGCAATTCCTCTATGAGTTTCTTTTGTTTCTCCAATTCGGCCTTTAAGCCCTTGGGTTTGGGTCCTGGTTTCTTTTTATCCTTGGCTGGTGTGCCCATACCATTAGCCGATATATGATCTCTTTCTATGTGGGCACGTACATTGAATTTCGAAGAGTAGCCACGTTGACAAATCTCACATTTGTAGGGCTTCTCACCTGTGTGTGATCTCATGTGTACTTTGCGATCAATGTTGCGCATAAACTTCTTTTCACAGTGTTCACACTGAAAGGTTTTGGAGGCCTCTCCCATGTGAGACTTTTTGTGCACGCAGAGATTTTGATTGGCCCGGAAACATTTGTGGCATATGTCGCAGACATACGGCTTTTCACCGGTGTGTACACGCACATGTATCTTCAAATCTGAGCTACGCACAAATGCCTTGGGACACATGGAGCATTGGAAACGCTTGTCGTTGGTATGATGACGCATGTGTAAGTTCAAGTCCTGCTTGGTGCAACAGCCCAAACCACAGATTTCACATTTAAATTTCTTGTCTTTGGAATGTCGTAGTTTGTGTTCGTTCAGACGCATGCGTATGCGAAACTGTTTGCCGCATTCGTCGCAACCAAAAGGTTTCTCGCCCGTATGCACACGTTTATGTTCCACTAGGCGTATGTGTTTCTTGAACGTACGATTACACTGATCGCAGACATAACGTTTAACAACCTGCAACAGCGTAGGTTTAATGTCTACGGGAGAATTTAACAGTTCATTGGCTTGTGACTCTAGGACAATTGAGGTTGTGCTGGCGTTAGCATTGTTGTGTAGCTTTAATGCTTCATTACTATCGGGAACAGTGTTTATGGTGAAGGTTACCGAGTTGGCTTGAACATTTTCTTGTTGGCGTTCTTGTTCGCTTAGTAAAATTTCATTTTGTATTTGTTCAATTATATCATTAACCGGATCAGCATTGAGATCTTGCATGTCAGTGTCGTCCTCTGCGTAGTGTAGCGTTTCTTCTGTCAACTGTTCCTCGTGGGAGGGGGGTGGTGGTGGTGTTGTTGGCTGTAAAGTTGGTGTGATGATTTCTTTTTCTTTTTTGGCTTTTTGCAATTCTTCGATGATTTTCTTTTGATACTCCAACTCTTCCCTTAAGACCTTGAAATTGGGCCCCGATTTCTTTTTACCACGGGGTGGTGTACCCACTACCCCATCCGCCGACAAATGATCTCTCTCTATGTGAGTCTGTACATTGACTTTCGAGGCATAACCTTGCAAACAGATGCCACACTTGAATTTCTTCTCACCCGTATGCGTTCGCATGTGCACCCTTAGATCGGTGTTGCGCATAAACTTCTTGTCACAGTGTTCACATTCAAAGGTTTTGGAAGCATCGCCCATGTGAAACTTTTTGTGCATGGTGAGATTTTGTTTGGCCCGGAAAGTTTTCTGGCAAATATCGCACACGAAAGGCTTTTCGCCGGTATGTACGCGTTTGTGTATTTTCAAACTTTCGCGTCGCGAAAATTTCTTGTCGCATTCGTTACACTGCATTTCAATTTCACTAGATTCCGGTTCAATTTCCGAGTCTGGTGTTTCCTGCTTGGTTGGTTTTTTTGTTTCTGTGGATTTTCTAGGAGCTTTAGTTGTTGATTTTCTGCTTTTCTTAGTTTCTTTAGGTTTTGTTGCTTCAGCTTTTGTAGGTATTTGGATTTCCAAGAGTTCTTGTGTTCTAAAACTATTCGATTCGGGCTCTGTTATAGCCTCTGTTGTTTCTTCAGGAGTTATTGTTGGTTCGTTTGATTCTAATTTTGTTGATTTTCTGTTTTCTTTTATTTCTTGAGTTGTTATTGCTTGTGATTTTGTAGTTTTTCTGGTTTCTTCAGTTTCTTGTGCTATTGGTTTGTTGCATTCTTGTGCTTTTATTGTTACTCTGTTTACTTTAGTTTCTGCAATTGTTGGTTCCTTTGTTTCCGCTGATTTTATAGATTTTCCGCTTTCTTTAGTTTCCGGGATTACTGGAGGTTCGGGGATTACTGCAAGAGATTTTCGGGTTTCTTTAGTTTCTGGAGTTGCTGTGGGTTTCTTGGATTCTACAGTGTTTGTAGACTTCTTGGATTCAGCAGTTTTTGTAGACTTCTTGGTTTCTGTTGGTTCTATAGGTGTTACTTTCTTGGATTCTACAGTTTTTGTAGGATTCTTGGTTTCTATTATTTCTATTGTTTTGATAGTTGTTAGTTTCTTGGATTCTGCAGGTTTTGTGAGAGTCTTGATTTCCTTAGTTTCTGCCGTTTGTTTAGGATTGGATTTTTTAGAATCTGCCGATTTTATAGGTTTCTTGGTTTCTGTTACTACTTCAGGAGAAGTTGCTTTCTTAAATTCTGCGATGTTTGTGGTGTTATTGGTATCTACCATTTCTAGAGGTGTTGTCTGCTTAGATTCCGCAGATTTTGTGGGTTTCCTGTTTACTAACGATTCTGTGGATATAGGTTTCTTAAATTCTGCTGTTTTTGTGGTTGTCTCGGTAGATATTGTTTCAGGAGAATTTGATTTCTTAAATTGTGCAGTTTTGGTAGACTTCTTGGTTGCTGTCGTCTCTGCAGAAGTTGTTTTCTTCGTTTTTGTGGGCTTTTTGATTTCTTTAGTTTCTGTCGGTTCTGGAACAGTTGCTTTCTCAATTTCAGTTGATTTGTCTGGATTTGTGATTGTCTGTGGTTCTTTAGTTTCTGTAGATTCTTCAGGAGTTGCTTTCGTAGACTCCTTTGATATGTTAGGTTTAGTGTCTGGAGATGTTATAGTTGCATTGACATTTTCCGTTTCCATATGTTGAGTTGGTTCTGTGGCAGCAATTTGTTCAGCGACATTAACTTCCACAATTGCAGGAGTGGTCTAAACAAAAGAAAGTAGAAAATTTCATTAGTTATGATGAAAAAAGTTGTAAAGGAGAGTTTTTATTTTGCTTAGAATTTGTGCGAAGAATATGTATTTTGTTTATATTCAAAAAAATTCAAAAATAATTTCCTTCTTTTCCGGTTTTGAAAAAGTGAGAACAATTTTTTTTTTCAAATAAAAAAGTTTGATTCAAAATTTTGTTTCAAAATTATATTCTTAAACAAATTATTCGTCTAAAATCAACAAATTTATTTTATTTTTACAATGGAAACAGTTTTTTAAAGTGAGAAGAGTTAAAATTTTTCAATAAATAGAAATTTAACTCATTATATACCTTACTTTAACTTTTAGCAAGTAAGAACAGTTCTATTATAATGTGAGAACAGTTAAAAATTTTAAATTATTTTATAAAAATGCAATATTTACGGCATTTCTTTGCGGTTTTCAAATAATGGGAATAGTTTTGTTCAAGTGAGAAGAGTTTCAAAAATTTAATATTTCAAATCATAAATGCCATTTAACTGTTTTGACAGGATTCTAAACATAAATTCATAGTTTTGAGGGTGTGAGAAGGGTTTAAAAATGTCTAAAATAAAGTGAGAAGAGTTTAAAATTATTTTAAATTTAAGAAAAGGAAATGAAACTAATTGTACTGTATTACATACAAAAATTATGTTATGTTTTATACAAGTGGGAAGAGTTAATTATAAAAAGGGAACAGTTTAAAATAAAATATTTCATAAAAATACTTAAAATCATTATACAAGTGTTCTCCTTTTTTTGTCATATGGGAACAGATTTCTTTAACTGGGAAGAGTTTAAAATTATTCAATATTTGAAACCATAAATGTCAAGGAACCGTTTAAAAAGGATTCTAAAAATTCATTCATCATGCTGACATGTGGGAACAGTTTTTTTTAGAGTGAGAAGAGTTTAATTTAGTTACATTTTCAAAAAAAGGTAATGAAATCAATTTTACATGATATAAATTATTTTCTGCTTTTAACAAGTGGGTACAGATTCATTATAAAGCGATAACAGCTTAGATTTTGATAACAACAAAAGGTTATTTGCCTTGTAAAAAAGTGGGAACAGTTCCCATCTGAAGGGGATGAATATTTAAAAAAAAGCAATGAAACAAATTTAGCAGTTGCCGTATTAAAAAGTTTGCACAGTGTCATTGCAAAGTGGGAAGAGTTAGTTATTTTTATTGATAAAAAATGCTAGCTCGGACTTGCTGAGTCTATTTATCATAAAGTCTAAAACCGGAACAATAGAAAAATCTTAAGGCATTACCTTCGACCCTTAGTTTTAAGAGAAACTTTTAAAAATGGTTGTATTTTTCTAAACATACCTCCTCTTGAGCTTTTGTTTTTTTCCTGGTATTTCTTTTAGGACGTTTATTAGGCGAAGTGAAAGGTTTAACAGGAGACGAACGTCTTTTATTTCTCGGTTTCTTAACAGCAACAGGCTTCTCAACATCCATAGCTTCTAACAAATTTTCACTATCTTTTGAATTCGAATTTTCATTTGTTATGACATTCTTAGCTAATGTGTCCTTAAGTACAGTAGAAACCAAGCCATTGTCTGCCGCAGCACAGGAGGATGATGTAGGCTGTTCGTTATGAAGATCTTCTTCCATTTCCATTGTTTCATCTAAAGCCGCTATTGTGGCAGCCTCATTTTCTGGTGAAATACTTATATCTAAAGGAACTTCTGCTGGTATGCTGACCATAGCCTGAGGAGCAATATGATCCTGTTGTCCCACCACTTCGCTAATAACAAACATCTCCTGTTTGATCTCCACCTTGGGCACCACATTCACCTCATTGCGACAACCCTCAAAAATACGATGCTGTTGTCTTAAATGTTTCTCAAACAAATCCAAATTGGCGTACTTACACTCACAGTAGCCACACACCAAAAACAATTTACGATGATTCAACATAAAAACATTGCCACATGATTCTAAAGGTTCAGCCAAAACGGAAAGCGGCAAAGCAACAACAGGTGGTGGTTCGTTCAACGCATCTAGACACTGTAGGGGTTCTTTTTTCACATTGGCGGCATTATTAGTATTAGACATACGATTGCTTTTGCGCAAATTTCTAGGAGCATTTTCCTTTTCAGGATCTTCATCGAAACTGAATAGTTTGTGGGCCTCATGGAGATGACGTCCAAAATTCTCCATATCCCCATATTTCAAATCACAAAATTCACAATTGAATATAAGTTTCTGTTGCAAATTGAAGACATAAATATTGCCACAGGATTCAGTTTCGGCCGTATCTGAGGCTATCGTAGAGGCTACACTGCAAGTGGAATTATTACTGCCGCGGCGACTCTTTGACGCCTGAGGAACATTGACAGGAGATTTGCGTAAATTTTCGATATTACGATTATTTTCCAAGTTTTTGTTGTTACTCTCATTAGATTTATTGTTGTCCAAACATTTGCTTGTCTCTTGCTGTTTGTTTTTGTTATTTTCCAATTTCTTGTGCTCCGTTTTCTTTTTTGTTTGTGTGTTTGTGTTATTGTTGTTCTCTTTTTGCAAGCTCTCCACAGAAGTATTTTTCTCCATAAGCTTAAGGCGAGGTGAAATTCTTTGTTTCTTGTCTGTTTCTTCCTCCCTGGTGTCTTTTAAAGCAACAACTTCGGCTGTATTTTGAGGCTTAGACGATTTTGTGGAAGATGAATTACTAGTTTGGCTATTCCTGGAGGAGCTGCGTGAAGATTTAAGGGAGTCACGGCGCAATTTTTTGACCGCCATTTTATCGGGAAAACGTATCCTTTGTGCCTCCAGTTCGGCTTCTTCATCACTGCTTATTAACATGGTAGCCTCTTGTTCAATTTCTAAGGCATCAGTTTCTGTTTCAGACTCTTCTTCATCCTCTTCCTCCTCATCTTCTTCGTCTTCCTCATCTAGCTCTTCATCGGTCTCATCAATTTCCTCATCATCATTAGCCATTTCTAAGCCAGTTTCCTCATTTGCTGCATTATCTGTGGCCTCTTCATCAATGTCTTTGACTTCCATTTTGATGGGCACATGCTCCAGCAAAGTGTTGATCATTTTGTTGTCTTTATTTCACAGCACTTAACACTAAATTTCTTTGTTTCTTTCTTTAACACTGTACAAAAATTTGTATTATTAATATCTTTGTTGTTTTCTTTTACTCGTATAATTTAATTTTCTTTTTAAATAATTCATATGTATAAATATTTTCTCCTTTTTTTTATTAATTTTTTAATAATAAATTTTGTTTAATTTCTTCTTAACAATCATTGCTTTTTTCGCTCTACACACACTCAACAAATTAAATCCACTGACGCCGCTTTTTTTCACTACATTCGTTTACTTGTTGTCTTGTTGTTTTTGCTTGCTTTATCATCCACAAAAATGTTAACACTCACACATTCTCATAGTATCGTTATGACATTTTGCTTTGTTTGCGTTTATTTCTCTGTTTTGTATAAGTGGTTGATGCTTTTTTTCTCACAGTTTTATTGTTGTTTTACAACTATTTTGTTATTGTGTGTTTAGGTTATTTGTGTTTGTTGTGTTTTTTTTTGCAATGAGTGTAGTTTTTGTGTAACAACAACAAATTTGTTTGTCGTAGGTCAGAACAAGATGGCTGTTGTGTTATTTATGTGTGGATGGTATTTGTTGTCTTTTTCTGACTAATGTCATTAAGTGATCTCGTTGAAATGCAGAGATGTGGAAGGTAGTTGAAGGGTTGTATTTGATAGTAGTAAAGCAACAGGGTCGTGAAAAAGTGTATGATTAACGAAAATTACGAAAAACGTTACATTCCATTATATCTTTTTGGAGAAAAAAACTTGTACAAAACCGATAAATTAAAATAATAATAATTTTAAAAAAGTTTTTTTTAATAAATAATATTTTGTTTTCGCTTTTAAGTGTAGATATAGATTTTTGCGTAAATGTTTAAATATTTCTTTTTTATAGATTCTTTATACAAATAATTTATTTTTCATTTCTGGTAAATAAAAAAGCAATGTTTAAGTTTTTACATAAATTAAAAGGTTTTGGTTTAAATATTTTTTTCTAAGATTTTGGTACAAAAAAATAAGCCAGTTTCAAAAAGTAGTATTTTAGTGCTGTTTTCAGAAATATTGATTTTTAAGTAAATTTTACCAATATTATATATTTTATATTTCTTTGCAATAACTATGATAAAAACTACAGATTTTTTATATATTTTCTTTATATTGTACATAATTATTTTCAACTTAATGTTATGAAAATAAACGAATTTAAAATAGATAGTAGTGTTTTACTACTTTTTTAAAAAAAAAAAATTTTTAGAATTTTTATTAAAGATTCTTTGCAAAAATAAATATTTTTGGGCTAAAATAACTAAGTTAGAAAAAAAGTAGTATTTTAGTGCTTTTTCAAAATTATAGATTTTTTAAAATTTTTTAAAATATTTATTTTAAATAATATTTTTTTTAGTTCAATTTAAATATTTTATTGTTTTAGTTATAAAAATTTGTTTGAATAAAGTATTATTTTAGTACTTCTTTAAAACTGTTTATACATTTTAAATTGTTTAAATCTAATTTAAAATAGTAGTAGTTTGGTACCTTTTTCAAAATAATAATTATTTGTAAATTATTATAAATGTTTACTTTTTTTAGTTTTTTTGCATAAAATAAATATTTTTTGTAAATAATTGCTAAATTGAAAATATACGTACATATTTAGGTTCTGTTTTCAAAATATAAAATTTTTCTTTTAAAAAAGTTTAATTAATTAAGTCATTTCCGCCAAATTTGATATGTTTTATAATGTTGATAATGATATATAATTCGTTTATTTTAATAGAAACTAATTATTTAATTTAATTTATTTAATAAAAACCTAAAAAAGTTTATATTTTATTGTTTAAATTTCATTTAAAGTCTTTATTACTCCTTAGTACTGTTAAATACAACGCTTCCATATTAAAAGATCTCTGTTTTTATTATCACTATTACAGTTACTTGTTTGCCCAGCTCTTTAAATTTAGTGCTGGTATTTAAAGAGAGTCCATCTTAAACTAATAAAAAGCCCACTAACAAATGAAATCCAAAACTGGTTTTGAGTTTTATTACTTTTTTGTCTGTATACTAGATGTTGTTTTTTTTTAAATGAACTATAAAAACATAAATACACATACACTATAAAAAGTTGTACTGCATTGTACAAAAAAAAAAAACTACAATAAAAAGCACACAATCACAATAACAAATATTATTAAGATTCTTTATACTGTAGTATTTGAGTATGAGCGTAAGTTTATATGTGTGAGTTAAAGTGTCAAATGAAAGAAATATGACTCTACAATAAACGAATATTACGTAGAGTCGTGTTTTTCTTTAGCTTTTAATGACAGACGATAGTTATTGCGAAAATAATGTGAAAAGCATTAGAAGAACATAAGACTAAGCGTATACGTGACAAATTGCTAATACGCCTTAGTTGAAGTAACTGTACTTTTTGCAATTCGATTGAGCAAATGAAGATTCATTGAGCTTTTTCTTGAGTGTTTGGAAAGGGGTTGGATTTTTTTTTTTATAAATTTTAATTTAAACCGGAAATTTTGTGATTTGAAACATTAATTTTTAAGTTTTTTAATTTTGAGTGCATTCATTTGACATGTTGAAATCAAAATTAAAAAAGTAGTATATAGTACTTAAAAAAAAAAAATATTTTTTTAATATAAAAGACTTAAAAAAACAATTTCGAACATGTAGTAAGTTTTAGAAATGTGGTTTTATTGTACAACATTATAATGTTTGCCGTTGATAGTAGCTATTTTATATAAATAGTTATATTTGTGGTTAAAGTTGCAAAATATTTCAAAATAGAAATTTAGATTTTTAAGTTTTTTATACATTCTTTAAATAAATAGTAATTAGTTTTTAAATTTATCAGTGGTTTATAAAACAAAATCTCTATACAAAATTTTGTTTTATAAACCTTTGATAAATTTAAAAATTGATTATTATTTATCTTTTAAATAAATTTTGCTCCATATTTTAATACGAATTTGTGGGTCTTACACTTCTCCTCATAATCCTCTTTATTTGTTTGCTTATAATCCTGGTTTACTCTTTCCCATTTCCCACATCCCAAAAAAACGAACGGTACATTCATTAATCATAATATATTAAATGCCTTTATGTCAACATGTGCATTTTATATATATTATTTTACCGTTATCACAATATCTTCAATTTTATTTACAATTTATTATTTTGTTTTGTGTCATATTTCCATTACACATTTAAGGCATTTTTTTCCTACTTATATGATGAATATTTCCTCTTAAACCCCCTCTCATCCCCTTAGCTCTCAATAAACGCATTAATATTGCATATATGTACCTACCGTTATCAATGATAAACAATACCACAAGAAAAACAAGGCAATACTCTCTCTCTCACACTCTTCCTTTGTTTCCTTTCCAACCTCCAACTAACAACAACACCTGATGCAATGCAATTTACTTGAAAAATATTTATGTTTAATATTAACCGTTATTTCTATGAGTGCGTGTGGGGGAGTGTTGGTGTGTAAGAGAGTGTATTTGACACATACTCTAACAACATGGTTCTACATAACGGCACACTTAACCATGGGGTATCTTTACTGCATATGAAAGGGAATTTTAAACAAAAAGCAACGGTATTTTTCTTTTTATTTATAAGTATTTCTATAAATATGCAG
The DNA here is from genome assembly GCA_942486065.2 of Calliphora vomitoria. Taxonomy (NCBI): domain Eukaryota; kingdom Metazoa; phylum Arthropoda; class Insecta; order Diptera; family Calliphoridae; genus Calliphora; species Calliphora vomitoria. The sequence goes on from OW818031.2 coordinate 109,104,719, forward strand.
CATATAGGGATTTGTATAAATATATTCTAATACATTTCTTTATGTTTTTGTCACTTTATGTAAGTTACTTAAAATTTAGTCTGTTTAAAGAAACAAATTAAGAAAATATTAAAGAAAAACGTTATTAAAAAAAAAAGAATTTCAATTTGTCATTTATTTGTTAAGCTTATTTCTTTCTAGTTTATATTGTTTATTATTCGCATTTGTGGTAACATAATTTCAATATGTTGCCCGTTACTAAAACGAGTACTTATGGGAACTATTTCTATTGGTTAACTTTTATGGGGGACTCTGTCTTTTTGTGGTTTTAGAAAAATAGGAATTTAATAAACAACAAATAAAACCATGAAATAATAGATTAAAGTTAAAGAAATTTATGGAGATGTGAATGAAGTTGGAAAAAATGTATTTTATAAAAAATATCAACCAACAAAAATATAAATTATTTATTTTAAGTAGCATTTTAGTACTTTTTACCAAAAAATAAGGAATATTTGAAAGTAGTATATCAGAATTTTGTTAAAAATATTTGTGTAAAAAAATTTCTTAATATTTTTATTGTTTTTTTTGTATAGTCTGCTTATATAAATAGGTACTTTTTTAATTTAGGCTCACAAATAATCAAAATTTTAAAAAGTAGTATTTTAGTATTTTAGTATTTTTAATTTTTTTTAAATTTTATAGTTTATTTATGTTTCTTTACATAAATAATTTTATTTTGCTTTCAGGCAAAAATATAAGAAACATTTAAAAAAGTAGTATTTTAGAAAATCACAAATTTTTGTCAATTTTGTAGATTTATGCCGCCAACAATTATTTTTGTTCTTAAAATCGCAAAAAAATTTAAGGTTTAAAAAAGTAGTATTTTAGTACTTTTTTTAAAATATTAAATAACTACATTTTTACATATTTTAATATAAATAACACATTTACTTTTGAAAAAATCATGTAAATACTGAAGTTAAAAAAAGTAGTATTTTAGTACTTTTTTCAAAAATAAAGATTTTTGGGTAAATTTTGCTGTTTTTAAAAACATTCCCTCCATTATTAATACCCTCTTTTCAAATGACATTTTTATTACTTTACCTGACCTTGTTTCTAAGACTTCACTCCTTCAGCTTTAAGTTTTCCCCAACTTTGTTGCCATTTGTTTGTTTTTATTAAAGTTATACTCGCATTTTGTACTTTATGTTTAATTTACAAACTAAGAACATCTTTTATGTCATCATATTACGAGTATAATACATACTTTTGCCACATCTTATTTAAACAGACAAGGTCGTTTTATTTAGTTCATAACAGAAAAGCCAAAATGCAGGACAGACAGAAAAAACGACTTAAAAGTAAAGCATATAAACATACACACATACATACATACATATGTACATATATCCCAGGGATCTTTGTTAAATTTTTTTAAAGCTCCCTAGGAGTAATGAAAATGAAACTTAAATAAGGTTTCTCCTCTTGTTGTACATAAGTACGAGTACTTTACAACGAAATGAAATATAAAAAAAAAATACAGCAAGAAAAAAATACGTTTAACATCTTCATTTTACAATAACATGTTTTTTATGGTCTCAAAGTCGGTACTCGTAAACAGTATATAACATTTACAACAAAATAACACAAAAAAAAAACACAAAGTTAAAGCATACTTTAAGGTGCTAACACAAAATATTTTATGTTGCATATAAAAAGTGTAGAATTAGTATTGATATTAGGAGAGTAGTCTAAATTTAAAGTATAAGCAAGAGAAGACGCGTAAAAATATATTTAAAGATATATTGGATATAATAAACATTTTAATATGGGTTTGTAAAAATTTTTGTTATTTTTAGGAAAAAAACAAAATTTAATGCAGACATTTAGGAGTATAAACTTAAATTTATTTTATAAAGTATTTGATAAATGTTAAACAAACACTAAATTTTAGAATCGAGGTTTTTTAGTTTAACATTTTTAGAATAAATAAACCCTTATGGGATTTTACTTCAAACTAAATAAAATACTTAGTTTCGCTAAAACCTCCTTTCTGGATTCTCACTAATTCAGGATCAAAGGAATATCGAAATGTATCAATTGAGTAATATATACACCTTTTGAATTCTCACTAACTCAGGACCATGTATGGCTTTATTTCGCTTTTTTATGTTCATTATTATAGAGAATTCGGGAAGAACTATTAGAAAAGAGAAAAAGTACTATAATCAGGATTATATTAGCTTTATTTTATGTTACAGTGTTCTTTATTACAGAAAATTCTAAAAGTACCACTATAAGAAAAACAAGTAAGATTGCCGAATCTTTTATACCCAAAAATTCCAAAAATGTAATTAATGTAAAATTTTATCCATTAAAGATATCATAACAAAATTTGCAACTAATATAGACTCAAATGTCTTTAAATCAATGGCATTATAATTTTTCACATTTTTTATTTTCAAATACCGAAATTCTTAAAACGGGGAAAATGTGTTCCAAAAACTAAGTTTTTTTAGAAAAGTGCCTACTGTGATGTTATTTACCGCGTTATAGTAAAACAAAACTTTGTTATTATTTAAGAAACATATAGGGTTATACAAATATGGAGCTTTTTCGAGGATCGGTGCTTTGCCTTTTTAGAATTTTTTACTGAAACCTAAATCTTTTTTTTAAAATTGTCCAAGTTTGGATAGGTCTGGGGGATACTGTGTCCGCTTAAGTGAGCCCAATTTTACTTTACATGCTTTTGCATTAAGTTGTCTTTCCGGATCATATAAAAATTGTATATAGTCCCTAAGAAAATTGTTTTCTACAAATGAAAAACTATCGGCTTTTTTGGGAAAAGCAACGTAAAAAATACGACTCTTTTTACATGTCCCAACTTTGGATACTTATACTTTTTTATAAGGACGAGAAATAGAAATAGAATTTTATCGCCAATATAGCTGATATTTTAAAAATAAATGTCGACACTCAGTAGACCCGCCATATCTGAAAAACCATAAAAAGATCGAGCAAAATTAAAAAAAATATATCAATAAACCTGAATATCTCTTCAACTAATAGAGATAACCTACACATGTAAGCGTATATTCTCAAGGACTATTTATATGTATTTAAAATTTCAGCTCATTCGTAAATGGATTTTTGGCGATTTTTTAAAAAAATTTGAGACCCGAGGTGACCAACCTAGGAAGCTGAACAAACGTAAATCAACTCGAAAACACCTCAGCTGCAACCATGTTAAATAATATCGTAATAACATCTCCAATAGTTCCCGAGATACCGAATTATTTCCAAAAAAAAAAAAAAAAACACTGTGGGATGAGGCAAAACTTCATAACCACTTCTTACTAAATAGTTTTTAACAGGTATCGCTACATGTGGCCTAGTATTGTCATGATAGAATATTACGGTTTCATGTCTGGCCGCATATTCTGGGCGTTTTTCAGCCAATGCTCGCTTCAAACTGATCAGTTGCGTTCGCTACAAATTCTCTGTGATCGTCTGGTGAGACTTCAGCTGCTCATAATAGATTGGACCCTTTTGCTCCCATACAGAACATTACCTTAGCGTCATGGATATTTGGCCGGGCGATCTCTTAAGATTCGGGTTATTGTAATGGATCCATTTTTCATCCCAAGTACTGGTGCGATGCAAAAATGAATTTCTTTTATAGCTTTCAAGCAAAGTTTCGGACATGCAAAATGGTCTTTCAAGGTTTCTCGGCTTCTCAGCTTTTGGATGAATCCTGCTGCTCGCAAACGTTTGGAAATTGCTGCTTGAGTAGCTCCCAATGATTTTGCATGCTCTTGTTGAGTTTTACAACAATCTTCATGGAGTAATGCCTCCAATTCTTGGTTGTCAAACTTTTTTAGCTGGCCTGGGCGATCTTTGTCTTCCATTTCTGAACCGCTTAAACCATCACGTTAAAATCGATGAGACACATTTACTATAAGCTTTGGTGAGCAATCGGTGTACTTGAAGAAGTAAATCAAAACTTCTCGCATTTGACGCTTAGTTGGTACCAAATTCGACATTTTCGAAGCAAAAAAACGAGGTTGTTTTACACTAAAATCATTTGTATTATTTAAAAATCTAATACAAATTTCAGTTTAGACGGATTAAATGGTATCTTATACAACCTACCAAAGTATAACAAGTAGTCCGACTCTTTGACAACAGTACCTAACTCTATGTATGTGTTAGTAAAAAAGTACTTAACTCTAAACATGTGTGAGTAACAAAATTACACATGTGTTGGTACCTTTTAAATTTTCTACAGGCAACAGAGTTTTATAAATACGTTCTAAATTGAATTTTATATGAATTTTCAATACCAAAAATTGTAACTCTGTCCTATTGTTTAAATTCTACAATAACAAAAAATTAAATGTCAGAAATTCCAAAAATATTTTTTTCTTGATTTGTGAAAAATAGAAACTTTTTATTTTAACAAAAATCAAAAGTTTAAATTTCAAGAAATTTCATTTGTTTACATTTCTCTGAACTCACACGCTACCCGTATATGTGAGAGAGTAATTTGAAAAAATTGAGAGTCGGACTACTTGGTATACTTTGGTAAATACCTTTAAAAAACATTTTCTTTAAAAACGTTAAACCAAATAAATAAAAATTAATTGCATTTTCTTCAATATAATTTATCAAACTGTCAAATTTTGTGACACGTATGATGGTTACCAAATAAACCATATACTTAAGGACCACATAAACAACCACCCTCCTCAGCAGCAAGCAAAACTAACATTTTACCAAACATAAAAAAACCTTAAATGAAAACATTTATTATGTCGGGCAACAAAGCCTTAAAAATATGCGAATTACAACATGACTCTACAAGAAGAGAGAGAGTGAGGAATTTTAAAATAAGAGTTTTATTTTAATGGCAACACGTTTTGTAACAATTTCAAAACAATAGTCTTTCAAACTTTAACACAATCTGTCTGTCTACTACTGCCTTTCGTACACCCCCATCCCTCAAAAAAATAGACGTAATAAATGTTAAACATTTGAGGGAGGCTGTCAATACGAGACAGGAGACAACAAACAATAAAAAAAACACCTTTAGTTTGGCCTTCGAAACAGTTTTTTTTTTTTTGCTTAAAGCAAAAACAAACCTCTATAGTAGTAAAAAGGGTATAAAGAGCTGGCATTATAACTGTACGGCTCCCTTTAAAGCAGTTGTTTAAAAGAAAAGTTGGGGGCCATTAAACATTACAGGGAATTCCCTGTATTGTTTACATTTGTTTAGAACTACCAAACACTTGGAACTAATTTTGAAGAATAATGGATTTTTGCTTCAGTGATTCTACAGTTTTTTGGGAAATTTCATTTTTTAAAATACAGCATGAGTCATCATGGTGTTACATTAGGGAATTGCCCTCTCCCACCAAAAAAAAAAAAAAAAAAAATTCTTAGACGTTAGACAATAAACAAGGATTTCCCCAAAATATTAAACAAAAGGAACAAAAAAATACCGGCTTCTAAGGATTACCTTGCTTAAACGTCATAAAACAAAATCAGCCAGCCATACACAGAGTCTGCCATTCTGTCAGTCAGTCAGCCAGCCAGCCAGGCATAAAAAGCGCAACAAATCTTTAACTCACAATACATTTGTCGGTTAAAAGTTGAGTTGAAAAAGTGAAAGAGGTTGGGGGTATATTTTTTACCCCCCATGTAAATGTTTACCGGTTTATGTTGCGTTTTGTTCGGTGAATTTTAACAAGAGGGTGGTTTTTCCATCCAAAACCCATAATAAAAAGATGAGCATATGTTTAAACAGGTTGCACTTTATAAAATTACAACAAAACGTTTTGCCCAAAAAAAAAAACTCCACAACATTTGTTCTATGTAACAAAATTTCATTAATTTGAATGAAATTCCATTAAAAAAAATGAAAAGCTGTATTAAAACTAACCACCCACCACCACCACCAACCATTACCAGAAGACACCAAAGAAACACAACAGCATTGTCAGCTATTTTTGTTAATTTAGAAAACTAAAGTTGCTTTTTTAAAAACCGGATGTGGATTTTTGAAACGTTTACAGGAATTCAAAATAAAATATTGCCGCAAAGTGGTGGGTGTTTTAGGGTGTTTTTTGCTTAAAATTTCATTACATTAAAGTTAATTGGGTTTTTTGTTGCTACAAAATGCATTTAAACTAAAGTTATTTAGGCAATCAAATCATAAATTCCGGCAGAGAAATGGAGAAAGTTAAAATAGTTTAACAACAGAAATATGGGTCAAATAAAGAAAATCATTAAACAACTAGTTTTTTTTAAAGGAAACGTGTATTTGTTTAAAATAATTAAAGATTATAATATTGTTACGTTTTTACTTTTTAAAAATGGTGGTTTATTCATTTAAAATAAACCATATTCTTTTAAAAGCAAATAAAAGCGATCAGTAGTTTAAAAATGTTAACAACTTTTTTTATTGAAATAAACACAACAATTTAAATAGTCACTCTCTTTTAATGAACACACTTTATAATTTACAAGAATACACTGGTAATATAGTTGCCATCTTCTAGTAGTTTCATGAATTCTCTAACGGAAAAGCTAGAATGTTTATTTTCCAGATCTTTTAACAGATTTAATGTTAACAGCTTTAATAGTTAATGTTGTCATACTTACAAACTGTCAACAACAGCGTGTCATCAACATTGTGAATAAGAAGTGATGGAAATGTTTATAAACATGATGAATGTTGCAAACAGTTAAATTCAAATTGATAATGCAATTTCTTAACAATATTCTCTATTTAAGATCAATTTTATTGTAATAATCTTAATCTGTTTGCAATTCAACAACATAGTCGTTACCCAGACCTTTACGACATTCGTCAGCATTCTTTGTGTCCTTAGGTACCAATTGAAATCGTCATCTACTCGGAACAAAGACACAGACAAAGGTTGTAATGGATATTTACAGGGATAACAGTTTTTTTAATACAATTAAAATTTCAAAAATACAGCATTACTCAAATGGATAATTTTGTTTAATTTTAAAAGTTTAGTCGTATTAAATTTAATATTAGTACTAAAGTTTGATTATTATTTAATACAAATTTAAGAAAAAAATGATTTGAAATCTTTATGTTAAGTCTATAGTACTCTATTTTGATAAGGCCATACTACTCCGCAACGATTATAGTGTCAGTTCAATAACTGTAAATAATGAAAGGTCATTCAGTTAAGTTACCGATAACACAGTTAGATCTTCCCGACTAAGAACCTATGTTTTTAAATACTATTCATATATTTATATAGTGGCAGACATTAACAGAAAACTGTCTACAATTTCGGAAGATACCTGCAGCTGCGACAATAGTCATTAAAAGGGAGTCCGAGTCTACTCACATGCTTGTCAAACGTCCAATGACCCATTAACACAGGTCGAAAAGTTCCTCTCCTTTCGATAAAGTTGAATGTGTTTCTCTGCCAGAAATACTAATTGGGTTTGATAGGAAAAGTCTCAGGTTTTTAGTAGGAGTCACTGCTCAATTGGACCATTCATAGGTTAATGCGATTTGAGCGCACAGTACTATTGTAGGTTGTGTGAGGATATTGAGGATATTCTGTGTACCTCTCCTAGATTACAAGGTCTCAGGCAAAAATGGCTAAGGGAAGGCTGTCATGATAAATTGGGGAATATAGCTAGATATGATCTAGGTAATCTATTAGGATTTATCAGGGCAATAGGCTGGCTATTTGAGGTAACATGACTCTGAAAATCTCAGTCTATACTTATTTCCTGTCTCTTGCTTTGGACTTGGGTTTCACTTTATTTCTCTTTATATCAGCTTTCTTCTATCTCTTCTTTCCAATTTTATTTATTGTCTTCACATCTAGTTCACAACGGATCCTATTGGTCTCCGAGTGGAATTTTACTTCTTATAGTACACACCCCTTCAAATCTATCTATCTATCCAAAACACTGAAAGTGGATTATATCGTATGTTTCTTAAAAATACTGTACGTGTATATCATAGTGTCAAATCATTGACTCATTTAAGGATGTAGCATCAATGATGTATAGTCAAAAGCTTTATTTAGGAAAGTACTCGAATCACTCTCATCACCATTGAATTATTGTTTCGTTTATGACTCATACGTTATACCGGGTTTTTCTTTATAACTATTCAGATCACGCTTTACTCGCGAACCTGCAGGTACCTCCGCCAGAAATACGCTTGCTTCAACAGAAAGACATAACGAGATAGACTTTCTGGAAAAAATACTTCAGAGGCTCTGAATCAGAGTCATCGATGAATATTTTAGTTCTAAATCATTGACTCATTCATAAATGCAAGTAAGTAGCACCTTTAAATCAGCTTTAAGATCTTTGAATGACAGTATATTCTCGATTATCTGCTTGGAATATGTATAATAGAATATTCAGACCCTTCCATTATATATAGTTCGTCACCATACCAGCGATCTACACCGCAAGTCTCGTTTTATTAAAGTTCTATTATGAAAGGGCGTCTTTACAGTTCTGTTAGCAGTCTGAATTTTATACATTAGTTTTTCAAGAAACATTTTGTTTAGTTTGGCTGTTCACCTAGCCAACTTTCTATGCCTAATTTACTAAGTATCCCCAAAACAGTTGGGGTACTCGTATCTTTAAATAATTTGAAGCTCTGATAATAATAAGCCATAAAGCAGAAAAATCCTATAATCTTGGGGAGGTGAATTGTGTAGGAAAAAACTGTCAATCGTCAATGAGGTTGTATCAGTAGGAAATTGTCTTGATTTTGAATATTATTTCTGGAACGTAACTCCGTTGGCTACATTTTTGAATCTAGGTCTTGTGAAATCAGGAGAAATAGGCGTTTGTTAAAGAGTGTGAGCAGTTGAGTTTACTGAAGCTTTATTGGTAGTTTACTGGAGCGTGAGTTAGTTCTCCATTTAATGATTTTGAATAAAAATAATAATATTTTTTGAACTACATATTGTATAAATGTTCCTAACTTCGTATAAGGACTAAAATTACTTAAAATATCAAATCAATTGGTTAAGGGAGAAAATGTAATTGACTAAAATACGCATAAAACGGTTAAACCGTACAAAAACGGAACTTCGCAGAAACACTTCTTACGTCCTAGTGAACATATTTAAATTTTTATCCTATTTGCTGCCATAGTTCTTGAGTTTATCGATTACGAACAAACACTTCTCTTTAAATAAATAATGTATCTCTCATATTCTCATACCACTTAGTAAAATCTATTAAAATTTAATTCCTCAAACATAATTTATTTACATTTTTCACTCAAATTTCTATTTTTTTTTTTTTTTTTTTTTTTGACAAATATTCTAATATGAACATTTATTTTCTATTCACCCATTCCATTTCATCATACAAATCAATCAACACCCTACCCTCTCTTCTTGGTTGCTGTGAAATTTGACACTTGCTTGCACTTAAGCGGCTCATGTAAGCCTCTTGTACAATGTTTAATTGACTTCTATTAATGTTAATAGCAGAAGGGTGGATTTTATTTAAATTATTCAAATGGCAAAATAAACAAAAAACGACAACAAAATTTACTCTCACACACTCACAAAACATGACAACTCCAACTCTTTCTCTGGAATACAAACAAGCACTTTAAAAGTAAATTTAAATTTTGAGTGTGTTTATGAGAGGAATGAGAAAGTGACTGATAAAATCCGAAATGTAAACAAACCCTGAATTTTAACGGTAATTTAAGGTTAGAATAACACTATAGAGCTAATGTCAACAATATGAAAATTATTAAAAGTAATTAATTCTGATTTAGGCAGGTTGAACAAAAGGACAGAATTAAAGGGTTGAAATGAAATTTAAATTAAATTTATAAGAAATCTTGAAGTCATTTTTAATGAATAAAATTGTCACCACTATGTATTTGATTTATTCCCTTTAAGAAATTATTTTACATTATCTGCGATTTTTAAATCCGCCGAGTAAAAACTCTTAGCAGTTTTCATCCGCAGCAAAAAAAACGCACTTATTTTATTTGTTAATAATTTAAAATAAAATCTTCTCTCCTTTCAGATCGCACAAATAACAATGAGAACGTAGAGATCTGTCGCAATTATCCACCCAACTATGAGGCTGAATCGCTGCCCTCCTACACCATTGTCTCCGGTTTGCCTACTTACGATGATGCCATCGAAGAATTCCGCAAAGCGGGCATTATACTCACCCCACCCATGCCGGTTATAAAAATATTTGAGGCCAAAGAAACGAAAGATTCCAGCTACAATATCGATAATATTAACGAAGCAGACAATATATCGGTGGCTTCGGTAAATACCTGCAGCTGTGGTGGTGGTGGTCTTAGTAACAACAATAGCACCTCTCAGCAATTTTTAGCCGGACAACAGGTCACACCCTCCGCTATTAATACCCAATTCATAGAATTATCACCAGAACAATTGGCTTCATTGTCCCAGAAACGTCTATCACTGCAAATTGCCTTTCCACCCGCCATCCGCCGCAATTCACGGCCCAGAGTTGATATGCGCAACAATTTGTTGCGTTCTCGTGCTGTAGGCAATACAGCCGGCTATGAAGCGAATTTCCCTCAAATCCATCGTTCCTCATCGGTGTTTTCGCTGGCCAATGAACGTCAGAATATACGAATGATGCAGCATAATATGCAGCACAGGGGTTCTTTGTTTTAAATAAGCCTGCCACCGGCCCTCCCAGTAAACCTGCTGATATATACAATATATATATAGAAAAAGTTCCTTTAATTATATTTAAAGGTTTTAATACATTTTTTTGTTTAGTTTTAAATTATGACCGTTTTAAGTATTGTTTTCTAGATTTTGTTTATGTGTGTGTGTGTTTTATTGTTAATGTTAAAATAATTTTAGGTTAATTTTGATTGTAAATAATTATATTTTTATTTCCATATTCAATTTATCGACGATTTATAAAGAGAAATATGTCCATACAAAGTTTGTTTTATAAACCTTTGATAAATTTAAAAATTGTTTATGATTAAGTTCTTTAGTTTTAAAAGTTAAAATAAAAAAAATTATTCTAAATAAAAAAAAATGGAACTAAAAACTTATAAAAAAATATGTACATATATTTTAAATGCGACAGTTATTTACTAATATTTTTGGTTGAGTGTAAGTATAACAGGAAACGGAAGTCTAGGTAATGTTATACTTGTAAAACTTTACATATACAACTTTGAAAAGCTTTTACAACTTATAGAGTATGCTAAAAGCTTTAATAAAAGTTGACAATAAATGCTTTACAGTGGAAATCTGATAAACTAAACAAGTATGTTTTTATTTATTGAGGAAATTTAGTATTTTTAATAAAGTTAAGAACATAGAATAAAATAGACTGTTACGAATGTGTAATGACGATTTGAGTTTAACGGTCTGTAACGACTGCCTGCAGCATTCATCATATTTGAGGGAACGTCCATCAGTAGCATGCGGTTGTTGGCATTGTTTGTAAGTATGGCAACACTAAATGTTTGGGCTGCTGGCAATGACATGGAAGGATCTGGAATTCGAATGTACTAGTATGTTCGTTAAGAGCATTGTGGAAGTTTCTCGATAGATGGCGCGTGTATAAATAGAGTCAGTCGTGAGTTGAGTTGATCATTGGCGGTGTTAGAGTTAACATCAACTGTCTTGTACGTGTATACTTGTACATTATAAAGTGTGTGTGTGTATTTCTGCGAATTGATATACGTGTATAAAGACTCTGAGTGACTATTTAATTCTGTTGTTGTACATTCTAAATAAATAAAGAGTTGTTACAATTTTAAACTACTAAAACTGCTTTTATTTGTAATCAAAAGTATCCGGTTTATTTAAAGGAAATAAACCCACGTATTTAAAAGGTAAAAACGTAACAATACATAGAAGCGTTACTGAGAGACAAAAAACCTAAGTATGTTGTCAAAAACCTAAGTCTTCCAACCATAAAATTTGGGAGAGAGTAAATGTTTTTAATATTCCAGATGTTCTAAGGGACTGTCCCTAACTAGTGACTTCACTTATCATTTAGTTTGACAACTAGTTACAGAATTAGCTACGTGATTACTTATTTTAACACTTGCATGTCCTAAGCAGGGGGCCAATTAACCCTTTTGGGTTACAAAGAGACTGTCTGATAGCTGGTCCAAAATAGTCAACGCGTTAGATTCACATACCGGTTAAATGGAGTCAGTTATCTTACTAGCTACCTAACGGGTTACTTGATAAGCTACATAACTAGTTATTTTAACTTTTACGGATGCTAATTGACCTCAAATAGTCAGTTATAAAGACAACTCATAGACAGTCCAATTAATGATTTCTTGTAAACAAACCTTCCCCCGACAACTCTCCAATAAATTGCTTCTGATGGGTAAAATAACTACTTTTTAGAGTGCAGTACAAAATAAACGTTTAAAGGGTGTAATGTAGGTTACTTAAAGACACTAAACTGACAATTGGCTTCACGCTAGGTTACATGGGATATCAGTATACTTAAGCAAAAAGAAAATAAACAGTATAAGAATTATATCAACACAATTTGTATAATAACAGGTGGCGCAAAAGTAATCCTCCTATCAGAAAATGCTATAAATTTTGCCGATTATTGGTCAAATAAATAGTCAGCAATATTCCGCGTTCTGGAGCAGTGTAGCATAACATTGTTTATTAACTTGTATTTTACATGTGTTTACTACAGAAATGTCAAAACAGAACTGACATTTATAGCATTTTCTAATAGAAGGATTACTTTTGCGCCACCTTGTACTTTGTTCAGACATCCACCTTAATTGCGCAATTAAGAACATTTACACAATTAAGGGCCTTAGTTGAGCTCAATTTATCATACAAGAACTAAATTAATAAATTCCGCAATTAATACTTAATTGTATTACTAATTGCGTAAAATTCCAAATGCAACACTTGCGCAAGTATGTTTACTGACAAGTATGTTCAGTGAGAAGAAAAAATGCTGTACAATGGCAAGCCGAATGTCAAAAAAGTAAACAAACAAATGAAAAAGTAAAAAAAATGTCCGGCGAAGTTGTTTTTAAGTTTATTTAATATTCTAAACAAATTTAATAACTAATAATAAGTTAAATAAAGTCATTTATATCTTTCTAAAATTTAAAAGAAAGACTGGCGTAGAGGGAGGCCAGTAAATTATATCTGCTTGACTTATGGCCAAATCCTAAATGAGTAAACTAAATTGAGTATCTATGTGTAAACACTAAATTTAATTGCGCAATTAAGATTAAATTGAGACAATTAAGAATGCATGTCTGAACATAGTATAAAACCAGTTTGTTCTAATTACTTACCAAAAAGTGCAGTACATAATAAACGTTTAAAGTGACTACACTCTAGATCACTTAAGTGACAATTGACTTCACGCTAGATTACATGGGATGTATAAAGTAACCAATTGACTTATATCTGCACTACAAAGAGCACTTACGTGTCAAATGATCCAAAATGTATAAATTGGAGTCAGCCAAGTGGTCAGACATTTCGAATCGCCTCAGTCCTCTATGATCCATAAATGACAGCAACTCCTTGGCAAAGGGATGTGGGTAATCCATTAGATTTGACGGGTAGTTGAAACTGGAGAGTTTGATGCATTCGCGTATTATGGGGACATTGAGATCCCTATGGATATTACTATTGCGAATGTATCATGGAGCACCTGTTATTGTCCTTAACAGTGCTGACTGCTTTCTTTGCAATTTTTCAACGTTAGATGAGGAGGCTGTTCCCCACAGCTAAAAGCCTTATAGCCCTATTGGTTTTATAACTGTTTTGTTCAAAAGCTCTTTGTACTCCAAGTCTAGAGCAGACCGTGGTCCAATTAGCCAGTGCAATTGAACTGACTTCAATTTTATTTGTATAACCTTGGCTTCAATATGGTGGGTTTATGTTAAACTGCGATCAAGATGGTTACCGAGATATCTCACATGACTCTGTTCTGGAATTTTGATATTACAGTGTACTCTCTCTTTGCGGACACCTCTCTAAAGCGGTCACGTCCCATAAACGGACATTTTTTCAGTTCCAAAAACATTCTTTGGGATTATTTAATACTCTCATAAGCGGACACCTCTTATAAGCGGACAAATTTGTCAGTCCCTTAGGTGTTCGCTTATGAGAGAGTACACTGTATTTATCTTTATGAAAGGACAACTTTCTCGTCTTAGAGTAAATGTATGTTAAGTACATTTTGTAGCATTGACTTTTATTTTCCAATTGTTGAGGAGTTTACATACTTACAAAAACGGTATCGTCTGCAAATGTAGATGTGTGAGTCAGTGCGCTCGTAGGCATGTCTGCAGTATATAAAATATATAGGTACAGCCCTGTGGTACACCAGCGGGTATGTTTCGACGTGACGAGATCACATCTTTTGATCTGATTTGGAAAGATCTTTCTTGTGTGTAATTTTTAAGCAGTTTTCCTTTCACTTGTTGGAGAGTAAGAGAAACTCATACACAAAAACACAAACACTACACTCTTTATTTAAAGTTTTATTTATGTTGTTGTTTTTTTTAAATATTTTTCCCTTTTTTGGTGACTGTTAATATTTGCATTAACAAAACGATAATTTATTTTATTTTTAGATGTAAAAATTAATATTAAATATATTTCTATGTATTTAATTAGCTTCCATATGCTGTTACTTATGTTTAAACATATTTTTTTTAGTATTTCTATTCACAATGTTATTTTCTTGTGAGAGCGATGTAAAACACCTCTATCCACTATGAGAATTTTAATTTCTTTTCCAAGAAATTTTAGTTCTTTGAAAAAGAAATAAAAATAATTTAATTTTGCAGAACACTGACATAAAAACGAGATACCAAATTTATGTTTTTTTCGTTCGAAATAGAAACATAATGAGGTCATTAATTTAATTTTCTTGGACCAGCAGTCTGGGGATGACCCCTACTCATGCAATGCTTTGTATTGGAACTAGGAAAATAGGTTATGGGTGGTAGGAAAGAGAGAGTAGTGTTTGTGGACATTCGATTTGAACTTTCCTACATTGAAAATGACTGGAAACACATACGTACAGTACGGCTAAATAATGAATTTTCCCTGCGGATATCAGGAACAAGTTCCCTTATTTCATCAGAACACATTTCATTGTAGTACCGATAGAACAGTGAAACGCAGCCCACATTGCGTCGGTGCTCCAGCGAATCAATAGAGTTGGATACCCTACTGTCACGTTCGCCATCTCCTGTAAATATACTCTGAAGCATCGGTCCGTACATTACATTTTCGGTCGGTTATAGGTGGTGTAAATAGTGAGGAGTTCAGATGGAGTGAAGACATTCCTACACCGTTTTAGAAATCCGATACACTTGAATGCTTCTTTGGACACTTGAAAAATGTGTTTAGACCAGTGGACATCACATTGTATTCTCATGGCCCGAACATCAAGAGCGTCTGATACCACAATATTTACACCACCCATAAATACAGATGAAGCGACACTGAGTTCATTATGTATTAATTCATCGGCTTAACTCATTTGTACTTCAAATGTATAGATGACGGATTTTCAAAGTAAATTTTGGATAATTTGGTATCATTGATTAAGCGTCAAACTATTCATGATGATGTGCTTATGGTGAATGTGTTTCATCGGTTTCAATGAGTGGTTCAGAAGGGGTGATTTTGACATGGAAGACAAAGATCGCCCAGGACAGCCAAAAAAGTTTGAAGACCAAGAATTTTAGGCATTATTCCATGAAGATTGTTGCCAAACTCAACAAGAGCTTGCAAAATCATTGGCAGCTGTTCAGCAGCAATTTCAAAATGTTTGCAAGCAGCAGGATTCATCCAAAAGTAAGGAAATTGGGTACCATACGAATTGAAGCCGAGTGACCGTTAAAGACGATTTTGCATGACAGAAATGCTGCTTAAAAACACAATAAAATAAAATCATTTTTGCATCGAATCATTACTTGCGATAAAAAAATGAATCCATTTGGATAACCCGAAGTGTAAGAGATCGTATGTGAAGCCCGGCCAACCAGCCGAATCGACACCAAAGCCAAATATCCATGGCTCTAAGATAATGATCTGTATTTGGTGGGACCGAAAGGTTTTTATCTATTATGAGCTGCTGAAATCTGGCCAGACCATCACAGCGAACCTGTACCGAATGCAACTGATTCGTTTGAAGCGAGCATTAGGCGAAAAATGTACAGAATATGCGGCCAGACATGATACCTTAATATTCCATCATGACAACACTAGGCCACATACCTGTTAAAAACTATTTAAAAATAAGTGGTTGGGAAGTTTTGCCTCACCTGCCATATAGTCCAGACCTTGCCCCGTTCGACTACTATTTGTTTCGATCGATGCAGACCGCCTTCTCTGGGATACGATTCACTTCAGAACAGAGTTGCCGAAATTGGCATGATTCGTTGTTGGCCTTGAAAGATGAGCAGTTCTTTTGGCTCGAAATCCGTATGTTGTCAGAAAGATGGCAAAAGGTCATAGCTAACAATGGCCAATAGTTTCAAGAAGTTTATATTGAACAAATGTTTTAAAATAAATGCTACAAATTTGAAAAAACCCCGCATTTTTAAGTAATACACCCAATATATGAATTTGTGTTAAATTTAATCTTGATAAGGATATTTATAAGAGAATTATGCGCATTCAAGTGATGTTCGGTATGGAAGCTATGATAAAATATGAACCGATATTCACAAAATCCAGTAGTTTGATTTTTTTATACATATTAAAGATCTGCGTACAATTTTGCTTGAAAATATCGTTATTTATAAGATAATTATGAAAGTTAATGTGTTTTCGAAAGTGGTACTTTTATGGGAGCTTGACCAGTTAAGGGCCGATCTTTATAAAAGAACCATACGTCGACCGCCATGGCGCGCCACCATCGATTTATTGAAATCAATTGGCTATAACTTGACACTTCTCGATTATTTCCTGTGGAGCTAATTGAAGTAACTGGTTTATGCTGATAAACCAGCAACAATAGTCGCCTTGGAGGCCAGCAGTGATCGAATAGTGGCCAGACTACGCTTCGTCAACAACAGTTAATGCTATGTATTGATCTTTCAAATAAAAAAACTATTCCTGCCATGGTCTGTTCCCATCCATCTAGGACAATTATAACATTAGGGTACCTAGAATAACTTTAAAGTTTTATTGTTATTTATATTTTGTTATTGTTATTTATATTTTAATAATATTTATTTTAAATATACAAAAAACCACTATTCAAACAAACATTTAACAAATTAATTTCTCTGTATAATGTGACAACACCCCTTAATTTAAAGCCAAAATGAAAGCGCAATCTATTTTCATACATATTTTCAAACTATTAATACCAAACTAAGCAGCAGAGCTAGTAGTAGTAGTAATAAATAGTACACGTACAAATGTTTATTATTAAGAACAATTATTATTTAGTGAGTTCCAATTACTAGCATTTCACAGACATTGTGCCGTTGACTGCTGACTGTTGACTCTCGAATGTAAACTGCTGAAATGCTAATAAATGACGTGTCCTGTTGGTAACCACGTATATCTACTAGTCCTTTTCCATAATCGTTCACTCGGTATGTGTTTTGTTTACGACAGTAAAAAGGCGGAAGTTAAATTGTTAACAAGTGCTTGGTTAGAAAATAAACTCTATATAAAAGATTTATTTTTATTTATAATACTCGTACTAAATTTAGAGGTAAATTTCTTAAACTTTCAAAATAAAAAGAAATCTTTAAAAGGCAAAAAAAAATATTTCGTTTAAACGGATTCGAATTCATAAGAAATTAGTTTCTTTAAAAAGAAAAATTCTAAAAAATAAAAATTTTACCGGAAGTTTCAACGAGACAATACAATGTTTGTGTGTATGATTGTTTAAACAATATTTTAATAAATTAATTTCCCAGTCTCCCCCTAATCCGTTAATGACCAATATCTAACAAATAGTTGTGCTGTACAAAATAATAGGTCAGGAATCGAACATACCACCTGTATACTGGCTATTCACTATAATTGCTAGCAAAAGGGTGTTTTTAAACCTGATAGAACTTACAAAAGGGTTAGCTGTCATACTGTGCTCACTTTATGCTATTTCTGATTAGTATGCTCTGGCAAATTATCCAAATTTACTTTCAAAATCAGTCATCGATTCGCACAACTTATAGTAGACTCATTTTTGTCTTGTTAATAAACAGACTCCATTACATTCAGCAAAAAAGCTTAGCTTCAATGGTAGGTATTTATGTAGTCCAACTGTAGCTTCAATGGTGGGTCTTAATGTAGTTCAATTTTAGCATCAATCGTAGGTCTTTATGTAGTCCAATTTTAACTTCAATCATAGGTCTTCATGCAGTCCAATTTTAGCTTCAATCATAGGTCTTCATGCAGTCCAATTTTAGCTTCAATTATAAGTCTTGGTGTAGTCCAATTTTAGCCTTAATCATAGGTCTTGATGTAGTCCAATTTTAGCTTCAATCGTAGGTCTTTGTGTAGTCCAATTGTAGCTTCAATCGTATATCTTTATGTAGTCTAATTTTAGCCTCAATCATAGGTCTAAATGTAGTCCAATTTTAGCTTCAATCGTAGGTCTTTATGTAGTCCAATTTTAGCATCAATCGTAGGTCTTTATGTAGTCCATCTGTAGCTTCAAATGTAGGTCTTCATGTAGTCTAATTTCAGCTTCAATCGTAGGTCTTTATGTAGTCCAATTTTAGCTTTAATCATTGGTGTTGATGTACTCCAACTGTAGCTTTACTCGTATATCTTTATGTAGTCCAATTTTAGCTTCAATCGTAGGTCTTTATGTAGTCCATCTGTAGCTTCAATCCTAGGTCTTTGTGTAGTTCAATTTTAGCTCCAATCATAGGTCTTGATGTATTCCAATTTTAGCCTCAATCATAGGTCTTTATGTAGTCCAATTTTAGCTTCAATTATAGGTCTTTATGTAGTCCAATTTTAACTTCAATCCTAGGTCTTTAAGTAGCTCAATTTTAGATTCAATCGTAGGTCTTTATATAGTCAAACTGTAGCTTCAATCCTAGGTCTTTGTATAGTCCAATTTTTGCTTCATTCCTAGGTCTTGATGCAGTCCAATTTTAGCTTCAATCATAGGTCTTGATATAGTTCAATTATAGCTTCAATCATAGGTCTTGATGTAGTCCAATTTTAGCTTCAATCATAGGTCTTAATGCAATCCAATTTTAGCTTCAATCATAGGTCTTTATGTAGTCCAATTTTAGCTTCAATCCTAGGTCTTTAAATAGCTCAATTTTAGCTTCAATCGTAGGTCTTTATGTATTCCAACTGTAGCTTCATTCCTAGGTCTTTGTATAGTCCAATTTTTGCTTCATTCCTAGATCTTGATGTAGTCCAATTTTAGCTTCAATCATAGGTCTTGATGCAGTCCAATTTTAGCTTCAATCATAGGTCTTGATGTAGTCCAACTGTAGCTTCAATCGTATATCTTTATGTAGTACAAGTTTAGCTTCAATCATAGGTCTTTATGTATTCCAATTTTAGCATCAATTGTAGGTCTTTATGTAGTTCAATTGGCACGATAGGTCCTAGTGGTCTAATCAAATAATTGTTTTTAAATATAAATCCAAATCCAAGTAAGTGTCTACGGCATTCTTACATTTCAAAGAGGAAAGGCTGTCACTGTATCTCACTAACAAACTGCCAATAATGACGCATGAATATTTATGTAACAACTAAGATCCACTTAAAGAGGGTTTATGATCCTCAATTAACCACATACACGATGAATATAAGTACTTACACACATACAGACTGCATATACATTAGGGTTGACCTTATATTGTACTTTTTAGATTTTCAGTGCTCCCAAGGCATACAATTGATCTTTGTTATCTAAAAACTAAATGCTGAAAATTTGAGCAAAATCGTATAGCGATATAGAGGTGCCATATTTTATTAGAAGTTTTAGGTTCTGGATTCAAATCCAATATTTTTTAAATTTTATTTTAAAAGAAATTTCAAAAAAAATATAAAATTTGTTTTTGATTCTAATAACTGCTAAATTAATATTACAAATACAAATTTAAAAAGTTGGAATTAGCATTTTAGATGACTGAAAACAATTTTAGAACTTGACACCACCGAAAATCGAAAAAAAAATCCCATATTAGGGCCACCCTAATGTACATAATAGTCATTGGTGTTTACTCCTTAGTTACTAGTACATACATATTATAATTTTATTGTTTTCCATCAACAATTCATAAATTCATATTGCCTTTGCTAAAAATTAAAATAAAATTTAACCCATAAAAAATACTACACTTTTAAACATTTATTACACTTGAGTTTGGGTAAGAAGAGATGAATTTTTCTGTATTTTTTGTTTATGCCAGAGAGTTAATGAGAATTTGTATTATATTTCTTTTACAAATTTTAATTGCCCATAAGAATATTAATGCATGTATGCTCTGTTTAAATAAAATGAAATAATTTGTTTTAGTTCTTATATATTTGTTTATATTTGTATTAAACCCTACTTTATATGTAGTAATGGTATTATACGTTTGTGCTGATGTTTGTAACGCCCAAAAACGAATGGTTCCATATATATCTTTAAGTAAAAAAGGGGGTCATTATCACTTATTTAATAATGTCCGTACGTCTGTCTGTCCATGGAGAGTATATGTCCCTGCATATTGAAAAGTAGTTTGGTATTCATTGTGGTTTTTGTCCAAGGATGAGCCTATTGAAACTATTTAAAATCGGCCCATTATTTTACCTAGTCCCTCATACAAATTTCTTCCTAGAATATAGCTCTAGCGCTTATAAATATTTTAAGTATGTACATACTTGTATATTCAAATAAAACTTAGCTAATCTAAATTGTATGTTGTTAAAAAACTCATTATGAAACTTTAAGGTAATGGGTCCATAACTAACGATACCTCCTATATAAGTTCTACACCCGAAAATCACTTAACACTATACAATCTCTATTGAAATAAAATTCAGCACACATACAAATATTCCATGTAAACATAAATATATCCACTTAAAGATGGAAGTATCGTTACATACTTAACCAATATACAAAGTTCTTTACGTTCCCAAGAACTAACAGGTGGCGCAAAAGTAATCCTCCTATCAGAAAATGCTATAAATTTTGCGATTGGTCCCTAATGTCAGTTCTGTTTTAACATTTGTGTAGAAAATACATGCGAAATACACGTTAATAAACAATGTTACGCTACACTGCTCCAGAACGCGGAATATTGCTGACTATTTATTTGACCAATTATCGGCAAAATTTATAGCATTTTATGATAGGAGGATTACTTTTGTGCCACCTTGTATATCATTCACTAAATTATTTGTGTAATTGTAGGGTATTATATGGTCGATTTTCTTATGTTATTGGTGCTATGTTCAGTTGGTGCATGTAAACTAATCAGAATGCATGTATATACATAAGTAACACAAAGGAACTTTATCGATATTTACAGTAAAGAGTAAACGTTTTCGTAGACAATAAATTTAAATTTTAAGAATGCCAGCATATTTTGTTTTCAAGATTTTGTTTTCAACAGTAATGGAAAGGATTAATTTTCTGACTCAGTTGCTCAATTTTCGAGAGAATGTCGCTTATGAGCACTTTAAGAAAACCATACGATTTCATTGTTATTTATATTTTAAAACAAATGCGAATATTTTGAATATATTTTTATGGGTGGTGTAAATATTAAAGAATCACACGCTCTTGAAGTTCTAGGTATGATAATTCAAAGTGATTTTCGCTGGACTAAACATATTTTTCAAGTGTCGAAAGAAGCATTCACTCTATCTGACTTCCGTACTATTTACACCACTTATATCCTACTGAAAATGGAATACAAGTCTCATGTATGGTCCAGTGCTTCCAACTCTATTGATTCACTGGAGCATCGCCGCAACGTGGTTTGTGTTTCATTGTTCTATCGGTACTACAATGGAATGTGTTCTGCTGATATTAGGGAACTCCTTCCCGAAAGACGTAGTTTTCTACGAATACGAGTACCTTCAGCAAGGGCTCAATCACTTGTAGTTGACTGGACAGTGAATCGCACAACACATTACATTGAAAATTGTTTTTTTAGCTGTACCGTCCGTAAATGGAATAAGATACCTGCAGAAGTCTTTCCTGCCACTTTTAATATAATAAAATTCGAATCAAATGCCCATAAACACGACTCACTATATCCTCCTTCCCATAACCTACTTTCCTACTACCAAAACAATGCATTGGATAAGTAGGGTCTATCCCTTGAATATCGGTCATATAAAAACACTTTAAACAATAAGTAATTGTCGGAAAAATATGGATTATGTAGTCATCGACACAGCTTAACAACATCTAAGACTTTTGAGGGACATTATAAAGTCAGCAGCCTGTTACAGAAGACATCTTGATGACTCATGTTGCCGCTCTTAATTTTAAAGAAAACTACATTCTTTGTCATTGAATAAACCCCTATGATTGAAGCTGAAATTGAACTTTAGAAAGATCTACGATTGGAGCCAAAATTGAACTTTAGAAAGACCCGCGTTTGGAGCCAAAATTGAACTTTAGAAAGACCCGCGATTGCAGCTAAAATTGAACTTTAGAAAGACCTACGATTGAAGCCAAAATTGAACTTCAAGAAGACCTATGATTGAAGCCAAAATTGAACTTTAGAAAGACCCGCGATTGGAGCTAAAATTATACTTTAGAAAGACCTACGATTGAAGCCAAAATTGAACTTCAAGAAGACCTATGATTGAAGCCAAAATTGAACTTGAGAAAGACCTACGATTGATGTTAAAATTGAACTTCAAGAAGACCTATGATTGAAGCTAAAATTGAACTTCAAGAAGACCTACGATTGAAGCTGAAATTTAACTTTAGAAAGATCTACGATTGAAGCTAAAATTAAACTTTAGGAAGACCTACGATTGAAGCTAAAATTGTGCTTCAGGAAGACCTACGATTCAAGCTAAAATTGACCTTCAGAAAGACCTACGATTGAAGCAAAAATTAAACTTCAGAAAGACTTACGACTAAAGCTGAAATTGAACTTTAGAAGGACCTACGATTGAAGCCCAAATTTAACATCAGGAAGACCTATGACTGACGTCCAAATTGAACTTCAAGAAGACCTATGATTGAAGCATAAATTGAACTTCAGAAAGACCCGCGATTGCAGCTAAAATTGAATTTTAGAAAGAACTAAGACAAAAATTAAACTTTAGAAAGACCTGCGATTGAAGTTGAAACTGAACTTTAGAGAGACCTACGATTGAAGCTAAAATTAAACTTTAGAAAGACCTACGATTGAAGCCAAAATTGAAGTTTAAAAAGACCCGCGATTGCAGACCTGTGATTAAAGCTGAAATTGAACTTTAGAAAGACCTATGATTGAAACCAAAATTGAACTTTATAAAGACCTGTAATTGAAGCTAAAATTGAACTTTAGACAGATTTATGATTGATGCTGAAATTGAACTTTAGACAGACCTTTGATTGAAGCATGTATTGAACTTTAGAAAGACCTGTGATTGAAGCATAAATTGAACTTTGTAAAGACCAACGATTGAAGCCAAAATTGAACTTTAGAAAGACCTACGATTGAAGTCAAAATTGAACTTAAGAAAGACCTACAATTGAAGCTAAAAATGAACTTAGGAAGTCCTACGATTGAAGCTGAAATTGAACTTTAGAAAGGCCTACGATTGAAGCTGGAATTGAAATTAAGAAAGTCCTATGGTAGAAGGTGAAATTGAACTTTAGACAGACCTATGATTGAAGCATAAATTGGACTTTATAAAGACCTGTGATTGAAGCTGAAATTGAACTTTAGAAAGACCTGCGATTGGAACTAAAATTGAACTTTAGACAGACCTATGATTGAAGCATAAATTGAACTTTATTAAGACCTGTGATTGAAGCTGAAGTTTAACTTTAGAAAGACCTACGATTAAAGCTAAAATTAAACTTTAGAAAGATCTATGATGGGAGCTAATATTTAACTTTAGACAGACCTATGATTGAAGCATAAATTGAACTTTAGAAAGACCTATGATTGAAGCTGAAATTGAACTTTAGAAAGACCTGCAATTAGAGCTAAAATTGAACTTTAGAAAGGACCTGCGATTGAAGCAAAAATTCAACTTTTGAAAGACCTGCTTATATTGTTAATATTATTTACACACTTAAAAATTATACGAAAACTGTTGTCCCCCACTGTATTTAAATACATACACACACACCCACATACACATTTAAAAACATAAACTCAAAGATCGCAGCGACAGTATCGTACAACTTGTGGTCAAGATTTACATAATTTTTAAGATTATGTTAAAATTTTGTTGAGCACACAGAATTCTTTCACTGCTCCAAAGAGCAACAAGCGCCTGCTGTTGGCTTTGTTTAATAAAAATCTAAACAAATTTGAAAAAAAAAAGAAAAATCAACTCTTTATATTTTTAATAAATTAATATTTATTGAAACTTTTTTAGCCAACAAAAAAAATAATGGATTTAAATGCCCTACAAAGCATGCAAAATTGCCAACAACCCAAGAGAAAGGAATTGATTTTGGAAGCACGTCACTCAAAATGCATGTAAGTTATGAAATTACTGATATCGAAGCATCAAATTTAAAAGCCGGTACAGTTTCATACTTGGAAAAACAAATGTAACTAGATGCTTATTTACAACATACATATTAAATAATAGTGAGTTTTGTGTTAATCGCTGAAGACCGCAAGATTTCAGTGTATCCTAGTGTGTGGTCTTAGCTGGACTTGATATTGTGCGGTGTTGATTTTTTTATTATAAAAGTGTTTATTTCTAGTAGGGCAAAAAAATTAAAAATAAAC
Organism: Calliphora vomitoria; assembly: GCA_942486065.2. Lineage (NCBI taxonomy): Eukaryota > Metazoa > Arthropoda > Insecta > Diptera > Calliphoridae > Calliphora > Calliphora vomitoria. The sequence goes on from OW818031.2 coordinate 109,129,629, forward strand.
AAACATATGTAATTTGTGAAACCAAATTGTTATTATGTGAGAAATTGTGCGAAATAATCTTACTTATTTGAGCATGAGTCATTTTAAATTCTAACTTGTTAAATGCACATGAAAGTTAAATAAAAATACAAAATTTATATTGCTCTAATAAAGTCGGAAAGTTGTTGAGATTTGTTTCACCAAAAGTGGTGAATTCGGGTATATACATATAGGAAATATTCATCTAAGACCCAACAAAGTATATATATTACACTGTGGAACAAAAAATTTATTTGTGCAATGACTTAGCGAATGACCTAAAAAACTTCTAGGAAGATGTATAAGGAATTTATACTTTTTGAAAAGCTTACATTACTTCAAATATTTTAAATGAAAAATAGTTTAAAAATTTTTGATGCCAAGGTTACCAAGTCCATCTAAAAAAACCCCTATTTTTTATGTAAAATTCAACTTTAGAGTGAAAATTCTCTAATCGCCTAGTTGATATCAAAATATAGTAACCCATTTTAGATGTCCATATATATTCTTAATTATTATGTAAAGGGTTCCGATAACTCCGTCTCTGGTATGGATAATATAGCCAAAAAACTAAAAAATTCCAGTTTTGAGATTTTTCAAAACTTTTTTGGGAACTGCGGGATTTCTGAGAAAAATTTGAAAAACTTGTTTCTAGTTTGGTATTTTCAATAGAAAAATCTATATAACTGTAAAATTTTATCAAAAAATATTCATAAATAAAAATTTTATTTCAATTTGAAAAAAAAAAAATAAGAAAAATTCAATAAAAAGCATTTTTTGTCATATTTTTCAAAAAAGTATTCCATGATTTTTTTAATTGTCAAACGTTATATATATTTTTGGAAAATAGACAAAATCCCCTATCCATTGATATATAATATGTCTACCTTATGTTTTTTACGTGGCAAATTAATTAGGAAGAATTCATCATCTCGAAGAAATGGAATTGTTTTAAAAATTTAACTTACCCGAGGTGTTCTACTTTGGGGACCCCTGGCCACGCTCCTAGTTGACCCATGAAGTCCAAATTCAAAACTTAGACACGAAAACACTTCATCTTTGCGCGTGTTAAATTTCATTCAAACTGGTTTATCCGTTTAGAAGTTGCAGATTTATTTCCCTCTTTTTTCTATACCACTGTGAGTTGATCAACACGGCCTTGAACTACTGCTCGAGGTGTGTGAAATTTCATTCCAACCGGACTATCCGTTTAGAAGTTGCAGATTTATTTCCCTCTTTTTTTCTATACCACTGTGAGTTAATCAACATGGCCTTGAACTACTGCTCGAGGTTTAAAGTTATAAAAATACTATCGATATCGATGGTATTATTATTTACAAAATATTTCAATAAGTAACTTAAGTCAACACAAAGTCCTTGCCTTTATTTAAGTTGTTTGTATTTTATATATGAAGCGATCACCAAAGCAATCTTTTATATTATTAAACACTCAAAATAAACAAATTCGTTTATTGCTACAACAAATTATCAATGGATTTCTTTGCTTTGATTGCCCAATAGTGAAATAAAAACTAAAAACAATCATGGCTATCGATCTGACTAAGCTGAATCAAAAGCTGAATCAAAAGCTGAATCAATCATAATTGATGAATGAGGGTATATATAAGTTTGTCATTCCGTGTGTAACATTGAGAAATGGGCCATTCGGAGTTTTGACTCTTATAAGTCTCCGGGCCCGGATGGCATTATACCTGCTGATCTACAAAATAATATAGATCTAGTAACTCCTTGGCTGTCTTGTATGGTCGTACATTCCAAAACGGTGGACCGAATGCACTGTGATATTCATTCCGAAAGGAGGGAAAGCATCACACACCATAGCAAAAGATTTCAGACCAATAAGTCTATCATCATTATTGCTGAAAACCCTTGAAAGAATTATCGACATCCACATACGGGCGTCTTTAGGACAAGGATCATTATCACCTTCTCAGCATGCCTACACGAAGAACAGCACTTCACTCCTTAGTGGGATATATTGAGAAATCTCTTGAATTTGGTAATTTCTCTTTAGTGGCCTTTCTGGATATAGAAGGAGCCTTTAATAATGTAGAATCTGCAACCATAGTTTCAGCCCTACATGATCTTGGTCTGGACCAATCAACTGTAAGGTTCTACGATGCAGGATCATTCATTTCGAAAAGGGAACGGCTGCAAAGTCGCTCTTTGCTTTATTAAACTGGATCCCTGTGGATCTAATGGCCAGAAAAACGGCATTCAATTCGGCCTTCAGGCTAAACGCGATTGGGGCGTGGAGACATGCTCCATATGGTCACGCCAGTATAATAGGTAGCATTCGGAATCTTCCAGAAAATATCGATTACTGCACTTCTAGGCCCTTCATGGTGAGAAATTTTGATTTCTCAATTCCGCATAATACGGAAGCAATGGACGGTCCTCTACACGACACAACGGGTCTCTCAGTCTACTCGGACGGCTCTAGGAGGGGAGATCGAGTTGGCATAGGTGTCTACATTCAGGAATTCGAAACTAGGTTATCTTTTAGACTTCCAAATGAATGTAGCATTATCCAGGCTGAAATATCAACCATAAAAAGGGCGGCTAACTGGCTCAGTTATAACAAGATATCAGGCAGGGATATTCGTATATATACTGACAGTCAGGCCGCAATAAAATCTCTAACAGGTGTATATACAACATCTAATTTGGTCCAGGAATGCCGGGCATCCTTAAACAGGATGGCGAGACATTCAACAGTCGTACTCAAGTGGGTACGTGGACACGGAGATACTATAGGCAACTGTGTTGCTGATGAATTGGCGAAAAAGGGCGCCGCTGCCTGGAAACCTAACCTAACATTGAGAAATTATCATCTAAGACCTAACAAAGTATTGATCCTTATGAAATTCTAAGTCGATTGAGCTATGTCCGTCTGTGTAAAACACGCTCACGTCCAAAAGAGAAGAGAAGAGATATTGGGATCTTGTTAAAAGAGAATTGAAGAGAACAACAAAGTGTCCAAAATGTGGTAGATTTTAAACGGAGATGGACTACCTGTACGATCTCAGTCCTTAGATGATATATAGATAGCTAGAAGATGGATAGGGGATAATACTTTATGACTTAGAGTACCCAATTATTTCCAGAATAAAATGTTTCTAAACATTGTGTGAGAGTATCTATCCGTAACAGCGAAAATATCATAAGCGCATAACCACAAATTTAACTTTACATTTAAGGAGAAAACTATGGGTATTTTACGAAGTGTCTGATATAATAGCTGTGTGTTTTAAATATTTTCTAAAATCCCAGTCCTTTGGTTAGAGTAACGTAAATTTTAGTATTTCTATACCGCACTTTTTGTGTTTGTAGATGTCAAAGATAAGGGGGGTTAAGGAGAAGAAAATTGTTAAAATTTGAGTTCAGACTTGCCGTGTACAAGGCAAGTTGGTTTGTTTTTTCATTCTTATTTTTGGAAATGAAAAACAGACTTGTGAAACTAAATAGCTTAATGTCTTGCTTAAGGGGTATTATTGTGGTCTAGTAATAAAATAAATCTCTTCACTATATAACAGTTCCCTGTGGAACCTAATCTAATCTTCACTGGAATATTTCTTCAATAATTTTCTCTCTCTTTCCAGTGAAGCTTCAAATCAAATACGCTCAAAACTCAGTCCCAGACTCTTTATGCCGGTAAGTTGAAGTAAAATTAAGAAAATAAATATAATTTTGCAATTAAAATCTCAATTCCATCCTCTTTTCCCTTTAGAGGGCGCCACTCTATCGACACCCCACAAAAACTCAACATTGTCCCAAAGAATTAAAGCCAACTTTTTTTAAAAGTCAAAATTTTAAAAATTTCACTAATACAAATACAGAATTTGCCAAAGAAACTAAAACGTTGAAAAAGTGCCAAACACAAAACGTGGAAAGTTTTGTAAAAAGATTAAGAGGAAAATATACGAAAAAAACTAAAAATTTTAAAGCAATGGAAAATGTGAAAGAGAACGGCTGCCAATGGCCAAGTAAACCGCAACAGAAAAGGACAAAGGCAGGCAAATCAGATAAGAATAATTCAAAACGTATTAAGAAATCAATGAAAATACAAAATGCTAAGAAAACCAAGGAAGCTGTCAAGGGAAAATGCTGTAATTTGAAAATTATAGCCAATGAAAATTCAACAGACAATGAGAGATATTTGACAGATGGTGACATTATCTTTATAGCGGATGATTTTTATTTAAATTCAACAAACTCAACACATCAGGGTAATTATGGCAAAAATATACATATTTTAAAAATCTTTATAAAAAAATCTTAATAATTCACAGCAGAAAAGTTCCAAGATTTCGAAACAGCTGCTACAAATTGTTGTTTAAAATCTTTAAACACAACCAACAGCAATTCCGGGGATTTTGTAGCCAGATCTAGTGAACATTCCAAAAACTCTAAGAGAACTACAAGCGATAAGCTCAGCAAATCTCCAAATTTACAAACAGAAGTCTGCTACAAATCGAAGCCAACTCAGCATTGTCCCAAAGAATGTTGTTCATTAGAAAGCACCAGCAAACACATCACTAATATCCAAGTTTCCAAAATGAATGTGAATGAGAAGTCGCCCAACATGTGTTCTTTAGAAACCATTCGAATTTTCAATATAAATGTGACTGAAAAGTTGCCGAGCCTCTCAGTACAAAAGGCTTTACAATGCAGCAGCAAAAATGTTTATATTTCGCGAGATTTACTAACGGAAATTAATGAAAATTCCCAACAAAATCCTTCACAATCCGCCAGCCTAATGTATAGCAATTCCCCTGACTTGCAAACTAACAACATTAGCGCAAATTTGGAACCCACTAAACGCAACTCTAAACAAAGCATATGTGAAAGAATCAGAAATTATCTTAATTTACAAAAAATGTCTAATGGAAATTCCCAGACATCCACTAACTACAATTCAACAAAAAGCAATGAAGAAATAATAAGAGATTCATCAAAATTCCAGCTCCTATTCAACAATCAACAACAACCAGTTCCAAATTGTAAGGAAACTACAGAGAACACCACAGGAAATTCCAATAATGTGCCACCAAATAATAAAGAAACAGAATTACCTGCCAAACAAACTTCTTTAGAAACCACCACCATTCCAAACTCCACATATTTAGCACAGGAAAATACCCTTCTGTATCTCCCCATTGACAGCTACCTCAACAGAGCCACATCTACCGTTGCCGATTTTCAAAACACCGTCAAATCTTCAATGTCCCAAATATACGAAAGTTCACCAATTGATAAAGCCATCCATGAAGATCTCATTAGTTTGGACAATTGTGTAGAATCATTCTCCAAATATTTACTGCAGACCTATAATGATATGGAGCTGATGGATTGCAAAACTAATAACTGTGTAGCTTATCTAAATAGCAAAAACTTGAAAAATATGAGAATCCAGAATCAGCAACTGAGGTGAGTAGTTAATTTGCTGATTTATTATCAACAACCGATTTTAAAGCCAATCGAATGCTTACGTTTCAGGAATCGAATTTTTTGAATACATACATTGCTTCATCCAAAATTCTTGTCTTACTGATGAAAGTAATGACTGCCATAATTGTTCGATTGGCTACAAATCGGGTGTTTTGTGTAAATGTGATGTAATTATGACTGCCGAAATACTGGACCTATTTTTAAAAGAATAACAATCGAACTAAATCATTTTTTACCCGTCATTAACTTTAAATTAATAATAAACATTTAAATCTTAATTTTGTCTTGTTTAAGTACTTATGTTGCCGGATTTTGGTAAACTAATATTGCTGTATTTACAGATTTAATGACGTTTTGGTTTAAGCCCAAAATTTAGCGAGTCAACTTAAAGACACTTAGACCCATGGTGTCAATCGTTTACTCAAAACATATCCAGACCATGAAACAAGCGATATCTCAGCCTAAGCTCTTGTAGAATGTCCAGTTCGAAGAGAATTTACAACAGTTATTAAGACACAATTTACACAGTCCAGAGAGAAAATGAATATATCAATCGAAATTTTATCAATTTAATTTATTGAAGCTCATTCCAAGATATTTATGTCAGTACGAGCTCGTTTATATATAGTGGGATAGCCCAAACAGTGCTTCTACCCACCAGAAATACCACCGGTTCATACCATGAGCCAAGAGAGTCTTGGCCCATTCTTTTACCAACGAGGACCAAAGAATTCAATATATCATACGAGTGGCAATTGTGTTCACTCTCTCCTGACAAATTTTCCATGACCCTGGCGCATAAATTAAGCTGAATTTGACCGAAGGCACGGGTTAAGTTGGATTTAAAGCCCGCTGGGGTTTACGGCTTATTCGCATAGACCTGCGACTTAGGAACATCCCACAAGAAAAAGTCCAACAAGGTCAAATCGCACAATCTTGGTGGCCTGTTGACATCAACTCCACATGAAATGACCATGCCCTCAAATCGCTCGGTCAGAATGTTCAATGTGGCATGAGCTACGTGGTACGTAGCGCTGTCCTGTTGAAACCACATGTCGTTATTGTCCATATCATACAATTCATGCCAAAAGAAGTTGGTAATCAACGACCAATAGCAACCAACGTCGTTCTCAAAGAAATATGGACCGAAGACGCCGCCAGCCCAAATTCCAAACCAAACAGTGACTTTTTCAGAATGCATTGGACGCTCTTGGATCTCATGTAGATTAGTATAGTTCCAAGTTCCAGAATTTTGTTTAGTTGACTTACCCATTCATCCTGATATGGGACTCATCGCTGAAGATGATTTTTTGATGAAAATTAGGGTCAGCTTCTGTTTTATTTCCATTCCACAATTTTATAATTTACATGTGTTGTTGAACACTATACCCATTCATTGTGATTGGGCGAAACAAACTGAATAAATGACACATAATTCGACAGATTTAGCTTCAATAATAAGGCCGCTATCAACTGTCAAAGTTCGGAAGTCCCTGTTGGAATACCCTTTATTATGGAATAAATATTTCGTTCTCACTATGTTCAAATTGGTAGCATTGATTGCTGCAACACTATCCACGTAGATGTCAGTGCTTTAATTTTCAAAACTAAGTTCTCGTAAATGTTTCTCCTGGGAATTTACTCAATTCGAAGACGGAAATATTTACAATATATACATTGATATTCGAACTATTTGCTTTCGAATCGAATTACTGAGTAAACTCTCTGAAAACGTAGGCTGTCGATTCAACATATGAATCATCAGCGGAAACTGAGATTATCCAGGAGAAGAGTGTTGACAGTTTAGGCATTTATGGTTGGTAGTATGTTATTAAAAGTTTTATTAAGTTGCCCCAAGATTATAATAATATTATGTAAAATATGAATACCTTGATCTCCAGATTTGCTGCAGTAGTAAAACCCATCGCCTCAAGAGAAACATGCACGCTAGTATTTGTACCTTATATAGATGGAAGTGTTTTTTGGTCTCTTCCGCTGTGTACATATAGTATGCTGGTTTATAAACCTCGTTGGTTAAGCGCTGCCATCGTTAAGTCAAATATTTCTCTTAGCCAAATTGCAATATCTTAATTTGTGAACTAAATTTGATGCATAAATCTGTTTTTAATCGTAGCTCGTACTTCCTTCTTCAATTGTTCAGACGTCTGTGGCAATACCCCTGTTCATTCGCTTTAGAAGGGTTATTATTGCTTCATATCCCAAAATAGTAGAAGGAATCTACACTCTCACGCTTGTCATAAAAACAGAATTTTTCAAAGGGGAGCGATTTCTGTTAGGTTAGGTTCTATGGGTAGCTCACTTGTGTTCATTCAAAACTGATTCCATTATGATACCCAAGAAGTAAACAGCAGGATACTTATTCGACATCCGTTGTTTTCAAGTTGAACCAATCAGATTCTCTGATGAAGGAATGGATGCGTCTCAGATTCATCCTTGATAACTCATCTAAACACAAGAGAAAGAGGGTTCCAAGAATACTTTCCCTCGAGTTTGTTAGTGCCGGCAGAAAAGGTGGCAGATTCTCCTCCTCTTCATCGTTTTGAGACTGTGATCTTCTAGCATATGTTTCGATTATGCAGTGTCCTGTAATTAACGAAGCAATTAGTCCTATTTGCTCACGACGGAATTCTATAAGTAGATTCGTTCTGCTGGCATCGTATACGAGCCAAGTCGAACCTCTCTATCACACAGCTTGATTCATTAGTCCACCTGTTCAGTGCAGTCTCATATAGCTTTTTCTGTACAAATATCTTACATTTAGCAAGGGATCAAACCCTTGAGCCATCATCGGATCAAGAGATTGATCAATCTCTTGTGCCATCATCGATCCCTTTCTGGTCAAGTCGTCTGCTATACAATTACCCTGATTTCCATAATGTATAGGGACTCATATAAGCCTTATCCTAGAATGTATCGCTATCTCATTTAGGGAAACCGCCAATCCTCGGTAAACCTAGATGTCGTGAAGACACTTGCTATTGCTTTGCCTTGATTTTTGCTTTTCAAAAAGCCGAAATCAGTTTATTGCAGTTCTCATGGGTTTAGAAAGATATAACAATTTTTGGTACCTAATTTAGTGTGTGTTAAAGTTAATCGCTATATGTTACAAGCAGCAAAAATGTTGACAAATGGCAGTGGTGAGAAAGAGAAAGAGAGAAATATAAAACTTGGTTATCTCCTGTCCCTTGACACCTCTGTAAACTTTGTGGCCAGTTGGATGCATGTTTTATTTATTTATCCCATAGTTCCCACTTACCGATTTTAGAGCCGTCAGTATGTATCCTTATGGCATCATCAGGGGAGTAGAGTCCCCGCTATATATGGTTTTGTGATGCAGTTATCGACTTTGCTATGAATGTTCCCATAGTAGTCCATTATTTTAGAGATCCCAAGGTTCTTACAGCAACCAGCATTCAGTCTCACAGCAGAAGTTTTCTGTCGATCCAGAGTTCAACTCCAATGGAAGCAATACCACAGTTTACTACTTATGTCGAACTGGATGATGATTTCATAGAAATATTAGTAGTTTTTCTGTAAGCTGTCATAATCACCCTTATCGTGGTTTCTCTTTAATCTAGTACGAAATTGCCGTAGGTGTAAAATACATACGCCAACCGCGATAATGGTGAATAATTTGATTTAGACTCTCACCAAAACAACAGTAACATGTTGAGAAAAGAATTCCATTTGTCAACTCATATTAATCATGATAAAGTTGAAAAAATTACATCTTCATTTAGATAAACCAATCTTAACATAGAAAACAGAATCTGCAGGGTGCAGGTTTTCTATCTGCAAAACCAGTAAAGACAGGGAAACAGAAATTACGGACGTTAATCAAGGGAACATAAGCTACAGATTTAAGGGGATTATAGCATTTTTTGGCTACTCAGAATTATAGTGAATCAATGTAGTAAAGTTTGGTTTATTAGTGACTCAAACAAGACGACCGATGGAGAGTCATATTTATGATAGCCTTTCTTAACATAGAAGACAGATGCTCTGAGGAGTAGAGGTAGATCTTTTTAATAACAATTTGATACAAACATCTAAGTTTTTATTAAATGTAGAAGAGTTCAATGATTGAGTTTATGTACATTTTGAAGTTTTTTGATAAGGATCACAAAATTTTATTTTAGTTTTTCTAAATTATTAATGGAATTTACTTATCACCATAATTTTCAACATTTTTCTTTCAAGGTCTCAACAAAATTCCACTTTAAATAAGTCAACAGATTCCGAAGAAATTCAGGAAACTTTAACCATAAGCATAGAGGCGGATATACTGCCAACAAAGACTATCACCTTTAAAATGTCAGATATTATACAGCCAAAACTCAACTCTAGCGATTATAATAAAAGTTCCTGGGACAATTCTTATAATATATCCAAAGAACAGATAACAAATAATAGCATAAATCTAAAACGTAAAATCACAGATGAGGATTTAATTTCAAATAAGAAAATAAGCAATATTGAACAGCCAAATCAAATTAAATATATTCAAAATCCAACTTTACTCAACAATGAAACAACAGAAAACCTTATTTCCAATAACTCAAATCAGGAACCTCATAAAAGTAATGTGTATAAAGAAAATCCAGTGAATTTATTACAAAATTTTGTAGAAGACACAATTCAAAAGCCGAAATCAGTTAATCCTTTCGATATGCCTAGAAAAGGTACAGCAATGGAAACGAAGGTACAGCAATGTGAAGAAAGTTTAATTACTGTTACAAATTGTAAGGCAAACTATTCAACCCAAGTATTTGCTGATGCGGAAAAGCAAATGCTCTACAAACCAACTCAATATGGAACAAAAAAGTCTCCGAAAATTGTGAAAACTTGCAGTGACGACAACCCAATTTTATCCATTTCCAATACTCCAAAGCATAAATCGAATATTAATTCCAACATTGAACTTAATACACACAAGTTAAACACAACTGCCTCCAATATTTGCCCTCAGAGTCAAGGTTTTGACAATGGTTTCTCTTCATTTACAACCAATCCATATAATCTAATATACACACATGATCAAAATAATTATACATCACTTTTAACACCTAATCCCTTACATTTAAATACAGTTAATAATTTCCCAAATTCAAATACTAGTCAAGCATCTATATTAAACCCAGATTTATTAACAAATTCTTATAATTATTCACACAATATTTTACCTGAATTACCTTCAACTCATAAACCATATTTATATCCTTCCATCCCTTACCCAAACAGAGCACCTCCAGTGCCAAATGAATCTCAAATACTAGCCACAAATCAGAATCATTCGAATTCAATTTATACACCTCCAAACATTATTTCACATAATCGAAGACAAGCTTTATATCCCAGGGAATTACACACTGAGTACCCAATAAGTTTCCTAAGTATACCATATTTACAAAGTCCCTATAGTTATTATCACTCAACGAATTTAATGCCATACCCTACTCAATTTTTTGATAATCCTAGCAAATTTGCAGCGACAAATTTCCTACCACCAAGTGGTTTTGAAATGACGAATCATTCAGCGTTTAATACAAATCCGGAATTTCAAATACCGAATGGTTAGTTAAATTCTTCGGGGGGCAAAATTATAATGCCAATTTAGAGGATATATACATATTAATCGACTATGCTATTAAGAAATTTATAACTGAACAAGTTAAGTTCTGGTTCTAGTTCAGTTCTATTTCAGTTCTAGTTTAGTTCTAGTTTAGTTCTAGTTCAGGTTCTAGTTCAGGTTCTAGTTCTAGTTCAGGTTCTAGTTCAGGTTCTAGTTCAGGTTCTAGTTCAGTTCTAGTTCAGTTCTAGTTCAGGTTCTAGTTCAGGTTCTAGTTCAGGTTCTAGTTCAGGTTCTAGTTCAGGTTCTAGTTCAGGTTCTAGTTCAGGTTCTAGTTCAAGTTTTAGTTCAGTTTCTAGTTCTAGTTCAGTTCCAGTTCAGTTCTAGTTCAGTTCTAGTTCAGTTCTAGTTCAGGTTCTAGTTCAGGTTCTAGTTCAGGTTCTAGTTCAGGTTCTAGTTCAGGTTCTAGTTCAGGTTCTAGTTCAGGTTCTAGTTCAGGTTCTAGTTCAGGTTCTAGTTCAGGTTCTAGTTCAGTTCTAGTTCAGTTCTAATTCAGGTTCTAGTTCAGTGCTAGTTCAGTTCTAGTTCAAGTTCTAGTTCTAGTTCAGTTCTAGTTCAGTTCTAGTTCTAGTTCAGTTCTAGTTCAGTTCTAGTTCAGTTCTAGTTCAGTTCTAGTTCAGTTCTAGTTCAGTTCTAGTTCAGTTCTAGTTCGGTTCTAGTTCAGTTCAAGTTCTAGTTCAGGTTCTAGTTCAGGTTCTAGTTCAGGTTCTAGTTCGGTTCTAGTTCAGTTCTAGTTCAGTTCTAGTTCGGTTCTAGTTCAGTTCTAGTTCAGTTCTAGTTCAGTTCTAGTTCAGTTCTAGTTCAGTTCTAGTTAAGTTCTAGTTCAGGTTCTAGTTCAGGTTCTAGTTCAGATTCTAGTTCAGGTTCTAGTTCAGTTTCTAGTTCAGGTTCTAGTTCAGGTTCTAGTTCAGGTTCTAGTTCAGGTTCTAGTTCAGGTTCTAGTTCAGGTTCTAGTTCAGGTTCTAGTTCAGGTTCTAGTTCAGGTTCTAGTTCAGGTTCTAGTTCAGGTTCTAGTTCAGGTTCTAGTTCAGGTTCTAGTTCAGGTTCTAGTTCAGGTTCTAGTTCAGTTCTAGTTCAGTTCTAGTTCAGTTCTAGTTCAGTTCTAATTCAGGTTCTAGTTCAGTGCTAGTTCAGTTCTAGTTCAGTTCTAGTTCAAGTTCTAGTTCAGGTTCTAGTTCAGGTTCTAGTTCAGGTTCTAGTTCAAGTTCTAGTTCAAGTTCTAGTTCAGGTTCTAGTTCAGGTTCTAGTTCAAGTTCTAGTTCTAGTTCAGGTTCTAGTTCAGGTTCTAGTTCAGGTTCTAGTTCAAGTTCTAGTTCAGGTTCTAGTTCAGGTTCTAGTTCAAGTTCTATTTCAAGTTCTAGTTCAGGTTCTAGTTCAGGTTCTAGTTCAAGTTCTAGTTCAGTTCTAGTTCAAGTTCTCGTTCAGGTTCTAGTTCAGGTTCTAGTTCAGGTTCAAGTTCAGTTCTAGTTCAGTTCTAGTTCAGTTCTAGTTCAGTTCTAGTTCAGTTCTAGTTCAGTTCTAATTCAGTTCTAGTTTAGTTCTGGTTCAGTTCTAGTTCAAAAAATATAAATTTATCACAGTAAGACTTTTTTGATTCAGAAACACGTATGAAAATCACTCAGTTTTCAAATAACTTTTGAGTATTTTTCATATAAAAAATTGTTTTTCGGTAGTGTTTCTGAATTTGGAGGTTAATTTCCTATAAGAAGCTATAATTTATTGGGTATATGTATATATATATTCTACTAACTTGCGAATTCCAGTCAATGTCATTGCGGGTTACATCTCCGGGTGGTCTTCGTAATGCCTGGCCAATCCATCCCCATTTCCTTCTCGAAACTTCGGAATGTATTTGGCTTTGATGTGTGAGTGCCCAGAGGTGTGTGTTCGATATTCTGTTGGTACAATCGATTTTTAGTATCCTTCTTAGGCATTTGTTGGTGAAAACTTGCAAAGTGTCTCTAGCAGCCATATTCCACGATTCACTGCCATAGAGGAGCACAGACTTAACACACGAATTGAAAATTGTTATTTTAGTGAGGGTGGATATTGATGGTGATTTCCACACTGTGTTTAGTTGGCAGAAAGCTTGCCGAGCTCTCATGGTCTCATGGAGACAGTTGATATTATGATGCTACCCAAGAAGTTGGATGTTTTTTGGATATAGAATGCCCGGCTGGATGTTCCATTTACTCGCATTACCTTGGTCTTCTTTATATTTATTCTGAGTCCTGCCTTTGCAGCTGCTGTCTCTACCATTTGAAGGCTTTGTACCATGTCAAAGTGACTGAGTGACCAGGCTGCCGCCTAAGCTCCATGTTATGCCTCTGTTGTTGTTCGTTGCATTTCCAATGACAATGTTTTGATACGGGGGTCATTTAGCTTCTGGACATCAAATCTTTTGTGAGTTCCAATTCATTTCTTTACCGCCGCAACTCTTAGTTTAATGGTCGCACAAGCAAATGGTGGTACATATAATTTATTGGACGGGATTTTTTCCAAATTTTTAGCTTTTATTTTGAAACATTTGTACAATATAAATTAATTCAATGTATTGGCAATTGTTAGCAACGCTTATTTCTCACCTTTCTGGCAACATATGGATTCGGAGCCAAAACGAACTGCTCATCTTTTGAGGCCAAGAACGAATCAAGCCAATTTCGGATTCTCTGTTCTGAAGTGAAGCGTATCCCAGAGAGAGCGTTCTGCATTGATCGAAACAAATAGTAGTCTGACGGGGCACAGTCTGGACTATAAAGCGTGTGAGGCAAACCTTCCCAAATACTTCATTCTAAGTACATTTTAACAGTCATTGTAACATGAGGGCGAGCGTTGCCATGATGGAATATTAAGGTATCATGTCTGGCCGCAGGTCAGGCCAATGCTGGTCTGGTTAGATTTCAACAGCTCAATAATATATAGGAACCTTTTGCTCCCACCAAATACATGGAAATTTGGCTTTGGTGTCGATTCGTCTGGTTGGCTGACCTTAACATACGATCTCATACGCTTCGGATTATCGCAATGAATCCACTTTTCATTGCAAGTAATGATTCAGTGCAAAAATGATTTTCTTTTGTAGCGTTCGAGCATAATTTCGGACATGCAAAATCGTCTTTCAAGGTCTCTCAGCTTCAATTCGTATGCTATCCAATATCCCTGCTTTTGGATGAATCCTTCAGCTCGCAAACATTGTGAAATTGCTGTTTGAGTAGCTCCCAATGATTTTTTAAACTCCTGTTGAGTTTGACAACAATCTTCAATGCCTCCAATTCTTGATGTTCAAACTTTTTTGGCTGGCCTGGGCATTCTTTGACTTCCGTGCCAAAAAACATATGCCGCGTTCAAAAAATACACCTTGTTCTATTGTAAATCCCGCAATAATTTAAAATAAAAACTCCGCTTTTTTTATATTATTTATATTCATGAATATTTCGTATGTTTTATTTTTTTGTTTTGTTTTGTTTTTTTTTTTGGAATATTTATTATGATTTTTTTTTTGTGGTTTATTTTTGTATTATTTAAATCTAAATAGTAAATAAAATAAAGTATGAAAATGTTATATATCATAAATATTATAACAGAAATAGTAATGCTAAACTTTCATAATTATTGCAATAGAAAATATATATAAAAAAATAAACAACTTTTAACTCAAAAGTTTTAAGAAAATTGTAAAGATTTAATTAAGTTAAATTTAAAATAAATGTATAAATAATAGAAAACAAAGAAAAATAAAAACAATTGTTATATAAAACATAAACTAATACAGTTGATTCTTTTTTTTTCCTATAAAGATAGATAGTTACTTTTTGTTTAATATTAATTTTACTCTGTTCTTTACTTAAACTTAAGAACTACAAAAAAAATTTTCTTTTATTACACACTAAATTTTGTATTTTTAAAGATTAGTTTTATTTAGCCACAGATTTAAGTTATTTGGGGTAATATTTGTTTCTTTTAAGATCAAACAAAAAGTAATGTGAATTAGGTAGGGTCAGGAGAGCAGTTTTTGTGTAATATTTTGAAGCCCTATTTAGTTTTCATACATACTTATTAAATAAATACGTTTTTTTTTGTTTGTTAAATATTGTGTTTTAAATTAATCAAAAAAAAAATCCAGTTAATTAAGTGTTAAATATTCAAAATATGTATAAACAAAAACTACATTTATTCATGTTAAAAAAGGAAAAAAAAATTGCAAGCCCTTTTCTTACTTATAGCTATAAAGGTTAATAAACATTAAAAGTATATGTTTAAAATCTAAGAAACAATTTAAATTATTTAATAAAAAAAATCCTAAATATTTACATACATTCATTCATCCATTCAGCGGCATTTTTTCTTTTCTTTTTTTTTTTTTTTTTGTGAAATATTTTTAAGCAGAATAACTTATTTTCAAAACTAATCCTATTTTTTTTCAGGGTTTAGCTTATTTCAACTAAATAATTGCAAAAAAGGTTTCAATATTTCTTTAAAATAATTAAATTAGTTGGGGGTTTTCTAAAATGAATTGGGGGTTTGTTTTTTTTTTTTTCGCAAAGAAAAATTGTTCATGATGTTGGGTTAGATTTATTAGAGTTGTTTTATAACTTAAGAATTTTCATCGGTTACGTAAATGTAACCTTGTTGTTGTAGAATATTTAAACGTTTTTCCACAGCATCACGATCTGTAATTAAAAAAAAAAAAAAAAAAAAAACAAATTTTAATTTAAATTTTATATATTATTTTGCTTTTTATCCCGGGAATTTCGGTACAAATTTCCCGGGAATTTTTATATTTTTCACTACCCGATTCCCTGGATATTTTGTCGAGAATCCCGGGAATTTAAAACTTATCAAAAAACAGAGAAAACCAGTTGGAACGCCAACAAATTTTCTCACCAACAAATTTTAAAATGTTTTTCGCATTTACTCTTGGCAATAATGAATCGCTTATTATTAGTTATATGGAGTTTTAGGAATGTTAATCTAAATAGACATACTGACATCACTCTATCCACGTCGCTAAATGAAAATTGTGGAAATTTCAAAGTGCTATGTCCCCACTTACCATTCATGGTTAAGGGTAAAAAAGTCGTACAAAAAATTAATATTTTTATAAACAGAATGTATCGATGGCATGTTTTTTCCAAAATTTCATAGATATTAGAACTTAAACATGGTGTATTTGTGATTCATTTAAATTACATTTTTATACAAAAATTTTAAACAGGAACACGAAATCCAGAACTTGGGAACATCTAAATTTAGATCCTACTAGCAAATAAATTTCCTTTAGATTCCACAAGGATATATTTAACCATATTAAGAAACGTTAGTGATGTTTCGATAATAAAACTGGAAAAATCTGCATTTAAGAAGAAATGGCAGAAGCCTCTTTTAACAATTGATATACAGTGGCTCAAAGCCAAACTCGTACACTAGAAAACTTTTATACATCTCTTAATTTCGGCTTACCTGTTAGAGTTATAAAAAAGTGTGTTTGGGAGGCTTATGTAAAACCATTTAAATTAACAAAAAAAGCCAAACTCGTACATTTAACATGGTATACTAAAAAAGTATCAATACCATAAAAATCAATACTTTGTATTAGAATTTCCAAAAAACCGAAGAATTTCAAAACCGCGGTTTCGATTACAAAAAATTGAAAACCGATCGGTGTCGGTGCGGTTTTGTGATAATTTATTAACTATTAAATCAGTTGATAATATAGGAAATGCTATACAAATTTAAAGTTCAAAATTGTTCAAGAGGATAAAGGAAAATTGGTACTTTTTCTTTTAATGGTACCTTTTTATTATTAATATATTAAATTAGTTAGCTTATATACATTAAAGTTGGCTAATATGCTTCTCAGTAAAGAAATAATAAAGAATAGGGTGCTCAATTGTATTATGATAGCAAAAATGGAGAACTAAAATAAACTAAGGGGTATTTTTTCGTTCTTCAAATAGTACTTTTAGAATTTTCTATAATATTGAACCTAGAATCAGGAAATTACTTTGAAATTTCAAACTGACAGTGTCTTAAGTGTGGAATAATAACTAGTTGGCTGATATACTTCTGAGTAAAGAAAAAATCAAGGATTGAAGGATATTGAAATTTCTTTAATAATGAACCCATAAGCAGGAAATTAAACACACTTGATCCTGACTGAGTAAGAATAAAAAAAGGGACTTACAGGTACTTTTTCCACTTAATAGTAGAAACACGAAATTAAGCATTCACAAAAGGTGATTTTAGTGGTACCTTTCTTTTTTATTTTCTATAATAATGGACACAGAAATATGAAATTAGACATTCATGATGCTGTGTTGGAATACAAAATGTGGGTCCTTATGGTACTGTTTTTATTCTAATAATACGTTTCGAATGAGCTAGAATCCACATTACAATGAATCAATAAACATGAAACTAGAGACATGTTTTTCTGAATTAGTATTAATTCACAAAGGGAAACTTAATAGTGCTATTTCTGTCTTCCAATTGGGGTGGCGAAGCGCACGGGGTCAGCCAGCACTCCATACTTTTATCGGATATTTGAAAATAACTAAGAATTTGTTACAAAAATTTTGCATTATTATCTGAAGCAATTATTGTAATACAATTTAAAAAATTTAAACAAACCTTAAGATATTTTTACCGATCTGTTTTTAGAGATATTGGTTTTTTCTTTGTTTCTCATTTCTAAATTTTGAATTTTTCTACTGAAAATAGATTAAAAATAAAAACCGAAGAATAATTGTCGGTTTCGGTTTTAAGCATTGAAAAACCGCGGTTTTGGTTTCGGTTAAAACCGAATTGGAAACTCTACTTTGTACGGAATCCTTTTGCTTGAATAAGCATTTATGGTCTCTTAGGCATAGTTTGCGGCAAACGGTGGAATCAATATTTTCCCATTTCTTAGTAAAAACTTTTTTCTATTCCTATTTAGAGGAAATGTGGTGTTGTCTCACTTTATTATCGAGGTAGCTGCAAAGATTTTCAATGGGATTCTCCATTACATGAGAATAATTGTACAACAACCAGGACCTGACATTGTAAGCTTTATGCTTATGGTCATTATCCTAGTAGAAGTAATAATTGTTTGAAAGGCTGCGTTTTTGCTTTGATAATGGCAATTTCAGTTTTAAAATTTCTAAATAAATTTGTTGGTCCATTATGCCTTCGATGAAATGAAGAGAACCAAGAAATATCCTTAAACCATCACCGATCCACCACTATGCTTTACAGTAGATTTAACATGTTTTGGTAAGAGCTCCTCATTAGCCTTTCGCCATAAATATGGTTTTCCATTAGAGCAAAATATGTTAAATTTTCTCTAGTCTGTTCTTCCAAAAAGAAAAATCCTTTGATTTGTTTAGTTTGGCGAATTTGTTTAGTTTAAGCAGTCCATTTTTTATTTCTCTTGCTAAGCAAAGTCATTTTTCTAGCCATTATACCATTCAAATTCGCTCAAGCTTTCTTTCCCGTAGTGGCTTCCGCAATGGACGTAAGTTTGGTAGAGCATGCAAAGAGATCCTTTTACACGTTCTGGCAATATTTCGTTCTTCAGCTTCACTGAATATTTTATTGTGTGTTTTTTTTTATTTGTTTTGAAGTCCTGTATCGTTTTAGAATATATTGGATAGTAGAATGACTCCTCCCAGAATTTTGTAAATTTCACGAAGAGATTTTCCATCCCCCGAAAGGACTGTAGCGATACTGATCACGGGCGCTATAAGGTCTACTTCCTCTAAGGCACTTTTTAATATCTTAAACTGGTTACCAGTGAATTTGATGGTGATACAAATGACTCTCAACTCTGCTGTGGGCTAAATGCTGGATGTTCGTGGTCTGGTAAGGACCTTGGACACTCTAGGATAGTGAATTACTATGGGCACATACATGGTAATGTCGATTACTGCATTGCAAAACCTTTTTTCGATAGACATTTCCATATTATGATTCCGAATAGAGATTTATGGCATAGCGGACTCCTTCCCCCTGATGATGTCATAAGGATATACACTGACGGCTCTAATAGGGGAAACAGGGTCCGTGGAGGTTTATATATTGAAAACTTTGGGATTAAATCCTTCTTTAGGCTACCTGACTTCAGTACTGCCATTAAACGTGTATCCAACTGGCTGAGGTATTATCGAATATATATATATGTATATTTACTGACAGCAAGGAATAGCGGGTGTCCTCACGACATCTAGATTAACCGAGGAATGCCGGGTATCCCTAAATGAGATAGCGAGACATTCTAGGGTAACGCTTATATGGGTCTCTGGGCACGATGGAAATCAGGGTAATTGTATAGCAGACGCATTAGCCAAAATGGATGCGATGATGAATGGTATTTCCCTTGCTAAATTCAAGATGGCTGTTCAGCAGATACTATATGAGACTGCACAAAACAGCTGGACTAATGAACCTTCCTGTGCTACAGCGAGGTCGACCTGGCCCGTATATGATGACAGCAGGACGAATCTACTTGTGGATTACCGTCGTGAGCAAATAAGGCTAATTGTCTCCTTTATTACAGAACACTGTTTAATTGGAGTACACGCTAGAAGAATGGGCCTACGGTACAATGATTTCTATAGAAGCTGCCATAATGAAGAAGAGGAAGGGACTGTGTATCACCTTTTCTGTCAATGCCCGGCTCTGACAAACCTGAGGGAACGCATCTTCGGATCACCATTCCTATCATGCTTGGATGAGCTATCAAGGATGAATCTTAGACGTATCTACTCCATTATCCGGGAATCTGGCTGGTTTAACCTGAAGGCAACGGAAGTATTGTAAATACCCTGCTGTCTACCCCTTTGGCATCAGATTTGAATGGACCCAAGTGAGCTGCTTGAGAAGCGGCTGCCCATGGAACCTAACCTATCCCCCGAAAGCTTTACAGCAAGCTTTCCGGTTTCTTCGGTTGTTTGTGCGTTTTGTCTTCAAATTGGTAATTTTTTTCGATAAAACTTTATAATTTAGTGCAAATATTTGATGGTTTTTAATTTTGGATCACTTAACATCCAAAGGCTCAAAGCAAAGATATTCTTTTCTTAAATAAGGTTCTCTGTACGAGTTTGGCTTTTATGTATTTTAATAAGATATTTAATTAAACCGCCCATAATTTCTTACCTGCTAACATAATTCCTTTGTTTAAATACCCATCCGATAGAGGACAATTTACCCAATAAACCATCCATACATTGTTTTCATGTATCATTTTGAAATAAGCAGCATTTTAATATTAAAAAATAAAAAGTTAGGTGTACGAGTTTGGCGTTGACCCACTGTATTTTACATTTTTTTTGGTTTCATTGGGTTAATTCAAAAACTTTTGATCAAATACAAAATTTTGTTACAAAAACTCAAAAAACTGTCTTGTATTGAAACAAAGTTATCATTTCAATCATTTATTTTCCTAAATTGATCGATGAACGCTTATCCAATTAATATGTTTTGTGTTTTGCAGACATTGTATTATGATTTTTGTTTTTAAAAATATGCAAATCTCGAACTTTGAAATTTTAGGTTTAAATTCAGCTTAATTGTAGTATTTTTTATTAATTTTTCTATGTATTCTTAATAATTTAGTACTTACATTTATTTAAAAGCATTTTATCTTGTGGATGATTACATTTCTGCACCAATGAATGTAATAAAATGTGAGCTGTATTATAGCGTTCAAAACAATTTTTGGTATTACTCAGTAACTCGTCTAAAGCAGCAGCCTGGCACTAAATATAACAAATAAATTTTTTAGCAAACATTAACTATAATAAATAAATTAAACCCATGTCTTACCATGTCTAAAGCATAATCGTATAAAATTTTATCGGCTGTAATATTAAATGCATTGGCTTTTTGCAATAGACCAGTGCCATTTAATTTTTTCGATTCAAATAAAATGCTGCGATATTTTGAATTCATGGTTAATAAAGCTAAAAATAAAAATAAAAAAAATTAATTACTTTTTAGCTTAAACAATACAAATAAAGTATAAATTACCGTTTTTAACATTTGATGAGGGCTTCAAATTGCCACTTCTTAGTTGTTGAGAAGCTAAATTTAGGCCGGATGATAGCAGCTGCAAAGCTCTTACCAATAACACTAATCGCTCGGCTCTCTTACAATGCTCCGGAGCATGCGGTGGGATTTGTGGTTGTTCATTTGAGCCGGCTGCCATCAAGGCGGAGAGTGGGGCGCAACGTGAGTCAGCCACCTCTTGTATGCAATCGGTGAGAGCCAAAACAAAATTCAATTTGGACAGAGTCTCATTGTGTTCACGATCCATTAGGGTTTCTTCCGACAGTTCGGGAGCATGGAATGCATGCAAATGATGATGGCTATCTGTTGGATTACCAGCACCGGCGGCATTTGTATCCAACAGACTTTGCAAACCCCCGGTGGCACCCAATTCGGGCAAAGTGAAAGCTCGGGGTCCCAGCATGGGATGTTGGTTGTTATTCTCCGAGGAGGAACCAGAGCCCAAAGAACCCACCGAGCCGGGCGCTACCATTAACGTGGGACTGCCCAGAGTGGGTAATTTTGTGAGAGCGGACGGAAGCACGGGTGAACTATGTCCGGAGCGTCTTAAAGGCGATTGTGTTTGACCACCAGGACTCACCTGCCAGGTGCAGGGAGCCGAGGGTGGTGGTGTTTCCGAGAGCGAGCCACCCGAAGTCGAACGATGTCTACCGGTGGGTGGTGTACCAATAGCAAATTGTACAGCTGGCGGTGATATGGAATTTATATCACTACTAACACTACTCTTGCGATGCTCTTGCCGGCCCTTAACCGTAATGGGTTGAGATCGCGGTATCTGTTGAGCCGGCGAGACTGTCGGTGCTGTAGTCGACAGCTTTGGTGACGATATCTGTTCACTGTTCGCCCTATAACGCACTTGATTTTTATCCAAGGGTGAAACATTGGGTGCGGTGGCCGCCACTGCGGGTGCATTAGTATTTGTAGAGTAGCGTCTTACTGGTGCCGGTACGGGTTTGGGTTCAGAAATTGGTAAAGTACTAGGTCTTGGAGGACTGGACTGATTTTGAACTGCATTATTAGCGGCCTGTTGTTTAGTGGAATGTCTGTAAAAGTTGAAAATGTTTAATTTGTTATATATTTTTTTAAAAAAACTTTTAAAAACTTACTTCTTTTCATATTCAATAACATTTTGATCTTCTGGAAGATTTTTGGGTACTAATACAAAGTCATCGGAATCTTCATGAGATCCCGAAGATTCAGTATTGTTTTCACTTTCACATAAAATACCCACATTTGTGATTGTAGCACAAATGGCAGGATTTTCCACCACCGAAACTGTAATAAAAGAAAATTTTAATTAAAGATTAAGCTGGAATAGATTAAAAAAAACAAATTAAATTAAGGGAAAGTACAAGAGATCTAGCTTGAATAGCTACCAAATATTTGAGGTCGTCAAAATTGGATTTTTTTTTCAACTTTCTCTCTTATTATTTATAATCATAAGAAAAATAAGGAATTTAATTTAACGATGGTTTGTGAGTCTCCTGAAGGGTAGATATAAGCACTTTGTAGTTTAGTTTGAATGGGGTGTGCACAATGGGGACTTCCAATCGGAGACCATAAGGTCCATACAGAGAAAAAGTATACCATGCCTAAAAAGGGGGACATAAAGAAAAGTGAGAAGAAGAAAGGTAGTATCTTAGAGAAACAAAAATCCAAATATGCGAAAAGAGGGTGAAAGTGGTTACAGATTTGAATTCACTGTAGAATATCCTTTAAATAGCCATCATATTCTCCTGATGAAACCTAGTATGTTACCCAATGCAACGGGTCGCTCAGTCTATACAGACGGTTCTATTAAAGGAGATCGAGTTGGCGCAGGTGTCTACATTCGGGAATTCGACATTAGGCTATATTTTAGACTTCCAAATGAATGTAGCATAATTCAGGCTGAAGTATCAGCCATCAAAAGGGCGGCTAACTGGCTCAGTTATAACAATCTCTAACAGGTGTATACACAACATCTAATTTGGTCCAGGAATGCCGGGCATCCTTAAACAGGATGTCGAGACATTCAACAGTCGAACTCGAGTGGGTACGGGGACACGGAGATACTACAGGCAACTGCGTTGCTGATGATTTGGCGAAAAAAGGCGTCATCTTACCTGACGGAAACATAGACTTCCTATGTGGAATTCCGCTATCCAAGTGCAAGCTACAAATTAGTAATTTCTACTATGAGCTCGCTCAGACAAGATGGGGTTGTGAACCCACATGCACTATAACCAGAATGATATGGCCCCGACTGAATCGTGGGCGAACAACATATCTTCTTGGCTTGTCACGATCACAATTGCGTGGCGTAGTGGCGGTCATTACCAGAGACTGCACTTTTGGCAACCACGCGAGGAGACTTGGCTTGACTACAACGACTTCTGTAGAAGTTGTCAAAACGAGGAGGAGGATGAAACCATTTTTCATCTTCTTTGTCACTGTCCGGCATTCGGTGATCTACGCTTACGGTTTCTGGGACACCGTTCCATAAATAGTCTTTCTGAGCTCTCGAATATGAGGCTTGAGGGCATCAACGCCTTTATAAGGAGTAGTAATTGGTTAATAGGACCAGATATGGGAACCTTTCGAGGGTAACCTAATAACCGCTATCTTATTGATATGCAACTGTTGTAAATCTCCTTCTCTCTTCCTTGAACATCTTCTTCTTCTTAACTTCTCAATCTTCCACTTCTTTCTTTTCACTTCTATTTGCCCCACTTTCTTTCTAACTTCTAATTTCAGGTAACACAAAGGGATCATTGCTAGGACCCACGTGAGCTGTTCTTCTACTTTCCAACTTCTCGGCTGCCTGGAAACCTAACCTAACCTACCCAATTTACAGCCAGCAACACTCACAAGTTCATCTTGAAATCTAGTACCTAGCAGCTGCACATAATGTGCTCTACTGTATCCAACTCCTCTACATCCCCATACACCCTACACAAATCCAGTGTGATAGTATCCCATTTACTGATAAAACCCCAATTGAACAGTGACCGTTTATCACTCCTACTAGAATACTGAGACTACACACATCAAGACCCATTAGTATTTTGGTTGCTTTTATATCCAGTCTTGGCCAAAAGGCCTTGGACACTTGAGAATCCGACCTATTATTCCAGGATTGGTTGGTGGAGTCATGTATTAGTCTGTAGTAGTGACAAACGATAGAGTAGTTTACTAATAACTCTTCAAGACCTCTCCAGCAGCATTCCACTAAGCTAGAATGTATTATATGACATTTCAAAGCCTTAAGTGGCGCCTGACTGTCTACATAAATGGTCATTACAGACCCCTCTGTGACGTGTGCTTTTATCAATTCCGTGGCTTTGGAGATCGCGAAAATCTCTGCCTGGAAGTCTTAGTCTTTAGCAGGGAATAAGCTGACTATTTTATGTAACAGGACTTTGAGAATCCAAGTCTATACTTATAGCGTTAACAACAATAGATTGTCAATAGTACCGCTGAATTTGTCCAGCTGTCAAGTAACTTAAGTTATGAAAAAGTCAAGGAGAGTCAGCAAATTATAGAAATGTCTCTTTAAAACTACGAGAATCCAACAAAAATGTCCACTCACCAGCATTTTCATCTTGAAAATCATCATCTGCTCCTTGTTTTTGATGCTTCTGTTGCTGTAATTGTTGTTGTAACAGTTGCTGTTGTTGCTGCTGCTGTTGTTCAAGTTGTTGCTGCAATGGACTTTTCGATTTTGTAGGCGGTGTTGTACCCATTGCCAAAGAAGCTGGTATATCACCTACAAAAAAAACACACAAATTTTAAAAATAATTTATAGAAATCGCAATATTTTACAAAAATATTTTCATAATTTCAAAACAAAACCAACAAACAAACAAACCTGGTGATGTAGCCGCCTTTTTGCCCTGCAAGAAACGATGATTGAAAAAGCTTTCAAATGAAATTCTGTCCTTGGCATTGCGCCGCAATAAACACAATAACAAATCACGTAATTCGGGCGAGACACCATTGGGTATTCTTTAAGCAGACGAAGAACAAGATAAACAAATATGTTAGCAAAAAGATTGAATGCATTTTGTATATACAATGAAATTGTAACAAAAATATTTTTAGATTTTTATAGCTACTATAAAATCTAAAAACATCCCAAAATAAAAATAAATAAATAAGACAACTTACTTGGGTGCTAAATTGGCATTTTGTTCGTAATAGAATTTCAATTCATTTGGTGTTTGTGCATAGAAAGGTGCTTTACCCGTTAAACACTGATAAACGATCGTGCCCAAAGACCATAAATCAGCTTTAGCATCATATTGCAAAGACATTATAACCTCAGGAGCCTTTCAAATAATAATAATAACACAAAATAATATTATAAATAGTGCCTACAACAACATTTACAACATCAATTTTAACCCACCATATACATGGGTGAACCACATAGAGTAGCGGCCATAACGCCTTCATTTAGAAATCGGGCAAAACCAAAATCAGCTAAAAATCAAGAAAGGAAAACAAATTTTGTTAAGAAATTTATATTATCAAAGAGAAATATGAATGAAATTCTCAGCTGTATTTAGAAGAAAGAAATATGTTATTTAAAAAATTTTACCTATTTTGAGTGTAATTTTTGAGGGTGCTGGCAGTGTTTTGCCATAATTGTGCGATAGTAAAATATTTTGTGGCTTCAGATCGCGATGCACAATTCCTTTGGTATATAAAGCTTTCATAGCGCCAGCTAAAAAGAGAAAAGAAAACAAATATTGAATGAAAATATTAAAAATAAAAACAAATTGTTATAGATACAAATCTATAATCATATCGATTTAATATTAAATTTATTAGGAAATGAATATACAATAGATAAATATTTATTTAAAAAACACAACAACATTCAAACAATATTCGAAATTCTAGTGTTCATAAATTAGCAGGATTCAAAGTATATTTATACAAGTACATGCAAGTGATCAGCTGTTCATTTTTTTCTCCTTTGAAAATACTTGTAGATTGTCAAAATTTTTTACTTTTTTGTTTTTCTTTCCGTTTGTTTACATTTTTTGTATGTGAAAATATTAATAAAAAAAAATTAATTTTGAAAACTTTTCACAATAAAAGTAAAAATAACATTTGGAAAACTGTGTTTCGGTTCATTGTGCAAAAAAAATGTACCAGTGGCAGTGGTGACTTATTCTATGTGCGAAAAGACCCGATTAAAAGGGCAATTTAAGTGAAATTTGTGGCAAAAATTTTCAATTATTTGACAATCTCACAATGTTTTACACAAACAAAATTAATGTTGTTTTTTTTATTGTTGATTTGTTGTAGAGTTGCATGTACTTGTATAAATATACTTTGGCAGGATTCAATTGATGACCCGTTCGATCTATAGAGAATATCGAAAAAACTTCTCACATATTGATCTATTCGCTGAGCAATCGATCGTAAATTACATCTCTATTAATCTAAAACTTAACAATTTTCTTCAAATAAAATACAAATCTAATGGCATCACTGTTTATGACAATTTAAACCAAATTTTTATTACAAAATCGCTAGAAAATTAATTTGTTTCCCTTTAAATGAATCATTGGCTTCAAAAATGTTTAGAAATGATCCAAACTTTAATATAGATCAATTTTCTGATCTATTGTAGTTCACTTGACTGTGTTTTAGGACAATTATAACCAGATCTATATACAATTCTCTAAAACTTAATCGTTTGTTTCGAAAAGCTTTTAAATCTATCCATTTTCGCATCTCGATCACTTCTCAAATCGTCATAGAAATGTTTGAAATTCTAACCTAACTCAAATCTATATTTAAAATAGAATAGAAGTTACTTTCTTATAGCAGAAATACACACATCTCTTTTAAGGACTGTTTGAAACAGATTTTACTTTTTAAATCACTCTCCATAATACTCTTCTTTAGAACGGTTTCGAAAAGTTTAAACATCGATTGTAATACACATGTTCCTGAACTGTTTTTATGACAATTAGAAACAGATCTCCATTTAAATAGCTAAAAATTAATTGTTTGATTTGAAAAGTTTTAGTATCGATCAATACTCTCATCTCGATCACTTCTCAGATCGGCATAGAAATGTTTGAAATTCTATCCTAACTCAAATCTATATTTAAAATAGCGTAGAAAGTTCCTTTTTTATAACTGCACCCATGTCTTTTAAGAACAGTTTGAACCAGATTTTTACATCGCTCCATTATTCCCTTTTTTAGATCGATTTAAAAAAGATTAAACATCGAATACACTTGTCCCTAAACTTTTTAGAACAATTAGAATCAGATCTCTATTTAAAAGCCGCTTAAACTGAATCGTTTGTTTCGAAAAGTTTTAGAACCGATCCATACTCTCGTCTACCGTAACTCACATCTATATTTAAAATAGAATAGGGATCGCTCTTTATACCTGAAAAACAATGATCTCTTTTAAGGACAGTTTAAATCAGATTTTTTACTTTTTAAATCGCACCATAACACAGATTGTTATTCTTATTTCTATTTTAAAGAGAACAGGTATCTTTTTTATAGAAATTGATTTCTCTAAACTCTGTTTAGAACAATAAGAAACAGATTTGTATTTAAAAATTGCTAGAAACTCTACACTTCTCCTTCAAAAGATCCTCTTGCTTCAAAAATGTTTAAAATCGTTATACAGTTATATTTCGATTGCTTTTCATAACGGTTTCAAGGAATTTAAACAACGATTATAATTTTCTATTTCAAAAACTACAGCGATGAGTTTTTAGAACTGGAAAACACTCATATCTGTTTAAAACAGTTTGAATTAGATTTTTGTTTAAAAATCACAAAATATTTTCACTTTAATTGAAAATATTTCTTTAAAAAATATTAAAAACGATTCACAATTACATGTCGATTACTTTTTTGGTCGGCTTCAAGAAGTATAAACATCGCTTTGAAAGAGAATAGCAAGTTTATGTTTTAAAGACTACTGCGATGCGTTTTAAGAACTCGAATACACTCAATTCTGTTTATAACAGTTTGAATCAGATTTTTGTTTAAAAATTCACAAAATATTTTCACTTTAATTTAAAATATTTCTTTAAAAACTATTTAAACCGAATCCTCGACTAATTTTCAGATTAATTTCAAGAAGTATAAACATCAATTGTAATTTTATTTCTAAGAGCAATAACAATCTTTTTCAGAACAAGTTTATTCTAAACTTAATTTTAAAGTCGCCTCCAAAACGAATCATTTGTTCGTTCCAGTTTCAGATCACGACCATTTCACTGATTATTGTAGGAACATATTAACTTTAATCGTAAGTTGAGAGAAAGGGAATTTTTCTCCCAACTTACTCATTTGTGTTACAGAATTTCAAACTGTTCTAAGATTGACTTATTATATGTTTTGAACAAAAATTAAAACTACAATCATTGTTCAAAGTCTGAAATGTGATAGAATGATTTTACAACATAATTTTCTTAAGAAAAGCTACAGAACAACAGTATTTTCTATTGAAAATCGTTAGTGTAACAAAGTTTTCTATAAAAATCTTCAGTACAATTGGATATCTTATAGAAAATCTTCAGTATAACAGTATTTTCTAAGGAAAAGTTCAGAAAAATCTTTAGTATAACAGAAGTTTCTAAAGAAAATCTTCAGTAAAACAGTATTTTCTATTGAAAATCTTTAGTTTGACATAGTTTTCTATAAAATCTTCAGTACAATACGATATTTTATAAAAAATCTTCTGTATAACAGTATTTTCTAATGAAAATATTCAGTATAACAGTATTTTCTATTTAAAACCTTCAGTATAACAATATTTTCTATAGAAAATCATCAGAACAATAAGATATTTTATAGAAAATCTTCAGTATAACAGTTTTTCTAAAGAAAATTTTCCGTGTTATTCGGAAATTAGAAATTCGTTAGTATAACACACTTTTCTATAGATATTATTCAGTATAATAGTATATTCCATAAAAAATATTGTGTGAAAAGTATTTCATACTAGTTGACCGCCCCGGCTTCGCTCGGCAGCTATTTCTCCAAAAAATGTATCTTATTAAGAAAAAATGAGAAGTGAAAAGGAGGCAATATGTTAAAAATTTAAATTTCCGAATTTTTTAATTTTTTTTCTTTACAAACCATCTCGCTCCAGCCGTTCTCACGTGATGGCATTACATACATGGACCATTTAATTTTTATATATATATAGATAAGCTCATATGAAAATAATTAAACTTTTCAATTTTAGTGCTCTGAGGTTGGAGCATCCATTAAAACTTAACTTTCAGTTTCTATGTTTTTCATATTCCTGTTTTCATTTATTATTTTTTTAATTTTATTTTAAACTTATAGGAATCATTCTAGGAGTATGGTTAAATATACCAAAATCAGTTTAGAATAGTTTCATTGACAATTCAAAATGATCACGACATTGAAATTTTAGAAGCACCGATCCTTGACACAATGATCGGTGTTTCCAAATAAAAATACAATTGGAAACATATTTTTAATTAAATATAGTTAAAGACCTTATAATTAATCATAAAGCTTTAAATGGTGTCATACTCACATCAAGAGTACTTCACAAACATTGATCGTATTACAATTTCAATTTAAATCTGATTAAATATTGCTCCTTACACCGTTTTAAACAGTGTAATCGTCGCGCTTCTAACCACTTGAACACCAATTGGAACTCAAATCTATGTTTAGAACTAATTATTTCTAATGATTTTAACTTAATAATTTCCCAACTTGGCAGCATCGATGAATACTAAAATCTTTGTTTATAAATCATTCAAAATCTTTTTTTTTTTTTTGTTCATAGAACTTACAATTTTGAATAGTTTTCGATAGCTTCTCAGATCGTATTAAAACAGAACAAATTTATGAAGAAGAATCGATTCTTCAAAATGTTTTGTCATGTTTAAAGGCAAACTGTACAATTTCATAGAGAAAATGTATATTTTAACACACAGAGTCCAAAGAACAGATAAACCAGTGGAATAATAAATTCGAAAATTCTTTTTTTTCGAATCGAATTACACAATAACCGCCCAGTTATTTCGGCACTAAACAATCTCAAATTGAAATAGTCGGATAAAAACGAATACGTCCGTAAATGCAGCAATATTCCATCACTGCAGCATAACCCCTTGTCTATACTTGACAAATATTTATCATAACAATGACGTTTGTTGTCAAGACAAAGTTGTCTGAATAATAATAGTAAATAGGGACTATACCTGATATTTTTTTATCTTGACAATCATTTTGACGTTTATCATGACATTAATTTATCAGGTGCATATTTAGCATCACTGGCTTATGTCACATCATTATCAGTAATGCCACATTATTTGATTTAATTGATTTTAAATAATATTTTGATTTATATCGATATACATTACTGTAATTTTTTTGCAATTTATTAATAATAATTTATTTTTCTGCAACTTACCCAATTGTATCAAAAATAATCGTACCGTATCCTCGCTTAAAGTACCCTTGACACTTAAATAATCAGCCAAATCACCGCCATTGCAATACTAGAAAGAAAAAAGAAAATTAAAATTTATTACTAACTTGCAATAAGAATAAACTATGTAGAAAAGTGAGTATAAAATGATCTTAATCTTGAGAAATTAACAAAAATCATTTTAAACTTGACCTGTAAAAATAAATCAAAGTGTAAATTATACAAGTATTAGTTACACACAGAAACCAAAATTTAAACATATTTAAAAACTTGTCATCTTTTTAAAAGACACAAGTGTAAATGCAATGAATGATTTAGATGATGATCAAGATGCTTATAATTTAAATGACCATCTATCTCAGCCTACTTGTCTGGTGGCTGTAAAACATTTAATAATTTCTTGTTCAAATGGTACAAATTAATATTTATGGCGGAATAAAATTGTTGCACAGGATGCTGAATTTTATTAACAGAAAAAGTTTAAGATTTAAGAAAGCTGAGGAAATTTAAATAACAAGGTGTTATTAAAGCGAAATATTTCTTTTTTAAATAACTTTCCATAATGGCAGAAACAATTAAATATTTGTTGACTTTGCGCTAACAAAATTTGATTGTCAGTCATAAAAATATTTACATTCTAAAAAAAAAATTGCAAATGTAAATTATGAGTCATCTTTAATAAGTTTTGTTTTTGTATTTCTTAATGCTATATATATATATGTATGTATTATATGTATAACAGTCTATGTTATTACTTGTAAATAACTAAGAAAATATTTTTAAGAAAATAAATATTAAAGCAGTTTTCTATATGTTAAAGAAACAACTAGAAAAAGTGCAATGATGTCAGGCACAGAGAACTTTACATAGAGACTAGACACTTCGAGTTGTAAAAGAAAAATAAATCAAATCATATATCTGATACAACAACAAAATACATAGACTAACATGTATACTCTTGTTGCAATAGTCAGGTTTTTGACAACAGACTTAGGTTTTTGACAATTGTTTCTCGTCTCTATGTTACCCTAGTGCTTATCCCCATGTCTATACTTGACAAATATTTATCATGACAATTAATGACGTTTGTTGTCAAGACAAAGTTATCTGAGCAAAAGCACTAAAAATTATTTCATAAGTCCCGGTCCACACTGTGAAACATTTGCTGCAAAACATTTTTAAATTCTCTTTTGGAACTGCATTCGTGTCCACACAGTGAAGTTTTTGCTTTTCAGTTTTTGACATTTCTGTACAGAACGAATATGAACGAATAAATGTGGATGACGTACTCAACAAAAACTTCATGTACCTGAAACAGAGTACCCTTTTCCATTCCTCTTTCCCCTTTCATCGACAAACTCAAATGTTTTGCAGCAAATGTTCACAGTATGGATGGGCACTAACGAAGCAATAATACTAGTAAATAGCAGACTATACCTGATAAGTTTTTATCTTGACAACCATTTTAACGTTTAACATGACTAAAATTTATCAGTTATTGACATAGGGTATTGTTTATCCATGATATATTAGCGCTTTTCCATTCTAAACACTAGGCAACATTGCAATTTTAAGGATGCCATATCATAGAATTTTTCTCTATGACAGATAACAGTCATACCGTTAAGTTCATTAAAAATGTTTTAAATTAATAAATATTTTTAATTATTATTTATCATTAAGTATATATTAACAACAATTATATTTAAAAGCCCTTGTTTTTAATTTATAAACAAGCGCAGTCAAATTTTGTGTTACATGTCAAATCAGCATTAACCCATATTTTCAACAATAACAATTAGTTTTATGATCTTATTAATGATATTACAATGCAATTAAGAAAATTTCACTTAAAAGAACAATGTGTAATACATATTCATCACTTCAGCAAAGGGGAAAAAGAAGAAATTCACATAAGTGTTGAACACAAATTTATTCTAAAATTTTGTTATTTTTATTTACAAGTTTTGTAAAGTTTAAAAGGGAACATTTTTGAAGCGTATGGTTGCTTTTCAACTTTAACCACAAACCATTAAATTGTACAACAAATACAATACACAACATTATTTAGCAGCAACAAAAGAACCTAAACAATTGAAAAAAAAAAAAGAATGACAAACTGACAATACAACTGCTGCCTTTTTTTAGAAGCATTTAAACATTTAACATGTCAATGACTTTCTTTACACTGTTTATACAAAATATTTTGTTATTGTAAACAACAGAAACGATGAAATCGGAAGTGAAATGATAATTATACATACTTAAACAAAAAATAAAACAGACTACAAAAAAAAAAATCAAAACATCAAAAAACAAAACACAATAATAGAATAGATTACATGAGGCAAAAAAAAGCTGTCTTGTTTACATAGATTATTACAACAGCAACAAAAACAAGAAGAAGAACTACCAGAAAAAAAAAAGAAAGCAAAAACATAAAATGGCACAAAAATACAAAATTATTAAAACTTAATAATAATAAAAAAATAATGTTATTGTTGTAACATAGTAATTGCAAACGTGTTACGAAAGAAATGTAAAAGTTAAAAAAGGTCTTTTTAGTAATTAAATCTTTACATTTTACTCTTCACAAGATATAAAAAGAGACTTTTACATTCGTTGGATATTTAGAAGAGAGTGTTATTGAGCAAAGTGTCAGTAGTATAGGGTTTACGATGAATAAATAGGGATTTCACTTACTGCCACCTATCACTTTGCTGACAAAATAAAGTGTGGACAAATTAGAGGTTAGAAAGTAAATTGGCTGTAAAATGATGAAATGTGAAGAATTAAGCATTTTAATCATGAAACAATTTGAACTATTTCTGAATTGGGTTTTTGTAAAACTTAACAAACACAATGTATTGTTCAACTAAATCACCTTTAAGGCCATTTTCAATTATGTAAACAAACAAACTAATGTTGACATCAGTGATCTTTGATTTCGGCAAGAAGGCACCACGAGGCCCTACGCCCCTAAAAGGAACTTCGGGAAAATATATAAGACGGCACCACGAGTTACATAACCGACCAAAGAATTTAGTTGCAGCATGAGAAATTTCTCGGATACTTTTGATTGCAAATAAAAGCCGTTTAGTAGTTTAAAATTTGCAACAACTCTTTATTTATATAAAATGTACAACAACAACAGTTCATATAGCCACTCCGTGTCTTTATACACGATAATCAATTCGCAGAAATGCACACACACTTTAAAATGTACAAACTCAAATGTTAACTCTAACAGCGCCAACGATGAACTAACTCACGACTGCAACCTCTGCCACTATTTATACACACGCCATATAGTACATTCGAATTCTAGAGCTTTCGATGTTAATGTTAGCACCTTAAACATTTAGTGTTGCCATACTTACAAAACAATGCTAATAACCGCATGCTATCAACATTGTTGATAAATAGAAGCTTCTATTGATGGACGTGTTTATAAACATGATGAATGTTGCAGGCAGTCGTTAAAGACCGTTAAATTTAAATCGCTATTGCACATTCGTAACATTATAAAGCCTAACAAAAGCACTAAATGTTTTTTGTTTAAAGCACTTAATGCAGAGGAAAGAGGAAAGTATTAAAATGGAGCAAAACTTATATATGATACCAAAAGTCTTTATAATGAATATATATACATATTGCAATATATCAAATCAACCCACAACTTGAGAAGCTTTATCAATCGAACGAACTACTTCCCAGTTGGCCCCAAATGTATAAATCGTTTTTATATTTTCTAAGAAGTATATCTTAAACCTTCATTATCTTTTCCTACGTTTGTGGATATTTTCCAAAAGCGTCCCTATGATTGGAAACACCCATACACTAAACAAAGAGAATTTAAAACCCCGCTATTTTGAATTCAAGAGAAAACCAACACAATCAAACAACAAGTTTATCTTCAAAGAGAATCATAACATCAAACATATGCATGTACTACTTATTTCATTACAAAGCTCTGACAAGCAAAACAAAAACAAAGACAAAACACAACAACAAGAGACAATAAGCTCAATTATAATATTGGAAAAAATATTAAACAAAAAAAAAACAGTTGTATTTTGACTTTTTAGTAGAACGGTATGGTAGACAGGCAGAAAAAAACTTGCAAACAAAATCGAATGAAATGAAAAAACAAAGCGAAATATGCAAAGTGAAACCTTAAAATTAACAAACAGACAAGAAAATAAATAAAATTAATTATAATCATAAAGAAATAAAAATGCAATATTATAAAAAACGTATAATAAATCAATAAATTTCAAAATAAAAAGCAATTGCAAAAAAAAATTAGGAATTTAAAACATATTTAAATAACAAAAAAAAAAATAAAAATAACTTATGGAGTTAGTACTACATATTTTTTAATGATTAAGTATTTTGGAAGTTGTACTTTACACACAGAAAAGTTAAAAATAAAAAAAACAATAAAACCAAACCGGAGTAAAGGTCAAAATAAACGAACCGATCATTCCACAAAATAATTTAAAACAATGAAACAACAAATAGCGATAAAACAAAATACACACATACACAATTAAACATATAAATAAATAAAATATATATTTTATATAAAAATGACTAAAGTAATTTTTCCATACTGTAAACGAGTAACCAATTAACCGAACGTTTTTACACTACAACAGAACTAGCTATAAAAAGCGAGACGAAAATCGCGCGTAGAAAAGCTTTAGAATTTTTACGTCACTGTTAGTGATTACTCAAGTAACCGTTTTATTGATATTACTAAACTGGCTCTGAATATCCAAACGAGTCTGGGCTAGTGAATCTATAGCAGTCTATTTGGTTATTTAAAAGCTTAGAACAAATATGTAACGGCTTAGGTTAGATGTGCTTCTGAAAGTTACAGGCGAATTAGACTCCCTTCCCTTTTAAGTTCCCTTTCATTTGATATTTTAATATTAAGCCACGAAGTAATTATTTATATATTTCCTTACAAACATACGTAAAAATTCCATCAATGTTCTACAGGTGACCTATTCCACATAATCTTGTGCCTAGAAGTGGCATGCTGGGCTAATTTTTCTTTCAGTTGTAGTTCAGTTTTAGACTACACGATAATGCACACTATCGTGTGCATCAGAGAGTCTCACGTTCGATTCCCGCCAGAGACTCTGGATGTATCTGCATGCAAGCAAAATGTATCACAGTTCGTGTTTGTTTAAAAATAAAAGTTCTGAACAAATCAAGCAAATTTCGGATACTCTATTCTTAAGTGAAGTGTATCCCAGAAAGAGCGTTCTGCATCGATCAAAACAAATAGTATTCAGACGGGGCAAGGCGGGTGAGGCAAAACTTCCCAACCACTTCATTCTAAATACTTTTTAACAGGTATTGCAACATGTGGCCGAGCGTTGTCATGATGGAATATTACGGTTTCATGTCTGGCCGCATATACTTGACGATTTCGGCCAATGCTCTCTTCAAACAAATCAGTTGCGTTCGGTACAGGTAATGGTCTGATAAGATTTCAGGACCTTTTTGCTCCCACCAAATACAGATAATTACCTAAGCGATATTTGGCTTTAGTGTCGATTCGTTTGGATGGGGCGGGTTCACATAAGATCTCTTACGCTTCGGGTTATCGTAATGGATCCATTTTTCATCGCAAGTAATGATTCGGTCCAAAAATTATTTTCTTTTATAGCGTTCAAGCATCATTTCGGACATGCAAAATCGTCTTTCAATGTCTCTCGGCTTCAATTCATATTATGGATGAATCCTGCTAATGAATCCTCCCAATGATATTCCAAGTTTTTGTTGGTTTGACAACAATCTTCATGGAGTAGTGCCTCCAATTCTTGGACTTCAAACTTGTTTGGCTTGCCTGAGAGATCTATGTATTCCGTGTCAAAATCACCACTTCTAAAACGCACAAACCATCCCTCGCACGTTGAAACCGATGAAACACATTCACCATAAGAAGTAAAGCAAAACTTCCCGCATATGACGCTTTGTTGGTACAAAATTCGAAATTTTCGAAGCAAAAAAACGTTGTTGTAATATTCAATAACTAAGTATCCTAAAAAATAACATATAAGTTATTAACATCAAAAACCGTGTTCAAATGTACGCCATCTATTTTAAATCCCGCATTTTTAAGTCATACACCCAATAAATGAAGCTATGCTAAATCAAATACGACCCTATATTTAATGAAAAATTGCATTAGAAACAATATTCAGCATTTTCAGTTGTTGACATTACTGATTAATGTGTTTCATTTTGAATTATATATTCAAAATTTCCAATTGTTTTGGGTTTTATAAGTTGTAAAAATTGAAAGTCCACTGTTTAACCTTAGTTTTTGTACAATAATTACTCTATAATTTTCTGAAATGAAAACACCGAATAACCGTTTGTAATGAGTAACTAACTAAAAGTGCATGCAACACTGTGTTTACATTTTGTTAAAAAGAGCAGCATTGTATCTCTCTTTTATAGTTTGATTTCTTTCATTTTTATTTCAATAAGAAACAGAATTACAAAACAACAACAAAATGATGATTATGAAAAATAAATAAATAATTATATAGAAATCTATATGTATTTGCAAACAATTTTTCCAGTAGCAAAATCACTTTTGTTTTTGTATATAAATAATATAAATTAAATTGTCCAAGTTACAATTAAATAAAGTATAATAATAATGTTAATGAATAATAAAATATTTTTACAACAATTATTTATAAAGATTATTGTAACAGTTGGCAATGAAATTAAATTTTGTTAATGGAAAATTATAAATGAACCTATTAAATTTAATTTTTAATTAAAAATTTTATGTTAAAGTAATGTATTTTTTTTTATTATAACTTTAATTAATCTATACATAAATATTTATTAAACAATTAAATGAAAAATGTCAGCAAAAATTTGATTTCAAAAGAATAAGTGTTAAGAAATTGCAAAAGTCAACAAATTAAGTACTTGTTCCCAAGTATGACACAGATAATAACAAAAACAATAACAACATTATTAATAACTAAACGGCAACAACTCAATTTTCAATAGAATTAAAAAAAAACACACAATGTTAATGATTATAAACAAACAACAACCATATGTAGTTTCAAATAAAAGGCATACATAAAAACAACAAAAACTATTTCTCAGTAACAATAATAAAACAAAAAATATTACGAATCTAAAACAAAACTGATAAGATTAAGAAGTCCAAAAAGATTATCACTGCAAAAGAATCATACATAACAAACAGAAAAAGAGTAAACATTATAAGTTTGAAAGAGAAAGAGAGAGAGAGAAAGGCGAAGAAAATTACTGTTAGAAAGCAATTGTTTACATGTGGGAATGAAAATGGTGTAAAAAAACCATGTTATCATATTTTGTTTATAGAAAATCGCATAAATAGTATTTTAATAAGAAAATAATAAATTAGAGCAAAATAATAAAAAAAACAACAGAAAACAATGTTAATTTTACAGCACGTACATATGTACGTCTAAGTTTATGAATGAAATACTACAAACAAAAAAGAGAGAGTAACTACAACAAGAAATTTAAGAGAGTGTAAATTGTAAATATTAGTTGAGAGTGATTTTTATGATAATTGATTACTCATACAATACAGATATTGTAAATTGTGTTAACAATATGCGGGAATTAAATAAAGTACATAATAATAATAATAATACATTTACTTTAATGTTTGCGGTTTTTCTTTTAGTAGCATTTTATCATCCGTCATATGGAATTTAAAAGGGGTTGTAAACAAATAATAAGAATAACTCATACGCACACATAAAAGAAAATAAAAACAAGAACAAAAAAAAAAAACCCACATACGTTATGCTGGTCATCAGCTGTATTACTCAATAGAAAAATCGAAAACCGTTAGTTTAACATTAGCCAGCAAACGAGCGAGTATTACAAACGAAAAAAATAAACTGAAATTATTTCTACGTATAAGAAAATACAATTTAAAGCCTAAAAATTAATAAATAATTACATTACTTACAATAAAATAAATATTTACAGTGTCATACATCATGTGTTATTAACAGAATAAACAAATTATTTTAAAACAAATATCTACAAATTTCAACAAAAAGTATTTTTTAAATTCTAAAGAATTTAAAGAAAAATAAAATTTAATTAGAAAAACAAAAACAACTCGCCATTTCAATATGCATATTTCTTATAAATTTGGATTATTTTTAATATTTATTTTAAGCATAAGGTGGGTATAAAAAAATATTATTGTAAATAAAAAAATACAAAAGAAATATATAAATATTTAGTGAAAAACATTGTGTGTACTTGTATGTATGTAAATTGTGTATTTTATTTCAGCTCATGCTAATTTAATGAATGAATACAAATTAATGGCCTTTTTTATATATATTTGCATACATTTAGAATTACGTATTTTAGGAAACAACATGCCCCAATAAGTTTTGTTACACAGAGGTATAAATAACATTAAATAAAGTTTGATTTTAGTTAATTTTGAATTTCTATACATGAAACAAACAAAAAATTGAAAATGTTTCCAAAATTTTGAACAGAATTCGATTTTTAAAAAATGTATTTGGATTTTTTAGTTATTGACTGTGTAATTTTGTATTCTTGGAATATTTTTGATTAAAAAACTACGAAAAATAAAGGAGAAAGCCCAAATCACCTTATTTGGAAGGCTTGTGTTAAATACGAGAGGTTTTCCGATAATTACCCAAAAGTTAATGCAATTTTGAACCGCCTAAAATCTTAAAATCTACTTATTTACCGAGTTTGTGTTAAATATGAGAAAAATTGGAATAAGTACCCAAAAATTAATGCAATTTGGGTACCAAGTGTATCAAAAACATCTAGATATCAAAATTAAAACAAATTCAAAGATATTGAATATTTAGAGAAATATGTGTAGAAGTTAAGAAGAATTTTTGCAATCCATGAACATGAACGGATTAACATTTCTTCATTAAAAATTTTAACGGATAAAAGTTTTTCCATATAAAAACTGTTCGGATAAAATTTTTTTTATAAAACATCCCAAAGGATAATATTTCTTGTACAAAATTTGGAGTCGATACAAATTATTCTATTAAAAATTGTAAAGGACAAACAAATATATAAAAACTTTTGAAGGATACTATTTGTTCACAAAAAAATTTAACGGAAAAGAATGGTTCGGATAAACTTGTTTTATACAAAATTGCGTTTGATATAAAATATTATATTACCAATTGTATCGAATAAACATACATATTTTCATAAATTAACGGATACAAGATTTTCCATAAAAATTTGATAAATTTTTTATAAAAAATTTCAACTGATAAATTTTTTGTACAAAATTCTAGTGGATAAAATGTTTTATAAAAAAAATTGATTGGATAATTTTTTTTTTTAAATAGCTTAACGGATAAAATTTTTTCTCTAAAAATTGTATCGGATAATTTTTTTTTATCCAATCGGATACATTTTTTTCTATAAAAAATACAAACGGATAATTTTTTTCTATCAGATAAAATTTGTTTCCATAAAAATTTCCATCTGATAATTTGTTTTCTATATTTTTTCGAATATTTTTTGTATCGCATAAAATATTTCTATAAAAAATTCTATAAAAATTTTCATCGGATAAATTTTCTATAAAAATTTTCATCGGATAAATTTTTTTCTATTAGAAGTCCAATCGGATACATTTTTTTCTATAAAAAATCCAATCGGATAATTTATTTTGTATGAAAAATTCAATCAGATAAAATTTTTATAATAAAAAATCTAATCGGATAAATTAGTTTCCATCGGATACAATTTTTTCTATAAAAAATTTTTGCGGATAATTTTTTTTTATATAAAAAATCCAATCGGATAAATTTCTTTCTATAAAAATTTCAATCGGATAAATTTCTTTCTATAAAAATTTCCATCGGATAAATTTTTTTCCATAAAAAATCCAATCGGATAAATTACTTTCCAAATGGATAAAAATGTTTCAAAAAAACATTAAATAAAATTTTTTCTATAAAAAATTTTAGCGGATAAATTTTTTTCTATAAAAATTTACATCGGATACATTTTTTTCCATAAAAAATCCAATCGAATAAATTTCTTTATATGTATATAAATTTACATCGGATAAAGTTTTTTCTATAAAAATTTCCAACGGATAATTTTTTTGAATAAAAAATCCAATCGGATAAATTTCTTTCCAAACGGATAAAAATGTTTCTATAAAAAATTCAATAAAATTCTTGCGGAAATTCTTTCCAAAAAAATTCTATCGGATAAAATTTTTTTGTATAAAAACTTTTATCGGATAATTTGTTTTAAGAATATGATTTTTTTTTTATACAGCGGATAACATTGGTCGGATAAAATTGTGTTTATAAAAAATTGATTCTGATAAATTTTTTTATATACAAAAAATTTTAAGGGATAAACATTTTTCCACAAAAAAATAGTTTCGGATAAAATTTTCCTTAAAAAAATTTTTCGGATAAAAGTTTTTCCATGAAAATTTATTAAAAGTGGCATCTTTTTTATGAAAAATTTTATAAAAAATAGAATCGAACAAAATTATCCGTAAAAAACAGTTTCGTATACAGTGTTTTTTAATTTATTCTTTAATATGTTCTATCCGATACAATACATAAACAATTGTGGCGAATAACATGTTATCCACATACAATTTTGGATAAAATAATGGCATCAAATTTCTTGTATAAAAAATTTAATCTAATCAAATTTGAATACTACCATTGATCAAAGACCTAGAAAGAATAAAACTAACAACGAACTAGTCCCCTAACTGGTTTCTTGGGAATGAGGGAGGAATACCTAAACATTTGCCCAAAACACTGGAGTGAACAGAGACATCAATTTGAGTCTGTAAAATATACAAAAATGCATAAGTTTTCAATTACACATATTTTAAGCTAAAATCTAATTGTAATACTAAATTCTTAGAAGTGTTTTATATATAACAAATGATTCATTTAAATTATAATGAAAGCAAAATTAAAGCTTTTAAAACAGATAATTTGAACTTTTTAATATTCAAAAAACATAGGAAATTAATTTTATTGCAAGGAAATGCATTTCAAATTCTTGATATAACTGATAGAGTAGACAAATTGCAGCATTACTATAAAATTTAATAATTAAATGGAGAATATAAAGACATTAAAACTAAAAAAGTTTTCTTAAATTAATAGAAAATTACCTAAATATTTCAGTTTATCTTAAAGTTTTAGCTTCTCTAATTTACATTTACTATGTGTCAGGATTTGTTATATTTATTTTCAGACACTCCTTGTTCTTTTTTTAGTTTTATTTTTCTAAAAAAATCCCTATATATCTTTTCTTTCTTTTATATTACTTAATGCCTTCTCTTTTTGAGGGCAAAACAAATGGCGTGTTAATGATACAATTCATATTCTAATAAACTGTCTAAGACTACAGGATAAACAAAGTAAAAGGAATCTACAAACATGTGTTCA
This sequence comes from Calliphora vomitoria, assembly GCA_942486065.2. Lineage (NCBI taxonomy): Eukaryota > Metazoa > Arthropoda > Insecta > Diptera > Calliphoridae > Calliphora > Calliphora vomitoria. Next base: position 109,171,770 of record OW818031.2, read on the forward strand.
TTAGCGGTATATGATGAGGGTATAGACGTGTACACAAAACTCAAAGGAAAGCAATGTTTAATTGTTATTATGAAGGTACAAATTCTGATAGAGTAAACTGTACGTATGTTTGGGTTAATTGGTATGGAATACCCCTTATGTATAAAATAAACTGTGGATTTCACTTTAACAGGCATTTAAAATTCGAAAACAACATGAATGTACTTTAGCTGTATTTATAGGTCTGATTTTTTGAGTATACACTACTGGAGTCCTATTCTTAATTCATTGTTATGGAATACCCCACATGTATCCAAACCGATAGTGTGTTCTCCTTGTTAGATCATCCTTGATTCAGAATATTATTTCAAAACTGTTTGGAATTAAGTGATTAATTAACTGTTCTTTGAATATAAATAGTATAAATCAATATAGAATACCCCTTATAGCCACCGTGATAGATAATTATATCGGTTTAATCTCAATTTTTTGGTTATAATACATCAAAATTTGCAAATAATTTTATAGTTTTCCCTTGAGAATAAAGCCATATCGAATACCCCATATTTTTATATAAAAAAATCAATATGGAATACTAAAATATTGTGTTGTCACCTTGCTAATTAGCTACGTTCTAATACAACAAGATTTTAAAGAAACATTAGACAGCTTTCTTTTGAAAATTAAGCGATATGGAATACCCCACATATTTATGTAATAAAAACAGTTAAGTCAAGCCATTATTCGATAGCTTTCCTTTGAGAATAAATCCATATGGAATATCCCACATTTTTATATAAAGAAATCAATATAGAATACCCCTAAGAGCTAAAATGTTGTGTAGTCACCTTACTAGATAATTAGCTCCATTTAGTCTATTTTGTTTCTAATACAACAAGATTTCAAAGAAATTCGACAGCATTCTCTTGAGAATCAAGCGATGTGGAATAAACCACATATTAATGAAAAAAAAAAAACAGTTTCAAAGGAAGTTTTATACATGTTTATCCGTTAAGTCAAGCCATTAACAATTAAGTTTTGTTCATTTATTTATATTTTTAAACATCTTTCCTAAAAGATAATCCAGACTTGTCAGGCCGATATGAATTATCCGCTCGGTAGCTGCATCCCCACCTTTTCTTTGTGGGGCAAATGTAAACATCGATGTTAAGCAAATAGTTCAGACCATTATGGCATATAACGTCCGAGACATTGGTGAGATGTAGCCAGAATTTGCCAAGAATTCAGTTTTATAAATAGATTTTATTTTTTCTTAAAAAAGAATGCTAGAATTCCCGACCTATTTCTTTCCATCTGTTGTTTGGAATATATAGTAATCAATCATCAATATGGAATACGAAATAAGCAATAAGCAATTCTTCGTTCAATTCCACCCATTTTAATTGCACTTAAGAATTATTGTTGGAAAATCGTTATCATATAGGTATTTTTATTAGAGGTATTTTTATTCTCAATGAACCTCTCCAAAAGTTTTATATAATATTGACCTGTTATCGTTTTGCCTTTCTCGAGATAATCTAAAAAGATTAATTCACTTTTAACGCAGAAAATTCCATGCAGTTGTTAGGTTTTTATATGATAACTTTTTCTAGGAGAGATTCCTATATAGTTATCTGAATTTTTGCTAAACAACCCTGTGGGAAAGTTAGTTACAAAACATTTATAAACGAATATTAAACCAAATAAACTAAAGTAACTATATGGACACATGGAAACTGCACATATGTGTATGCTTTTTTAAAGCGCCATGCTTTCTCTTAGCCAAGTGATCATTCAATATTAAAACCATGTGAGTACTACTGAGCCATGAGATATGCACAGCACCATATCCAGATTTTTTTCAATTGCTTTAGGTGCCTAGAACGTCGGCGGCATTTTTTCTGATTGTACGGCCACAACGAAATTCAGTAAACCCCTTTTTTACCATTGAAATTAATGGTACAGAGCAGAGACCTGCGCCGAACGGCTGTAAGCCGTCTGAGCCGAGCCGTCTGGCTGGTTGGTTGGCTGTCTATGTAAAACTTGTGAGCAGAGTACAGGTCGCAATTTTGAAGATATTTCGATAAAATTTAATACATAGCAATTTTTCGGCCCAAGGACCAAGCCTATTGAAACTGGCTGAAATCGATCCATTATTTCACCTAGCCCCCATACAAATGTCCTCCCGAAATTGGACTTTATCGGTCATAAATGTATAATTTATATAGGTATCTACACAAGTTTTTTTTCCAAATAAGTTTTTTATATACGAAATTCATGTGACCAAATTTTATAATGATCGGCCCATAATAAGTCATAGCTCCCATATAAGGCCTGATTCTGATAATCACTTTAACCAGCATAAATCTCCTTAAAATGTTGGTATACACATAAAATGCGAATTTTTGAATTTTTGAAAGAAAAATGTTTTTGCTCATTTACTTAGTGTAGGGTATTATATGGTCGGGCTTGACCGACCCTACTTTCTTACTTGTTAAATTTTAAATTATGTATTTAGAATTTGGGTAGTTATTATTTAGTCGGCTGACAGCCGGCTAGCCGCCGCCGCCGATCTTTTTTGGAGTCAGCCGCCGCCGCCGTGAAATTTAGTTGACGCAGGTCTCTGGTACAGTGTTCTCATAGTATTTATCAAACTTAGCCTTTATTTAAGTGATGATTTTTTCCGATTTCTCCTCAAGTCACGAGGTAGTCTGATATCAAAGCTGTCAAACACAAATACTAAATGATGCAGTATGTTCAAATTTTGATTCACTAACTTTTATGACGATAATCGTATCGTTAAAATATATAAAACTAACATTTAGCTAAACGATTATGGACAAAACCAAACGACAACTATTTTTGTGTTGTTTACAAAATCGACAATAGTCAGCTGAGATGCGTCTTCTTTGGCAACAATATTATGTATCATTAATGAGTAATATATGAAGGCATTTATATATTTATGCATTAATAATAATGTTCCAATCAATAAAATTTACGAACTAAAGTGTTTGACTTGCATAAATTCAATTTTTTTTTTTCGATTCCCCTTTTTCGCTTTTTTTGACAGAGATGCCACTTGATTTCAATATGATATGAAGTTGTCTACTATTGTTTAACAAAAAATAGTGAATCACATAATAGTTATGCCCAGTTTTTGACTTCGTATTTAAATACGTATTTAGTTAATTTTTACTTAAATTTAAATGGTATTTAAATACAGTTTGAGTTTTTCAGTGCTATATAATTTTTCTTATTTAAATAAGATAATAGTGTGGTAGCACTACTAAATATCAAAAAATTATCGATAGGTTATTAAACAACAAAATATTTGTAGGATAATGCACAAAAGAAGCCCCAATTTCACTGCATCGGAAGTGTTGTTTTTATTAGATGCCGTAAAAAAATACAGCGCTACAATAGAGTGAAAAAAAACAGACAACAAAAGACAGCTGTTAAAAACATATGGTAGTTTATGAAACTTAAATAGAATTTAAATGGCCAACGTTGGCCACTTAAGTATCATTTAAAAAAGCACTGAGAAACTCATTTTCGTATTTAAATAGAACTTAAATACAATTAATATTTAAATACGAAGTCAAAAACTGGCTCTTAGTGCAAACAACAAAAATTATCGACTAAAATTGCGATTCTCGGATCGTTAAAAGTTAGTGAATCGCACTAAAGGGGGAGTTATTCACCCCTATCGAGAATCAATATTTCACATGTTCCCTTTTCCCATTTTTCGTTCACAACTTTGTTCACGTGAAAAAATTCCTCATGTTGTGACATTTTTAGATTGAATTTTGTAAATAATAAACAGCTGTTACAAACAAAATCAACTATTGTGAATTAAAAGTTCCTGGGAATATCACGATAGCAATTTTCACTTCGAGGGAAATGGATATTTCATGGGACATTAATTTCACATGTTATTACTGATAGGGGTGATTGTGTAATTCTATTACAAAGAAAACATTTTCGAAATATAATGTATGAAGCATACAAGTTTTAATGATTCCTTTTGCTAAGCGTATGACAAACTAACCACCTTTATTTATAACCAACCGTGGTGCATGATCTTTACTTATAACTTTCTTAACCTGACATTTTTCTGCCATAACATTGTGTTTAAACAGAGAACGTTTTTTTTTATAATTTTGAAGATTAAAACAAATAAAAAAAACTCTACGTGTGGTATAAATTATCACTTAGAAATATAATTTCAAATTACATTTAATAAAATTATAAAAATATCAAATGGACTTTGTTCCCTCGTTTCAAAAAAAAAAAAAACCTTTTCATAAAACAACTCATGTTTTAATCGCTAAGAAAAAAATAAGTAATTATTATGATTATATGATTGATTTTATCATAAAAACTATACATTTTTTTGTTGTTCTACAGTTTTGTTTAAATTTTACAGTCTTATCAATATAAATGTTGTTAAAATGTTATATACTCATAGGCTAAAATTAAATAGCAAAAGCGGTGAAAATTAAAGAAAAAAAACCTTAGTAATTTTAAAATATAAAAGAATATATTCGTAGTTTAAAGATAAAAAAAAATTAAATTAATAACACCAAACTAAACAGCATAGCGTGAATTGAAGTGAATTTTTTAAATAAAATATGTTAATTTATTTAGTTTTATTTTATTCTCTTTTCTTTCTACTTCATGGCTCTTTAACCTTGACCCATTTTTAATTGACCTCCCCCTATGGGTTTTTAATTCGTTTACAGTTTTTTTCTTTGAGGTTGGTGTTTTTTTTTTTTATTCTTCTTTATTTTTAATAACTTCTAGTTGTCATTATTCTAGTACGGGTATAATATCAATTTATTAAATTGTCAATCTATAAAAACTCACGCTATAAGGTTGTTGTTGTTGTGTTTTAAATGTAAACAAGTTTACGTCAGGGTTTACTAGTTAAGTTTTATATTTCTGTTATAACAAATTTATTAAAGCAAGTCAAGTGTTATGAAATAAATATATTGGAAATTCTAAACGGTTTTATAGAGGGAAGTTTAAAAACTATTTATGCAGAAACATGTTGGCGGCAAAGTTAACAACAAAGTAGTTTCCTTGATGTGGTATAATTCATTTTCCAATACACTGCTTCTATACTTGATATATTTTTGTCATGCTATACTTTACATTGTTCTCAAGAGAAAAAGTTATCATGTACCATTTATTAGTGCATTGTTATGACACAATTCTCAGAGCTTCAGCTTGATAACAAACGTCATTGGGTGTTGCGATAAATATTTGTCAATTGTAGACACGTAATGTTGCAATGTATGTTTTGAAATATGGCAACAACTGTTTCCTGTAGAAAAGAGAAGACCGACATTTAACATTTTAAAGGTGAAAATTAACGCACGAAATTCAATTGTTAAATTTCTATAAAAACATATATTGCACATAATTACTTGCGTTTTTGAATACGTTCAAACTTTGGGAAATTGTATTGTGGGTTTTTTAAACTGCTTACTATTATTTTGAATCATTTATACAATATACATTTATTTAAAGTATTGGCCATTCTTAGCTATGACTTTCTCTCATCTTTCTGGCAATATATGGATTCCGAGCCAAAAGAACATACTCATCTTTTGAAGCCAAGAACGAATCAAGCCAATTTCGGATACTCTGTTCTGAAGTGAAGCGTATCCCAGGGAGAGCGTTCTGCATCGATCGAAACAAATAGTAGTCGGACGGGGCAAGGTCTGGACTATTAGGAGGGAGAGGCAAAACTTCCCAACCACTTCTTTCTAAATAGTTTTTAACAGGTATTGCAAGATGTGGTCTAGCCTTGTCATGATGGAATATTACGATTTCATGTCTGACCGCATATTCTGGGCGTTTTTCGGCCAATGCTCTCTTCAAACGAATCAGTTGCGTTCGGTACAGGTTTCCTGTGATGGTCTGGCAAGATTTCAGCAGCTCATAATAGATAGGACCCCTTTGCTTCCACCAAATACAGAGAATTACCTTAGCGCCATGCTGCTTGAGTAGCTCCCAATGATTTTGCAAGCTCTTGTTGAGTTTTACAACTATCTTCATGGAGTAATACCACCAATTCTTGGTCTTCAAACTTTTTTGGCTGGACTGGGCGATCTTTGTCTTCCGTGTCAAAATCACCATTTCTGAACAGCTCAAAGCATCTCTCACACGTTGAAACCGATGAAACACAGTAACCATAAGCTCTGGTGAGCAATCGGTGTGCATCTGCGGCACTTTTTTCAAATTAAAGAAGTAAAGCAAAACTTCCCACATATGACGCTTTGTTGGCAAAAAATGCAACATTTTCGAAGCAAAAACAAACTTATTCACCCCTATCGCGAGTCAATATTTCCCATGAAATATGTTCCCTTTTCCCATTTTTCATTCATGAATTTTGTTCACGTGAAAAAATTCCCCATGTTGTGAAATTTATAGATTGAATTTTGTAAACAATAAACAGCTGTTACGAACAACATCAACTATTGAGAATGAAAAGTTCATGGGAATATCACGATAGCAATTTTTCCTTCGAGGGAAATCGATATTAGAGGTGATTGTTTACACTAATAAGTAAGTGAGAATAAATGACAGATATGTACCCTTCAAAATCACATATTAGTTATTAAAAACAAAAACCGCTTTCAAAAGATACGCCATCTATTGTAAATCCCTATATAAATCAATAAATTCCTCTACTTTATGTTTTTGAATAGAAAGAAGCATTGAAATTATATATTAAATATCTTAAGTATAAGTTAAAATGAATTGTAAACCTTTGCTACCAACTACCACTTCAAAATGACGTAGTCATTTGTCTTAACTAAACTTTGTACTTTAGTTTTTTTTTTATTATTTTGTTTCATTTGTTATTTATAATTTAGCAATTAATTCAGCAATAGTTGAGCAATTAATTGAAACATTTGTTTTATCTATAACAAACGGAATGTAATTTGTATAAGAATGATATTTAGAAAATAAAAATTGCATAAGTAATAAGAAGATTAACTATAAAATATAGTTAGTACTAGGGGAATTAAAAGTTATGCAATGGAAAATAAAACTTTAAAATATATTAAACGGAAAGGAAACAATTATTAATTTTAAAAAATTTCCAGATAAAATCTATTTTAAAAAACCAAAGTTTGAGAGAACTAAACACTCAAATTACATTTATTTTATTATAAATAAGTTTAATCAAATTTTCCATTAAATTTTTAATAAAAATCCATTAAAATTCTGTTTCAGTTTTTATCACACCAGAGCTGCCCCCGTTACAAATGAAACCTCCACCTATGATGACGAATATCGTGATAATTATGATGATGACTATTACGATCAAACAGAAGACACAAAGAGCAAAGCATCAGCTGAAGTAAAAACTACACCCAGTAGCTTAATAACAACATCCACCAAATCATCCTCATTCATATTTAATATATTTAGTAAGTTCAATAAATACCATATATACCAATTACCAAACAATTTAAATAATTTATCTTTTAAATTGAAACTCCACAGACATACCACAACGCAGCAATCATGTGGTAGAGCCCACTTGTCCTCAGGCCTGCCTTTGCTTAGAAGATTACAAATATATACAATGCTCAAATGCTGGCCTCAAGCATATACCACGCGATATACCCACTACAGCGGTAATCATAGATTTAAGTCATAATGATATAACAGAAATTAAGAAAACCGATTTTGCACATCGTACAAAATTACAAGAAATCAATTTAAATTATAATGACATAGAGAAATTGGAACAGGAGGTAAATATTTTACTAAAATATTAAAATTTTTCATTTTTGAATTATAAACTTTGTTTGTTTCTTATCTTCCTTTAAAGGCCTTTGTGGATTTACCTCGTTTACAGCGTTTGAAATTATCTAATAATCGTTTAACTGACATACATCCCGATACATTTGCGGGTGCCTCGGATTTAAGTGCATTGGATTTAAGTAATAATTCCATAGTTTTAAACGAGCATATGTCATTCCTTAATCAACCTTCATTGCTGGAGTTAAATTGTCGAAATTGTTCTTGGCAGGAATTGTATGATGAGAGTTTTAAGAATACCTCGGCATTGACGGCTTTGAGAATAGATTTGAATAATTTTAATAAGGTATGTATGTAAAAAAAGATGTTTTTAAAACATAGTATTGCAGATTTCAAAATCTTTAATAAGTATTTGTATAAATGATGTGTTTAAAAACGAATATAGTAGATTTTAAGTCGAAATTTCACAATTCAAAATATTTAACAAACTTTTTGAAATGTATAGACTTCAGTGGCACGAAAAACAGTATATTTCATAATTTGTATTGGGGGTATGACTTAAAAAAGCGGGATTTGTTTTTAATAACTTATATGTCATTTTGAAGGGTACATATCTGTTATTTATTCTCACTTAGTTCTTAAACATTATAGTGTAAACAACAAAGTTTTTTTTTTGCTTCGAAAATGTCGAATTTTGATATTTTGTTGGTGAAAAAAACTTTCGTTAAGTTTTAAAAATCGTTAAAAAAAATTAAATGTTTCATATTCAAATATTATATTATCTATGCTAAACGAATACAACAAAATTTTCATTTAAATATTTTCGGTTTAGAAAATAAAGTTTCGTTAAGTTTTCTAAATGGCCAAAATTTTGAAATTTCTTAAGAATTAAAAATAATCGTAGCTTAATTAAACTAATATGTCCATAAAATAAATTTTACTTAAATATATTTCAAAGATAAGGTTTCGTTAAGTTTTTAAAATCGTTAAAAATTGTAAAATATGTTATATTCAAATAGTACCTTATCTATGCTAAACGAATACAACAAAATTTTCATTTAAATATTTTCGGTTTAGAAAATAAAGTTTCGTTAAGTTTTCTAAATGGCCAAAATTTTAAAATTTTTTAAGAATTGCAAACATTCTTAACTAAAGTAATCAATTATAGAAAAAAAAAAATAACTTAGTTAAATCGGCTTAAAAAATAAAGTTTCGTTAAGTTTTAAAAAACGTCAAAAATTTAAAAAAAACCTTTATGCTAAAAGTACATTAACTATGCTAAACGAATTAAGGCTAATAATCATTTAAGTATTTTCGGTTTCGAAAATAAAGTTTCGTTAAGTTTTTAAAATTATTAAAACTTCCAAAATTTAATCAGAATTAAATAGATTCATATCTAACTTAAACAAATATGGAAACAAATAATTTTTAAATAAATCAGTTTAAAAAATAAAGTTTCGTTAAGTTTTATAAATAATTAAAAATACAAAATTTTTTAATTTTCAAATAGATTTTATAACTATGTTCAACGACTTTAAGAAAAGGTTTCTTCAAAATTTGTTGTTTATAAAAATAAAGTTTCGTTAAGTTTTAAAAATCGTTAAAAATTTAAAAATTTTCCATTATTCAAATAGTATCTTACCTAAGCTGAACGAATATAAACAAATTTTCATTTAAATATTTCTGGTTTAGAAAATAATCTTTCGTTAAGTTTTTTAGAAAGGTTAAAAATTCAAAATTTCATGATATTTAAAATGAATTTTATCATGTGGAAACAAATATGGAAATAATTATGTTTTAGTTAAATCAGTTTAAAAAATAAAGTTTCGTTAAGTTTTAAAATGAGCTAAACTTTTAAATTTCTTATGAATTAAAAAGTATGCTATCGCAAGGAATCAAATATAGATAAAAAAATAACTTTATGTTAAACCAGTTTAGAAAATAAAGTTTCGTTAAGTTTTTTAAATGGCCAAAATTCAAAATATTTTTAGAATTAAAAAAAATATTATCTAAATTAAATAAAATATTTAAAAAAATTTGATTATTTAAATCGATTTAGAAAATGAACATTCGTTAAGTTTTAAAAAACGTTAAAATTACGAAGTTATTCAAAATTCAAATAGTACATTATCTTTAATTAAATTTGCCTTTTTTTAATCAAATTTAAGTAAATATTTTAGCTAATACATTAAATTTAATTAAACACAACAGTAGGCATCTCTATGTTTCAAATAATTACTGTTATAACGGCTTTATCTCTTTATAAGCTGCCAAATATATACAATTTTAAACTGGCAATACCTTTTGCTGTCAGTTTACTTGTGCGTAACTGATAAAAGCTTTTTCTGTATGCTTTTTCTTATTAAAAAAAAAGCTTTTATCCAATGTTTACTCTCCATTTATTTGACATTTTATTTTCATTGTATTTTCTCTGTTATGTTTGTTTATTTTCTCCATACGCATACATTTATTATTTTTTTGTTTTTTTCTGTTAATGCATTTGTTAGAAAATCAATACCAGAGCATTTGTGCCGCTGAAAAACTTGATAAAACTTCGTCTGCCCGAATTGGATGCCAACAGCACGGAGGAGCTATGCAATCTGTTGAAATTTATTGATAATATTGGTTTCAAGCATTTCGATGTCAGCTGCTATGAACTGGTATTGGGCGCGACATATAATGAAAGTTTAATACTGGCCACAGATCCGCCATTTAAAAAGTCCAAAATAGAGTTGGAAATAGAGGAAGAGTTAAAAAAGAAAACTAAAGCAAAAACCTCAACAGAACTGTTAACGTCAGCGACAAACGATAATAAACAAGATAAAACTAAACAAGCAAAAAAACACGGTACGAAGTAGATTTTTATTTAAATTAATAAAATAAACAAAATTTATTTATTACACATTTTCTTTGCAGATACTTCCACAATGTCTTCTAATATGACTTTGGCAGCAGACTTAAACAATAGCACGGAGGTGTTGCAAGCGGGTGTGGTGCCGGATGACACAGAAAAAACCTATCAAGTGCCCATATCACAAGAAGCTATTAATTTTATGTTAATAGGTATGGTTTTAAATACAAAATAAATTTTAAATACATATACTATATATGTTTTTCCAGGTCTCATGGTTATTTCTGTTATTGGCATTATCATTGGCATCATTTGCCGCAAAGATGTGGGTGGGATTAAAACAAAATGCTGTCGCACTAAAAAAACTTTAGATGAAAAGAATACTGAAGCTGGCTCTCCGGGCGAGGAGATACCCTTGAATAAGTTAACTTAGTTTAGTTAAGTTAATTAATTAATTTTACTATAATAATGCCACAAAAATCACCACAAATTTTCCATACAATACTGTAAATATTTATTCCGAACAAAATATACACAAAATAAACAAAATTTTAGTATACAAGAGCAAATCTTGCCAAATATTGTTTGTAGTAATTAAAGCATTATTAATTCCAATTTGCTAAACAAACAAAAAAATATATAAAATTCTTTTATTTATATTTTTAATTATAAGTTAATTGTAATTTTTTAATAGCTTTTATAAAAACCCTGAAGAAAGTTAGCATTTAAGTAATAAAATTTTGTGTAAGCTTTGTATTTCAGTAGTGTTTTTTCTTTGTTTGTGGTCTTTAAACTAGTCTTGTATTACAACTAATTCTTCTTTCTAAATAATTAATAAAAACAACAAGTTTTGTTTGAAAATAACTAAAAGTATATGGGAATTACTATGTTAAGAATGTAAGTTTTTTTTTAAAGAAGTTTATTTAAAATTGAAAAAAGGTTTTAGAGTTACATTACAATGATGCCAATAATTTAAGTCCATCATATGGGCCTGTCACGCATTTTTTTCGGAATGGTTTCAGTGCCATAGTTTTTATTCCTATCCATTTATATGTTTACGAAAATATTCAAAGATTCAATTAAATATTTTCGGTTTCGAAAATAAAGTTTCGTTAAGTTTATTTAATTGGCCAAAAATTATAAATATCTTTAGAACTGAAATAAATCTAATCTAATGTTACAGAATATGTAAAAAAAATAAAGTTAAGTTAAATTGGTTTAAAAAATTAAGTTTCGGTATGTTTTAAAAAATCCTTAAAAATTTGAAAATTGTTTATATTCAAATAGTATTTAATACAAGCTAAACGAAAAATTCATAATTTCATTAGAGTTAAACAGAATCGTTTCTAAATTTCAAATTCAAAGGCGTAAATTTTGTATTTTTTAAATTCACAGATATCTTTAATAAACAAAAAGATCACATTTCTAGCGAAACATTTTTGTGATCAACTTCAAGGTAGTAAGAGAGTTCTACGTGGGCTAATAGTTCTTTACAAGTTTGGGATGAGATGGGTACCGGAACATTGTAACATACGGATAAATGAGGTCGCGGATGAACTAACAAAACAAGGTTCTGAACTTGGAGGTGAGTGAGATGGGGCAAAACCTTCGATCTGTCACTTTTATAGGGTTATATAAGGTCCATATGGCTCAAGCTAGATATGATGGGAACAGTTGCAGATTTATGACCTTTGTACATTTCGTAACGGGTCATTAGGGCTGGAATTAGTGAATGGGACAATGACACTCGGGATTTATGTAGGATGTGGAGTAGATTGAAACTGTGGAACATAACATATGTCATTGACCAAGACAGATTGCTTGTCTGCAAATACACCCAGTCCCTGACGGAAATAGATTGATAGTCCAGCACACTATAATCTAGCCTATAAAGGCACCCTTTCGGTTCTAAGAATAACATAGTGAGAAAATTTGTCACCCAACTAAAAGTTTTCAGCAACAATAGAAAAATTTGGCCATTAGGACTGATTAGTCGATTATATTAGCAGCAAATTCGTTTTGACTTAAAAGAAATTGAAATTTAAAGGTCTTAAAGGAACTATTAAGGCTCCTAACATTGCAGAAAATAATTACATTAATAGTGGTTTAAACTTCTTTACGTTCTGATTTGAAAAAGTTCTCTTACGAAACGAATAACGCAGTTTTACAGATTTCACTTTGTCAAATCTCTAAACTCTTGTAATAAAGCAAAAGTAGTTATTGAATTTCTATCAAAGTATGTAACGAGCGGTCAAATTCCACAATTGTAAACCCTTAAAAGTCGTTGGACCAACATCGGGCAACCAAAAATATTGTATACTTCTTTTAAAACGTAGACAAAGATTTGTTTGTTATTTCCTAGCAATGCAAAAAGTCCAGGAAATTAGAAACCCTACAGATGATTCTATGTTGGACTGGTTTCGCTGTTTCTGCCGTCTCAGGCGGGTCATTGATTAACTGATTTCGCAGTTTCTTTCGTTGATATGTATTCGTTTTGTTGTAACCTTAAAATGAGGTTATGTCACTTGAAAAAGAAGACAAGTAGAAAAAGAATTGAGGTTATGAGAAGAAATTGGTGAGATACCATACAAAACTTAATTAAACAATTTGTAGGGATAACCTGGTGTACAGCAAATAAAACTAAATTTAATAATAACTCAAAGTATAATTTCAAGAATTCAAGAGTTACAACTTCCTACAGGGGCACAACAAAAGTTACAACTTCCTACAAGCCCCGGAGTTGATGAAAGTGCACGTCGCGGAGAGGTCTGAAGTGAATATTTATATAGACAGTTAGGCGGCACTTAAAGCTCTGAAATGGACCATAGTATTAGGGACCGGGGAGTAAGACCTCCTATTTGTCACTACTGCAGGCTTATTATTGAAAGATTCTGTGACTCCACTAACCAATCCTAGAATAGTAGGAAGGATTGTCAAGTGTCCAAGGCCTTTTGGCCAAAACTGGATGCAAAAGCAACCAAAACACTAATTGGGATAGGTAGGTGTAGTCTCAGAATTCTAGTACGAGTGATAACCGGCTACTGTTTAATTGGGGCCTTTATAAATAAATGGGATAATAGCACACAGTATTTTTGTAGAATGTGTGGGGATGTAGAGGAGTTGGAGTAGAGTAGAGTAGAGCACATTATGTGAAGCTGCACGAGATTACAGAGTCATAGATTTAAATGAATTCGAATCTGTAAACACTTTCACCCTCTTTACGCAGATTTGGATTTTAATTTTTGTTTATCCTTTTGCTATCTGCCCCCATTTTAAGGCATGGCATACCTTTTATCTGAATCTGATTCTTGAAAGATATCACAATGGACCATATGGTCTTCGAATGGTAGTGCACATGGTACACAACCCTTCCAAACTAAACAACTTCCTATATAATTTGGTGTTTAACTAAACTAGGTTTAACTAAGAAATAAAAAACTAGCTCTTATTAAAATTAAAAAAAACTTTAAAATCCATTTACCAATAGAAAATATTGAAAAATTAAATAATTTTCTTATCTCAACATAGTTAGTATACAGATGTAAAACAAAAACCACTAGAATTCCGTTTTCCAAACAGAACGAGAACTAAATTTGTAAAAGAAAATCCTATTAAAAGTGTGTACCACAACCACAAAGTAAAGTAAATTACTGATAAGAATATGTACATATAATACAATAATTTTAACCTTGACACCAACAATCAGGCGATAAAAATAAAGTAAATGGTACATTAACATTATTTACAGAACATTTTGAATACAAATTATTGAACAAATGCCGGTCAAAGACTTATTATTGGTCAAACAAAACAAATATTTATTCAAGGAAAAAACAAAATTATAAAATAAATTTATAAAAGCAACAAAAAAAAAAAAAAAAAATACAAGGTGCAGCAAATAGTATTTAAATAAAGATGGGCAAATGAAATATTTTTGGAATGGAATTTGTACTATTTGAAAAGTTCTAAATTCTTTTTGCCATTTTAAATACAGAATGGAACTTTAGTATTTATTTTAGTATTTTAGTACTAAAAAAATATTTAAAAATTTCTAAAAAAAAATCCAATATGGACTTAAAAAAAATAGAAAAAGATCTGAAGGTTCATTGTCACACTGATTCCAACAGTATAATGAAGACTTAAACATTTAAAGGAAACCTAGATCAGGAAGAAAAAAGGCATAAGAAGTCGAACAACTATTTCGAAGAGCACCGAACACTTCTATTAGAAAAGCAGCTCGTAAAGTTAAATGCTCTGATTCTTTTATGCGCAGAACCAAAGCTAATGCTGTGTTGAAGTCGTATAAAGAAAAGTTCAAGTCAAAGAAAGTTCCAGATCGCAATGCGGTAAAGAACTTAGAAACATAAGAACGAGATCAAATTTTACTTTAAAAAAATACACCTGTTGTGTGATTGATGATGAAACTTATGTACTAGCATACTTTTCATAACTTCCAAGTCAAGATTTTTATGTGGCTGATGAACGAGGTAATATTCAAGAACAATACCGGACAAAAAGCAAACAAAATTCCCCAAGAAGTTTCTTGTTTGGCAAACCATTTGCAGTTGTAGCAAAAGAAGCCAATCATTTGTGACATCAGGTAAGATAAACACAGAAATACATATTACGGAGTCCACAAAATCGTCTTTTACCTTTCTTAAAACAGCACAGAGTGCCATCAAATTTCTGGCCCGATTTGGCATGATGGTACTATGAAAAAAAGGCCCTTGAGTGGTATTCAAACAATATTGGCATGTGAAAAAGAAAAGGTTTCCCAGGACCTGTCCGATTTTAAGCGTAAGTGGACCACCTAGTCCAAAATGGTAACGAAAGCAATTATAAAATCTTTAATGGGAGGATTTCCGGAAAAATATTTTAATAAATTTATGTATTTTTGAGAAATATAAAATGATTTTCAATCCAAAAACCTGTCACGGACTTATTGACCCGCCCTCGTATTAAGAGTGACATCACTGTCAAACATTTGCTTGGAGAAAAAAACAACGTTTGACGTAAAGCAGTGATGCCAAATAAGCGTAAAAAATAAATATAAAGGAGAATGATTTGTTTATGTAGCTTAGTGGTTACACGTTCAAGTATTGCCTGTTAAGTTTTAAGAATTGAAACGAACTTGCTTTCAATTTTCTTTCAAGTTGGTGTTTCAATTTTCAATCAAGAAAACAGCTGACTCTATTTTTGTTTAAAAATTTGTAGTAAAATTGCTACGTCACAACTTTAAATTTTTTTAAATTTCTACTAACAGTATAAAAAGACTATCAAGAAAAACATGATAGATAGTATGCCTGCAGTGTTATAAGAAAATTATAGAACATTAGCAATTTTGTAGTAAATTGCTAATGTTCTATATCTTCAAAGTTTACTTTGAATTTTCTTTAAAAAAAATAAAAAAAAGTAAACCAAGTCATTGAACCACCAATTTGCGTACAATAAAAATTTATTTATTCATTTAAACCAATATTTGTACGAATCTACTAAGTGAGTGCACTCTTATTTTCTTTTTTTTTTTTGTTGGTTGCTGTTGTTTAACAACAACAATAAAAAATATATGTGCTTAATATTCAGAACAATTGATAAAGTAAAAGTTGAAAAATATATTATTAAAAAGAAAACAACAACAAGTATGTATGTTTTTTGTTATTGTTTTGTCTTGTTAAATGAAAAACACAAGTCGTCATATTTGTTATTGCTATGGTATTTGATTTGATTATAAACACCGAGATCAGGAAATAATCATGAATCATCCTACATAACCTCACCTTCATACGTATGTATAAACATATATTAGTAGTGTTGAATATTTAATAATTAAATTGGCTTTTTTAATGGAAAAATAAAATGACTTAGGGAAATGTTTACAACAACTTGTTTAAAAGCACTGGACAGAACTACTTAATATTTTTTAATAGCCAACTATGCTGTGCTTCTAAAGTACTTCTATACAGTATTCTAGAAACTACTTAGCTATAATTTTGTTCTTTACATCACAAACCAGTTCCGAAACAATTCAATTGAACCAGCTTTTAAAAGCTTTTCTGGTAATTATAGTCTATTCCGTAATAAAATCAAAGAATTTATAAAAGTTAAAGAACTTTAATAGCTTCTCGAAACCAGTTTCAAATGTGACAATGTCTTACAAAAACCACTGATGAAAAAACAAGTTCTAGAAAACACATTTAACCCTTTAACCCGCAAAAGTGCCTCAAGGCATGCATTACAAAACATCATTTATCTCAAAAAGTTATTATATATATATTTTTTTAAATTTAACGGTGACTTTAGTTACAGGTTTGTTAACATTTCCCTCGAAGGTCGAAATGCCATCTGAATTTTTGTTTTTGTTGTCAGATGTTTTATGAGTAAAGTCATAATATTAGCACGTGAAATTTTGTGTGTGATTGTTTTTTAAATCATACTTTTAGTCGCCCGATCTATTCGAAATATTTTTTTTTTAAAGGTAAGATATTCTTCTTTATTCTATGAATTTGTAAAGGTTAAACAATTAACAAAAAGTGTGTTGAGAACGCAAAAACTAAGGGGTGCCTCAGGGCACTGTTGCGGGTTGCGGCTAAATTTATAGGCGTTTTATATTGTATAGTTTTTTTAATTAAGAATGGCAGATAGAGATCACAGACGGATTAAATTATCCGCCTTGATTCATGATCAGTTGGTACTCCACAAGAAGATCCACAGCCAGGAAGTTCAAAAGTTGGCGAAAAAGCTAAACATCCACTAAATGACGTCCGTTATGACAATATGGACCACTTTACAATATGGTTAGGAAAAAAAGATGGTGCAAACTATGCAAAAAGTCGGAAACACAGTGTGTTTGCTCAAAATGCGAACTTCATTTATGCTCTTCAATGGCAAAAATTGTTTTTATGAGTATCATCGTAGAAAGTAAAATATTTTCTTACTTTTTGTATCATAATTAATGTTTACATCTTATTGTTTTTTACACCTAAACTGGCAATAATGCCCTGAGGCACTCTTCACCTTTTTGCACCTGGTTCCTAAACTTAATTTGCAAATTAGTTTCTGATGGCTGTTCTGAGTTTACTGGGTCATAATAACCCTAAAAAAAATTATTCGACAACTTTTTTTAGAGGGTTAAAGAAAATATTTCAACTCATTGCCGGATTGACAATTTCAACCCCCAAAATTTATTAAAAACAGATACCAAAGAGGTTCTTAAGAAAAGCTACCCAAAAGGCACAATTTCAAATACTATCCGTATGTATATGGGTTTAAGATCTACTTGTGAAACTACTACTTAGTACATTATTTCCTTTGAACATGTTTTTTCACTTACCTCCATTACTAAATTAACACAATCCTGCGATTCTTTACAATCCAATAGAGCCACCACATTCTCATGATGCAGCTCTGTTAGTTCTTTGAGTATCTTAATTTCTTTGCCCAGTAAATTTTGTGTTTTTATCAAACCTTTTTTGGTGATGCATTTTATGGCAACGGGAAAATGTCTCTGAAAGGTAAAAGAAAATAAATTGAAATTAATAAAATGTTTAAAAATAATGAAAGAAATTTTATAAAGTTTAGCTTAAATGAATGTAATGATATATTTTGTAAACATTTTACTAGAGTTTAATTATTGCCAATAATTCAAATCACACTCCTACTATTTTCTGTTTTATATATGTATGAAAAATGCTTATCAAGAAAACAAAATATTAGATGACTTTAATTTCTATGTCTATACCTGATAAACTTTTGTCATGATAAACTTCAAAATGGTTATCAGGAAAAAAATTATCAGTTTAATCTCCATTCATTAGTGTTATTGCTTCGTTACCCCTAATCTATATATGATATATGACGATTGTTGTCAAGACAAAGTTGTCTGAGCTGGAGCACTAACAATTTTGCCATAACCCCCCTGTCTATTCTTGACACATATTTATCATACCAATTAATGACATTTGTTGTCAGGACAAAGTTGTCTGAGCAAAATCACTAGCAATATTGTCACGACAAAGCAATAATACTGGAGACTATTCCTGATAATTTTTTATCTTGATAACCAATTTGACGTTTATCATGATACAAATTTATCAGGTATCGAAAGGGGGTAACGAAGCAATGATACTAATAAATGGTGAATGTGATACTAATAAATGAAGTTTATCATGACAAAAATTTATCAGGTATAGTCATAGGAGTATGATAAAATTGTTAGTGCTTTAGCTCAGACTACTTTGTATTGACAGCAAACGACAGGGGGTTATGATATGAAGGGCTGTTTTCGCCATTATTATATACTTGATAAATTTTTGTCATTATAAACTTTCGATCGGAATGGAATTCTGTGACAGGGGCTACATGTTTTAATGCAAAAATAATATATATTTCTGTCTTAGCAATGCAATGCAATTTCCTGGATTTAGAAACACTTCCTTTCCTCAATACCTTCTTCATAAATAACTATTTACAATGTTTGACTTTGACCCATCACCAGACTTGTCATAATTACTTAACCAGCCATTTTGAACACCTAAAAAGTACTTGTTTAAAGTTCTTTTCTAGCCATTCATTGTTATGACTGCTAATATAAAAATAGTTCTTTCAAAAACAATTATTTTAGATTAGAATTCTATGGCACACATTTCCAAACTCATATCATTTCATATGAATTCATTTTATTATATTTTTTTGCAGTGTTTGTGGGTCAAGTGTAAAAAAAATGAAATGAAATGAAATGAAATTAAATAAATTATTGTGAATAGCATGTCTAACAGTAAATTAAGATTTTAATGTATTAAATACTATATATATACGATTATTTGTTTGATTACTAATGAAATTACTAGAACAATAATCAATTAAATGCTTATATTAAATTAAAAATAATAAAATAAATTAAATTATATACTCGAAATTGTTAAATGGAATACAAAACGTTGCAAATTGAATTATTGCTTGCTATTTAAATGTTTAAGTAAATAATAATAATAATAATGAATTCAAGAAATTAAAACAGTGAAAAGTTAAGTCTGGGTTCACTTGTAAGTTAAATTACAATACAATGGAAACTTTTTCAAAAAACCTATATATCGTAATTACAGTTTTCAAAAACATGAACTTTTAATATAAACTTAAATAAACCAGAATAACTATTAAAATATAATACATTTTTTCGTTTAAAGTTTATCAGAAATACATTTAAAAAATGTTTTATACTTCTTAGCATTGGCAAAACAATGGAAACTTTTAAACTTCTGCTAGAAAGAAGACTGAAACAAAAATAATATGAATGAAAACGACGTGATACACTTGTTTCAGATATATATTTAAGAGTTAATCATTTGTATCACAAAGTTTTAGAATCGATCCATACTCTCATCTCGATCACTTCTCAGATTTCCCCGGATTTAGATATTTCTTCAATATATTGCACAATTTGCAATCCTAACTTGAAATGTTTAAAAGGTGTAATTGCAATTTCAAAAATTTCGGTAAAGCAAAGTATAATTTAGCCACCCTAGCTAAAATGTAATTTTAAAACAACTACAGTCATCTGTTACGATTTGAAAAGAACTATATATCATTTTTAAACATGTTTATATGAAGCACGTGTTCTCCAAGGATTTTTAAAAATATTATTTATTACTATAAAACTGCCACAGACAAGCAATATCTCTGTGCCGAGATTTTATCTCAATTTTGTTGTTAAAAATAACTTTAATTTTGTAGTGTGCAATTTGTAAGAGATTTATTTATAAGTATAAATAAACACATATGTATTTAGGAAAACATGTGTAAATTTCCATTAAATTGTCTGGCTGGTATTTTTCACTATAAGTAAAAATACTTAAAATAAACATACTTCTTTAAAAAGACAAGTTATAAAAGAAAACATATGTTTCCTCTTGCAAAACGAAAAGGGAAAACACTCTAAAGTTTGGAATACAATGTAAACAACATGTCACTACAGTGTAAGTGCACACATGAGGAACATATTTTTAAAAGAAATTTAAGATAAAAACAAGTAAGAGAGATGTGCCGAATCTTATATACTCTTCAGCAAGTTATACTTTTAAATACAAATTTTAAATATTTTTAGGTTAACAAAATTTAATTTTTTTTTTTTTTCAAAATTGTTTCAAATTTTTTTTTTTTTTTTTTTCAAAATGTTTTTCAAATTTTTTTTTCCAAAATTTTTAAAAATTTATGAAGAAAAAAATTTATGAAGAAAAAATTTTTTGTTAAAAAAAAATTCGGGTTAAAAAATATTTTTCCCGATTTTGACCAATTATAGGTCCAAATTACTATAGCCTTATATACATCGTTGCAATGGACTTTGAAATATCTATCATTAGATATCCATAATGTCTATATTAATGACATCGAGGTTGTCCCGGTTTTTTCTATATATCTCAGCCATTTGTGGGCCGATTTTCTCGATTTTAAATAGCCACCGAGCCGGAAGAATTCCCGATATATTGATGTATCAATTATGTTTGTAAGTTATTTGGGGGCTACAGAAAGTTGATTTCAACATACAGACGGACACTCGCTATCTATAACGATCCTGAATATATATACTTTATGAGGTCCCAAATGAAAAATGTAGAAATTACAAACGGAATGACTAACTTATATACATATACCCTTGCCACTCATGGTGAAGGGTATAATAAAAAAACCAAATTTTCAAGGTTGGCTACCGATTAGAAACTTTAACAAGTAAGCCCCATTTTCTCAATCTATAGTTATCGGTTTTCGTCACGATAAAAAATAAAACTAGTTTATGTCCAATTATATCACGATATTAATAATTATAAGACAATTTTGAATCTTCAAGTAATTTTCTGAGGGGGGACTTGTATGGAGACTAGTGACATATGTAGTCCGCTTTTCGCCATACTTTACAGTATAATTTCAGAGTAATTAGTACTAATTTGTGCAAAATTTTATCAGGATTACCGCATAATCAACATATTTATGACTGGTCAAACAGTATTCCGTGGGGACATTTGTATGGGGGCTAGGTTAAATCATGAACCGATATTTGCCCGTTTGCAATAACAAACCTTATCAACAGAGAGTATTTTCGGAGAGATTTCAGCCAACCTCATCCTTTCGTTTGGGCCCTATAGTGTTTTCAACGGACATCGCTAGATCATCTTAAAATTTCATAAGGACCCAGAATATATATACTTTTCTGGGTATGCAATGAATATTTCGATGTGTTACAAACGGAATGACAAAATCAGTATATCCCACATTTCTTTTTATGGTGGATATAAAAAAGTTCCATTAAACTAATTCTTTACCCCTCTATATTTCAAATATTAAATTTAAACCAAAAAAAAAAAACACTATTCAAAAATTACTACAATAGCCAAAGTTAAAGTAACCATAACACTGTTTTAAGTAATTTATACTTAGCTAAATAATACTCGGTATTTTCCACATCACTAATTTACATACAATTACTAGAATGAATATGTACTCAATTTTTCTTTATTTATTATTTCAATATCGTTGTAATTCATGCATAATGTTTCCACGTGTTTTTTGAGACAACAAAAAAAAAAAAAATAAAAACAAGGAACAACACAATTTTGCGTTTTAAAAATACCATTACCACATGTATGTAAGTATTTATTTATTTAGTTTATAAATACATACTTTAAATTCAATGTGTTTCAATTTCAAAACTATTGCATATGTCTGCCATGTAATATACAAAGTGATACGTAAAAGTTCCTACAAAAATGTAAACTATTTTACTTAAATATGTAAGGATTTGCATCTCCTAGTAAGAAAATTCTTTTTCGTCAGTTAAACATTCCAAAACATGATATTCCGAATCTTTCTAATGTGTGTGAAATTGAAAGGAAGATCCATTAAATTCATAGATCTTTACTGGTCGAGTAGCCCTATTAAGTATATGACGCCATCGCCTCCTATACCTAGAGAATACCCAGTTGAACTATAAGAGTTGAACGGGGAACACTTGACACTATCAGATAGTGGTAAATACCTAGGTATAATTCTGGGGGTTTATTGTGTAATTTGATTTGAAAGAAAACATTTTCGAAATACAATTTATAAATCATATAAATTCGAACGAGTTTATCTTCGAAACGAGTTACAAAATTACCTGCCTGGATAAGAGTTTGTCCTGGAACTCAAAGGCAACGACGGCACTGTATGTTTGAATGAAGGCCATAGGTACGATATGGGGTTATGAGGGATCATTGTCTGGTGGCATGAAATGTATAGGGCCACAAATCGCTCATCTTTCGTAAGGGGTTTAAGACCAGTGGCACTCTTTACAACTCTTTAAGTTTATTCAACCTATAGATATGCACGGTCGAATTGTCTGGTGGCATGAAGTGGATAGGACCACAAATCGCTTAACTTTCTAAAGGGGTTTAACATCAATGGCACTATTTATAACTCTTTGTGGATAGGGCCACAAATTACTCACCTTTGGAAAGGGGTTTAAGATCAATGTCACTATTTATAACAGGTGCTATGGGATCAAAGCTTTTTACTTGTTTAGCTGGTTACCGGTTGATCTTCTGACAAAGCAATTGTTAAAGTGGACTGCGACCAGAGCTAAATAGCAGATGGTATTAACGGACAAGTGGACATTCAAGTATACTAGTGATCATTTCTATTACAAGGCAATTTGGTTCCTTCATTTCTGAGCTCGGTACAGATGAGTCCAACAACACGAATGTTGACATTCAAGTACATAGAAATTATGATAATCCATACTCTCTTTGTTCAGACCACTGTTTTACACTAATGAGAGGAGATGACATCTTCATTGAGGAGTTTGGAATCAAAATTCCTTTAAGACTTAATGATGAATGTAGTATTCTTAATGCTGAGATATAAGTGATTGAAAGGGCGCCTAACTAGCATATCTGGCAAGGAGGTATGAATATATACTGATAGTCAAGCTGCTATTAAATCCCAGAGCCGGGGTCTCTGAATTGATGGCAATCATATTCAGGATGAAATAGCAATGGAGGGTGCCATGTTACACGAACCTATTATTAATAACGTCTATGGCATCACACTCTCCTTATGCAATTCGCTCACTCAGTGCGTAAGTTATGACTATGATATCCCAGGAAAGATGAATCAGCATGCGCTATTACGGAGGCCTTATGATCACGATTGGACATAGTGCGAACTGCATATCTTCTGCCATTATAACGCAGATCCATGATGGTGCAGAATCTTCATATTGAGGAGAAAGTGCAATTCCTGAAAACGGTTCTAAACCTATAAAATGGGTTGAACTAAAGGTTTTTGCAATAGATGTTGAAATGGAATAAAACATAGATCCGACTAAATTTCAGCGATGGTCTGAGTTATGTTGATTTTGAGGGATCCGGTCGATTGCAGTTTATTGGCATTGCGACTTCAAGCAGACTAGTGGATATGCAGGATCCATGAAGGATCTCAGTTATACCAGAACTTCGCGTCAGTGTTTGTTTAACACCTACAATAGTCGTTTTTTACTGCGTCTCAGCGAATAATGTTCTTAGCTGTCAAATGCCATATGTGATCTTTGAAGTTTTTATACATCCGAAATGTACAATGTATCGGAGAAGAATCCAACTCCGTTGTGGATAATGGATTTATATTCCTTCCTTTTCTCAGTCCGTCAAGGTTCTGAGCGCAGAATGTTGACATCTTTGTATGTTTCTCCACCGTTTGTCACTCAGCTAAGGAGTCAAATGTGGAGCCTCATAGCTGGCCACTGGTCAGCAAGACCTTCCTTTTCTCAGTCCGTCATGGTTCTGAGCGCAGAATGTTGACATCTTTGTATGTTTCTCCACTGTTTGTCACTCAGCTAAGGAGTCAAATGTAGAGCCTCATAGCTGACCACTGGCCAGCAAAACCTTCCTTTTCTCAGTCCGTCACGGTTCTGAGCGCAGAATGTTAGCATCTTCGTATGTTTTGCCACTGTTTGTCACTCAGCTCAGGAGTCAAATGTGGAGCCTCATAGCAGGCCACTGACCAGCCATTTATGGATCATGGAGTTATGCTCCTTGGCCAGCAAGGCCTTCCTTTTCTCAGTACGTCACGGTTCTGAGCGCAGAATGTTGGCATCTTTGTATGTTTCTCTACTGTTTTTCACTCAGCTTAGGACTCAAATGTGGAGCCAACAAGATGTCATTACACATACTGCAATTGTTGTCGTCAAGCTTTTTAAGTACCATGGTGGCATATACGGAACCGCTTATTCTTGCCTGATTTTACAGTCATTACTATTAACTTCAATATTGAGTTCCTTCATCCATATGGTGAAAATTAAATCGGACGTTTTTTCTGGTTTTAGTTAGGCTCAGTGAAGAAAGCCCGTATGGTCAAATTATTTGAAAATATTGACTGGTCCCTTGAATTATTTTTGAACATGAAAGATTTTCCTTTTATTTGCAACTGTAACACAAATTTGCCTTATATCGGATCGATGATTGTTTCAGACTTGTAGTTTATTTTGAATATATCAAAGGGAAATGTTTGGACCAAAGAATCTTTTTAAATGTTTGAGGATTCCTTGTACTTAGTCTTATTACCAAAGTAACTTCAATTTAAAATGGAGTTCCTAATTGAAATTTCAGGAATTTCTTTTTCTATTTGAACAATGTTTATGGTTTTTGGCTTAATTTAGTACTAAAAAATTCCAGGAAATGAACAGATTTTTTTAATATTTCCTGGAAATGGAAAAAGTCCGGAAAATTAAGAACCCTATCGAGAAATCATTTACAAATTATAGAATTTATAGCTTATAAAGACTTATGTGCTTACTTTCCTTACAAAACATTTATGTTGATTCTGTGTGTGAACTATTAATGTTCCCCCTGTGCACACAAGCAGAGAAGAGATGCGGTTTAGTATTATCAGGTACTCACTGACAAGTTCATTTATGCAACTGTTGTAAAGATTTGTCTGCACACTGCAGAACATGATACTAATTTTATTTTATAATATTTTTATTTAGAAGTGCATATAGAAATAGTTTCTGTAATCTTAAATAAAATATTTGTTTTTATATTTATGTTATAACAACTGTCATAATGCGTTTTTATGAAGAAGTCTGGTAACTTTAAAATTTAGCAGAGACTTAAATTCAAGGCGAATTTATATAACAGGTGCGTGGCAGTGGCGAATTCGAATATCAAACTCCATATCAAGGCGAATGTATATACAAGGTGGTGTCGGTGGCGAATTCAGGCAAATTCGAGGGAATTCACTAATTATTTATATATGGAGTTTGATATTCGAAACAATGAGAGAGTTGTTTCGAATGACAAACTCCATATATAAAAAATTAATGAATTCGCTCGTATTTGCCTAAATTCGCCACCGACACCACATGGTATATAAATTCGCCTTGGATTTAGGTCACTCACTTTTATACACATACACTCAACAAAATAATCTTATGATAATTAAACTGTAAACAAATTAAATTTGTTAACTATGTTCTTCTGATATGCGTAAAATAAAACCTAGCAAAATGGAAAGTATTTTTAATTATTGTATTATGTATTTATAAACATTTATCAGCATAAATAATACATTTTAATATTGCAAATGTGTAAATACAACTGTCATTCTTATCTTCTGGTACTTTTTGTTTGTTTGTTTTATTTTTGTTGTTGTTTTCTCTCAAACAGAGTTCGATTACACTTTCATCATTTAGTTATAATTTATTTTTTTGTTTTGCTGTTTTGTAATAAAAAAAATATTAAAATGATAACATTACTTTATTAAACAGAAGCATGTAGACAATATAAATTGATAAAAAAAAAACAAATCTAGGGAAAATATTAGTCAATGTCTAATAATCTGACACGAGCGGGCCGTAATTATTTACACTGTTGCAAATTTTTAAACAAATAGATGATACAATGGCAGCATGTTAAAGGCAAAATTATTTAATTGAGTAGAAATAAAAAACACCCTTTTTGGTTTAAATTTGTTTATAAAATTTTTTGTAAACAGTTCCGTTAGTTGTTTCTTTAGAAAAAGGACTTTCGATTACATTTTTAAGAGCGATAATCTGACGAAAAGAAGTTCAATAACGATTTGTAGCAAAAGTTGCAATCATACCAATTCTAGAATATTTCAAAAATAGCGTATGTGATGTTTCCCAACGTTTGTCACGTACCAATATAAGAACTTTCCTGATGATTTTCAGTTGTCAAAATTTTATATATGTATAGATCGTTCTGAGTGAATATCCATTTTTCATGGAATTAAGAAGTTTTTCTATTGTACTTTCAGCAAATCGGTTGAGAAAATGTATATCTATTGTTGTGTAATATCGCTTGAAGGAAAATATTACGCAAATAACTTTAATACCTTTAAAAGCTTTATGTCATTCACAATAATTTATCACAAAAGTCATGACAAATCTAAACTACCGCCCCTTCTTATAGATCCTAGTTGTGCAGTCGTAGCAATCCCCACAAATTACGCATTTGTTAGTTGATTGTTGATAGTCTAATATATTTTGCATAGTGTAAGTTTACAGACAAACGTGTAGACAGACAGGTAGAAATCGTAATGTGTTTCCCTTTTCAAAATTGTGCACTAACAAAATGTTAGTGTGAAAAGAATAAACAAATAGAGACTGAAAAGTTTTTACCAGCTTGGTAGAAATTAAATAAATAATAAAAACATTACGATGGAGTACAGGTATGGCTCACGTCAGTTAGAATAAGAAATTGAAATTAAAAGACATGATATGGTCACTAACGTTGAGTCCAAGTATGGATGGAAGCCTATCGATTTTGGATACTATATTGTAATAAAGAGCGGCATGGAAAACTTGATACGATCGTACTTTTTTGATACTATTTCATATTCGAAAGTACTGAGGTAGGTATTCCGGTGACTAATTTAATACTTTTAAACAAAATTGAGATTTGATATCCTTCACCATGAGTGGTAAAGCTATATATAAGTTTGTCATTTTATTTTATTTCGAAAATGTCGAATTTAGTACCAACAAAACGTCATATGCGATAAGTTTTGCTTTACTTATTTAATTTAAAAAAAGTGCCGCTGAAGCACACCTAATGCTCACCAAAGCTTACAATGAATGAGTTTCATCGGTTTCAACGTGCGAGAGATGGTTTGTGGTGATTTTGACACGGAAGACGAAGATCACCATGGCCCGCCAAAAAAGTTTGAAGACCAGGAATTGGAGGCATAATTCCATGAAAATAGTTGTAAAACTCAACAAGAGCTTGTAAAATCATTTAGAGCTACTTAAGCAGCAATTTCAAAACGTTTGCGAACAGCAGGATTCATCCAAAAGCAGGGAAATTGGGTACCATACGGATTAAAGCCAATATGCTTGAACGCTATAAAAGAGAATCATTTTTGCACCGAATCCTTACTTGCGATGAAAAATGGATCCATTACGATAACCGAAGAGTAAAAGATCGTTTGTGAAGGCCGGACAAACAGCCGAATCGACACCAAAGCCAAATATACATGGTGCTAAGGTAATTCTATGTATTTTGTGGGAGCAAAAGGGTCCTATCTATTATGAGCTACTTGAATCTGTCCGGACCATCACAGGGAACCTGTACTGAACGCAACTGATACGTTTGAAGAGAACATTGGCCAATAAACGCCCAGAATATATAAAGCTCCGTTACATTTTGCAATACCTGTTAAAATATATTTAGAATGAAGTGGTTGGGAAGTTTTGCCTGACCCACTTTACAGTCCACACTGTGCCCTGTTCGACTACTATTTGTTACGATCGATGCAGAACGCTCTCTCGATGCAATATTCTTCACTTTGGAAGGGAGTATCCGAAAGATGAGCAGCTCTTTTGGCTCAGAATCTATCATGTTGCCAGAAAGATGGGAAAATGTCATAGCTAACAATAGCCAATACTTTGAATAAATTCATATTGTAAATAAAATACAAAAATTTGATAAAATCTCCCATTTGTATGTCATACAAGCAATATATAACAGTTTTGCTATAGAAAAATGTATGTGTATAACAGTTTTTTCTGTAGAAACATTTGTGTATAATAGTTTATTGTGTATATATATGTATAACAGTTTTTTTCTACAGAACATTTTATGTATAACAGATTTTTCTACAGACAATTTTATGTATAACTTATTTTCTATAGAAAACTTCATGTAGAACTCCATTTTCTATAGAAAATGTTGTGTATAACAGTTATTTTAATGTTCTGGGATTGAAATACTATTTTAATATTATTTTGATACCGAAGAAAAATTATACTTTTCCATCCCTGATCTTAAGCACACACCAACGTACATCCCTGGGGACAAGGATGTCATAAATTAAGCCTTGCGAGTAAAGATAATGTTTCAAACATTTTCATTGGAACTTGTTTCTAACCTGTTAAAACCGAGATATAAAACTATTTTGTATACCTTCAAATTCGTTATAAACACACCTCACTGTTTTTATACAACCTAGTAGATAAACTAATTTAAAAATATTATTATTATTATTTTGCAACTTACATACAAATACATACAAACATATTTTTGTTCATTCTATTATTGTTATTATTCCACTTTTTTTTTGCTTACTGTTGTTTTGATTACAATAATTAAAACCCAACAAAAACAACATAAATGCGAACAAAGAAGTTGCAAACATTTAATAACAACAAAATAAAAAAAAATAAAAAAACTTTTCCCTCTTTTAGCTCCGCATCCATACAGAAAATGAAATAAAAACAAACGTTATGATATCATGGATGGATGTGGTGTTATTGTTGAAGTTGTATTTGGTTGAAAAAACTCATTAAATTGTATGTACATCTATGAGCACTTGTATATTTATTCTCCGCACCAGATATGTATAAGCTATTCAATAAGCTCTTATATCTTGCCTGATATTTAACAGAACTCTTTGTGCAAGAAATAATATACTTATTTTAAACATTATTGCATGTAAAAACGACATGACTGACAGTTGTAAGAATACATACATATGTAAGTGCAAGACAAAGGTACAAAATTAGATCATAGTATGACATGCGATCCTACTTTCATTAATTATATAAAATACATATATTTTGTAATCATTTCACGTAGCAAAATCTTGATAATTATAAGAATTTGACCTATAAAAAAGCTTAATCTTCAAGTGATTGTAAGATGTCACAAACATTGTTTGCAATTTCCTTACTTCTAGGGTTGTCAAATAATCAAGATTTTATTTTAAATGTAGCGGTTGAGAGAGAGGAATACTAATTTTTTCAAAGAAATAATAAGATCCCGGACATTTTATAAAAGGATACTGAGGCAAAGGCAAAGACGAAGTATGGAATATCTCACGACAATTGGATCTTTACTACATAATCCCGATACCACTCACTGCTTAAAAAGGTCACATGTTGGGAAACAGATGGATAGAGACAGAGTATAAAAAGGAACCTCACAAGGTGAAAGCGGAAAATTACAAATTATGAACTACGGAACCCCGAGTACCAATCACTGCTTAAATAGGTCACATGTTGGGAAACAGATGGATAGAGACGGAGTATGCAGAGTTCAAAGCGGAAAATTACAAATTATGAATTCAGTGTTTTTCAAAATATCACAATACAATTAACGAAGATAGTCGATATAATCCATATAGGTGACCAATCGGAAATGAGCTTCTAAATGGCTAAAGAGAATTGATAGCAATTGTCGGAAACAATAAGGTGGACAAGTTATCCAGGCTGGAATAACTTATGGATACTATCAATCTAAAAAATACATAATCCTTCCCAAGGTTTAAGGATGAACTAAAGGAGTGGGATATAAGGGAACAAGTCAGAGACTAATAGAACTCCACAGTCGATAGCACCACCAATATGATTTGGTTGGAACCGAAACCTAAAGAGAACAAAGAAAATTTTGAACCTGAATAGTACAATACTGAGAAGACTAGTTAATGTGTTAACTGGAAACACAGAGTTGAAGGCATATCTGGCTCGACAATACGATCTACTGAACGTGAGAGAACGAAACACTGCTACATTACATGTGCCACTATCTTGCAATTATTTGTATTAGAGATGATTTCAGCTACAACTGTATCAACCGGAAGGAAGGTTTTTGTTGATGTAGATGGTATGGTTGTTTAGGGATACGTAACCGAGATGTCGAAAACCTTCCTAACTTCATTCGTCCAAGAAGATGACACTACTGTTTTTTATGTTGATATCCTAAATTTGCGTTCCTACAGAAAGTCTGTAATGGTGGGCAGATAAAAATGTTGGCACTTATGTATGTTGTCGATGTTCACATCTGAGAAGAATATCATCAGCATAGGACACCATTAAGACGTCTTGATGTGATGCTCGGAGCTTGGCAAGATACATATTGAAGATTATCGGTGACAGTACTCGTCATTGTGACACGACTTGCATTTATCAGCGCAGCGAGATCAACAGTGCCAAAACCTTGGATTGATCAAAGCAGCAACAATATTGTGTTGTCACGGCCGTTATCGATTGAAGCCAGTAACGGCCTGGGTGGTTATAAAGTTCAATGCCATGGTTGTGCTGTATGCAGGGATTCCAAAACCTTTGCAATGGTAACAAAAGGGATGATAGAAATGAGAATGAAACGGGCAACTTTACAGATATCTGAAATCACCAATTGGCAAACCATGAAACCTAGGAATTGTGATAATCCAAATTGATTGCAGAAAGTTTATTGGGAATCAACATAGAGATGCCATCAGGAACAAGAACATTTTTTTGGGAATTTGGAGTGGTGGATATTGGAATAACCAATTGGTGAACCATGAAACCTAGGAGTTGTGTAAGATATTCCAAATAAATTACAGCAAGTTATTTGGGAATCAGCATAGAGATGCCATCAGGAACAAGAACATTTTTTGGGGATTTGGAATGGTGGATATTGGTTCTGCGTACAAATGCTCATTTGGTCCAGTTCAGCAAGGGATGATAAAAATGAGAATGAAACGGGCAACTTTACAGATATCTGGAATCACCAATTGGCGAACCATGAAACCTAGGAGTTGTGTAAGATATTCTAAATTGATTGCAGAAAGTTAATTGGGAATCAGCATAGAAATGCCATCAGGAACAAGAACATTTTTTGGGGATTTGGGGTGGTGGATATTGGTTCTGCGTACAAATGCTCATATGGTCCAGTTCAGCAAGGCTCTGTTTATTCGAAAATGTGTTGCGCTTTTTTCTAATAGAACTAAATATTTATTTCAAATTTAAAACAATTTTGGTACAAAATAATTGTCAAAAAGCGAATATCTATAGTCAAACTTCAAGGGAGGGGAGAAAGGCAGAAATGAGTTGCGCACTTTTTCGCTGCAAAGTATCAAAAGCAATAGATGCGAGGTTTCTGTGTTCTTTAGTAAAAGATATAATCTACTGGTTAAGCTGTTTCATCCATTAATTTCGAGACTATTAATCATGCCTGAGTTGCCAGCACGTAAGTGATCGCGTTGCTTTTCCAAACGTGCTGCATGAGATGGATTATTTGGTCTAAGTTGGGGATTTTTCCTGTTGGG
The DNA here is from genome assembly GCA_942486065.2 of Calliphora vomitoria. Classification (NCBI taxonomy): domain Eukaryota; kingdom Metazoa; phylum Arthropoda; class Insecta; order Diptera; family Calliphoridae; genus Calliphora; species Calliphora vomitoria. The sequence continues at coordinate 109,203,955 of OW818031.2, forward strand.
AGAATAATATTCTAAAACATTTCTCGCCCTCTCTGGCAACTGTGAGTAGGCAAGCGACGAATAAATTCGTAGGCCTTATTGCAATTTACAAACGTGAGCTTATAGAGCTCACTAAGGCCTGGGCTTCTCTACTGTGGCCTATATGGAAATGTGATCTGAAATAACTGTGCGTGGGGTTGCCAGGAAATATCTAAGAGTTACTCTAGTACACTCGTTGTAATCGAAAAAGTTGCCGTATTTGGTATCATTGAATCTTTAAAGTTCCATAAGTTCGCTAGTTGTGATTCTAGTTAAATCTTTTATTTTATTAACAGCTTCAATAAAATGTCCATTAAAAAAAAAAAAATAAGAACTGTTGTATGAATTATATAATGGTTACACTGTACATAATGACAGCTTACTATGTATTATACTAACTACGAGGAGAACATATTAATATTTCTTTAAAAACAAGTTTTTTATTAAAGAAATTTTTTACACACTTTAAACCAGCTGATTTCTACTTTTTTTCATTTGCTCGTTTGTATTTACAGGTATTTTAGCAAAAAAAAAACTGGATTTTCTTGTAAATTATTGGCCATAATTTCATCACACAACGCACACAAGCAACCAAACACACGTCTCTGTTGTCAAAGATCAGTTATAAATAATGAATAATTAATAGCTATTAAGGACGGACGAAGCATTTAGTAATGGCCAGCAGACATATGCGTGTTTTAGATTAAATAAAGACTGGCAAAAAATAAATAAAAACAAGTAACACAAAAGTAAAAGAAACTATCACAAAGAAACAGCTGATGGATGAACTTGAAGAAGCAATATAAGAAAAGAAAACAAAAAAATAAACAAGATACTTTAAGAGGAAAACTAAACAAAACATTTTTCGACACAACAAAACTAAATAAAATCTTTTACAAACAGCTGATGAAATATTAACAAAAATTTAATAATAAACAAAAATACAATGCTTTACAAAAGTAAATTCAGGTACGAGTATGTGTGAGTTTTCTAAAAGTTTAATTTAATCATTATAATTTGTTAACTCTCCTGTTCTCTAAAGAGAGCACTCACTCATTTTAATTTGCTTATACGCAAAAAATATACATATACAATAATTGAGGTCATTTGTAAAGGAAGTTTTTTTTGTATGTTAGTATGAGTTTTTTAATGATAAAATAAACAATAATTTTAATATGACTTTAGTATTAAATGTATGAAGAAATATTTTTGTACAATATATACGTACGTAAGCATACGTCAAAATGTACCTGACATCACCTTAACAGTATTAGATGTTTCTGTTTATTTTTGACAGTTCATTGCTTTCAGTGTTTTCAAGAACGCTTTATTAATTAAAGAGCAAAAGAAAACTAATAATGTTTAAGAATAATTTGAAGAACAATTGTAAAATCCAATGAGAACTAAGAAAAATTAGTTTTAGTGTTAACAAAACTAAAAAAATATTGGTTGAGAGAAAAACTATTAAAATAATGTTATTTTTTTTTAATTACAAAAGTTTTTGTATTAAAATATAGTAGTTTTTAGAGTTTTTATATAAAACTAGCTGACTGCCCCGGCTTCGCCCGGTAGCTATTTACTAACTAATTGTAGCAAATACATACACATCTAATTAAGAACTTTCTAAAGTTTAAGCGTAGGTTAAGTACAAAAATTGAGTAGTGAAAAGGAGACAGTGTTGTTAGCTCTTCAAGTTTCTCCAATGAATGTATCTTATTATGTAAAATGAGAAGTGAAAAGGAGGCAGTAAAATTTAGTTCTTTGAGTTTTCATAAATTTTTCTCATACTTAAAAAATGAGAAGTGAAAAGGAGGCAGTATTTTTAGTTTTTCAAGTTTCTCAAACAAATTCTCTTATGAAAAATGAGAAGTGAAAAGGAGGCTATTATAAAATATTAAAATTTTCGAGTATTACCATGAATTTTTTCATTTTTTTTTTCTTTACAAACCATCTCCTGAAAAAAAAATCAGCCAAATCGCTCCAGCCGTTCTCACATGCTGCCATTACATACATGAACCATTTCATTCTTATATATATAGATGTGCTTATAAAAACTTCATACATAAATTCTCGAACTGTTAGGGCCAATGAGGCTGCACAGTGGTATAGAAATAAAAAAAAGAGGAAAATAAGTAAATCTGTAACTTCTAAACCCTTAGTCTGATTTGAATAAATTTTTACATGCGCAAACAAGAAGTGTTGTTTAAGTTTAAGTGAGTTTAAGTTTTGAATTTGGACCGCATGGGCCCACCAGGGTGGGGTCAGGGGTCCCCAATGTAGGACACCTCGGGTATGTTAAATTTTTAAAACGATCCTATTTCTTCATCTGTATACCGAAAAAAAACATATATAGAATCCCCGAAGAGCACTACTAAAAACCTCGTCGTAACTATCAAGTATCTTTTATAACTTAGCAGATATTCGCATTTGAAAATTATTCATTTCAACATATTACCCACCCTACTCCAGTTTTTTGACAACAGCGGCTCCAAATATTTCCCGATTTTCTACATTTTTCTTTTGTTGGACAAACAACAAATGTATAAAAAAAAAACGTATTGCTCGTATACAATTTGCCACAGAATATTTAAACTAATCGAGACAGTAATGGAATACTGTATTCTAAGAGGCAGATACTATGAATGGAATCGCATACATATCCATATTAAACGATGTTATGTATCCATACTCTGAAGAAAATATGTGTCTAGTTTGAAGATACCAGCACGACAGTGACCTCAAACACACCTCTTGAGTTGTAATCGAGTGGCTACAATGAGGTATGTGTTTTGAAGTGGCCTGTCGAATAGCCAGATCTCAATCCCATAGTAAACCTATGGGAAATTGTAGATTGCAAAATACGGACGAAAAATTATACCTCAAGGGAAGTTTTATCAGATGCGGGTATATGGGTTTGTCAAAATAATTAAAAGAAAACAATTGACTATTTAATTGGTTCAATGCATCGATGCATCCAACAAAATTCTGAGTCACTAAAAAAGCCAGAACATTTTTGTAAAAATGAAACCTAAGTTCCCATTGTTTTGTTATTACCATAACAATAAATACTTTTTAATTTGTTTTCTATTTTCAGAATTTAACCCGCCAATGGTGAAGCAAATTTTACTTTGATAAATGGTGACGCCGTTATCACACACTAATAGTTCACTTTTTAAAAAAAAAAATAATTATACTCTTTGACAATAAAACTAAGATATTCAATCAGTTTAAGCTCTTTTACTTCAATATTAAAATTCACACAATTTTTTAAAAACAATAACGGAGAATAAACAAATTCGATTTTTTAACACACAGGTCACCATTGGCGGGTTAAGTATGTCTATGAGTGATAAGGGCTGGGATGGAGAATTTGATACTATCATACTTTTTTTGATACTATTTCACATTCAAAAGTACCGTTGTACTCCCGCGACTCATTTGATACTATTAAATAATTTTCATTATTTTATATAACATGCGATATTTACAAATTCCTTTAGACTCAGAATAATTTTCTACTATAGCTATAGAAAATCTTATGTTGAAAAGTATTTTCCAACGAAAATCCTGTGTATAATAGTATTTTCTATAGAAAAATTTCATTATAGAAAATATAGAAAATGTTCTGTACCAGAACATCTTCTATAGAAATTTTCTATAGAAAATCTTCTGTATAACAGAAATTTCTAATGAAAATCTTCTGTATAACAGAAATTTCTATCGAAAATTTGCTGTATAACAGTATTTTCTATAGAAAATCTTCTGTATAGCAGTATTTTCTATAGAAAATCTTCTGTATAACAGTATTTATACGATAATATGAATATAATGGATCATTATAGAGTTGATATAGCTATGTCCGCCTGTTTGTTGAAATCAACTTACAAATAGCTTACATTCATGATTCATACATCAATATATCCGCTATAGTATTGGTTCAGTTGCTATTTAAATTGGGGAAAATAGCCTACAGATCAGATTTAAGCAAAAAAATACCACTGCATTGATTTTTGACCTATTTTTGATCTATATATGGATTACTAAGTCATTAACATAGACAATATGGATATCTTATGATAGATATTTCAAATACCTTTCCCACAACGTATATAAAGCCATAGAAAATTGGACCAGAAATGGTTCAAAATCAGGAATAAAATTTTTTTCAATAAAATTTGTGTCCACTAAATTAGGGTTCATATTCGAGAAAAATTGACCGGGAATTTTCGGAAATATTTTTTTAGAAATTACATTATTTTTGTATTTACAGTATTATTTCAGTGCATATTCATTGTACATATGTATATTTTTTTAGTTGTGGTAACCGAATATATTGTTACGAATTTGCGATAGCAATTTGAATTTAACGGTATGTAACGACTGAGTGCAACATTTATCATGTCTATAAACATGTCCATCAGTAGAAGCTTCTACTTATCAACAATCTTGATAGCATGCGGTTATTAGCATTGTTTATAAGTATGGCAACACTAAATGTTTAAGCTGCTTACATTACCATCGAAAGCTCTAGAATTCGAATATAGGAGTTTTGATTGTGAAGAACAATCTAGGCTACTCGGGTGAAGATGGCAGTGTGTATAAATAGTGACTGAGGTTGCAGTAGTGAGTGAGTTTATCATAGGCGCTGTTAGAGTAACATCAATTGTGTTGTACATTTAAGTGTGTGCATTATAAACGGTGTGTGTGTATTAAAAACACATAGTGACTATTTACTCTGTTGTTGTTGTACATTTAAAATAAATAAAGAGTTGTTACAATGTTAAACTACTAAAACTGCTTTTATTTGCAATCAAAAGTATCCGGTTTATTAAAAGGAAATAAACAATGTTTTTAAAAGGTAAAAACGTAAAAATATTGTTAATCAATGACTTTCAGTTGCTTGTATCGAAAAAAAATATGGATATAATCAAATTATTCGATTGACAGAAAAAATTTCGCCGGAAATTCCCGGTAAATTTTTCTGGAATGGGAACCCAAATTTAGTGGAAACATATTTTACTTGAAGGAACCCTACATATATATAATAATGAAATAGTCTATGTATGTAATGGCTTCACGTGAGAACGGCTGGAGCAATTTGCCTGATTTTTTTATTCGTTTCGAAATTTTCAGGATATGGTTTGTAAAGAAAAAAAAATGCGGAAATTTTAATTTTTAATATATTGCCTCCTTTTCACTTCTCATATTTCTTAATAAGAGAATTTATTTGGAGAAACTTAAAGAACTAATATTAGTAAATAGCTACCGAGGGAAGCCGGGGCGGTCAACTAGTTTTTTTAATAGAAATTGTTTTCATTCAATCTTTATCTTAAATTATACTTTGATGAAGAGTTATAGGATTCGACAGAGCCGGTATCTTACTTGTTTTTGTCAATATAAGTAAATGAATTTATAAGGATGTTTTTTTGAACATTGAACTTTTCGTTAAATTTTTGGAAGAGTTTCCATTGCATTTATTCTCCCGTAGAACTTTTTTTTCTATTGTAGCTGTATTTTCAAATAGATTTTGTGGCAACACTGTCCCTCTTACAATACTTATCGTTGCAAGTTTTAAGAGAAATACTGTTGTTCTCTTTCTTGATAAAAAAAATATAAATATGGTTCATTGACTTAACAGAAATGATCTTATGACTAATCCTAAAGAAAATGAGTTAAACATTCTAAATGTAAATTGAACTTTAAATGAACTTTTATGTAATTAATTAGAATGTTATTTTCTATGTAGTAGATGTTGTTTTTTTTTTTACAGTGAAAAGCAATTAATGGAGGAATTTTTGTATTATAATAAATAAAGATGTTTGAAATATTTTTTTTATATTGTAACATATTTGATGCTGTGAATTCTTTTTTGAAAGAAAGTGAAATCAAATATTGAGATATTTGTGCTTTTTTGAGATAAAGAGAGCTATAGAAATTGTTTCATCTTAGTCTGTTTTAATGATAGTCCAATGAGATGCAATTTAGAAGACCTACTGTAACAACAGGTGCACATTATCCCGTGAACTCTTTAGGTATATAAGACAACCACCTAAAGAGATATTGAGTGCACTCCTTACTTTTTTGGTCAAAGAGGTAAAAAAGGACACATTGGATTTCGTAATTACAATCGAATTATAAATATTTCATTATTAACAAACTAAAAACTAGATATTTTTTTGAGATGTGTTTCTCCCAAATTAAAAAGATAGTGGCAAATAGAAAACCACTCAACTTCTATACGATACATTTGTACTTACACCTCACAATTTAAATAAAAACCAGTTTTTCTTTCATACACTGCATTTCATTAATAAAATCTATTAAATTCTCATGAAATTAGGGAAATAAAATAGTAATTCATTTAACAGTTAAAAAAAAAAAAAAAAAAAACGAAATTAACATATTTGTTTTAAATAGGAGGAAAAAAATTAAAAATAGAAAAACAGTTCACATGCTTAAAATGAAAAAAAAATAAACAAATATTCTACTACATATTTAAGGGCTGAGACCGAAAAATTCTTAACATACATATATGTTAATAAAAATGAAACCACTAAACTTACAGTTTTGATTTTTTATTTGATTTATTTTTTATAGTTCTAATCACTAGTGATGAAATGTCGAACATTTTTCGGAAACCCTTCCATTATGGTTTTTATAGTGTTTTCTGTCACTTTGTTCGAACAGGTTGTCCATCTCCGTTTAAAATCTAACACACTTTTGGACACCTTTTTTGTGTTCTTCAATTCTTTTTTAACAAGAGACCAATATCTCTCCACTGGCCTTAGCTTCAGGCAGTTTGGAGAATTTGCCTCTCTTGGTACAAATACCACATTATTGTCTTTTACCACTCAAGACCTTTCTTACCATAGTGACAGGGTGCCAAATCAGGCCAAAAATAAGTAGACTCACTAAGAAGTCTTATGAATGGAAGCATCCTTTTTTGTAAACATTCCTTGAAGTAAATTTCGGTATTTATAGAGCCCTTTGTAACAAATGTTTGGCAACTGCATATTGCTTGCCATACCAAGAACTTTTTGGGAAATTTTGTCTACTTTTGGGTCCTAAACTTTTCTTCAACATTCCCTCGAGCATCAGCAACATCAAAATTTTGACCCGGAAGCTGCGAAAAATCTGCCAGAACATACGTTTCGTCATCCATTATGCAGCAGGAATATTTTTTTTATAAAATTTTACTTCAATTTTCGTGCTCTGTTTTTTGCAGCGTTCCTGTCAGGAATTTTTTGAGCCTTGTATGTTTTTGAACCTGAAGCACACAGATTGCTCACCGGAGCTATCTGGTGAATGTCCTTCATCGGTTTCAACGTGCGAGAGATGGTTTCTTCGATTAAGAAGTGGTAATTTTTAAACGGAAGACTAAGATCGCACAGTCCAACGTTTAAAGACCAACAAGAGAAAGGGAAATTGATTTTGCATGTCCGAAATGATGCTTGATCGGTTTAAATGAAAATCATTTTTGCACCGAATCATTACTTGGGATTAAAACTGGATTCATTACGATAACCCAAAGCGTAAGATATCGTATGTGAAGATCGGTCAACCAGCCGAATCGACACCAAAGCTAAATATCCATGAAGCTAAGGTAATGCTCTGTATTTGGTGGGACCAAAAGGGTCCTATCAATTATGAGCTGCAGAAATCTGATCAGACCATCACAGGGAACCTGTATAAAACACAACTGTTTTATTTGAAACATGATTGGCTGAAAAATGTCCAGAATATGTGGCCAGACATGAAACCGTAATATTCAATCATGACAACACTCGGCCATACCTGTTAAAAAAGAGTTAAGTGTTTGGGAAGGTTTGCCTCTCCCGTCTTATAGTCCAGAACTTGCACCGTCCGACTACTATCTGTTTAGATCGATTCGAGAACGTTCTCTCTGGGATACGCTTCACTTTAGAACAGATTATCCGTTATTGGCTTGATTCGTTCATGGTCTCAAAAGATGAGCAGTTCTTTTGGCTCGGAATTCATATGTTGCCAGAATGAAGAGAAAAGGTCATAGAAAACAATGGCTAATACTTTGAAAAATGTATATTGTACAAATGTTTCAAAATAAAATCTAAAAATTTGGAAAAATACTGCAGTTTTAAGTCATTTGCACAATAGAATACAGAAATAACGCATCAGTAACGCTTTGTAATTGGAAAATACGATGTTGACAGCGCGTTTAATAGTGAAGTTAGTTGGAAAGCACAATAAACAAATAAATAAATACCATGTATCATGATCACTCTTAATTTAATTGCAAGATTTAACGTTCAATTAGTCGTGTTACGGTTATGGCACGTCTAATTAAACCTTTAAGACACAGATTATTACAGATATGCAACAAATGACACTTGTCAAAAAACTAATATCGAACCGTATGGTTATTTTGACATTCTACAACAACTTTTCAATACTTATGGTTTGAAGAGTGAGCGAAATAATTACATTTTCAATAGATAAAGATTGTGATATATATTTGTCCCTCTCTCCAAACCACAACCAATTTGACATTTCCTTTTGTTTGTTTTCTATTGACATACTAGTGAAAGCAGCTGATTCATATCTGTATAATATATAGTTTAAGCTTCCTATATGAAGATATAGTTCTACTAGGGACTTTCATGAATCGACGTTGAATAACCTGGCAATTTTTGAGTCACAATATTCCGCCAACAAACTTTAAATACCAAAAAAACCTTTGTCTACCTATTTGCTATTGATTTATTTGCTAAAAAGGGCTACTCACTTTTCATTTCAAATAAATAATATAGATTTTGTATTTTATTCCATAACAAAATAATTACTGGCAACATTTCTAAATAAATTTAGGTATAGCAATAATTATTGGGTTTTATTAATTTGAATTAAATTAAAATTCACCATATTAGAGTTACGTATGTTGATCTGTCAGCTTCTACACCCCAACATTGGTAAGATATACATATGTATGTAGCTCCCACTCATTTTGTCATGCCATATAAAATAACATTATTTATATAATTATTTTTTTGTTGTTGTATAATAAGACTTAAATTACAATAGCTTATTTTTGTTATTGTAGGTATATTTCTACAAACACACTTACATATTTATATATTTTTGCTAATTTATAGTTCACTTGATATTTTATCAATGATAATAATTCTGATCGCGTTTTTCCATTATTTTTGTCTAGTATGTATCTGTGTATAATTTAGTTTGCATATTGTTTGATTAACAATTTTGCATATTTAGAAAATGAATGTTAAAGCATAATGGGGCAAAACAAATTTGCATACAAAACAATAACAATGTTTAAATCATAAAGGGGCAATATAAGGTTTTTTTGGGGTGCCATTGATTTAAACATATGCAAACATAGTTTTTTATGTAAATATTTAAGACCTTTAAAATAAGAATAAAACAAAAAAAATAAATATCCTTAAATTTATAATAATTATTTTCATATTAAATAAACTATCGAAGCGAATTCATTTTAAGGTGAGAGCGATTCTACAATATTTTCAAAAACCACATGCCATTGGTTTTTGTTTATGCTGACTGGAACTGTCAAGGTCTGCCTGTTGTTTTTGCTGTTTCTACGTTGTAGTATTTGCAACACTAATGAAACACTAGTGAATTTGACAGCTCGACCTCTAAACAAATGAAGAAAAAAATAATCAGCTGCGTTACCGACACCACCTTTTGTATAAATTCGCCTTGATTGGAAATGTAGACAAATAGGAAAATGAAAATGGTGGCGGGATTGCTACTAACTACAAAAACAACGCATAAATTTACTCCTTTTAGGAGTAAATTATAATAATTTAATTTGTTTGATTAAAATTTAACAGATTTTATGGAAACAAAATTAGAATTTTAAGAGCGATTGAAAAATTACTGCTTGTACAAAAATTAAGTAATATATTAAGAAAAAACAATGCCACAGTTTTGGTTAAAATAACTAAAGTCGAAAAACACTTATTTGTTAAAATGAAATAACTATCAAAAATGCTTTTTATACATAATTATGTTTGATATAGATAAATATAAAGAGAGTTCATATACATATAAATAAATTTTGCGTAGAAATATGTTATTATTCGATTTCTATATCAAAATATTTGCGTAAGATCTTAATTAACTTTTCTGCCAGCTGGGAACAACGCAAAATACTTCAGTTTTCTTCATACATATTAAAGAGTTAAATAAAGCTTAATCCGTTCAATATAAAAATTCTCAGAAATATGTAAATTTATTCAAATATTGTGCAAATTCATTAAACTTTGAAATATTAGCATAGATATTACTATGTATTTATAACTTTTCCACTTTTTCCGGAAATCCTCCCATTAAAGATTTTATAGTTGCTTTCGTTACCATTTTGGACGAGGTAGTCCACTTATGCTTAAAATCGGACATGTCCTGGATACCTTTCCTGTGTTTTCTAATTCTTGTTTTACAAGAGCCACAGGTCGACGTTCTGGACAGTTGAGTGGATTTGCCTTCCGTGGTTCAAAATTGACATTATTGTTTGTGGCATAATTCCAAATAGAGCTAGAAATATGAAGGCACTCTGTGCTATTTTAAGAAAGGTAAAAGCCTTGTATTTAGAAACTTCGTTATATTTCTGAGTTTATCGTGCCTGATGTCACAAATGATTGGGTGCTTTTGCCAAAAATGCAAATGGCTTTCCACACAAGAAACTTCTTGGGGAATTTTGTTTGTTTTTTAGTCAGGTATTGTTTTTGAATATTACCTCTTCCATCAGCCACATAAAAATCTTGACTCAGAAGTTGTGAAAAGTCTGCCAGTACATAAGTTTCATCATCAATCACACAACAGGTTTATTTTTCTTTTTTAAATTCATTTTTTGCTTTTAAGTTATTTACCGCATTGCGATCTCCAACTTTCTGAAATTAATACGACTTCAGCCCACCAATAGCTTTGGCTCTGAGCAGAAAGTAATCAGAGCATTTGTTCGGTGCTCTTCGAAAAAGTTGTTCGACTTCTTCTGCCTTCCCAATATCTGTTAGACCTTTTTCTTCCTGATCCAGGTTTTCTTTTAATGTTCAAGTGTTCTTTATACTGTTTAATGGCTTTGGAAGCAGTGTGACGATGAACCTTGAGATCATTTGCTAATTTTACAGTTTGACAGAAATAACAGTTCTTAATCTTAATTTACTTTTCTCAAAGCCAAATTCCACATTGAACAAAAACAAAACTCTTCTATTTATAGTAATATCAAGATTACTTATTTTTATTAAAATCTTAATTTACTTTTATCGCAGAGAAATTCCACTTCGAACGAAACCAAAAAATCCAGACTTTCTTATTTTATGGAAAAAATCTACTATTCAAGAGTAGAGTTGTATAATGGCAACTCACTCAATATTGCCAAACCAACTGTTTACATGCATGAGTGATACCTTATGAAAAGCAAACTACACACAAAAACCGAAATAATAAAAAACTATCTCTGATAAATATTTAAAAATTATAAAAAAAGACTTCGTATAACTAGACCAAGACTAGATAGATAATTCAGTAACAAGAGAGTTAAAGGAATTCCCAAAAATGACTCCCGGGAGGTTAGCATTAATAATGCTATCGCTCCGCTAAAACATTAAATCAATATAACCGAGCGTTATATACCAATGAGGTATGTATGTTTAAGTTACCTGCCCAATCGCTAGATCTGAATACCATAGAAAACCTATGGGAAATTGTATATTGCAAAAGGAAATGGCATAATATTTCAAAGTAGATGATTAAATCTGTAATTACTCCTTTTTAGTTTGTTTTTAATTATGTTCTTGATTTATATGTTAATATAAGTAAATAAAAGTATATATTAATGAAATATTAAAAAATAAATATATAAATTGCTTATGAATTGTATGGATTGTGACCTATTAAATGAATATTTGAAAAAGTTTCCATTGTATTCTCAACCACTATATCTATTTTGCAATTTGAACGTCTTTTAAAATATAACAAAAACATTCCGATTGGCCCTGAAATTTGTTTCACTTAAATGTAAAGTGCTTTCATTTATGAATACACTTAAAGGTACAGCTCTCAAACATAATATTTCATTAAATATTTGTAATTAAAAAAATAAAAAAGACAAATTTTCAAAGATCTGTTTAAAACAAAAAAATCTACAACATTGTACTATTGAACAACGTGACATTTCTCTAACATCAATGACAGTAAATAGTTAAGAGTAGAATAGATCATTAAAAAAACAAATATGTACATAAAAGTTAAAATTAAATTATTTTAAGCATACCTTGCGATGACGTCCTTTATAAACTACAGCAAAGGCGCCATGGCCCAACATATCCTTGGAACTGTATTCATAATCACCAACAATATTCATTGTTGCATATGGAAATAAAATGGACAGTGACAACAGATGTTTTTCGCTTTATACGTTGATGTTGTTGTTGTTTTTGTAGCACAAAAGAAAACTTGCTTTGATTAATTAACAGTTATAATAGATTTTCTGTTTGTTTTTATTTTATACAAAAAAAAAAAACAGGCGTTATAGAAAATGTCATACAATTATTTTAAAGAGAAACAACAAACAAAAAAAAAACGTCACACAACAGGAATAAAAAATAGTTTGGTGACTTGTTGTCTAATTTGTTGGATAAAGTGGAATTTTAGTTATATTTTTACGCGACACAACAGGAATACACACACTAATGCACTCTCGTCCACACAACTAAACAAAAATGTGATATTTATTTTCTGCACTTGAAGTGCAACTTATATACAATTTTTTCAGCTCTTTGTTTTTCTTTTATTCTTCGTACTTTTTGGGGAAAATCAATTTTCAAGGGTTTTACTGTGCACTTAACAAAATTTTCCTCTTTATTTTTCTTCTTTTACACACACTGTATGTTGTTTAATTTATATTCAATTTATTTATTACTTATTTATAGTTTTTCCTTAAATTATTTGATTATTATTAAATAATATTTGTTAGAAAATAAATTTGATATTTTTTCTACGTAATTATTAAATTTTTTTCTTCTATTGATTCGTCGTACTTTTTTCTATTGTTAGTTTGCAAATGCTTTTAAATTTTTTCATGGGATTTTTTCAATATTTCCTCTTCTTTCTTGAAGTAGAACTTAAATTTCACAATATTTTTTCACGCTTTTTATCAATGCATTCGAATTTTATGACAAAAAATTCTTTGTTTTATTTTTTTATCTTCAATAAACAACAATTTTTTCTATTAGAAGGTATATCTTCATATATTTTCAGGGTGTTTTTTCCACTTTTATTTTAGTTTAACTTTCCACTTCCGATGAAGACGAAGAAATAATGAAGGCAAATTTGTGAACAACATCAAATACCAAATACAATACGAATCAGGGATGGAAGAGTTGTAACGATTGTACTATTTTGTATTTCAAATTACAAAACTACTTTCAGTTTTTTATTTAAAACCACAAATTTACACAATCCTATAGATTTGGTGTTTGACAGGTTTTTCTATAGAAACATTTGTGTATAACAGTATTTTCTATAGTCAAATTTGTGTATTTTCTTATCGAAAACATATTTTATTTTCCAGCCCTGATACGAATATTTTACATCACTGTATGTTGATGTTATTGTTTTAAGTAGAATACCAAATAAAGCAGCTGAGTAAGAAAATGGAGTGGAAAACAAAATAAACAATTATCGTAATTAGTGGTGGTACAAAAGAGATATGTATAAGAATACGTACGCAGTTATAGGATTTTATCATTCATATTTAGTGCCAAATTGATGTAAAAAACGTACCAAAAAGAATGAAATAGTGAATAATGTACTTTTTGGATACATTTTTTTTTAAATAGTTTATATAATTTGTAAATAAGTAGTAATAATTCAATTGAAATATACGATTAGTCTCCTTTTACAATGTAGAAATTGAAAGCAGACAGACGAAGTTTATTGGCGAGGTGTTGAAGATGTAGAGTGTGTAGTACATATGCTTAGGTTAGTTCAAAAGAAAATGAGAAAAATGTCTGCCTTTCACAGTTATGCCACAAATACCATCAGTGACGTGTATTGGTCGTTACAAATATTAATGATTTTACAATTTCACAAATTTGTAATACATAGATAGTTAATTTATTGTTCTATAAGATATTAATGAGTATTTAACATTAATATTTTAAGCTTTGGTATACCACAAAAGTTATCGATTTTGAATAAATTAGATTTTTTTTATCAATTTTGTCTACTTTTAAAAATATCGAAAATAACCTGTTCTACAACACTATTAATGTATTTATAATTAACATTTACCAACACTGTTTATATTAAGCACATGTTTACGAAACTAGAAAACAAAACAAAAACCAATAACGCTAAATGAATGAAGTTGGTTTTTATAGTAAAACAAAAGGATAACGTTTTGTTTATTTCACTGAAATCACACTAAAATTTAAACAAATGTTTGCTTTAGCTGAACTTAAAGATACTATACGTATAGCACCCGAACAGTTTAATTTAAAACTAATCGAAGCCATAAGAGATGAAATCAATCGCAAATTGGCCAACAAGGTAAATACTGTGAAATAAGCTTAACGAAAAAATAAAAATATTAATCAAAAGTATATTATATGTAGGTGCTATTAAATGTGGGCCTTTGTATAGCTTTAAAGGATATAGTATCTTTAAAAGATTCCATTATTTTACCCGGCGATGGTGCCTCACATACTGAAGTGATATTTCGTTATATAGTTTTTAGACCTTCTATCGGCAACGTTATAATGGGCAAAATACGCAGTTGCAGTCATGAAGGTGTACATGTGACCTTGGGATTCTTCGATGATATCCTAATACCGCCCACAGCATTACAACATCCCTCACGTTTCGATGAAACCGAACAGGCCTGGGTGTGGGAATATCCTCTAGAAGATGGCGGCAAACATGATTTGTTTATGGACATAGGTGAACCTATAAAATTTCGTGTGTCCAGAGAAATTTTCGAAGAAAGCTCACCCATAGGACCACCAAAAAATGACAATTTAAAACCGGGTACATCAGCAGCCACAACCTCAGCAGCAGCAACGGCTCAAAATAACGAATCTAAGACGCCGTATCGTATAATTGTGAGTGGATATGATAATAGAGTGATAATACTTTCTGAAAAAAAATTAATTTTCTAATTATTTCCCTGCAGGCTGCTATTAATGAATCTGGCTTGGGCGTTTTATCCTGGTGGGATCAACAGCAGCAGGAGGATGATGAAGCTGGCGGTGACGAGGAAGAAGAAGACAATAATGACTATGAAAATGACGAAAATGGTGAGGGTGCGTATGAAGAGTGATGGACAATGTTTGTAAATAAAATGAAAAAAAAAAACAAAAAATAATATTTTTATTATTAAGCCAACAACTAAGGGCTTATAAGGCAAGTATAAATATGGTCTATGGTGTGTAATATTGGAATCGGCATAATTTATCAATCAGATTTGGGTATAAATATATATTGACCCTAAATGCTGGGATTTATAATTTTCTTTGTTAAATATACCACGCCTACTATTTCCAAAATTTCACACCAACCTCTTTAAATGTATCAAAATATAAAATACAGTTCTATATGTAAAACATAAAATACATACGTACTTTTTGGAGTTTGTTAACATATCCACTTGTTTCCAGCACTGATTCCTATTTCAATTAAAATCTTTTTACTTTAAAACTTTTTTATGAAGTATTTTAATTAGAGTGGATGAATCTTAATATTTTATTGGAAACTAATGTTGACTATAAAAAATTAAAAATTTTGTTTCGAAATCTTCAATAATTTCATTGCTTAATATAGATCTTTTTCAAACGGATGATTTGGGTGACCTTTACAACTGCAATAAATCCAATAGTAAAAAGTAAATAAATACTCCCTTATATAAAAAAAAACATACTCTTCGAATCCAAATACCCTTGTACCCGTATCCAATTCATCAATATCAGCCATCGCTTGAGAGCTCAGCTTAAATTCCACACTCAAAATATTCTCCCTCATATGAATTCTCTTAACTGCCGTGGCTATGACAATGTTACCTCTTTGTATTTGATATCTGATGAGAACTTGGGCTGGTGTATGTTTTGTTTTTTGAGCAATTTCCTGAATTTTTGCATTGTGAGTCAAAGGTAATTTATTACATAAACGATGTATATTAGAGGGACTGCCTAGGCAATGATTCGATACCACCACAATATCATTAGCCACACAAAAATCCATAAGAATTTGTTGATTTAAATATGGATGACATTCAACGTGCAGCAGGGCGGGTTTTATACGAGCATTATCCAAAATTAAATTAATTTGGCGTATATTAAAATTGGCCAAACCCAAGGAAAGTACTAAGCCATTTTGTACTAATTTCTCCATGGCCCGCCATGTTTGTACAAAATCTACTTCAGAGAATATAATATTTTCATTGTCGTCTTTAGGTCGATAATTATCACCCTCCTGAAAAGCCATAGGCGAATGCATTATATAGCTGTCTAAATAGGTGAGTCCTAAATTTTTTAAAGATGTCTCGCAAGCCTTACGCAATAGCTGCGGGGTATGATGGTTATTCCAAACTTTACTGGTTATATAAATATCTTCCCTGTAAAAAAATAAAGAAATATAAATGAGAATAAACTGAAACATGGAGGCGATGGTGATTAAATTGCTTTTCACCAAAACAAACATTTTCTTTTAAAGTATATATACTAATAAAAAGGATATATAACATGTTATTTTGTTATCATTAATTTATGTGTAATATTTACGAAAAAATTATTATTTCCCACCTTGTTATAAGACCCTTCTTAATATATTCCTTAATTGCTTCACCAATTTCCTTTTCATTACCATCCACTTCAGCACAGTCAATATGACGATAACCTAACTTGAGGGCATCTCCCAAAAGTTCCTTACACTTGGTTTGCAGCTAAATAATAACAATTGTAAAAGCGGGACAATATATTAAAAAATATAGGCAAACATTTCTCTAAAATCCAATTCTAACATACTTTCCTTGTCCCTAGCCCTATAATAGGTATTTCCTTGTTATTATTCAATTTTAGTTTTGGTACATCTGGTGGCGTATAAGATTTGTCATCCGTTTCTTCTAATTTTGTCAAAGATTTTCTTTGTTTTTGTATGGATTCGCTGGCATTTTTGGAGCTTGAAGCCATTTAAAGTCGGTAAGTCATTGATTGATTAATCTTAAATTGGAAAATTTCAATTGTGTATACAATTGAAATGAAATTTTATTGGATCGATTTTAAAACTTTAAAGATATTCGAAGATAATTGGCAAAATGTAAAAAAATAATTAAAAATGTCAAACTATAGGGTTTTCTTCATTTTTTAATTAATATTGATATTTGGTATATTTGACAGCTAAGCAATGGTGAAACAAATGTAACTTAATCAGTCCTTTAGCAACACATGTTAAGCATACATTTTAGTCCTTTACATACTTCAAAGTTAAATATAATCCAATACTCTGCGCTGTACATGTATTTAACTGTAGCTGTCAGTCGCAGTTGAACACAGCAGTTCTAGGAGGCTGCCCCGAACTAGTAATTTTATTTTAACTCGTGCATGTCCTAAGCCCATCTGATAGCTGGTGCAAAGTAGTCAATGCATTGGATTCACATATCGGTTACTTAGAGTAAGTTACCTTACAAGCTACATAACTGGTTATTTAATCAGCTACATAACTAGTTATTTTAACATGTGCGGGTGCTAATAGGTTAAATAGAGACACTAAAGTGCCAATCACGCCAAGTTACATGAGATGTCAGTATTCAGAATTATATCATAATTTGTATAAAACCAGTTTGTACGAATTGTTTAACTACTTAGTTAAGTTTAATAATATTGGGATCTTGGAGTCATAATCCAAAAGCAATTGAAGAAATGTATATCAATTAAAATGTCCAATATTTTTTTCCTCCATTATTAGAAAGATAGCCATACTAATTACTTCATCGATAGTTCATATACATATTTAGTAAGCATACGTATTTATTTTTGATATAAAATAAAAACAGGTACATTGTTATGTTTGTTATAAATTCAAATACATAATTTGAAAATATTTATTCATTTTCAAATGGATGATGAGGATGTCCTTGGGCACTGAAAAAAAAATAAAAATTTAATCAGTTAACAAATTTTTGTTAAAACTTTAATTTTACTTCCAACTTACTCTGCCATTATCATAAAACGTCCTCCAAAATCTAATGAATTCAATATATCCATATCTTCTGAGCTTATCTTAAAATCCAGTATATTAAAGTTCTCTAGCATGTGATCCTTATTAGCTGATCTTGGTATAACAACATTGCCCCGATCCACTTGATATCGCAGTAACAGTTGGGCGGGAGTTTTATGATATTTCTCAGCTAAAGACAAAATTTTTGGATTTTGCAGTATAGGATATTCCCCCGGTTTGGCATACGGTGAACTTGGCGAACCTAAGGGACTATAGGCAGTTACCACAATATTGTGAGCTTTACAAAACTCCATTAATTTGTGTTGATTCAAATAAGGATGACATTCAATTTGTAGATTAGAGGGTGGTATACGAGCCACTTTTAAAATACGTTCAATTTGAGAGATATTAAAATTTGACAGACCAATACTAAGGCATAAACCAGCATCTACCAAAGCCTCCATAGCCTGCCAGGTGTCAACATAGTCAACATTTGAAAATATAACTTTATTATTTTCATCTTTGGGATACAGTTCTTCGCCATCTTTGTAGGCCATGGGCCAGTGTATTAGATAGTTATCCAAATGTGTTAGATTCAAATTCTTTAAGGTGGTCTCACAAGCCTGACGCACCATTGAGGGATGATGGAATGTATTCCAAAGTTTACTGGTGACAAATAAATCATTTCTGCGGCAAGTAGAAAAGCAATAATGATGAATTAAAGGAATTTTATTTTGAGGGAAAAGTGTAGAACTTTTTCAACGCTTTCAGAAAAATTGGTATGAAATGGAAAATGGTTTTGTTCTATACATATTACCTATTTACAATTCCCTTTCCCATAAGTTCCTTAAATGCTTCACCCACCTCACCCTCGTTGCGATAAATATGGGCACAATCAAAATGACGATAGCCCACATCAATGGCATCACATACAACCTCTGAAGCTTTACGTTGCAACTGCAATAGTAAGAAAATTTACTTTACAAGAGCTTTCAAAACAAGAAGAACAAAAATTTAATTGTGATAAACTTTGTTTATCGAAGTCAGTTCTCCATAGTCAGTCGTTCTAATGTGTAAGATTTAGAAAATGTGTTTATTTGAACATTTGAGTGACCACTGTCTACCGGCAGTTAACATATATCATTGTCAAACTTTCACCGGTTTTGAATTTTAGTATTAAACAATAATTTGCTTGCAATTTTGTTACTTTGACATTGTCAATGTTACCCATTCATTCCATATTTTACAAACACATTCACCAATTGCTCACACATAACGATACCCATGGCGGCGAATAGTACATGTCAAACGCAAAAGCTTTGAAAAGCAAATACTCTGCAATTATTAATGACCTTGCATTGTTTTATAGTTTGACGGTCAAGTTCGAACACATATACATATATGTATAAATATGGGGAATACATACCCTCCAGGTTCCTAGACCTATTATTGGCATTTTACGACCATTTCTTAATGTAATAAAAGGCACTCGATTTAAATTTGTATTGATATTTGATTCCAAACTCATAGTACTATTAAATAATTATTTTTTTGCAACTTTTTAGCACTTGTATAAATTGTTTTCTCTTTCCTTCAACTGATGTGGATGCACTAATGTTTAATTTCTTTTTAAGAGCATGCAAAATGGTCTTGGTAGCTTTTGTTGGTTGTTGGCCGATAAAGCTTCTAAAAAGCTTTTATAATATAGTAAAAGTAAAAAAATAAAATTATGTATTGAAAATTTTAAATTCTTTTCAAAATTTGACTTTTTGTTTTTTTTTTTCTTTTTCTTTTAAATATCAAACTTCTTTAATTTGTTATTAAAAATACAAATATTTCCTAAAAAATGTTGCAATCTTTGCTTAAATATAATTGGCAAACAAATATAAGGAATATTATCAAAACAGCGTACGTTAAGAACTATGAATAAACACATTTGATTTTAAAATATTTTTCAAAAAAATTTTAGTGTTCGCCATCATTGTGAATTACCGGCAATTGTTATGAATAATGGCAATGAAATGCCCATAATTGGTTTTGGAACATGGAGTGTAAGTTGAAAGGATAGTTTTTTTTAAGATAAGAAAATATTTTGATATTGCTGATTATAAAACTTCGTAAGTCTATGTATATAGGTTTTAGTACTGAAATTAAGTCACGTGATTTCATTCTATATGAAACTTTTTTTTTGTAAAAGAGAAAATCGTAAGGTCAAAAATCTAGGTAGACGTGGTTTTTTTCTCAACCATTTGTGTGCCAATTTCCCACATCAGCAGTATCTATGTTATTTTCTCATCTGTTTTCTTTTCTCTGTCCAGAGCACCAGTGATTTCATCCTTCTGGAAAATGTTGAGAGCAGTCAAAGTAATGAGGTAACAATTTATATTGCTTTGAAAAATATGTATTTTAAAAAACAACTTGCTTATTTCTTTTAGAAAGCTGACATTAATAAGGATGTTAAGGTAAATATTATTTGGAAAATGATTTTTAAAATATTTTATCAAAATTATTGTAAATAAGATGTTAGAATATAGTTTTAGTAGAGTTCCTAGTTTCCCGGACCATTTCCATTCCTGGGAAATATTAAAAAACTCAATCACGGGAATTTTATAATAATATATATAAGCCAAATGTTAAAATGTTTCAACTTTTTCAAAATTAAATTTGAAAAATATAACTTTTTCAAATCAGAATGTATATAAACAAGTTTAAACCAATATAATTTTCTCTAAGTGTAAACATTTTTTTTTTTTTTTTTTTTTTTTTATTAACATATTTTATTTATTGTATCTTCACAAATAATGTGAACTATCAATAATTTGTTCAAATCTTAAATCTAAATATTATTTTTTTATTTACGTCCCACCACAGTTGGACGAAAAATTTTGTTTAATTTATAGATCCTATCATTAGCGCAGGTCTGTTGGATACCTTCTTCTTAGTCGGATGTAGCCATTACTTCCCATTAATGTTCGTGCAAGTGGGTTTGGGTGAACTTCTAACTTTTTAAAATATGACTCCGCTTGTTTTTTTATTTCATTTTTCACCAGGGAGACACCTAGGTCCTTATGAATGTTAATATTTCTCACATACCAAGGCGCTGCTGTTATCATTCGTAATATTTTATTTTGGAATCTTTGAATTTTTTCAATATTAGAAGCTGAGGCCGAGCCCCATAATTGAATTCCATAGCACCATATGGGTTTTATTATTGAGCTGTACAGCAAAAGTTTGCAATCTAAACTCAATCTCGAGTTTTTACCAATTAGCCAGTAAATTTGTAGTAATTTTAACTTCATTTGAGTCAATTTCGTATCTATATGTTTTTTCCAGGTAAGACGTCGGTCTAGATGCAGACCTAGATATTTAACTTCATTTTGTTGAGGTATTATATGATTATTTATTAGGATTGGAGGGCACGATTCTCTACGCAATGTGAATGTAAGATGTATACATTTTTGCTCGTTTACTTTTATTCTCCATTGTTTTAACCACCTTTCTATGTCGAGTATATGGTCTTGTAACAGTACAGATGCTTCTTGGGGGTTTTCATGAATGGCTAGTATAGTGTAAACATCTGTAGAAGTTTTAATATTAAGCACCTCAATAATTCCTTCAAGATCTTAAAATTTCAATTTTGACATGACAATTGGATATTCCCTTTGGAATTACTTGAGTCACAGGCTCTCCAGATTGTCAACTCATTAATAATTTGGGGGGGGGGGAGATTATGATATCATCATAATACACCCAGCATCCATATCTTATCTTAATTAATTCTAGTAATGTCCATGTATTTATGCCAGATTCTGAAAACAATAGGAAGCAAATATATGAAATCTTTTAATAATTTTTGGATAGTATTCTATATTAAGTACATTATGAAATTTTACAGAACAATTCAGAAAAAGTAGCAAAATCAGTTGGACTGGCCATTGATGCTGGCTACCGACATATCGACTGTGCGCATCTGTATAAAAATGAACTTGAAATTGGTAAAATTTTAAAAAAGAAAATCCAAAATGGAGCAGTGACTAGGTAAATTTAAACATGTGTATATATATAATTTGAACATATACATATAAATATATATATTTTTTTAATTTCAGGGAGAACTTATTCATAACTAGCAAATTATGGAATACATTTCATGATCCTGACACTGTATGCTCAGCTTGCCAACAAACTTTACAAGATTTGGGACTCGACTATTTGGATATGTATATAATGCATTCACCCATGGGTTTTCAAAATGGCACTGACTTGTTTCCCATGTGTGAGGGTAAATTATTACATTCCGATGATGATTACCTCGATACTTGGCAAGCTATGGAAGATTTAGTAGAGAATAAGATGTGTAAAAATATTGGCATTTCCAATTTTAATGCACAACAAATTAAACGTTTGCTTAAGCATTGCAATATAATTCCACAAACTTTGCAAATAGAACTACACCCCTTTATGACTCAAAAGGAGCTTGTTAATTATACGAAAGGTCGTGATATTTGCATAACTGCATATGCTCCAGTGGGCTCACCCAAAAGACCCTGGGCTAAAGCAGAAGAGGAAAGGACCCTTTTGAAAGATTATAAGGTATTGCTATAAAATATGTAGAATGTTAACACATACTTAAACAATTTGATTTTTCCTAGATTCTGCAATTGGCTGAAAAGCACAAACGTACTCCGGCTCAAATATTATTGCGCTATCAGATACAATGCGGTCATGCTGTCATACCTAAGTCTACGGATAGGCAACACATTGTGGAAAATATTGATATATTCGATTTTGAATTATGCCCTGATGATGTTACAAATATTGAGAGTTTAAATCACAATTTGCGCTATTTTAAATTTGCAGGGTGTGTATAAAGATCAATCTTGGCTACCTAGGAAAATACATTTACTAAAATGTTTTAACGTATAAGTAATATATGTTATGACGAATATTACTCATACGTTGCCATATGAATTACATAGTTCTCTGCCGGGTTACAAATCAGAATTTTTTAATAATTTAAATTAAGCCAAAATTTAGTAACATTTTTCAAATAATCGGTAAAAATTCAATATTGTATAAATTAAGAAGTACGATTAAGTTAAATATTTTATGAATATCCTTACAAGTTTTAATGCAAAGCATCTCAATAATTCATTTAAGAACATAAAATTTTAATTTATGTTGAGTCGACCTACTAGAAATGCTAATTTTCCTGTTCACACAGAAAATAGTTTTGATTGTGATAATCGAATTTATTGATAATCAAATGATTTTAGTTGTGATGGCAAAAATTCGGTTACTTAAATCATAATTCATCTGTGTCAACTGTTGGTAGTGTGGAAAAATTGTATGGAAATAATCGAATCATTCGATTGACAATAAATTACAACAAATCAGTTTTATCTGTGCCTAATAAATATTGTAACTTTACCAAGAAAGTATTCTCGAAATTTCCTGAAGAAATTTTTCACTACTTTTCTATAATAATAGCTAACCTTGACAAAAAACTCTATGGAACACTTCAGATTTAAATGTTTATTTTCTATTATAGAGCTTATGGACATCCTTATCATCCATTTGAAAAATCCAAAGCGAAGAATAAATGTGAAACAAAATAATTATAAAAATGTACATGATGTTTTTAATAAAATGTTTATAAAATTTTCAATAAATACTAATATGTAAATATAAAACACATATTTTGACTAACCTAGATGCTACATATTGTTAGAAATTTGCAATAGCGATTTGAATTGAATGGTCTGTAACGACTGCCAGCAACATTCATCATGTTTATAAACATGTCCACCTGTAGAAGCTTCTACACATAGAGAAAATATACACAGAGCGAAAACTAGAAAAAAACTCAAACAAAAAAATAACTCAAAAATGTTACACATACGAGTGTTGTTTTTGTTTTCACATAGTTTTTTTTTTACTAATAAATTCTCACCACTTAGGTTTCTGACAACTGAGTTAGATCTTTGACAGGAGAGTTTCCGCTCCATGTATATTTTCTCTATGCTACTACTAAATAAACTACTAAACTGCTTTTATTTGCAATCAAAAGTATCCAGTTTATTTAAAGGAAATAAACCACCGTTTTTAAAAGGTAAAAACGTAACAATATACGTAACAACGTAACCTAAAATAAACAGAAAAAGCTGTATTTTTTTCTAGTGTAAAACCATTTTAAAATAGCCCATTGTATTATTTTAATGTGAACCAAAAATGGATCACACCCAAGTATGTATTAAAAAATAACAAGAACGAATAAAGATCATGCCAAACTATGTAAACCAAAATCTTTTTATTACTGTTATTTAGTAAAATTTAACAAAATATAAATTAAAATTTGAATATTTTGATAATATGGACAAGTTATTTTCGATCTCTAGTTTGGAGTTAAAATTTACGTTTTTCAAAAAAATTTTAAGGTGATTTTAAACAATTGACATTATTGGGACAATTAAATTTGCATCATATTCATAACACCCTGTTAATCATTTATTTACATTTCTAAACAGAAACGTTACTATTTTATTATTGTTTACTTTGTGAAAAATTTGTGTATTTTTTTGTAAGAATTTTCCGAGAATTATTTATACAGAATAAGAAAAATGAATGAAGTTGTACGTGGGGAAGCTTCAGAATCTGAAGATGAAACCATGGATTTAAATATCAACCAAAAGGTTAGTGCATAAAATATAGTACAAGGAAACATTTACCGATTTCTTCCTTCACAGAGAGTATTTGCTGCTGAAGTAACTGGTGAAGCATCTGAATCTGATGAAGGTCTGTTATTTAGATATAAATAAAAAGGTCCAACTCCTAATCTAATCTATTTTTAGATGTTTATGACAAAAGTTTGGATGGTAGTAGCCTGGAATCTAAAAATAATGTCGATTCCTTGTATAACAACAATTTATTGCAACGAAAATTAAGTAAGTACATATTTATGTTTAACTTTAGACACCTATAATATATTTAAATATAATTTTAGTTGAAAATAATTTATCAATTTGGCGTAGTTTAAACATGTATGTTAAAAATATTGTTACCTCTGCCTCGAAACAATTGTTGTCCACCGATCAATTGCTAATTAAATCTCAAACCTCCATGCAATCGGTCTTAGTGACACTTAATCAAACGCAGGCCAATATGAAACAACTATGTGACAAAACTGATGCAGTATTTACAACCAACTTTATTCCAAATATAAATGTACAAACAAACAAAACATAATGGAAAATAGTAAACACACACTTACAAAATCTGTTTACATAAAATAAAATTATACAACATTTTTATATATTTAAAATAAATAATTTTTTTCTTCTATTAAGTATTAAGTTTACAACAAAAAATTTATTCTTCAGTATCGGAATTAGGTACAAAAACTTCACTATTTGGTGAAGGTTCTTTGGGAATGTAGGTTGCCTCAAAACATCTAGCGAATATAGTACGTATTTTAGGTACATGTTCTCTCTGCGGAGACTGAGGTATTGTTTCGTCTTCCTCCTCCTCGCTTTTATTATCCTGGAATGTTAAATCAGGGGTTTCTAAAACAGCTGCTGCCAGCAGAATATCATTATCATCAACCATATCACGATCTCGTTGAGTTAAATTTCTGGCTGCTTGTATTGAGTGCAAACTTGTGTGGTTAACATCAGTATCAAAATCGAATAAAGTGGTATCATTACTGAGAGTGGTCTCTTCAGATAATCTTTTTTTAGCTGCTGCTGTTGTGTTATTAATGTTAGAATTGCTATGTTTGCGTTTTTGAGTTTTTGCTGCTGCACTTTTGCCTGTAGTGTTATTGGCTGGCTCGTTAACCTCAGATTCTAAACATTCTTCATAAAAACTAACATCCTCTGGCAGAACAGTGGTCATTACTAGAGTACATTCAATATAATCGGGTTTTTTCATTGTTACAAATAAGGGGGAACCTTCTTGGCTAAAATTTAGTGTGATATTTTCATTTATTGTTTCAGCAAAGGCCAAAAATGCTCGAAATTCTTTTAAGGAAAATGTTATCGCTGATTCTTCTTGTATACTATAGGATTCAAATTCGCTGGGACTAAAAAATTAACAAAAACACATGTTTATGTACATTAAAACATGTATATTTATCATTACAACTAAATATTTACCTTAATTTTAATTGGGATCTCATAAATTTATCATTAACCCTGGCACCCTCTATATAATTTTTAGCTGTTAATCCATTACTCTTGGTTTCCAAGTTCATTTCCGATTCTGTGGCATTGAAGTTACTAGATATTTCATTGAAGATCTTATAAGTGCCCACAATGCTTTACAAGAAACAAAAATAATACATGATGTACTTTAGATTGTCCCACTAAAACATCTACTACTTACAGATTCGTTGTATCCTCCATGGAAACATTTGTCGTTAAGATCTCATCGTCGACCACTGAGATCAACGCATTTTTCATGGTCTCCAAACTGCACTTAAACTGAACCTGTAGCTTCAGCTGTTCGGACAAAAGACGAATTTCACAACGTTCCACATGCCGCATATTTTTAAATACCGCCAAAATAGCTTTCATACACACTTTGCAATAATTCTCACCAGACTCTTTGATGCTATAGGTTTCGAAAAATATTCGACTAAATCGAATCGTAGCCATTGCAGACTTTGTTGCATTAAATGTTCGAAACTGTAATCCATTTTCATCCGCTTCCACACACAAATCACTACCAATCTTAGCTAGTGATTGTATTGATTTGGCAATAGCTGAAACACACGGATTTCACAGGATAATCACAGAAAATAAAGTAATAAACTAACCTTTGGCATTAATTCCCTCCAAAGTACACTTCATAATTTCATTTGTTCATTTGAAACTATTAAGAAAAATGTAAACAAAAAAATTCTTAGTTAATCAAGGCAATGTATACACGGTGACCCTCAACTAAACAGCTGTTCTAAAACGAACGTCAAACTCCATACATAAAAAAATA
The DNA here is from genome assembly GCA_942486065.2 of Calliphora vomitoria. Lineage (NCBI taxonomy): Eukaryota > Metazoa > Arthropoda > Insecta > Diptera > Calliphoridae > Calliphora > Calliphora vomitoria. The sequence goes on from OW818031.2 coordinate 109,231,189, forward strand.
ATACTCTGCTTCATCGAATGTCAAACTACATACATAAAAAGTAAATGAATTCATCTGATTTCCTCGTGCTGGCACCTTGTATAAATTCGCCTTGGCGTAAATTATTTATATTTTACGTCAAAGATGCTAGATGCTTATAAGCGGTGTTTAGACAGGGTGTAACTGATAAATAATATTTATTATAAAAATAAAATATTAATGAATATTTCTATAGCAGACTAGGTTTGTAAAAAACTGCACAAATTATGTTTTTGTAAATTCTCCATTACCCATGCTTTATTTTCTTTGAGTGATTTTATTTTGATAGCATTGCATCTTTCCAACTTTAAGACACATTTTCTTAATATGTTCTTAAATAGTCTGCAATATAGCCAAAAATCTAAAAATATAAAATTTTTGTAACGTTTTTTTTTTCACTTACATTTTGATCAGATGTGTCATTATAATTGTACAATTTCATTAAACAATATTCATAAATTGTATTACATTTTCAAAAAGCGATTTTTTCCGCATATATTTCTCAAGCAGTGTCAGCACTTCTTTCAACAGCTATGTATAATATGGCATCACCATTAATATTAATAACAACTCTGTAAATGTGCAAAAAAATTATTGGTTTTCATTATTCACCGGATTGTTGTGCCACATCAGTTTTTTACATTTTATAGAAAATTTAATAATTAATAGGTAATAATTATATAAAATTTATTATAAATTTACCTTTATAGACTCAACTAATATTAACAATTCTCTGAATAGATAAATAAATTATGTTCTAAGACGAGATTTGTTTGTCGAATCAACAACAATGAAGATGCTACACAACAAACCAAAAAGTCAGTTTGTGAGGGCTACTTTATGCACGATCCTTACACTCTTTGTGATATGTGGACTGGGAGAATGCCAAGAGACAGCATCAAGTAAGAGTTTTCCTATAACAACATTAATTAATGCCAAATGGGAGCAGACACCGCTACATTTGGAGATAGCTGAGTATCTGGCAGATGAGAATGCAAATTTGTATTGGGACTTTTTAAAGGATATAACTGATTTGGAGACAACGTTAAGTAGTTATGGTAAATTTCTTATAAAATTAATTAAAAGTACATAAATAATTTTTTGTTTTTATTTTTAGAAACGGCCTCACAAAGCTATAATGCAGCTATAAATGTTGTAAGTAGACGCCTAACAGAATTACAAATGCCTCTGATGAAGTTAATGGTTTCCATGCACAGTCTAACGCCACGCATACAAACACATTTCCAAATCGCTTCTGAGGTATTGGCCCATGGCTCTTGCGCAGATTCTAACACATTTGCTCAAGTTGGTAACGAATTGGCCTGTAGTCTAGATGAGCTAAGGAAAAAACTAAAATTAGCCAAACAAGAGTCTTTAGATGCTGCTGTGGAAACTTATGCCTTTGATCATATTTATCCAGGCTCAGAGAATAATACGCGCAGCGTAGTTTTATATGGTGACATAGGTTCGAAGACATTTGCCCAATATCATTATTTATTAACGGAAAGGGCTTTGTCGGGTAATATTAAGTATATTACACGGCATTATTTGCCTAGCAAAGTACAAAAAGCTCAAAAGCGTGTGCGCTTATCTGGTTATGGTGTCGAATTACATTTAAAATCCACTGAATACAAGTCACAAGATGATGCCCCCAAGCCGTTGGAGGAAACAGGTAATGACAACTCTGAAGATGCTGGAGTGGAAATGGAAGTTCATGGTTTTGATTTTAAGGTTCTTAAAGACAGATTCCCCACCTTGTCACATTCTTTAGACAAGTTACGACAAAGTTTGCAGCAGGGCAATGAGGAAATAGCCCAATTGAAAGCTTGGGAATTCCAAGATTTGGGCTTACAGGCGGCCCAAGCTATAGCGGAAATCGATGGCGAAGAGGCTTTGAAAATTTTACAATTCACTGCACATAATTTCCCTATGCAGGCCAAGGCTTTATTAAGCCACAAAGTCAGCGAAGATCTTAGAAATGAAGTAAAACACAATACCGAAGCATTTGGTAGAAGTCTTAATATTATACCGCCCGATGGCGCCTTATTTGTTAATGGCCTGTTCTTTGATGCCGATACCATGGATTTAAATTCTTTGGTAGAAACTTTAAGAACCGAGGTACGAGTTCTAGAAAGCCTGCACAACAGCCAGGTGAAAGGTTCTTTGGCCTCTTCTTTGTTAGCTTTGGATTTCGCAGGTTCGGGTTCCAAAGAATTTGCCATTGATATCAGAGACTCAGCCATATTATGGATTAACGATATTGAAACTGATCCGCAATACAGAAGATGGCCTTCAAGTGTTATGGATTTGTTAAGACCCACCTTCCCTGGAATGTTGAGAAATATACGCAAAAATGTCTTCAATTTGGTGTTGATTGTTGATCCTTTAAAGCCCTCGAGTCGCAGTCTTATTAAGCTGGCCGAAAGTTTTGTGGTACACTCAGCTCCTGTCAGATTGGGTTTGGTATTCGATGCTAGTAAATCCTCTGATGATACCCAGGAGGACTATAGATCTTTGGTGTGTGCCTTTAACTATTTAACACAGAAAAAAGATGCCCGTTCCGCTTTAGGTTTTCTAACCGATGTTTTTACGGCTGTTGAGGCTAAACAAGAAATAAGACGGAAACATATTAAAATGCAACTAAAGAAAACTTTTGACAAACTTTCCAGCTCGGCGGTAGATGACATTTTAGATGAAGATTCGGACTTTGATTATGGGCGACAGCTGGCTATGGAATTTGTAGAACGTTTAGGTTTTACCGACTCACCTCAAGCTCTGCTCAACGGAGTACCCATGCCTCAGAATATCTTAGCCTCTGACAGCGACTTTGAAGAAGCGATTTTCTCGGAAATCATACAACAAACTACTACCCTGCAAAAGGCCGTATATAAGGGGGATCTAACCGATTCAGATGCCCTTTTGGACTATTTAATGAACCAGCCTCATGTTATGCCTCGCCTAAATCAACGTATCTTGGGCAATAATGAAAATGCCAAATTTCTAGATTTATCTGGAGAGCCGCATACAGATCTTAATAATGTTAAGGGTTTGGCTCAACTCTCAAATCGCGATATGACTGCTACTTTGCTTAATAACATCAAATACTTTGAGGGCAAGCATTCGTACGAAACTATAGGTGAGGCCAAACTACATTTTCTTACCATTTGGCTGTTGGTCAATGTGGAAACTGTCGAGGGCAAAGAACTTCTAACCAACGCCTTGAAATATGTTAAAGCCGGTTCCAGTGTGCGCATAGCTTTCATACCAAATGTTGAGGGCAGTGATTTGTCGAGAAAGAATAATCTAAATCGTTTAGTTTGGGCTGCACAACAGGTTCTCAAACCTCAACAGGCTACCGATGTTGTATTGAAATGGTTAAAGCAATCAGCCGATAAATGGGAAATACCCGCCCAAGTAAATGATTTCTTAGCATCCACTGAATTACACATGAAAATCATGAGGGTCTATGCCCAAAGAGTGTTAAGTCTTAAAGCCAATGAACGTTTAGTTATCGGTAATGGCAAAATTATTGGACCCATTGCAGATAAGGAACTATTCGGCATAGAGGACTTTGGTTTAATTGATAGATTTAATACCATACAATATGGCGACAAATTGCGTAAGATTTTGAAAGTAAAATCTACAGACATTGAAGAATCCGAATTTGATAGTGATACCTTGTTAAAACTGTACGCCTGTCTGATACCTAGACAGTCCAAGACTAGATTTAAGATACCCGAAGATATTAAGGAAGCTCATTCTGTGGTAAAGCTAAAACCCAAACATAACGATTTGCCACACTTTGAAATCAATGCCGTTGTAGATCCGGCCTCTAGAAGTGCTCAAAAATTGGCACCCATTTTGATACTGCTACGCAATACCGTCAACTGTAATATGAAAGTCTATTTGACTCCTGTCAATCAGCACAGTGATATGCCAGTAAAGAATTTCTATCGTTATGTGGTGGAATCCGAAATACAATTTTTGCCTAATGGTGATTTAGCTGAAGGTCCCATAGCCAAGTTTACCGGCGTACCCGCCAATCCCTTGTTGACACAAAATGTTCAAGTACCCGAAAACTGGTTAGTGGAAGCAGTGCGCTCGGTTTACGATCTGGATAACATAAAATTGAGCGAAATTGGGGGACCAGTGCACAGTGAATTTGAATTGGAATATCTGCTGTTGGAGGGTCATTGTTTTGACGCGTCCACTGGAGCTCCTCCTCGCGGACTGCAAGTTACCTTAGGTACTCAAGACAACCCCACTATGGTGGACACTATTGTTATGGCCAACTTGGGCTACTTCCAACTGAAAGCAAATCCTGGAGTATGGACTTTACGTTTAAGAGAAGGTAAATCCGCTGATATCTATGATATAACTTTTGCGGAAGGACCCAATACTTTGCATCAGGAGGGTAATACCCAGGTGGTTATAAGTTCCTTGAGATCTCATGTTATAAAACTAAGAGTAACTAAAAAACCGGGCATGCAGAATGCGGATCTTTTGGGTGACGATGAAAATCAACAACAAACTGGTATATGGAATTCTATAGCGAGTTCGTTTGGTGGTGGTACCACCCACGAAGGAGAAACGGAAACTATTAACATATTTTCGTTAGCCTCAGGACATCTTTACGAACGACTGTTACGCCTCATGATGTTGTCCGTAATGAAAAATACCAAATCACCCGTAAAGTTTTGGTTTTTGAAAAACTATCTCTCGCCTCAATTCACTGATTTTTTGCCACATATGGCTAAAGAATATGGTTTCCAATACGAGTTGGTGCAATACAAATGGCCTCGTTGGTTACATCAACAAACTGAAAAGCAGCGCACCATTTGGGGCTATAAAATTCTCTTCCTAGATGTTCTATTCCCGCTAAATGTACGTAAAATCATTTTCGTGGATGCTGATGCCATAGTGAGGGCTGATTTGAAGGAACTGTATGACATGGATTTGGGTGGTGCTCCCTACGCCTACACACCCTTCTGTGATTCACGCAAAGAGATGGAAGGTTTTCGCTTTTGGAAACAGGGCTATTGGAAATCTCATCTCATGGGTAGACGTTATCACATTTCTGCCCTATATGTGGTAGATCTGAAACGTTTCCGCAAAATAGCCGCCGGTGATCGGCTGAGGGGACAATACCAAGCCCTTAGTCAGGATCCAAATAGTTTATCGAATTTAGATCAAGATTTACCCAATAATATGATTCATCAAGTGGCCATTAAATCTTTACCCGATGAGTGGTTGTGGTGTCAGACGTGGTGCAGCGATAACGCTTTTAAAACCGCCAAAGTAATTGATTTGTGCAACAATCCCCAGACCAAAGAGGCCAAACTTACCGCCGCTCAGCGTATTGTGCCGGAATGGAAGGATTATGATTCCGAAATCAAAACACTAATGTCACGTATAGAGGATCATGAAAATGCCGATCATAACGAACAAATTTTAGCTGAGAATGGCAGTGGTGAAAATACCTTAACATCATCATCTGACGACGATTCAGTTAAACACAGTGAACTGTGATTTTTTTTCCCCTCCAACTTGACTTATACATACTACCTATTTTTTGTGGCATCCACTATTTAATTAATTTATTGTTTCATTAACTTCCCTATTTTTAAATTTTCTGCATTTTTTCTTTGTTCTACAAAATAGTTAAAACATTTTAATAAAATTGGATGTTATGGTGTATTGTAAGTCCTTAATATTAAACAAAAAAAATGTTAAGGACTAAAATTAACATTCCTTAAATTAAACTTAAAAAAGTACTTTATTTGTCCATGCTATATTTGGCGTTAATTGGAATTTTTTAATTAAATTAATGAATAGTAGTAATAATTAATAAATTGCCATTATATTAATAGAAACGTTTTTTTTAATATACTGTAGATAATTGTGTGGAAAAAAGATGACGAAAATACCCGTTATCAAGATAACTACGGTTACCACTTAAATACGGATACCGAAATTATTGAAAATACCGTTAAGGATTTCTATAAATAATTCTGAACTATGCAAATTGGATATTTGCATAGTTTTTGTTTTCCGAAATTGAATTTATTGTTAACTTAAAAAATATATATATTAACATTTCAAGTCAGACCCGAAATTTTCTTTACCAAAATACGCCAAATTACCGTTATCGATTTCTGAAACGCCATTATAGAAAATAGAAATTAGCGTTACCGCCACCATTTTACAGTATCGAATCTATAAAAATTTCCTGTAAAACCTGCAAATCTGTTTTTTTTTTTTAATTATTAAATACATTAAGAAAACTAATTTAAAAGTGTGAAAATATGTATTAAATACAATTTTTTATTTTCGCAAACTTAGAACATAATGAAAAAATACCACTACAAAACATTTAACTTTCCGCAACAATCACTTGATCGGTGACACGTGCTATTAAAGGATCCAACTCATTGTTTCCTAATTTCAAAGCCCACAACTCTCTCAACGTATCTTCGGCCTTGGCTGTTGCACTGCCTGAAATCAATATTGAAATCAATTTTGTGAATTGAATAAACATTTCAACAACATACCCTCTGTATTTGGTGGTATTGTAAGTGTTAAAAATATAACCACATCTTTCGCTATAGGACTGTGAGTGTCACATATAGTATGCAAAGCTCTAGCCGCTTCAGCTGGTATCTGAATACAGGATTAAATTATTTAGTATATATTTTTTATGCTATGATAAAGTGTACCTACTTCATTGAGATTAGCGATTAATATAACATTACCCTCTTTAATTTTAGCTTTATATTTCTTAATTGCATAGCCATAGTCATCCTCAACACCGGGTGTTGATATGAAATCGTCGCTTTGCATTTCGATGGGTACCATTTGTTTACCTTTAAAAGCAAACCAAAAGTAACAGAAAAAAAGCCTTCAGACATGCAAATACAATTATTCTTTATTATAACATACCAAAACAACCAGAAGCATGCACTGCTATGTCTTTTATTAATTGGAAAACTTGTTGGCCACCATGATGTACAAATAAATAAACTGCCGGTTGTTGTACTCGTTCATTTAAAATTAATTCAATACCCACCTTTAAAGTTTTCCATGTCTTTAGCTTTTCTTGGGGATATTGTTTTTGTAAATTCTCGAAGGAACAATATTTCTCTTTAATTTCCACTTTTGGTAGGGCAAAATAAACAGCAATTACTACCACCAAACCTAATAAAATAATGTACCTAAAGGAACTGCTATTCTGGGTAATTTTGTGTTGCAATGGTTCACTGCGTTTAGCTGTATGTAGCGGTCTGGGTGAACCATTTACTGGGACAAGTTTTTTCCGCTGAGGTGTACGTGGTACACTGCGTGACACGTTAAACCCAGATTTTCGTGTGTATTCTATACTGGTATATGTGTTATTGCCATCGAATCCTTCAAGATCAGAACCAGATTCAGTAGTAATTTGATCTTGGCTACTATTGGGGATCGACGACTCATTTTCTTGATCAGATTCTTCACGTTGGGGTGTTTGTGAGTCACGTTTGTCATGTATAGATGGACGCGGGCTTATCACATTTTCCGACATCTTGTTAAATCCTATATGCAAATGTAAATTAGTTAATATACAATTTTATTATCGTTAGAATTTAGCAGATAACGCTTTGCATTTTTTGTTTATTACCAATCGAGTATTATAAGGTGACCTGAATTAAACAGTTGATTATTCGTGGGAATGTCAAACTTCACATAAAAAAAAACAAATCTTTATTCTTGCAAATGTCAAATTGTATATATTTAAAATTAATGAATTCGCCAAGCTGTCACCTTAATCAAATTCGACTTGGTTTATTATTAGGGTTCTATAAGTCGATTGTTCGATTGTTCGAACAATCGACTTTTTGCTGAAAAAAGTCGAAAAGTCTAAGTCGACTTTTTGGTCACAAAAAAGTCAAACATTCGATTAGTTATCACAAAAGTCGAAAAAAGTCGAATAGTCGATAAAAGTCGATAAAAGACGAAAAAAGTCGACTTTTAAGATTGTTAAAAAATTTTTAATTGCAACATTATACTAAAACAAAATATGCACAGAATAACATAATAATTTTATGTTATTGCAATTTGGTACACTTACATTTTTCAAGTGTATGCAAAAATAAATAATAAGTAAATGTTCATACAAAAATGCTCTTTCTACATATTATATATTATCGCCTTAATACATTTAATTTTTATTGCTAAAATTAACACAAGGCGCATCAATAAATGCAGAAACCATGTATTTTTTACAAAAAATGGTAAAAAGTGGAAAAAAGTCGAAAATAGTCGGAAAGTCTAAAATAGTCGAAAAAAGTCGAAAAGTCGAAAAAAGTCGATTTAACTAAAAAGTCGAAAGTTCGAAAAGTCGACTTTTCATAAATTACCAAAAGTCGAAAGTTCGAAAAGTCGACTTTTTGTTTCAACTATAGAACCCTATTTATTATATTTGGCTCAATGTTGTCAACTTTTTAATTTAAAAAAGCTCTAAAATCATTAAATAGCTCTATTTGAAAATCACTAAAAAAAGTGTATATATAATTTGGCGCTTAGAATAAATGTTTTGTGTGTGATTTCTTTGAACACAACTTATTGCTTTGTTGTGACCTCAATACTTTAATGCATTTACACATCAAAGTAAATTGTTGAAAGTTGAGGATGTGTATTATTATCGAAAAGGAGAATGATGTAGCCAAAATGCCACATATATAGGAAAATTTATTTTACAAGTAGATATAAAATATGCTAAAAAGTTAATTATTATTGTACAACAATCTTGTACATTTATTTAAAACTATTAATTGGTCTCTGTTTGTCTTAACTTGTAAGAAATAGGGTTCTATAGTTGAAACAAAAAGTCGACTTTTCGATTTCTGAAACGTCGACTTTACGAACTTTGATCTTTAAAATTTTTGAACAGTAGTCTATTTTTTCGAACCCTATATTTTATGCTCAAAAACGCCAAGTAAAACATCACTGATTTTTAATACTAAAAATACAACCGTGTGTAAACAAACTGCAGCCAACTTCACATATCCGTTTCAATTTTTTGTTTTGTACACGTGTCGCTGTATTTCGTTCATTTTACAATCAACTTTATCAAGAAATGGTCACAGTTTCGAAAAAGTTTAAGCAATATTCAGCAATGAACACATTGAACAATAAAAGGTAATTACAAATAAATTGAGGCAGAAATTTAACAATATTAAAATAAATTGATGAGTGTTCATTAACTGAATATTATAAAAATGGAGTATTTATTGATTTATTAGTAAATGCAATATTTTTCTAAACGTTTTGAGGATAGATAAGAACGGCCAACTGAGTTTTTTTGTTAAATTATAAATTAATTTTTAGATCTTATTTAAGAAATTGTTTAACAACCATTACTTTTTGTTTCTTGCAGATGGTGATAAAATGACGGTGAAGTACAAACTGAACATCAATGTTTTGAGGTTAGTATCGTTGGTTAAAATTCCATGCCTTTGTTTGGTAGAAAAGTACATTTTCTAATGAAAATATTTTATTGGAAAATGCATTTTATAATGAACTTTAGCAAGAAATGGTCGCATTTTCTACAAAGTTTAAACAATTGAACTATAAAAGGTAGATTGAAGCAGAAATTTAACAATATTAACGTAAATTGATGAGTGTTCATTAACTGAATATTATAAAAATGGAGTGTTTATTAATTTATTAGTAAATGCAATATTTTTCTAAACGTTTTGAGGATAGATAAGAACGGCCAACTGAGTTTTTGTTAAATTATAACTTAATTTTTAGATCTTATTCAAGAAATTGTTTAACAACCATTACTTTTTTTTCTTGCAGATGGTGATAAAATGACGATAAAGAATAAACTGAACATCAATGTTTTGAGGTTAGTATCGTTTGTCAAAATTCCATGCATTTGATGGTAGAAAAGTACATTTTCTAATGAAAACATTTTATTAGAAAATGTATTTTTGTAAATACTGTGTTTTTTCTGATGATTTATCCTAAAATCAGGATCCCTCTTCTGAGACGAACCCAAATTATAAAAAACCATGCTGTTTCATTATTTACTGATACATACTATACAAAAAACGAAATAACTTATTTTTGTGAAGAAATTGTATTTAACAAGTTTTTAATTCTTTTGTTTTTTAGATTCAAGTCGTAAATGATGGAATGATTGGTTTATTCCAATATATTCATTTAAAAGGTGAGTTAAATCTTTTAGTTGAATTCATATATTTTTTTTTTTGTCATGCACCTATTTGGTTTTTGGAAATTTTACATGCTATAACCGTAAAATGTCTTGAATATTTCCAAAAACCAAAAGTACAATTTTGTTGCTGGTAAATTGTTAAGTCAAGCAATTTAGCATGATGACAACTTTAATCTGAATGAAAATCCATGCTGATCACACATTCAAATTAAACCAAAAGGATTCTGAAAACAAACAAAAACCATCAACTTCCCTTAAGCTTATCTAAAACCCATACTGATTTAAGTTTTATTTTTTAATTTTTCAGTTTAACTTATGGTTTTACTATGAATGGAGGAAAAAACGCATCATATGTATATAAATTTTAAAACAGGTTAGTATTTGTATGATTTTGTACACCATGTGTTTATTTTATGATGATTTATCCTTAAATCAGGATCCCTCTTCTGAGACGAACCCAATTTAAAAAACCATGCTGTTAAAAATTTTACTGAAAATTTCACTTGTAAAAAATTGCATGTGATATTCCTAAAAACAAGGTTTAATAAGAACATTTTTTTGTTTAATATTTTTAGTTTAAATCCTATGGACTGCATAAAATATGGCGCAAATTATATTGATTGAGACCATTTTGGCTTTATGAGAAATGGTTAGTATTGTTTGTAAACAAATAATTTCAAAATCTTAACATGATGACAAATTTAATCTGAATGAAATCTATGCTGATCACACATTCAAAATTAAACCAAAAGGATTCTGAAATTATGTTTAAAGAATTTAATTTTTTTTTTTTTTTTTCATATAAAACTCATTCTAATAATTCTTCTTTTTTACATATTTCAGACAATTGTGGAGAAAATTACAAAATCCAAAGTTTGTTTCTTATAATTAATAGCCAACACAATTGAAGGTGCGTTTATAAACAAAAACTAGCAAATCAATATGTATTTTTATTTCTATGATGTTTCATTTATAGTATAGTTCATTTGAAAAATACCATGTAACTAATTTTCTAACTGATTGAAATAAATTATACATTATTAGAAAATCTGTTTAAAATAATGAATTATATATTAATAAATGTTTGGTTTTGTTATTTCCAGATTGTCGCCAGAAAATCCAACAGAAGTGGAAAACTGTACCTATTTAAATGGCTTTTATTACAAAAATTAATAAATGGTTTTAAAATCTAATAAAACTTTCAGTATTTTATTTATTTGCATATTTTTCGGTTGTATTAGACGACCTATGAAATCTCCCAAGATTTGAATTCGAATATTTTTTCGATTAGCTACAATCGATCTTTGGAAGACACTTCTATAGAAATGAGTCTTTAGCAGACACTTTTTATATAAAAAAATGTTAAAATGAAAATTTAATTTTTGTTTATCTAAAAATATTTAAATTTTTTAAAAATTAAATGTTAAATGAAAATTAAAAAAAATTAAATTTTATTTACCCAAAAATATTTAAAATTTTAAAGTATAATTTGATAAGCATGATAACCAGCGATCCTCAAGCAATTATGGCAGTTTTACATTGGGCGCCTACAGCAGACTTTCAAGCTCATGACGTGAGCAGCTCAGTCTGACTAAGCACCGGACGATGTTACCAGACTGGTAATTTATTAACAGAATGACAAAAAAAAAAGTCGAATGACTAAATCAAGGCGAATCTAATATTAGAACCAATGCGAATTTATATACAAGGTGTCGGAAGCGAATTCAGGCAAATACGAGCGAATTCATTAATTTTTTATATATGGAGTTTGACATTCGAAACAACTAGTGAATAATTTTTATTTTATATGTGTATTCTAGCACGATTATTTGTTATTTTTTAATTCTTCTTTCATAATTTTTTGACAGATGGGGGTTTTTAACAAGAGCAAAATGATTGTTGTATTTGTTGTAGGGACGAGTAAAGCTTATGTGAATTCGCCTTGAATAGTTTTTTCCTCGCTAAAATGTTTTTAAAATCGCTAATTCAGTCCAGAAAATAGCTAAATTAACATCACTGGGTTTTCCACCCCCTGTCAAAAGAGGAAAATTAAAAATAGAAAATTATATATTTTGCTGCCACAACCAACCTGCCATAAACATAGCCACTCAAAAGAAAAAAAAAACAAAATTTTTAAATAAAAATTCCTTTTATAAGTAAACTAAAAACAGTAATACAAGCTAAAATGGTCGTTAAATTCGATACACAAAAAACCAAACATCAACTCTTCCATCTATCCATCAGCTTGGGGGTAATATTGATCTGTATGACCTACATGCAATACCGCAGAAATTGGACGCACCTAGGAAGTTTTTGGGACTCACTCATAATACCCATTGTATTCACGGGTGAAATGCTAAAGGTTATATTGTGCTGCTTTTACGGGCGTCACGATGATCCTGTGCTGACACAAAAGCAGAAACAAAAAAAGGCTGCCTATTTTACACCCAAAGACTTGGCTAGCGGTTTGCTGATGCAATTTTTGTGTACACTGTTGTACGCGTTTGTATGTATCATTTTGGGAGCGCCTGTTTTACAAAATTACGAACAAACCTTTGTGCTATCGTTGCTGTTGACACTGCTGTCGGTGTCTCCCACGGTGTTTTTGTTGGGCGGTGGTGGTGCTTTGCAGGTGTGCTTCTGCGAAAAACCAGATTTTCTAACAAAAAGTGAAGAGACTGCTTTGGATTTGTTCAAGTATAACGCTCTCGGTGGTATTTTGGGTGCCTGGGCTGGATCGATTGTTTCACCTCTGGATTGGGATCGTGATTGGCAAGCCTATCCCATTCCCAATGTTGTGGGAGCTTTACTAGGCAGTGCTTTGGGTAATATATATGCTTGTTCTTGTGTTTTGTATGCCACTGGTAAAGTGTATATGAATAAAAAACGCTCTTAAAATGTAGAAAGTTGTTTTTTATGTATTCATATTTTTTTTTAAATTAATCTAGTCACATTAACCAAAATTCTTAAGTATTAAGTACACAAAACAAAATTTAATAAAAAAAATTCTAAATCTACATAAAATGGATTTATTTGTAATTGTAAACATATATGTTAAAGAATCAAAAGATGCTTAATTTGATAATATATTGGTGAATGTTCAACTGATGTATGATATGGATAACTTTAACTTTTATTTGAATGACTTGTTGCGTTTAGAAACGCTGGAAGATTTTAAAAATCAAATAGTAAATAAAGGTCCTTGACAGCAGAGATTCCCCTCTGTATATATTTCTTTATGGTTCAAACTTTAATTTTGATGCATTTGAATTTATATGCATTACAGTTCTTACCTAAAACTTGTTAAATTATTTACTATGTGTCATCTGGGCTTAATTTTGCTACAAATTAATATACATTTCGTTGAAAAATTACTCTTCCGTACAAACGAATTTCCAAAAGTTCATTTTTTTCCTTAAATTAAAAATACAGTGAAATAGATTACAATTTTATTTCATAATTTATTATGATGTCGAAAAAAGTATCCAATATATTTCCTTAATAAAAACGCCCTTTATTTATGTTGTATATATATTTAATGAACAAACTAACCAAATACATTACGATTTATGTTTAAGCTTTTGTTGCAACTAAAAATGTTTCATCCTCTAACAGACATCTTTGTCCCACATATGTGTCATTCGGTTCCCAGAAGTCATCCTCATCATCATCGAATGTTTGCAATTGTTCAGCTTTAACCTTATCATCCACTAATACTTCATTGATCTCATGCGATTTCTTTTGCGCAAATTCTGCAATAGTCAAAAGTTTTTCTTGATCCTTGTCAAGATTTTTAAACTGCTTCAGTTCACCCGTTAAAGGACACGTTTTCTTTTCATACAAATACTTCAATTGCACGAAATGTTGACCGTAAGCCAAACGTTGTATAGAATTTTGTACAATGGCAGCTGTCCAGCAGACAGCCAGTGTAGTGTGTGGTTCATAAGAGGCCACCGTGTTATTGAATTCTTCTGTGGTAATGTTGGTATTGAAATAAATTGTTTCGTGATTGGTCAAAAAACTATACATTTCAGACATTTTTGGAATATTTTGTTCTGGATGGGGCGATGTTGTCTTCATGGGCATAACATCCATATAAGAGAGGCGTGGTTTGAGTATATCATGAGAGGAAAAAGTGGAGGGTACAGGCTCTGCATTAGTAGGCTTTAGTAAACGGCATTGAAAACTGGCGGTTTTGGTTGATTTAAGGCAGCGTTCTAGTGTTAAAGAAAAATTAATTAAAAATAAAAAGCTGTAAAATCATTTGATAAACTTACCTCCCAAAAGTCCACCACTTATCTCCATTTGATTCATTACTAATAAACATCAAATAAATAATAAAAAAAATATAACCATATTTCCTTAATAAACATTTCACATATACTTACAGTAGAATTTCTCCTTATTTAATTTAAATTGCTCACAATACAATGCCAACGAATTAATGTACAATTCCGACATTAAAGGATGGTGCAGTTTATTATCATTGCGTACCTCAACATTAAGACCCAATTCACCAGTGACGGAATTACTTATAACACAACTCACTTCGGTGTGTAGACTTTCGTGTATATTAAATTTCCAATTATGGCGTACCAAACGATATTTAAGACTTGAATCCGACGAAGGCAAAGCATAATAAAATAGTAAATGCAAAGTGTAGTCACCCTTGTCGAAGGGGGCTTGTAGCCAGGCTGTTACAGTTGTGGCTTCTTGAGCCTTTAGAGCCACATTGTCATTGGTTTTATTTTTAAGTAAACGAAAAACATGTTGTCTACGTATTTCTTTATCTTTTACTAATTTTTCGTTACTTAAATCCTTGAGGGCTAATTAAAAAGAAGGTTAAAATTCATTGAAATATTATTTAATTTGTAATTAAACTTTTAAATACTTACAACTTAGTATAGATAACGGTATATCAGCATCTTTGTCTTGCAACGTCAACCATCTGGGATTGTCACAACCCAAATAAATTTCTTCTATGGGTTTTATGCCCTCATTTCTTAATTGTATGGTAACGGGAATAATTTCCCCCGCTATTAAATCTGTGGGTATGGTAGAGAAGCTGACATTTAACCAGGGAACCGAGGGTATTACACGTATATTAAGTTTTTGATCGAACAAGGTTTGTTTGCTCAGTTTGCCGGGCGGCCTAAAGGTTTGTGTCTCAAATTGCAAAGAACCCAATAAAGTGTTGTGGGGTTCAGCAGCTGATGCCACATTAGCTACCATGCCCACTATAGTAAGACGGCCAGTTAATTTTGGAGTTAATTTAAAGTACAGTGTTTGACTGCCCTTTTCATCTAGTTGCAAAGTTTGTAAACCACTTGTTTTTATAGCAGCCATCACTGCAGCTTTATCTGAAAAGTTGTCATAGTTTTGTAAAGTTTATATGGGATTTTTTTTTCGGACAATAATCTTACTGGGATTTTCAGTTGCATTTTCGAAAAGACTAATATTTGTTAACTCCTCCTCATTGTCTAGTTTCAAACGCCATAATAGTTCCACATTATTTAAGATAATACTGCAACGAATGGTATTTGAAATAGTAACAGCAATTTCGATGGGTTCTGAAATTAATATGAAAGTGGGCTAAATTAAGAAGACTGGGCAATTTCGGGCGGGCTTTTAATATTTTTTTTTTTTTTTTGGTGAAAACTGTATTTACAAATTTAAAAATAACTTTTTTAAATAAAAATTTTTTTTTTTTTTAATAAAAACTAACTTTTGAAAACAAAAAGTTTATTTTCGAAATAAAATAAAACTATCTATTAAAATAACTAAAAAACTACAAATGGTACAAAAACAAGTAAGAAAGATATATTCGGAATCCGAATTTCGGATGTGCAGAATTTTGTTCACCTTTCACCAAAGAATATTTTGAGAAAAAGATTGAAAACAATTTTTGTTTACAAAAAAATTTGATGAATGAAAAATTTTTGTGAAAAAATGGTTGAAGAAAAAAAAAAAAAAAATTGGTGAAAAACTATTTTTAGTTAAAAAAATGTATGGTGAACTATTTTTTTTTTTAAATCATGTTTGTAAGTTATTTGAAGGCTGCTGGAAGTGGATTTCAACAGACAGGCGGACATGACTGTGCGACATTATGAGGTCGCAAATGAAAAATGAGGAAATTGCAAACGGAATGACAAACTTATATATGTATACTCTTACCACTATTGGTGAAGGGTATAAAATTCTAATATAAAACTTACCACCCTGTACGGCGAAAGGATTATCGGTTGTAGGATTTTCTTTGGTGAATAAACTTCTCGAGGGTTTAAAAACCAAAGGTTTATTAGCTGAAGCAGTAGTCACAATCATTTCTTCGATTTTATGCCAAACTGATTCCTCATTTAAATCGGTCTTTAAGAAAAAAGAAAATGACAAAGATTTATTTACTTTTACATCTGATCGAAAGATTCAAAAAACCTAAAACAATGTAGAGTGAATGTGTAAAGATTACTTACATTTATATCAATATTAGAGGCTGGTATATGATTAGCAGTGGCTGTAGGTGCTGGAGACAGAGTAAGCACTTTTATCGAGTCTTGTTCAACTTGTGGCAAAGCATGGGCTAGTAAACCTAATTCAGGATGGCGTTTAATATATTCCTGAAAAAAAATACTGATTTATATACAGAACATTTCTATAGACCTACAACCCTCCAACTTACATTTTGTGTTTGTATAAACTCTTTAAGAAAACTCATTTGCTGTTGACCATTTTGCAAACTGCCCGGCCTCAACAGATGAGCCAATGAACGACTGGCTTCTTCTAGTTTCTTCAGCATATATGCCTGTTTGGCCATAGTATGCTGTATGTTATCTTCGGCCAAACTCCAGCCTTTATGTTGGAATACTTGATAGGCTTGACTATAACAACGATAGGCATGCTTACGTTGGCCAGCACGAGAATAACGATTGCCAG
Source organism: Calliphora vomitoria (assembly GCA_942486065.2). NCBI lineage: Eukaryota > Metazoa > Arthropoda > Insecta > Diptera > Calliphoridae > Calliphora > Calliphora vomitoria. Next base: position 109,248,353 of record OW818031.2, read on the forward strand.
ATAAAACAATTTGAAAGGCATAAGTGCGATGCATGGCCGGTGAAGAAGCTAAAAAGCAATAGGCTGCCTGTTCCAATAATAAGGCTGAACGCAAATCAGATTCTTCACTGGTCATGCGTATTAATTGTTTGGCTGCCTCGCCATAATAACGTGCTGTTTTCAAGCATTCCATACTTAACAAGGTGGCGCGGGTGGCAAATTGTTGCAATCTTACATATAATATATTAAAATTAATGAAAAGATAAACAAAATAAACAACACTATTTTTAAACTCACCTGCAAGTATTTAAATAACACACTATAGCATCTTCCATATAGTCATAGGTTTTACGATTGGCCGTTCCCAGCATAAATGCTGATAAAGCTGCCATTTCCAAAGCTCCTGCATAATACTGCCAAGCTGAATCAGCATTAAAGTCTCGTTTAGCCTGATGATAGGCTTGAAAAGCCATATTATAGTGGCCAAACATAAAATACAAATCACCTAATTTGCGTGTCTGCAATTCGGCCGATTCATGGGTGTAACTAAAACATAATGCACATTTAAATAAAGACATTTGAATTTCAATGGTTAAATTTCTTACATGACAGCATTTTGATTACTAACACTGGCACCCGGTTTGCTGGTAACAAACCAACGTTTTGTTGCACTTAATAACGACTTACTGACACCTTTTTTATTTGTGACCTTAAAAGAAATTGTTTCAACGTGATTTTTTTCTTTTGAATATCATTTTAGAACTTACTGCTTCATTTAGTATGCCCACCAAATGTTCTACATAGGGTATTAGTGCTCTGACAGCATAATCTTGTACAAAATGCCTTAAATTTTCCACATCCATGGAATTTAGACATTGGCCATGTGGTGCATCATAGTCACCTGTCCAAACGTTAGGATTTATAGTTTGAGAGGCAATACTTTCACTGCTAATGGAAAATTTCGAATTCTAAAAGAGAATTATAGTATTTATCTTAATCGTAACATGTTAAAAACAAGTAAGGGTGTTGTTTTCACTAAGATCTTAATTCAGAATTAAACATTTAAGCAATTCCTTCCAACAATTCTTTCATTGCTGAATTAATTCAAAATGAAATTCATTCAACCTTTGAATGGTTAAATTTTTGTTAAATCAAATCGAATAAAAATTTAATGAAAATATTTGTTCTTCATTCAGTTTTCTTATTTTGTTTTGCTTGAAATCATTTACAAAATGAATTGAAAAAATTTACTTACGTCTTTTAGTAGATTTGAATTGAAGAAAAAATTTAATCATGCAATAAAGTGTATTAAGCTATTTGATAATGGATATGAATTAAAGAAACATTTTATGATTCTGTAAAGAATTAATAATCAAAATAATGAATTCAATTCGTTTGACGTGCTAAGCTGAATTAATTCGCAGAGAATTCTTTAATGGATTGGTTAAGATAAAAAATTTAATTTTATTTTCAAAATTAAATTAAGATTTAATGCATTCGAGTCTCTGACTTATATACATATACCCCTTACCACTCACTACACTTTTTTTCAAAAAAATCTTATTGTTTGGAATAAAAATGTAAACAAAGGAAACTAGAAACACACACACAACATAATTTTACTTACTATGGCCTCTGTAGCATTCTCCTGTACCGGACTAAGTGGATGCATAATTCCTGCCAAATCATTTGTTTCATTATTCGCTACAGCATCGCTTAAAGCCGACATTTGCATTGTGGGCATGCCTATAACGGATAGATTATCCTGGGGAGTTTTATGGCCACTCAACTGGTCACCGCCCGTACCACCTGAACCCAGATTATCACTGGATTTTGGTTGTCGCCTTAAAAATGGCGCCCAATAATCGGGCACTTCACTGGTAACATTCGAATCCAATGAATTGATTTGAATAAGAAAGCATTTAGTGTCGCCAAAAGTAGATTTTAACATTTCATAACCCTGTTGAGCCCTACTCAAATCTCCTTGACTGCCTTCGTGTAACACAACATAGCTATTAAGAACATCAGATGATTGAAACCATTTAGGAAGTTTTTGGGGCGTAACACTCTGCATTTGGTGAACATTTTGAGACAGTTTGTGGGCGGTTTCAACTATATTTGGATCTCCGCTAGATAAAACTATGAGGCAACTTAATAAATGTCTGGTAAATTCATGATCGGCTGGAAATTGCACCGTCAGAAATGTTTCACGCCAATTTTCAAACCAAGGTTCTGCTGTGGGTACCTCTAAGCTGACATCTCCTAAACAACACAATTACACATATAAAAATATATATTTTCAATACAGAGATTCCATTTTACCTATATGAACCACTTTAGTCTTGTCATTATGGGCATTGGTCACTGACTCGTTAAGCATTTTGCGGGCCAAAACTGTTTGAGGTGGCCTCCAGTCTACATCACAGAAATTTAAACGCAAGCCCTTTATGGAAACACTGGTGCCCGAAACATCACGAAAATGAGCTGATTTGTAAATGGAAACATTTTTATTGCAATAACTATTATATTATTGAGTATTTACCATCATTTTGCAATTTAGCAAATGGTTGCAGCAATTCGACAAATGATAAATTGTTACGATGACACACCTCGTCTGCATAAGGGCTGGTGAGTACTCCTATCAAAGGTGAGAAGATATTTTGAACTATTTCCCGAGTATTATAATTTTGGCCAGTTAAATGTATCATTTTGAGCCAGCTATGAAGAAAATGTTTAAATAATTAGAATTTTTCACAATAATAAACAAATAAATTTCTACACAATATTCAATTACAATGAAACAGCTGGAAGTGTAGAAAAGAGATGCCATCTGGAAATTCCATAAAATTTAATGAATAACTAAAATAAACAAAAAAATTTCCAATCTGGTAGCTTCATCCGGTGTTCAGTCAGACTGAGCTGCTCAATTAAATTGTACTGCCAATGATAATGCATTTATATTGTTTTTATTTTTATAAAGAACTGAACAGTTTTGTATTATAATTTATATTATTTTATTTAAAAATTGTAAATAAATGTATGCAATATTATGAGTTCCATTACCTAAAAAATACGGCATCACTATACCTTTATTGTAAACATCTGTTGTCATTCATTAAGGCTTGATAGCATTAATGCATTTAGACACTTTTGTATTGGAATTTGGCGGGAAAGTTGGCAACATTTCTGGAATTGTCATTTCTCTTATTATAAGAAACAGTATTTTTTTTGGCAAACACAGTTCATTTTTATTAACAATAAAATAAAAATCCAAAAATTTGGCAAAAAAGCTATAAATAACATTTTGAAAATTACAATAACTCTAAGGTAATTAAGAGTTTATTTGATTATTAAAAGAAATCATTAAGAATTGTGTTATTTTAGTGAAATTAAAGCATACTAATTTTTGCGACAAATAAAAGCAATTACACCATCTGCCTTGTATTGTTTGCGGAAAACAAAGCGCAAAAATTTACTAGTGACCACGCTAGCAATTGAAAGCACACCACACATTACTGCCGCCAAATTATAATATGGCCAAAGTACATATTACAAATGTTGTGGTGCTGGACAATCCCAGTAGTTTTTTCAATCCCTTTCAGTTCGAGTTAACCTTTGAGTGTATTGAGGAGCTGAAGGAGGACTTGGAATGGAAAATGATTTATGTTGGTTCGGCCGAATCAGAGGAATACGATCAAGTATTAGATACGATATATGTGGGCCCGGTGCCCGAAGGTAGACACATATTCGTTTTTCAAGCTGATCCACCAGATGTAACAAAAATTCCAGAGCCAGATGCTGTGGGAGTCACCATAGTTCTACTAACGTGTTCTTACAGAGGTCAGGAGTTTGTGCGTGTGGGCTATTTTGTGAATAACGATTATGCCGATCCAGAGATGCGTGAAAATCCTCCACCAAAACCCTTATTTGATAAACTAACCCGCAATATATTGGCCACAAAGCCCCGTGTAACACGTTTCAAAATCAATTGGGATGATGCACCTTCAAATGATTTGGCCAATGGCAACGGCCAGGACGGTGAACATGTTGATGATGAAATGCAATGCGGTGCTGGTGATATGAATGGTGGTGCCTCTAGCTCAGCAGCAGCCGCTTCGTCGTCCTCAAATCCTACCTCTTTGGATGTGCCGGAAGCAACAATGGATGATAACAGTTTAGCTATGCCAATCGAAAATGGCGTGACTGCTTTAAATGAAAATTCAAATTCGTTAGCCATGGAATGTTAGGTTTAATTTAATAATGATTTTGCTCTAGGTTTAGCTGAAAACTCAATTTAGTTTTTGTAACTCTTATTAACACAACAAACAAAGTCTGCAGGGGATCCAATAATAATTTAAAAAAAAAAATCCCAGAAGCGTTACATTTTGAGTACAACTGTACTGAATGTCTACTTATACTATACTTTTACTTGAAAGCTTATCAAATATTTAACTGATGGCTGCTCTTATTCTGCTTAAACCGCTTGTCTCAATTAAAGATTGTATCGTTTCTATCTTTCTAAGTTATGTTAAATGATCTTTGTGTTAAATTTTTCATTAATTATTATTTTTTTTTTTTATATTTATCTAATGTTTAGTACGTAATTTACTTTATTGTAAAATTTATCAACAAAATACAAAATTAATGATTTTTGTGCAAATTGTTTAAGTTATAAAAATTTAATTTTTTTTTTGGAAATTACCAATTAGAAAGTGATCATGTGATTTGATCTGAAACGCATGGAAATTTTAGTATTTTTATATATTTATGGTTATATATACTATATATAATTGAAGATGATGATGTCATCCATAGGAATATTTTAGAAAATATTTTGCAAAAATCTGGTTAATCAAGTTAAAAATATAAAGTTACGTGGCATTTGCTACAAATGCACTGATGATGACTTGGATTTAATCTTGTACGAAAGTTATGAAACGGAGTTCATCAATGAGTGTAAAGTATTTCTATAGAAAATTGTCGGTTATCGTTAACACAACAAAATTTAAAAAAGAAATTTAGTTTTCGTTCAAGATTTTCTATACACCATTTTTGGTTTGAATATTGATAATAACAGGTGGCGCAAAAGTAAAATAAAACTTTATAATTATCTTCTCGGTGTAGGGTATCATATGATCGGGCTTGACCGACTATACTTTCTTAATTGTTATATTTGGAAAAGTTCGTGATAACACTAATATTTTCTGTAGAAAGCTATTGAAATAGGTCATTAATTTAAGAAATAATTCATTTGGAACTTGAAAAGTAGTTTTTATAATATATTTCTTACAAAAATATGATTTTATACATTTTTATATATAAATTTACAAAATATAGTTTAACAACAATCTTTTAATTTAGACTTGGTTCAAAAAAATTATTAAAAATAATGTTTCTTAATTTTCAATAGCTAAACGCGTAAATTACCACTTCTACTGCAATATTTACGACAAATATCATCAGCTGTGTATTGGGGCTGTTTATTCCCATGTTTTCTACGCGATTTGCGTAATTGTCGTATATATTCGATGACATTGTGCATGTGTTTAAAACATATAAGACCAGCAGTGCCCACACTGAGATCCAAATGACGAAAACGATCAAAATGACACGTACAACCATCAAATAGAAAATAGTGTTTTTCCTCTAAACCCGATTTGCCTGAACAATGAAAAATCACAAAATTGCCCCAGGGTGTCATGGTGAGTAGACGATCAGCCATTTTAAAGCCGGCTTGGAAAAGTTTGCAAATACTGGCATAGCTGCCACTTTCAGAGCCAACCACAGCCATATCGGTGGGATATTTAAAATAGCCAGGATAGCGATTTGGATTAGGCATCGAACAATAGCGTTGATTTTTCTTAAAGAAATCTTCATTTTCGTCGTCTGCTTCGGTGCCATCATCGTACAGTTGAGAACGATCTCCACCACGTTTATTCTTATCGCCAAATTCACCTTTTGTTGCTTTTTGTTTTAAATCTTTATTCAGTTGATCAGTTCGATTTAATCTATCCTTAATTTTGTTTTCATTAATGTCTTTGTATAGATCTTGTTTAATTTTTTCAATGTCCTTGGTTTTATCACCTCTCAAATCCTTGTCTAAGGGTTTGTTGGGACCTTTGTCTATAAAATTTTCCTTATCACTGCCTTTTGCTTGATAATTATCATGTTTAGTGTCTTCATCTATATTTTTACCTTGACCGGGTTTATTCTTACCATCATCAAGCTGTTCAGTTGGTTGTGATTTTTTGTTATCATCCGGCCATATGCTGGTAAGTTCATTGCCTTGTTTGCCATCACCCTTTAACATATTTTTATCAGTTTTGTCAAGCTTTGGTTTATCTTGACTGGGATCAACATTATCTTTACTTAAATTAGGATAAGCCTTATCATCAGTTTTGCTTAGACCTTTGCCTTGCTCAGTTTTATCTCTAGCCAAATTTGGATTAATATTGTCAGCATCTTTCCTCAAACCTATGTCTTGGTCTTTATCTTGACTCAACGTTTTTTCTTTATCGGAATCTTTTTTATATTTATCTTGATCCAACTTTTTTTCTTTGTTAGAATCTTTCTTATCTTTATCTTGACTCAATGTTTTTTCTTTATTAGAATCATTCATATTATCTTTATCTTGACCCAAAGTTTTTTCTTTATTAGAATCTTTCTTATTTTTATCTTGGTCTTCATCTTTATTTAGTTGTTTTTTATCCGCCATTTCGTTTTTATTTTTGTTAATATTTTTATTAGCATGTTCCTCATTTTCCTTCAATTGTTTACGAACATTTCCATCGTCATCCTGTCCCTTTGGTTTGGCATTCATATTTTTGTTTTTATCTTTAACATCTTTGTCTTTAACATCTTTATCTTTGCCATCTTTATCTTTAACATCGTTCTCTTTTCCATCTTTATCTTTGCCAACTTTATCTTTACGATCTTTATCTTTAACATCGTTGTCTTTACCATCTTTATCTTTACTATTTTTGTCTATATCTTCCTTGTCCTGTTTGGTTTTAGCTTGTTTTGATTTGTCATCTGCAGTTGTTTTATCATCTTTTGTTTTATTTTCATTGTCTGTTTCCTGTTGTTCTCCGCCTTTATTTTTCTGGTTTTTATCCTTTTTATTAGTTTTCTCATACCCTTCCTTAGTTTTAACTTTCCTACTCTTTTTGTTTTTACTGGCTTCTTCCTCGGAACTTTCACCACTATCCTCGTTGTTTTCATTTTTACGCTTTTTACCGCCTTCTTCGCTGTCTTTCGATCCTTGACCTTTTTTGCCTTTACCAGAGCCGCCTTTACTCTTGGAGCCCTTGCCTTTACCCGCCCTGCCTTTGTCTCCTTTACCTTTGCCGCCTTTGCCACTTTGTGACTTCTTTTTGTGGCCACTTCCTTCCTCGCCACTAGAAGATGATTCTAAACCTTCCATTTCTTCCAACTCTCCCGCTCCAGCTTCTTCTTCCTCCATTACTTCAGCTTCGCTGGATGAAGTTCTGAGTTCTATTTCCACCACATCCGATTTAAGATCTTCATCTTCGTAATCACTAATCTCACCCAGGGCCTTTCGACACAAATCTTCACCTTCCTCAAAGCAAATATGTTCATTTATTGATATAATTTCACCATTAGCATCCAGCTTAGTATCTTCTACTGGCCTTGCGCTAGCATCCTTAACTCTTTGTCGTGTCTGTATATTCTTGACTTTTACAATGTGAATGAAAAACTTGCTGGTTCGATTGGAATCGAGCAAGATATGATTGAAGACATTCATAAAGACCTCAAAAGAACCAAACATCCTCACCGTAGCACTTTTCTCCATTTGCTCATAAGCCTCGGACTCAGACTGTTTGCCCAGAATCCGATGGCGATAAGGATCGAGCAGATATATAAAATCATGCTTTTTCCAAATGGCGTACATTTGGTAATTAATTTGCACTAGCAGTTTTTGTTCTCCTGCCTCAAAGGCCTTTTTAATAGCATGGGCCAATTCGCTATGTTTAAAGCCGGGCACACAACGCCAGGTACCTTCATATTTGTGCGCCATTATTTCGTTGGTGATTTGAAACTGTCCCATAGTGAAATATGTGGGGAATTCTGTTACATCTATGATCTCCCTGGCTCTGCAATTTGCCCAACATGTTTGACAAAAGTTTACGCCAAAACATATAATCTTATCGAGCATTTGCATGTTCCAGGTAGCTGGGTGATCTATTTTTGAAACTACAATAGCTGTCACTGCCACGGGCAAAGCACTGCGATTTCTTACCAGATCTCTTCTGTTAAGTGTTAAATGCAGTCCGGATCGAAGATAGGCGTAATCATCATTAATCACTTGATATTGATGAGTTCGCTTACCATAATCTTGTTGCATTATAGCACCACTGGGTGTAATAACCTTTACCACCTTTATTTCTCTAATTGTAACAGGATCTGATACTTGCAGGCCACTAAGGTTCACTATCAAATGCCTTAGATTTTCCAAACTGCTCAGGCATATTAGCATTGCCACACCCTTATCTTTGTCTGTCTGAAAATCGGCCACCCGGCGACCACAAACATCGAATATAAAGTATGCATCTGTTGAGCGCCAAATCATGGCATAAAATGAGCCCACTGTTAAGAGACCATATTTGTGTTGGCGAAAAAAACTTTTCAAAGCCGCCGTTAAATCTTCCAAAGTTAATTCAACACCATCGCCATTAGCTCCCGTTTCTGAAGAGGCCGATGTGTTTTGTTTGAAAGGCGGCATTAATTCTATATGAAAACTAAAATCAGATAATTCAAATTCACGCAAAACATTTACTTCATTGGGCGTATAAATATCGGGCGGTGATTCCACATTTGTTTCTCCTTTTTGCGAGTATGAATACAATATAAGGCCTTCTTTCATAATATCATCGATAACGAGTGAGTCCCATGATGTTTCTGCATTGAGGTGTAGGCGAGCAAAGGCCTTGAGGTAGGTTGCATATCGAGCCTGTATAATATCGCTGGTCTTGCCCTCGGTTTTGAAATTCACATTGGAAGCAACTAGACCAATAGGAGAACCCAGCGAGTTTTTATCTTCATCTTTCATTTTATTAGCTGGAAAATAAAAAAGGCCTGGTTTTAGGAATGTTATTTAAATGCTTAGATTAAACTTATGTAAAACATTATATGGATATTAACTGAACATAAATTCATTTCGAAGTCGATTAAATCTGCAACTTTAATCATCGTATATTTTCACATAAACTTTCACCATCACTTACTTTTTTTACGACACTGATATTCTGGCATTGGATTCGTATCATGACTGCCAAAAACATTGCAATTCTTTGTACTGCAAACAAAATTGGATTTAAGTGGTCTTTCAGCTCTGACCCTTTTAACGAAAAAAAAAACATTATATTAACTCTAAAATTAAGCAGACTCAAGTTTACAGATCGTACATTACATAAGGATCTGCAGAAGAGCATTGGGGAGCACAAGCATCACAGCTAGCGGGAGGACAGCAATTACATGCAGAATCAGGATTCATGGTGCTGCATTAGAAACTTAAATTTGGATTATTTATAACTTTATTTTTATATAATTTGTTTATTAGTTATTTTTCTATTATTTTAATAGTTTTTTATTTAAATCAAAAATCTTCTTCAACTAAATATTTTTTATACATATATATTTTTTTTAAACTAAATTTTGACAAATTTTCAAAGGATTGTTTTTATATTATTTGGGACAATCATTTGTTTTTGAAAAATTGTGGTTACCAAATGGTTAAAATTGAGTGTGAATAAAGAACAAGAATGATAAAAGTAAATTTTTTGAACATCTCACCACGAAGTACCATACCAAAAGAGTAATAATCCATCGAACCAAGTGTCTGAAACATTATTCAGATCCCTATTCCTTCTGTAACTTGAAAATATTAATCTATACGCTAATATTAAAGATAGTTTGTACAATAGTACAGAAATACCTTACTTATCTCCAGGAACTTTCAATTCTTTAATGGAACTCAAAATATCGGTTTTATTCTAGCCATCTATACAAAAGCACTATTGTCATCATTCATACTGGAGAATTTATCATTCTGCTTCAGGGAATTTGATAACTACTCAGATCACTAACTGTTAAACGATCATATCAACGCAATATTGTTGCAGCTTTTGATTAATTCAAATTGTCTATGAATCTATCGGGACCAGGTACTTTAGATCACCAACGATGTCGAACGCGAAAATATCGGTTTTATTCTAGCCATCTACACAAAAGCACAACTGTCAATATTCATGATGGAAAATTTCTCAATCTGCTTCAGAGAATTTGATAACTACTCAGATCACTAACTGTTAAACGATCATATCAACGCAATATTGTTGCAGCTTTGGATTAATTCAAATTGTCTATGAATCTATCGGGACCAGGTTGACCAACGATGTCAAACGCAGGTTTCCCAAGTACCTAATTAAGAGACAAGCGTTGATTGAGTTCTGTTACAGAAATCAAATAAAAATCAATAATCTCAAGATAAAAATTACTGATCCTCAAGAAAGAATTATCTTACTCTTCCTGCTTTAAAAATATGGTTTAAAAATTCAAAATATCGTTCCCTACGCTCTGGAAATACCCGTTTCCCACTCGGCCAAACAAAAAGGTAGCTGCATCAACCGAAAGTTTTTTACTCATAAAATTAATCTCGACAGCAGTGGAACTGTTACAACAACAACCAAACATTAATAAAGCTCTCGCTGTCGTGCTTTGTAGAGCATGGAGAAAGAAACGATTGTAGCAATGTACAAGGATATCGGTTGATCTCTTTGAAATTGTGTTGCCTCAGTAGGAAGCTCATTTCTCAGTGACTCAGTGAATACATATAACAAAAGACCAAAAGTAATGTACTATGTGTGTCAATAATACAAATGTGGATAATCTTTATAATGATACCAGATTGCATTAAATTTGTTGCTGGTCAATCTCATCTAAACTTTCTGTCCAAATATAAGAATCTAATGCAAGATCAACTTGCTTGATACATCCGTATGGATTTTACATGATGTCATAATCCAGGCGTTCACTGAATCTTATGTCGTCCACACAGATAATTTGAATTTATCAGGAAAACCCGGTAACTCTGGCACATTTAAGAGCTGAGCTGCTACTGCGTAACTCAATCCGAAAATGAAAATGTTCGAAAATGCGTGTTAAATACATTGTAATTCGAAAAGATTTCCTTTCGAATCGAATTAGGGGGGGTGACTCCCTGGTTAGTTACGACAAATTCAACGAGTTCTAGCGGATCTAGGAGTTGAGATATAAGTTCACTAGTAACTGAATAGAATCCATTTTGGAATTGTGAGTTATTATGTCATGTATTGTTGAACTCTCTAGTATTATGACTGATAGTTTTTAAATCGATTCTTGTTGAACTTATCGATAAAGTGGTAGAATATACTGATTTTCCAAACGATTTGTTATTAATGTCATTAAATCACACCCAAGTCAAATTAGATCTCTCTCCTACTATGACTGATAGTTCTTAATCCGATTCGTATGGAACTATTCAATAAGGCGGTAGCTTATTAACTCAGTTTTTTTCTTATTGGACCTGGACTCGGGGGATGACTCCTAGTCATGCAAAGCATTGTGTTGGAACTAGGAAAATAGGTTATAAGAGAGAGGAAAGAGGAAGTAGTGTTTATGGATATTCGATTTGAAGTTTGTTCCACATACGGACAGTACTGCTAAAGAACGAATTTTCCTTATAGTTTGCTGTGCGGTTCACTGACTTATCGACCACAAAGGGACATGTTCTTGATGGAAAAACCTGTATAACGCAAAAATCTGCGGGTATCAGGCACAAGTTCCTATATTCTCCAGTAGTGCGCCAAGACAATGATCATTGTTTTAGCTGCTGTCCTTATTCTTGAAACAACCTGCTGACAACTTAATGTCTCTTATGTACTTTGGTTGTTTATAGTTTTAATAATTTCCAGACGGGAATATGATAAAAGTATTTGACACCAGAGTACATATATACGGATGGTTCATAGATAATACGTGGTAAGGACTCTAGAACGTTTTCCGATGAACTCTGGATAAAGACTACTTTCCGTCTTCCATATGAAGTATATCGGTGATCAGGCAAATCACTATACGACAGGAACATTATTGGGAGCATTGGCATCTTGTTGACTTCCAGGCGACACATCTCTCGAAATAGTTGGTTGTTTATAGCTTTAATAATTTCCAGACGGGAACATGATGAAAGTATTTGACACCAGAGTACATATATACGGATGGTTCATAGATAATACGTGGTAAGGACTCTAGAACGTTTTCCGATGAACTCTGGATAAAGACTTTCCGTCTTCCATATAAACTATATCGGTGATCAGGGAGCATTATTGGGAGCGTTGGCATCTTTGTTGACATACAGGCGGTACTTCTTTCACTCAAATCGAACACTACTTCTTCTGATTAAGTCAGCCAGTTTCAGTAAGAGTTTTACAAGCTGGACCGTCTATCTGACATTGGCATCATTTGTGTTTCAGCGCATAGATATCTCACATGCGAAATTTGTCTTAATACCGCTTGACCTACTATAATTATAATTGGAATCTTCAGATACTATTTAAGAGTAATTCATTGAAAAAATCCTTAATAGAGACCAAAAGGAAATTTTGAGGCTAATGGCAGTGTTAATAGCACATTGGAAGATCGGTGACCTTATGGTTGCATCTAGTTCTCACTTACGCTAGCATCTAACCCTATTTAAAGGGTTAAGAAGAGTAAAGTTCTTTTTTGGAAAGAGATGTGTAAAACAGAGCATCAGGTTTAGCCTCGTAGCATTTGATATATTCCGTGAAACTAAATTTTGAGTTCTTTTTGTATTCTATCCAAAAAAATTAAAAAAACTTTTCAAACTTTTTTTTTCTGTTTTTATGATTTATTTATGTATATTTTATAATTAATATACGTGGAATATGCCTTATTCTGTTTTTTTTTTGTAATTTTTGTTTTTTTTTATACGATTTTAATTTGTATTTATTTTCTTTTACGTTTTAAATCTAATATATGCTTTTTGTTGGTTTTATTATATGTTTTTTCCAGTGTATAAGCTAAAATATATGTAGTAGTATATATATTGGCTTAAAATATTTAATAATATTACATGTATTATTACTTTCTAAATATAAAGTAATATTTTGTTGCTTTTTTTATTAAGTATAATTATAAATTACTTTTGTTTTCTTAATATTTTTGTGTAATTTATTATTATTATTATTTATTTAAATTTTCCTCAAAATTTGTATTTAATGCAGCACAATAATTTATTTTTGCATTAAGGCACTGAAGCAAGAATTTTGTGCAAATTAAAAACACAGGACAAGAAAACCAAAATCAAAAATTGGAATTATAATAAAATGATTAAACATAAATTAAAATTATGTAATTGAAGTATTTTTTTTTTGTATTTTTTGTTTGTAGTTTTGATCCCAGCAACAAAATTTTGCTTTATTTTGTATAAATTTACAACTAAAAACTAAGTTAAATATACACAAAAATTTATAGATAATACACAATTACAATTATAATCACAAAAAAATTATATGTTTGTTGTTTGTCTCTAATAAAACTAAATAAAATATACAATTACAATTTAGGGAAATAGACACATACATACTTATTAAATTATATTTAATTTTAAAAACTACTAAGGTAGCGAAAATAAAGTTGAACAAAACCACAGACTTATTGAGTTAACTTAAAGTTAGTTTTTATACTATTACATTTTTATTTGCCGCAAATAAATTTTTAAGTATTTCATACATACATTTAAGTGGAAAATAACTATTTACAGTGAATTAAAAAACTGAAAAGGCAGCCACTGAATCTCAAACTATTGCATCTGAAAATGCAATAATGGCGGAGTTTAGTATTAAATGCAAATGGCAGTCAACATTTGCAAAAATACATAACAAAAAACAATGGCGAAGTTTAGTGTTTGATGCAAATTGTCGCAGCTTTTTTTGCAATCCAACAACAAAATATACATTGCAAGGTATATTGTTCCCTTTCTCTCTTTTCAATATGGCGACATTAAAATAATGCAGAAAGTGAAAGAAAATAAACAAAGAAAACAATTGCTTATTTGTCATTGCAACATTCAAAAGGCTTGTATTTAATCTTATTCCCCTTTTCATTATGGCGACATCAAAATAATAGAGAAAGTGAAAGAAAAACAATTGTTTGTTTGTCATTGCAACATTCAAAATGGTTTAGCTTTTTGCAATGTTTATTACTCTCATTCTCTCTTTTCAATATGGCGACATTAATATAATGGAGAAAGTGAAAGAAAATAAACAAAGAAAAACAATTGTTTGTTGAGATGTTGCCATATTTTTGTTGTATTTTGTGTGGCAAACATTGTTTTAGAAAAGAACTACATTTGCAAGCTTTGGTAAATAATAAAATTTTGCATTTGTTGTTAAACTATTCACACTACTAAATCAATCAATTTTCACTGTAAATATTATTTGTAATTATTATTTCAATTATTTTGTATCTTTCTATTTTTACTATAGGACGTATGTTGATGTATTAGATTTGTTTTCTGGTAAAAACTAATAAAATTTTATATATAAAAAAGAAAAGAAAACCAAATGTTTAAATTTAAATTGAGTACATTTGGAGAATCATACATTAGTTATTAAATAAACAATTAATTTCTTTCATTTATTTGCGTTTCATTTTTTTTTTTTTTTTTTTTGTAACGAACTACACCTTAAATATTTTGAAAATACGAAATAACTGCACTCCTTGTATTAATTAGTTTAAATTTTTTAAAAATCACAGAATATTTCTTGAAGAAATTTATTAAATAGCCATTTTTCAAAGTGTAGTTCCTAAACTAATTATGATATAGACAAATTTAAGGTATATATAATTGTTTTGTTTTTTTTGTTTTAATATTTTGTTGAACTTAATTAAATATTAATTTTGAATAGATTTTGTATTTTTTCTTTTGTTTGTTAAATTTAATTTTTTTCAAATTGAATAATTTGTTTGTTTCTTTTTCATCATATAATAATAACGACATTAAGAATTATGTATGTTTACTTACTCACATATAGAATACATTACATTGTATGTATAAGAGTAATTAGAAAATTAGTAGGGGTAGATTATTTTTTGTCAGTGTATATAGTTAAAGTGTATTGGATGATTTAGCTGGAAAAGGGAGTTTTACTGAATGATTTTTTTAAACTCTTTTTCAGCCTCTATAAAAACTATTCAAAGACATTTGTTTTTATAACTAATATTAAACAAATTACATTTTTTAAATACCGTTTTAATAAAAATTAATTGTTAAAAGTTAAACTGTACTACTTTAAACAAGTAATTTTTGTTAAAAAAAAGTTTTTATGGAATGTCATTAATTGAGCCTACTTATTAGTTAAACCTAGTTTAAACCTCAATTAATTTCTATTTGAGATGAATATTTTTGTGATGTTTCTCAAGAGAATAATAAAATTTGAATGGAATATAATTAAGATTTATCTTCTTATCAGTAAAACATAGTTTAAACTTGAACTTTAGTGCCTAAATTGAAATGTAATTAGGCATTATCTACTTATCAGTTAAACAAGTTTAGGCTTTTATAAGTTAAACATAGTTTAAACTTTAACTTTAGTTTTATATGTCCTCATTGTTTTGTGATCAAGCCTAGATCATGTATAGCCTACTTTTTAAAAGTAATTCAGTTTAATTATGGCCATTTTAGAAAAATTCAGCTCTGCTGTTGTCAAACAATTCATTGATTTTCACTGCAATTGAAAGTTGTTGCTTAAATTTTTATAATAAAGACAGGCCTAGATTTCGAAATGTTATTACTTGTTAAACATATTTAAATTCAACACGAATTCGATCTTTCAACAAATATAGAACTGAAAGTAATATTAGCCCTACTTTCTTATAGAAAGTTTCTATTTTTTTAAATAACAATTTTCGTTCGACATAAATTAATTGACAAAATTGGCATTATATCGCTTGCGCTTCACAAAGCATTCTCTTATTTTAAATACATAGAAGAAAATACTAGCAGTATGACAAATGGAGTGCATTCTCATCTGAAAAGAGGATTTGGTAATGTATTGTTTAAAAAAAGTATAAAAATGCCAACAAATTTAACGGTTCTTAAACTTAAATTAATTAAGGCTTAACTAACAGCTCAAAAACTAATCTAAAATAACATTTACAGTTCATAAACAACTAGTTAAAATAGTTTCGTAGTTTAGTATAAATAATACAAAATAACAGTTTAAAAATCTGTTGCCAGAAAATACAAAACAACCCTTTTATTACACAGGCTTCTACGAAAGTTGTTTTTTTATAAAACAAGAGAACACTGAATAAATTGTTAGTTTTTAATGGCTTGATAAGTTAAATTTAGTTGGGTTTAAATAAACAGCTTTTAAGCGAAGCTTAACTAGCCACATAAAATATAACAATAACAAGTTAATAGTCCTTGGGTTAAAAATATCAATTGAAAATCTAGACTATAATCAAAGTTTCGAAAGAATTAGTACTTAATTCAATGTTCAACATGAAATTAAGTTTGTTTCTATTGTATTAAAGAATAATGGAGAAAGTGAAAGAAAATAAACAAAGAAAAACAATTGTTTTTCCGAAAGTTGATTTCAACTATATCGACTCCGCCATCTATATATACTTTATGGACTGCGTCAGTAAGTAAACAGAATGACAAACATCTGCAAGATGAACTGAAATAATTATGTTATTAAGACGATTTAAAATTAGAAGAAAGTTTTTGGGCATGTTGTTAAGATTTTTATTGAAAATAACTAAATAATTGAGGGGCCAAAATTTTTTAAACGATATGAATTTATATAGCAAAAACTATTTTCAAATATTTGTATGAAAACCATACAGAAAATATACATAGAGCGGAAACTAGAAAAACTTAAACAAAAAAATTACTCAAAAATAGTTACACTCGTATGTGTTGTTTTCACGTAGTTTTTTTACTAATTACATTCTCACCACTTAGGTTTTTGACAACTGAATTAGGTCTTTGACAGAAGAGTTTCCGATCTATATGTATTTATCTATGACTGTGTATCTCTCTGAACAACACATGCACATTTTTGTTACTAACACATACTATTTAGAGTTAGGTACTTTTTCACTAACAGATGTTTAGAGCTAGGTACTGTTGGCAATGAGTAGGCCTAGTTGTATATATATACCTTGTTTAAAAACATATAATGTTCTAAGATTCAAGTTTTATGCAAAAAATTGGCAAACAATTAAACTATTTCAGTAGAACTTTAACGACCTTCTTTGTATTAAATATGGAATGACTAATATACTAAATACTTTTTTATATATATTTAATGGAATATGGAATGTCAATTTGGAATTTCAGCTAAATCAAAACAATACACATTTAAAAGAAAAGGCACACTTTTCCTCTTCAAGGTCAAATTTACTTAAAGACTGCTGCTTTATGTGACAAATGTTAAAATTGAACCCAATAGTTGGGAAAACTGTGCCTGTACTGTGTCACACTTAAATGTTATGTTTAAGTGGTTTTTGTAAAAACAGTAAATGTATGCAACACTGCAAAAACTCTGCAAAAGTGTTTGGCATCACTGTCAAGCATCTGCATTAGTGATGTCAACGCTAAATTTCTATTATTTTGCAGTGTTGCAAATGACTGCTTTACGCTCGTATCCCTTTGCTACTTATGATGAGAGTGAGTGCATAATTATAAAGTAGATAACATATAGAGAATATAATATAACATTAATTAAATAAATTAATTTACTAATTATTTTTTGTATTGTATTTTTTCTTTGTTGTTGAGTATATCAATATAATATACTTAAGTATTTTTTGTAGTTGTAAGTGTTTATTAAAGTGTATTTGTGTGTGTTTGTAAAACAAACATCATGGCAAAATATATAAAGTTTTTCCAAAAATTTTAGAGTTTAGACTGAGTTTAAACGCAAAAAATGAAAACCAAACTCTAAAACTTCAGCCTTAATAAAGAAAAGCTGTAAAATTCTTTTAATTTTATAGTTTTTTTTTTATAGATGTTATAGGACCTAAACCATATTTATAGCCCCATCTTTATCATATGTGGGTATTGAAATAATATCGCTTTTATTGTGGCGATTTTTTGCGCTATTTGCTAATTGTTTTTGTTTAAAGGAAGCATTATTAGAATCTCTTACTAGCTGGTTATGTGATGACTTCTTCTTACTAAACGTTGGCTGCCTGGGTTGCATGGTTGTTGCTGTTGTGGTGGTGGTGGCTGTTGATGATGAAACGGTTGGCAAATCATATGAGACATCTTCATCATCACCCGATTCAGCCTCACTAGATTCGGATGATTCCGAATCGGTTGTTGTTGTGGTTGTCGTCGTTGTTGTGGATAATTTAGAGCTGGTGTGATGATGATGGTGGTGGTGATGATGATTATGATGCTGCTGATTGCCTGTTACATTTGAATTATTAGCTGCTATTTTCATTTTTTGTAAGGCTTCTGGCATATCGGGATTACTTTCGAGTGTGGAATGTTGACTGGATGGTGAATGACTATATTCGGAAGTATTTTCTTCGTCTGATATAATGATTGCATTACGTTTTTGTATTGAGACTTTTTGTGAGATGGGTGTTTTGTAGCAACGTCGGGCTCGCATGCCACGTCCAATGGGTAGGCGGCCGATACTAAAAATAAAATTAAGAAAATATTTAGTCAGTAAAAATGCAGTGATACTTATAATGAATCGTCTTTATGATAAATGTAGTCGTGGTTTTTTTGTTTATAAAAGGTCATCCATTTGGGACTTCGGAACTTTTATTCAGTTTGTGCTATAATTTATTCAGTTTGTGCAAATGGTAAAATTGTTTTATCAAAATGGGTGCTCTGTTCGCGATTCGCTCATTTTACGATGAGGCGCATTTATGGACCTCACAACTAAATTTTGGGACGATACCAATCGACATGAGATCCACGAGTGCCCAAAAAAATCCGTGTTTGGTGTGGATTTTGGGCTGGCGGCGTCATCGGTCCATATTTCTTTGAGAACGTTGTTGGCTAGGCCAACACCGTCAACGACGAGAGCTATGGTTGATGATCACCAACCAAAGACATGCGGTTTCAACACGACTGTGTTGATTTATGTGCCAGAGTTATGGAAACTTGGACATTTCGGATGCGCGCCACCCATCGAAACCACGGAGGACATTTTCACGATGTTATATATAATGGCATTGATAGGGCTTTCAAACGAATACAAAATGTCGATGATATCTTACATACACTTCGGTTTATTTATCTTTAAAGATAGGAAGCGCTTAATGATGACCTTTAATTTCAGCATTTACAAAGCGATTTACCCGAACTTAAATAGCAACCCAATCAGGCAGATAAACTTATGTATCAATCACGTATGTAAGTTATCTTGGGGGACATAGCTGAAAAGTATAATAAACAAAAAACCTACCTTCGTCTCCTCAATGAGTAATTATAATCTGTATCCTCGCCCTCCTCGTCGGACCAGCTGTCCTCGCATATATCCTCATTCGATTCCAAACCATTGGCATTTAAAACATTTCCCACCAAATCGCTGCCACCACCACTCACTTGCTGGCGCATTGAACTCCGGTGTAGACTAGAACAACGCGATAAGCGAGGAGTACGTAAATCGACCGCATCATCTGTAGTGTCGCGACCCGCCAAACATTCCGAATTGCCATTTTCTGTACTGACCACGGAATTGTGTAAGACCGTTGTGGTGGTGGAGTGGGAGCATGTTTGATTTTGATTGTTGGACGCGGTGGTAGTGATGTTAGTGTTTGTGTTGTTGGTGGTGATGCTATTACTATTACTGTTGTTGCTGTTGTTCGATGTTATGGTCGTTGAGTGCATGGACAGACGATTCTCATTGATGAGTTCAATAACTTTACGGCCCAGCCGTTCGAGATTTTCATTGTCACTACAACAACCGGTTATGTCGAGACGTTCATTGCTATTCATGACATCATCGAGCAACTGATCGGGACTAGAGCAGGCATCTTGAAATGTTAGATCGCTAGTGGTTAATGAGTTGCCATTGGGGCTTGTGGGCGTCATGGTCATGGGCGATGTACTATATTGCATTTGATTTTGCAGTCGTTGTTCCATCAGCTGTTGCGCCGTTTGAGGCTCAGCCACTTGTTGTCTGGCGTTTCGTTGTACTGTCTGCGGTACATCAATGGGTTGTGATGTGACGGTATGTTGTTGTGGGCAGTGATGTTCCAGAACCATTGAGATGTCACGCGATGGACAACCTGCACTTGGACTTATGTCCGTTTCACTAACATCCATGGCATCCGTTTGAGTCTCAGTGTCAACCAGTTTGACTTTACGATTTTCCGGTTCACTTTGATAGCGTCGATCCCGACAGGGACTGTATTTTGGGGTGGCGGCAAATGTACCGGAGCCAACTCTTCGATGTCTGGATTTTTTAGCTTTTTGTGAGGTGACACAATAGGATTTGGGTTGAGACGATGAACTATCTAATTGAGCATAGAGTGTACATTTGACGGGACTCTGGAAGTGTTGGAAAAGTAATACAGTTAATCAGTTTAAGTGTAATTTAAGGAGTTAGGGAGTGTAGGTGTATCAAAATACCTCTGGTGTAGTTTCAGGATCTGGTGTGGCTGAAGACTGTTGTTGAGTTTGCTGTTGCTGCTGGTGTGTTGATGTAGATGCTGTTATCATCAAGGGAGGGCCATTGAGTCTTCGTCGATAATACTGCATTTTACGTAAAGTAGTGCCAAAACGTCGAGAGGGTTTATAGCCGGGTAATTTTTTCTCTCGCCTAAAAATAGAATAAACAGACAAATTAATAAATGGTCTGACAGATATTTTCAAAGAAATCGGTAAAATTTCAGAATAATTTTTAACTGATCTTTTCAATATTTAAATACCACAAAAGCCAAATTAATCAGTATAAATTTATTTTCATAACACTGGTTTTAAATTAAATTTACTTTTAATTTAAATTAAGTTTTACTAACCTCCACTGATTAATGAGGCCTAAGGTAAGGTATTTACAAGTTAAGCTGACTTTAATGATCCTTAACTTGGAAGTTTTCTTTCCATAACAAAGACTTAATACTTTTAAATATCTCACTCTTTCGATTTCTCCTGCTAAATTGTCTAGCTACTTACTCTGCTATCTCTTTTTCCTTTTCCTGCAATTGTGACATACATTCGCTCAACTCCAAATACAAACGATTCGTTTTCTCCAATTTATCCTCGTACACCATACGTATGTCCTGAGCATGTCGCCACTCTGCCGTACGCCGCCTTATCAAGTCCTGCTCAAACTTATGAATACTGGTGCCATTCTGGGTCATCTCTTTCATGTGAGATCTTACCTCTTCCTTCCACGAACGTTGCGTTTCGAAATATTGTTTTTCGGTTTTGCGCAACAGCTCGGGACCGGCAATTTCTAAATGCGATAAAATTTGTCTAAACGAGGGACGGTTACGGGGTTTGGTATTCCAACATAACTTCACCAACAGCTTAAAGCCATCTGGGCAACTGGAGGGTATGGGCAGTTTCAGGGAATTATTACCCACACCCCAAATAATGGCCGATGAATCAACATCTTTGTAGGGTATTTCACAGGTTAACATTTCCCAAAGCACCACGCCATAAGACCAAATGTCTACCTTCTCTGAGCACGGCTCATTGCGTATAACTTCGGGGGCCATCCAGGCCACGGTGCCGGCAAAACTCATTTTCGTACTAATCTCATTCCATTCGCGGCTGGTGCCAAAATCACTTATTTTAACAATTTCATTTGTACTTATAAGAATGCTTTAAAGGATAAATATGCATATAATTAATTAAACAATTAAATTTAATAGATATACACAATTGTACTTACTTAGGGCTCTTTAAATCTCGATGTATTATTTTATGAGAATGAAGATATTGCATGCCCACTGCTATTTGTTTCGACCAGGAAACTAGGCGGGACGGCAACATGACTTCTTCTTCCTTGAGTATATTTTGTAATGGACCATAAGGACAAAATTCCATAATAATACAAAATACTGGCGATTGTGTGCAAACACCTCTGTTAAATTGTAAAAGATAGACAATAATAAATTATATAAATCTTATATTAAATAGAAAAGAACTCACTTAAATTTTATTATATTCTCATGATCTAATTTTCTTAAATGCTTGATATCCGTCTCTTTGACATCTTTCACTTTCTTAACTGCCACAATTTCGTTCTTCAATTTACCACTAAACACCGCCCCCTGAGCTCCACTGCCCAGCCACTCCAAGTCGGTGATGTGTTCAAATGGTATTTCCCAATCTTCGGCTTTTTGATGTTTAATTTCTATAACACCGGCTTTGCCTATGAACGACAATACAGGTTTCATACAACCGAGCAGACCGTACATCCAGCCGATCGGCTTATCGGGATGTCCGAATGTGCCACTATTCGGTGGCCATCTGTGTTGGCAGGTATTTTCAGCACTACTGTCACTGCAATCGACTACGACGTTTGTGTGGGGCTGGTGTTGATGCTGATGTGTGATTTCGGGCTTATAGGGCAGATCTGTGGGACCTCCAAGACCTAGGTGACCGAGCTCATCCTGGATACAGGCAATACTGGAAATGGCAAGGAAAATAAAAAGTTTAGTGTGTGTTTTATTAGACTAGAATATAATAAAATTCTTATTTTTATAGAATAAAGATTATTTTTAACAGATAAGGTGATATTTTGTTTTTATATTTAAATTATGTTTTAATTTGATCATGAGTTTAACAAACTTCTAGTGAAACTGCTTTAAACTACTTCAATAAACAGATAAGGCAATAATTTAGAGATTTTAAAATTAAAGTCCTATTTTAAATCTCCATTATATAGATATAATACTGATGTTCGAGCTATTACTTTTGTCATTTATTAAAATAGTTGTTGTTGCTTGGAAAAAACTTTCGGTTGATAGAGCTGTCGCTGAGACTAGGGTCGTTACGGAGCGTATATCCAATTGCCGTGGGAAATAGTTAAGGATAATGCTAGTTCCTTAATGCCGATTATAGGAAAGAAAGACAATACATCCGGGGAGCCTGTTGATAAAGCCATATACGGAGCATTACCGATTATAAGCCTTTGTGTAGCGAAATTAAGGTGATGGCTTTGAATATTTCTGATTTATATTGAGCTTTCTCAGATTTCTCTATATATTACAAATACTATTACTGGTCTAT
Organism: Calliphora vomitoria; assembly: GCA_942486065.2. Classification (NCBI taxonomy): domain Eukaryota; kingdom Metazoa; phylum Arthropoda; class Insecta; order Diptera; family Calliphoridae; genus Calliphora; species Calliphora vomitoria. The sequence goes on from OW818031.2 coordinate 109,271,625, forward strand.
TACTGGTTATCAATTGCATAGTTCGTTTCTCGTTAAAAGATTGCCAAATTAACTTGACCATCCTAAGTTGCGCCAACTATTCTCATCCTTTGTAAGAAAGTGTCGGAAGATAATACTCTTAGTAGTCCCAGTGGAATTGCTACTGAAACGGCATTGGAGATAACCAAAGCCGATCCCATTCTAGCTAAATCGTCTTCCTGTTCATTGCCATAGTTGTCTCTGTGCGCAGGGACCCAAACTAAAGTAATGTCAGACAAAGCATTTTCGCATTGCCTGACTAATGAAGATGAAGTTGTATAGGCATTCAATGAGTGCCGCCTGACACCACTCACTACTGGAGGGAACTAAGACCTTAAACACTCTATCAAAATCTGTGTATGAAGTTATATAGTTGGAGGATTGGCATACAATCGAAGGCAGTATTCACAGAAACTCCGCGTGGCCATATGTTCTCGATCTCCAACATCCAGATGCGTTAAGCCTTGCTGCGGATCAGGCAGATGTGTAAGACCTATGCAAAGACCTAATGGAACAAGGTGCTGTATAGTATTCAGTGCCTCTGAAAGACTTTTTCTTAGTGCGCCAGTTATGCCAATGCAAGCTGATCTCTTGACTGTATATAGTTGGTCTACGACATAGTTTTTTCTAGTTGCAGTCTCACCATACACGATATCCATAAGTAAAAATTAGACGTACTAATTCCCCATTTTTTACCAAATATTTTACGAAAGGTGCAATTGGCCACCGTTTCCCTGTTATGTATTAAGTGTTGAGTATTCAGTTTCCATGATAGTTTAGAATCCAGAATGATATTCGCAGTTTTTCATCCGCGGATGTCTGCAGACAGGAATCTTGATCTATGTCGTGAAAAGTACAAGTTATGTTTAGCTTAGATTTACCCCAAAACCACTTTCTGTGGCCCAATTGTATTTATTATTGTTATTGCATCGCTATGCCAAATTGTTGGTGCTTCAGCTCAGAGAACTTTGTATTGACAACAAATGTCGCATTTCAGCTTAATCGTGGGTCTTTATATAGTCGCATTTTACTTAGTCGTCTATTAGATTCAACCATGGGTCTTTATAAAGTCGCGTTTTAGCTTCAACTGTGGGTGTTTATATAGTCGCATTTTCGCTTCAATCGTGCTTCTTTATATCGTTGTCTTTTAGGTTCTTTATAAAGTCGCGTTTTACCTTCAATCGTGGGTCTTTATATATTCGTATTTTAGCTTCAGCCGTGGGTATTTATAAAGTATTTTTTTAGCTTCAATCGTGGGTCTTTATATAGACGCGTTTTAACTTCGATCGTGGATCTTTATATAGTCGCGTTTTAGCTTCTATCGTGGGTCTTTATATTCGTATTTTCGCTTCAATCGTGGTTCTTTATATCGTCCCATTTTAGCTTCTATCGTTGGTGTTTATATAGTCGCATTTTAGCTTCTATCGTGATTCTTTATTTAGTCGTCTTTTAGATTCAACCGTGGGTCTTTATAAATTCGCGTTTTAGCTTCTATCGTGGGTGTTTATATAGTTGCATTTTAGCTTCTATCGTGGTTCTTTATTTAGTCGTCTTTTAGATTCAACCGTGGTTCTTCATATCGCCCCATTTTAGCTTCTATCGTGGGTGTTTATATAGTCGCATTTTAGTTTCAATCGTGGTTCTTTATATCGTCCCATTTTAGCTTCTATTGTGGGTGTTTATATAGTCGCATTTTAGCTTCAATCGTGGTTCTTTATGTCGTCCAATTTTAGCTTCAATCGTGGGTGTTTTTATAGTCGCATTTTAGCTTCAATCTTCAGTCTTTTAGCTTCAATCGTGGTTCTTTATATCGTCCCATTTTAGCTTCTATCGTGGGTGTTTATATAGTCGCATTTTAGCTTCTATCGTGGGTGTTTATTAGTCGCATTTTAGCTTCAATAATGGTTCTTTATATCGTCGCATTTTAGCTTCAATCGTGGTTCTTTATATCGTTCCATTTTAGCTTCTATCGTGGGTGTTTATTAGTCGCATTTTAGCTTCAATCATGGTTCTTTATATCGTCGTCTTTTATCTTCAATCGTGGTTCTTTATATCGTCCCAGATTAGCTTCCATCGTGGGTGTAGTCGCATTTTAGCTTCAATCGTGGTTCTTTATGTCGTCCCATTTTTGCTTCTATCGTGGGTGTTTATATAGTCGCATTTTAGCTTCTATCGTGGGTGTTTATTAGTCGTATTTTAGCTTCCATCATGGTTCTTTATATCGTCGTCTTTTAGCTTCAGTCGTGGTTCTTTATAACGTCCCATTTTAGCTTCTATCGTGGAAGTTTATATATAGTCGTATTTTAGTTTCAATCGTGGTTCTTTATATCGTCCCATTTTAGCTTCTATCGTGGGTGTTTATATAGTCGCATTTTAGCTTCTATCGTGGGTGTTTATTAGTCGTATTTTAGCTTCCATCATGGTTCTTTATATCGTCGTCTTTTAGCTTCAGTCGTGGTTCTTTATAACGTCCCATTTTAGCTTCTATCGTGGATGTTTATATAGTCGCATTTTAGCTTCAATCATGGTTCTTTATACCGTCGTTCTTTAGTTTCAATCGTGGTTCTTTATATCGTCCCATTTTAGCTTCTATCGTGGGTGTTTATATAGTCGCATTTTAGCTTCTATCGTGGGTGTTTATTAGTCGTATTTTAGCTTCCATCATGGTTCTTTATATCGTCGTCTTTTAGCTTCAGTCGTGGTTCTTTATAACGTCCCATTTTAGCTTCTATCGTGGATGTTTATATAGTCGCATTTTAGCTTCAATCATGGTTCTTTATACCGTCGTCCTTTAGTTCAATCGTGGTTCTTTATATCGTCCCAATTTAGCTTCTATCGTGGGTGTTTATATAGTCGCATTTTAGCTTCAATCGTGGTTCTTTATGTCTTCCCATTTTAGCTTCTATCGTGGGTGTTTATATAGTCGCATTTTAGCTTCAATCGTGGTTCTTTATGTCGTCCCATTTTAGCTTCTATCGTGGTTCTTTATATCGTCCCATTTTAGCTTCAATCGTGGTTCTTTATATCGTCGTCTTTTAGCTTCAATCGTGGTTCTTTATATCGTCCCATTTTAGCTTCTATCGTGGGTGTTTATATAGTCGCATTTTAGCTTCAATCGTGGTTCTTTATATCGTCCCATTTTAGCTTCTATCGTGGTTCTTTATATCGTCCCATTTTAGCTTCTATCGTGGGTGTTTATTAGTCGCATTTTAGCTTCAATCATGGTTCTTTATATCGTCGTCTTTTAGCTTCAATCGTGGTTCTTTATATCGTCCCATTTTAGCTTCAATCGTGGTTCTTTATATCGTCCCATTTTAACTTCAATCGTGGGTGTTTATATAGTCGCATTTTAGCTTCAATCTTGGTTCTTTATATCGTCGTTCTTTATTTAGTCGTCATTTAGCTTCTATCGTGGTTCTTTATATCGTCGTTCTTTATTTAGTCGTATTTTAGCTTCTATCGTGGTTCTTTATTTACTCGTCTTTTAGATTCAACCGTGAGTCTTTATAAAGTCGCGTTTTAGCTTCAACTGTGGGTCTTTATAAAGTCGCGTTTTAGCTTCAGTCGTTGGTCTTTTTTTAGCTTTAATCGTGGGTCTTTATATAGTCGCGTTTTAGCTTCAATCGTGGGTCTTTATATAGTCGCGTTTTAGCTTCAATTGTGGTTCTTTATATAGTCTCATTTTAGTTTCAATCGTGGGTCTTTATATTGTCGCGTTTTAATTTCAATCGTGGGTGTTTATATAGCGTTTTAACTTCAATCCTGGGTCTTTATATAGTCATCTTGAAGTAATCCTTAAATTGCTAGTTTAAGCTATGTTTAACTGATTAATAAGAAAAACTAGCAGTTACACAAAAAATAATTGAGAATATTTAAACTTTGTGCATAAAAAAAATCTATAAATAAATAAATTATTTTTTGTTTGCCTTTATCTTTGGTTTGTATACTCAAACACGTGCATTAAATACACTCGTTTTTAGTTATCGCTCTCACTCTCTCTGCAATAAATTAAATAAAACAGGAAATTTGTATACAATAAAATGCAAGGTTAACTTGGAAATAATAATAACTGTTAAATAAAACAATGTTTATTTTTTCTTTGCATAAAATTAATTAAGAATATTCCAGTGTTAGATTACGTTAAAACGTGCATTTCTATTGTAATAGATAGTTAAGCAAATGTGACGTAGGAACGTTTATACATTTTAGCTAAACTATAGATAGATATTGGTAGAATTTTAAATTCAATTATTTATTAATACTGTTCTATGTTGTGAATTCAGGGGGGTATGGAAGTAAACCACTAGAAAAATTAAATGTGGAAGGAATTTGGCAAAATTGGAGGTATTTTTTAAGTTTTGGACCTTTTGAATTGAATAAAATAATAATTTTTTTGAATGTTTAATTATAAAGTCAATTAGTTTTAACATTTTCCAATATTTTATTTACTTTTTGGTATCGAAAACTTCCAAAACTAATAAAAATACCAATAAATTATATATTTTATTATATATTCAAGTGAAAGGTGGTAAAATATTTAGCTTTTTCAGAACAACCTTAAAAATTAAGAAATCTACTTCAAAAGTTATTTTGTAACAGCCTAAATGAATACTCCTTTTACAAATTTTCAATCCTCCTCTTCTTAATTCCATTTGAAAATGGTGTACACTATACTGTTATCTAAAACGGAATAAAAATCAAGAAGAAACTCACAAAAAGACAAGGTATATTTTTAAAAATAGAACTAAATATTTAGCAAAATGGTGTAATTTATTTATTTTTAAAACGTCAATAAATATAAAAACAATCAACCAAATAAACAATGACCAAATAAGCGTAAGAAATGTATGTGAACTTTATTCTTTTCAGAAATCATTCAACCTTAGAATTCAAAAGCAGACAAATGTATTTTTATTTTGATTTTGTTTTTGCAAACCCTCAGGTGATTTAAATTTTCACCTGGCAATATTCTCACATACATATGTACACTCAAAATAAACACAATAAAACAAAAACAATAGCAATAATATGGAACAGAAAACAAAATGTTATCTTATCTTAAAACATGAAGCTTGTTCACTTCCCTTGCAAAAATTCCCTATAAAGATTAAAAAAAAGAGAGCTAGATAATACTGTCATTCACACATACATTAAAATAGTCGCAAAGAGCGCAAACATTAAGAAAATATCATAGAGAGCCAACTGAATAAATATATTTTGACTATTTCTCCTTTTCAATGCGTGTGAGAATTTGAACATCAAATGACGTTAGTACATGGTTTTCAGTCAAGTTATTACTAATAAAATACAATGTGTAATCTTTTTTAGGAGCACTATGGTATGGGAGTTAATAAAATTGGGATATTTCATTCATCTAACAAAACTTACTCTTTCAAAATTATGTGAAACAAGCGATTTTGATGAATGAATCAATCTATGTTAATCCCACGGATTAGTTATATTAAAGTAACCTGTAAAAAGTACAATATATTAAACTAATGTCTTCATTTCCACAGTGGAGAGGTGTTAACACACCTTGCCGAAGTACTTTAGACCAATAAGTCTTATCATCATTTTTTTTACTCTGGAATGGATTATGGACTATTATCGACCTAAAGTATCGAGGCCTGTCCCTAAGAATATTAGGTCTATATCATCTTCGAATATTATATTCACAACTGTTAGAAGCAGGGATAAATTCCACAGATTTTAGTCTCTGTATATCAATAAGTCTTCTGGATCATTAAAGTGCTTTTGAAAAAGAGATTCTGGCAGCTAAGGAAGTTGGGTACTGGTTGGGTTCGAATGTCATCTCCACAACTGTTAGAAGAAAGGGAGTATTCCAGAGATCTTAATCTCTCTTAATCTCAAGAAGACTTTCGCATCACTGCAGTGCTTTCAATCAAGGAAGTTGGGTACAGGTTAGGTTCGAATATCATCTCCACAACTGTTAGAAGAAAGGGAGTATTACAGAGATCTTAATCTATCTTAATCATGGAAGTTGGGTTTGTTAGAAGGAGAAATCAATTCCACAGATCTTAGTATCTGAAGAAGAAAGATAGTATTCCAGAGATCTTAATCTCTCTTAATCTGAAGAAGACTTTCGCATCACTGCAGTGCTTTTAATCAAGGAAGTTGGTTACAATTTGGGGTTGAATATCGTCTCCACAACTGTTAGAGAAGGGAAGTATTCCAGAGATCTTAATCTCTCCTAATTTCAAGAAGACTTTCGCATCACTGCAATGCTTTCAATCATGGAAGTTGTGTACAGGTTGGGTTCGAATATCATCTCCACAACTGTTGGAAGGAGAGATCAATTCCACAGATTTTAGTCTCTGTATATCAAGAAGTCTTCTAAATCACTAAAGTGCTTTAGAATCATACATTCTGGCAGTTATGGAAGTTGGATACTGGTTAGTTTCGAATGTCATCTCCACAACTGTTAGAGAAGGGAAGTATTCCAGAGATCTTAACCTCTCCTAATCTCAAGAAGACTTTCGCATCACTGCAGTGCTTTCAATCAAGTCTCTGTATATCAAGAAGTCTTCTGAATCACTAAAGTGCTTTTCAATCAGAGATTCTGGTACTTAACTGTTAGAAAAAAGGGAGTATTCCAGACATCTTAATCTCTCTTAATCTCAAGAAGACTTTCGCATCACTGCAGTGCTTTGAATCAAGGAAGTTGGGTACAAGTTGGGTTTGAATATCGTCTCCACAACTGTTAGAGGCAGGGATGGATTCCACAGATTTTTGTCTCTGTATATCAAGAAGTCTTCTGGATCACTAAAATGCTTTTCAATCAGAGTTTCTGGCAGTTAAGGAAGTAGGGTACTGGTTGGGTTCGAATGTCATCTACACAACTTATAAAAGAAGGGGAGTATTCCAGGGGAGTATTACTGCATTGTTTTCAATCAAAGATTCTGCCAGTTATGGAAGTTGCGTAGTGGATAGATTCGAATATCGTCTCCACAACTGAACAATGGGTATTGTGACATCTCATCATATCTACATGAGATGATTAGCAGTTTCACATATGAATAATTTGGGTACCGGACAGATGGACTGGATGCAATTGTATGGGTTCTACTTGAGTGGACTAGGTTCCACTTTAGCTGCTGATATGGGATTGATTATCTAATGCTATTGGAAGTAGCATTAGATAGAAGTGAGTAAATTTGATAAATTTATATCTCACAGAAAGGATACTGAGTGAACAAAATCTACCTGCAACATGAAATGATCAATCCAGGGAAATAGATATTTTACAAAACCAGGCTATCCAGAAAGATCTATTCGGTAGAGTTCAACGAATTGTGAAAAATTACGCAAATAAGTTGTTTTTACCCCATAGTGCTCTAAAACAATGTTGTATTTTTATACCCTACACCACCATAGTGGGGAGGGTGTTTGTAACGCCCAAAAATATTATCCTTAATTTTTGAAATTTTAAAAGAAAAAAGTTGTTGCTCATTTACTTAGTGTAGGGTATTATATGTTCGGGCTTGACCGACAATACTTTCTTACTTGTTATTAATGCAAATATTTTCAAAATCTCTTTATCTCCACCTTTCTCTCTCTTTCTTTTCAGCCTTTGTTGGTACTCTTTGTGACGTTTTACTTTAACCGTAATATTTGTGTTTAACATGTTAATTAGTTTAACTAACCTTTTTTGCTGGTGTTTTTTTTATTTTGAGACCAGATGATAATTAATTTGTGTCAGGTATGTTGCTTCTTTTATGTAGATGTAAATTTTTAGGTGATTTTTGTCATTATTGTTATTAAAATTTGTTAAATTTGATTATTATGATTATTATTTATTTAACATATGCAAAATAGTCGAACAAAATAAAAAAGAATCGTAATATTTAATGTCGATAACATTTGCCAGTCTTTTTTTTTTTGTTTTCATTGTTCTGCGTTGAGTGCTCAGTTCTTTGGCCAAATCTAAACTCGTGTACCATAACACGACTGGTACGAAATGTTTTAAATAACAATGTTTTCATTTTTATATACATATTTTTTATTTTTTTTGTTAAAACAAATTCTAAAGCTGGGCTGGGATAATTAAGGCACGAGTAGGGGTTTAAAAATTAAAGACATGTTTAACTGTTAAGTATTTTAAAAAGAGAAGGATACATAGGGAATAGTTAAACTTGGTTTAACTTTAAAGATACATTTAGAATCTAGTTTTTCCTAATAGAGAATAACAAATTTAATGTTTACCTTTTTTCTGTATTCAAAATTTTATCCGGCGGCTCTATATTTCTACCAAAAAATGATATATAAAATACCATATTCAAGTGAAATCTCCAACTAGGGCTGATGTAATATTGCTAAATCTGCTGCACGTGATGTTTGTGGAATTAAAACCAACATATATATGTATATACGAAGTAATCTGATAACTCAGCAAGAAAGTTGTAGTTCTTTTTTAAAGGTATGTCTATGTCTGATGACGTTCAAGATAAACTTGCTTAGACCAGGTGATCGAATAAGTTATTTTTTGTTTTCTTTTACGTTAATATTAATTTGTTTATTTTTTTGCAAAAGCAAATAATTGTTGGCATTGTGTTGTAGTATGGGTAGTAAATGATTTTTAAATTCCTTAAATTCTTGGAATTTTTTTATGGCAGTGTTATATTTTCTGTTTAAGATAAGTTTGTTTCACTTTTCATTATGAATTTTTCATATATTTGTATAATTATTTTGTTTTAGTTGTATTTACTATAAAGATTCTATAAAATATTGAAAAAATATTTATTATTTGTTACAAATAGTAATTATTATTATTGCTTTTATTGTTGTCATAGAATTGCACGTAATTATGTTTTTTTATTATTTATTTTTCATTTTTTTCAGCATAAAGAGTCTCTTGATAATTCACGTATTTCCACTTATAGAAAACGAATAGTTTTTGTTATTTTCGAATACGTATTTGATACTACATACATATGTGTTATTAATGAATGACGTATGTGAATTTAAAGTTGAAAACCACTTGCAGGTTGAGTGATTTGTTAAGGAAAGTTGTTTATATTTATTTTCGAATACCCTACATCTCCAATGGCAACACAGTTTTTGCTCAAATTTCAATATCTTCTAACTCATAGGCAGCGTTATATCTAAAACCGACCTAATACTACATATAGCTTAATTGGATTATTTCAAAGCCCAGCTAATTTTTATGGAGTATTATAAAATTCTAGCAAACTAATAAATGATTTCATTTTAAAACGATTCAAACTGTCACAGTTAGGAAGCATGTACCGAACAAAGCTTCGTAAGTATTGGATGTATGACTTAAAAATGTGGGATTTACAATAGATGGTGTATCTTTTGAACGCAGTGTTTGTTTTTAATAACTTATATGTCATTTTAAGGGTACATATCTGTCATTTATTCCCACTTAGTTATTGAACATTATCGTGTAAAGAATAGTTTTTTTTTTTTTTTGCTTCGAAATGTCAAATTTTGTATCAACGAATCGTCATATGCGGCAAGTTTCGCTTTACTTCTTTAATTTGAAAAAAGGGCCGCTGAAGCACACCGATATCTCAGCATATCTAATGGTGAATGTGTTCCATCGGTTTCAACGTGAAGGAGATTGTTTGTTCGGTTCAGATTTTCACACACAAGACAGAGATCGCCCTGGCCAGCCAAACAAGTTTGAAGACCAAGAATTGGAGGCTTTAGATTGTTGTCAAACTCAACAAGAGCTTGCAAACTCAGTGGGAGGTACTGAAGCAGGAATTTAATTACATTTGCGAGCAGGAAGATGAATGGATCCATGTCCAAAGTGATTTTTGAACTCTATAAAAGAATTTGATAGGATGTTCAAATGAGAATGGAGGCAGTAACTTGTTATAAAATAAAATGTGGCGTAGGATCTGTAGAACTAGTTATTAATTATGGTTAAAGTACTCATCACGTCTTCCAGAGAAGGCTATTATCTATCAGGGAGACATACAAAGTTCTACGTGAACATAACTTAGTCAAACAGTGTAAGGGAGAGTTGTGCAGACTAGGACTTCAATCTGATATCAGAAACAGAGATTTCTATGGAAATGAGCCGGTGACGAGCTGAATGCAGAATGATTTGCTTTAAATGATACAGCATTTATAGCAATATCTCTTGGGACAATTGAAAACGATATCACAATCTTTAAAATACCAGGTTGCCGGGAATATGTGGCCTTTATACTATGTAAAACGCACTATACAACTCTTGAATAGAAACTGGAAGGACATTTTGAGGTTAATTACAGAGTTAACGGGTCATTATGTAACCAAACGTGGACATTTGCAGCTGCTGGGGCCGCGGAAAGGTAGTAGTTTTCTTTCTCTGTGAATGCTCCACTCTTCATGTTAAGACATACATTTCTGAGCGAACAAATGCTGAATGATCTATCTGAGGCTATCCAGGGAGAGCTATTCGTCAAAGAGCATTGCAATAATCAGTTTTGGAAAACCATTTGTGGATGTCGACGATTTATGGTAAACGATTATAAAACTATGTGGAATATAATCAGTTGTTTCTCAGGGAATAGGTAACATGAGATTGAAATTTGAGAAATATAGCATAAAGGGTAATTTTATATACTCCTAAATGGGCTTAAAAAAACTATGTAGAATATAATCAGTTGTTTCTCAGAGAATAAGTAACATGAGATTGAAATTTGAAAAATATAGCATAAGGGGTAATTTTGTATACACCTAAATGGGCTTAAAATATGTCCCATTATAACTATTCGGGGTTGTCATAGAATCCAATCATTGTTGGAATCGGTTTTGAAAACGACAAAAATGGTACATTTGTCTTATGAAATCTAATGTAATTTTTTTGTTTAATCAATAAAGAATTTAATTCTAGATCGAATATTAAACTGATAACTTTCGATTTCACAAGGCTAATGAACTTTTTCTGTGGTTTTCAAAACAGATTCCGACAATGATTGGATTCTATGACAAACCCGATTAAAGCTCTGATGAGTAGAAAATAAAACTGTATGATAGAACGTAAATCTTATGGATTAAGATGTTCAAAAGCTCTGAGCTTTGAGTAGTAGATTAAAAAACTGTGTTTCTAAGATCTAAATTTTATCAGGAAAGATGTTACAGAAATTCAAATCACATAAGTGGAACAAGATTGGTAAGATCTGAAGGGCTCATTAGGAGTAGATTAGTTGTTTTTCAGATAACAAGCGATCTGTGGCGTAATATATAACACTGCCAATGCAAAAATGTCCAAATTGTATTATTGAATTGACTTGAGTTTGTACTTTATTGGTAAGATCGAGGAAATATGAAGAGATGTCATGAAACAATTTGTTTTTTTTTTATTATTAAGCCAGGTTAATACTATTCTACCATATTCTTACTTACGATATAACTTTGTTATGTTTTAATGTTAATAGAGTGTTGCATGGCAACTCTACCATTTGTTTACAAAAAGTAAACGGTTTATATATCAGTTTCAAGTGAATGACGTTTGCAAGAAAAAGAAGCTAAAATGTGTAAAAAACAGCTGTGGTTAAAAATTAGAAACATTTTGATCTGATTTTGTATGGAATGGAAACGTTTATGTGAATTTTTTCACTACTTTACTTATTACAAGTAATTATAAATATAATTAACTAAAAACGCAAGAACTCAAATGTTCATATCTGAATGAGTTATCAATTTACCCTGAATGCCTAATTATAAAAACAAGAATAAATGAAAATTTAAAGAGTAATCGAAAACTCTCTCTAGATAACAAAACTAAACAACAACTAAAAATGTCATAGTGCAAAACAGCAGTGGTTTTTGGATGTGGAAAAATACTGAAATAATTGTCGTATGAAAATATTTTAATTCACGAGAAATTTAAAAATAATTATGGTGCAATAAATATACTTTACTTTTATCTCGTAAATATGCATAGATTTGCTTAAAGTTCTTATCTAATTCTAAAATTTAAACAATAAAGTATTTCAAATAGTTTTTAATAAAATTATTATTAATATTATCACACCACTAAATATGTAGGTTATAAATATGTATAGAATGCAGCATGACCACAAACTATCTATAAATTAGCATTAAGTGAACTTTAAAAATAAAATACAACTTTTCAAAAATATCCAATGCATGTATAGAAATACCTATCAGGTATTGAAATGAAAACATCTACTATTGGCATTTTTCTATACTAAAACAATCGCACAGAGATGAATGAGTTTATTTTTTTATGAGATGTTAAAAATACATACATATTATCAAACAATAGTATTTTTAAGATAAAAATCTTATACAAATTGCATTGCGACATACTTTCCATAAACAACATTTCTGAGTGTTTCATTGCTGGCAAAAAAAAAAAAAAAAAAAAAACCTTAAGGGTACTCGCGAGGGTGGTTTAGTTTTAATTTTTTGTGTTGTATCTGTGGTAATACAACGCTAAGTACGTACGTTTATTAACAACACATTATTTTGTGCGGTTTATTGGAGTATTTTGCTTAAAACTGTTTACACAAACCACACAGAAACAAACGTTCAAATTGTGACAAGCTAAAAAACGGAGAGGGAGATGAAATACAACCAACGCTTTACACACTTTGCAAACACATCTTTACTACCTCCGGAAAAAATAAGTTTAAAAACAATAGCAACAACAAACTTAATAGTAGACAGTAGAAATGCTGACAAAAACAAATCACACCAAAAAAAAGAAAAAAAAAAATAAAAATAAAAAATTTTTAAATTAAAACGTGTACCTAGTGTGAAAGAGAGAAATACCACTCAGAAAGAGAGAAATACCACACAGTGGGTCAAAATACTACATACAAATCAGTTCTGTGTAATTTTTTAATTAAAACTCCCGAGATAATATATCAGGCCTATAAGAAATAAAATTCTGGATACTACTGATCAACATCCTAATTTAAGGGTAAATCGGTAAACACTGTACTTCGTGATCTAGTGTCTACGTATTCCCCATGCAATATTCACAGTTATATTTTCTTGTTATTAAGGAAGATTTTAATAAAAGAAAATTCATTGCAGGAATACTCAAGCTAATCTAGGTGCATAAGTGAAATGAAAATCACTTAGTTTTCAAATAATTTTGAGAGTTTTTCATCGGAAATTTGGAAAATTGTTTTCCAGTGGTGCAGGGCTTAGTATCTGCGTGATTTGTAGGAAAAACTTGAGACTCAAACCACGAATAATATATTGCTGGTAGACTACTTCTGACATATGGATCACTTGGTCCATATTAATTTTGTATATAACGAGTTAGGCGACTAAGTAGTATAATTGAGCATGACAGGAGCACAAAGATCTACTCATCCATATCCATGAATAAGCTCTAAGAAAAAACAAAACGATCAACTCAACATTTGAAGAACTAGTCCCTAATTGCTCTCATATTCCTCATATAATCTTGAAAACATCAGAAATCACTATTTGATAACCTAATTTAATTGGGACAAGGAGATTATCATAGTTTTGCCAGTGAAAGAAAACTGAATGAAATTAAGGAATTGAGCTTTATATGCTAGGTACAAAGAAAGCGAATGGTACAGATAGATGGCCATATACTAATGGCCAGTCTAGTAGATAGAATATTATATAGAGAGTTTCTGTATCTCAACTAACAGCCCCATTGAAACTGTGTTGTGTAAATATTCAATGAAACTAAATTGTGGTTAATGGATATACATGCCGTATATGAAAATATATACAGCAGCATATGAAAATATATATCGCGGTCTTGATTCTATTTAAAGAATTAACATTCCTTTCAAAACAACAATTCTCTAAGACCTTAAGGAGACAGTTTTGTATACAAAAAAATGACCTAAGTCCCCTTTTACAATGCAGAAATTGAAAGGCAGACATTTTTCTTATTGTCTTTTGAACTAACCTAAACCTGTGTACTACACACTCTGCCTCATCAACCCCTCGCCAACAAACTTCGTCTGTCGGCCTTTCAATTTCCGCGTTGTAAAAGGGGATTAACGGGACATAATAAACTTAGATATTTCCTACAGAAATTACGACCTTGTACAGAATTAAGACCGAATCTAAAGAAATAGATCCACAATTATGAAATTTGTAAAGATATCAAGCTTTATGAGACTGCAGTATGAAATCAATCAATCCTCTGAAAAATAGCTCTTCTCTAATGTATAACAAAAAACAACGTGAACTCTCTAGCATCTTCTCAAAAAAATTAAATTGGAAGTTCTCTCTAAAAAAAAAGAAACGTAGGGAAGTTCCAACATGATAGTAGGAAGTCCCATTCCGTTCGGCAATATGTGTATTCAGTGTAAGAAGGAAACTTTCAAGTACCTTGATAATTTAAAAATCTTAGATTAGCTTCAATTGTATATCTTTATAAAGTCTAATATTAGTGTCTCTTCGTATTCAAGCAAGTGTATTCTTTTTGAAGACCTTTATGTAGTCTTCTTCTTCAATAGTAATTTTTATAAAGTCTTAAGTAGATTAGTTTTAATCGCAGTTCATTACGAAGTTTTAGATTAGCATCAATTGTAGGTCTTTTTAAAGTCTCAGATTAGTTTCAATCGTTGGTCTTTATAAAGTCTAATAATAGCTTCAATCGTAGATCTTAGATTAGATTCTCTTCTTACGGAGTAAATATCTTTTTTTTTGGTAGGTTATAGATTAGCTTCAATCTCAGGTTTTTTAAGTCTAAGATTAGCTTCAATCGTAGATCTTAGATTAGATTCTCTTTTTATGGAGTAAAAGTCTTTGTTCGTATTTTCGTAAGACTTTGATTGGTTTAATCACTGGTCTTTATAGTCTTAGATTAGCTTCAATCATAGGTCTTTATAAAGTCTAAGATTAGCTTCAATCGTAGATCTTAAATTAGATTCTCTTCTTATGGAGTAAATGTCTTCGTGGTACCTAAGTCTTAGATTAGCCTCAATCATAGGTCTTTATAAAGTCTAAGATTAGCTTCAATCGTAAATCTTAGATTAGATTCTCTTCTCATGGGTTCCTAAGTCTAAGATTAGCTTCAATAGTAGGTCTGTATATATTCTCAAATTAGCTTCAATCGTAGGTATTAGGTAGGTCTTTATGTATTCTTAAATCAGCTTTAATCATAGGTCTTTATAAAATGTTATTATTATATACATAATACAAAATCTAATGCAAAAACATTGGAGCATTTTTTCTTATAACAAGTATTCTCTAAAACACGTGGGATTTAAAATAAGCAAGATGTCAGTTGATTCATGATAACTTTTAAAACCTTTCCCGAAATATCAAGACAAAGTAATGATCATTCCTGGCATTTATAAAAATAACCTGGCATCTCTTAACATGAAAATGTTATTTTAAGTGGATTTTTATGAAGTGCTTGTGCGATCATGTTTGTTTATAAAAGCATTATTGTTCGCACAAACAACATCGTGTTATTGTTTATTGTCAGGCACTAATAAAGACAAAAATACAACACCAACAAAAACAAAAACTTGGCTTAAATATTATCTTGGTTTCTTAATAGCAAATGAAACAAACCAACAAATAAAAAAAAAGTACGAATACAAACCATAATATTCGGTAGTAATAACTCTACTACTACATAATCGTATTAATAACCATATTACTACAATGTTGTTGTGTTTAATGTTGTTTATTAACAACAACAACAAAAAAAGAGTAAAATCAAGTATAAAGTACACAAGAGAAGTTAAGAAGAAGAAGAAGAAGCAGTAGAAAAATAACAAAAACAAAATGACGTCAAGGTAAATAACATGTGTGAGTGTGTGGTAGGGGAGATTTTCGCATTCACCATAAATTAACAACTGTTACAATAACAACAAGCTCAGCAGCAGCAGCAGTTAGTTTATAAATAATAACGTCAATTCTATTCGTTTTTTTAAGATTTTAAAGTGTGTGATAATAACAATTATATATTTTTTTGTATATTTTTATTAATGTACTACCACGCATTTTAATTTTTACAATGTTTTTCACAATTTTTTAAAGCTTTAAGTTAAATTTTTTGCTTATCACTGTTGTTTTAAGTATATTGCTACTTTTTTTCATTTTGGGAGGACAAACACTTTAAAAATAACTTTTTTTTTTCATATTTGATAACAATTTCTTTTTGTTTCACTTTTTTTTAAAAAAAAACAATAAACGATATTGTACAACTTCGTAGGAAAAATAGAAAAAAGTCGAAAAAAAAACCAAACAAAAACAAAGTAACAATGCAAAATTATTAGCAAAAAAAAAAAAAAATAAATAACAATACAATATTGTATATGTGTGTTTGTACTCATTTATGGTTATTATTAAAAAATGATAATGAATTTGTTGTTTTTTTTTTTTTTTTTTATTTTATATCAATTTTGTCGTTAAGAAAACACCAACAATAACAACGAAAAAAAGTAATACGAGCTCTTGTTTTGTTTTGTATAATCGTTATTGTTGTATTCGTACCGTATCCGTACCACCGTTACCGATCTGCTGAGAATTTGCACGTCTACTAAATTATGTTTCTCCCAGATTGGTAGTTTGGAGGTCTTCGTCTCCCCACAAATTCCACATACATACACACATAAAATAACAATAATAATAAAGCAACAACAATAAAATTATGATTTGAGATGAGAGTTTTTATACGACTCGGTTGTTTGTACCTTCCAAAATAAAACAATAAAAACGAATGTTTGGCACAGTGTGGTTGAAGCCAGAGTCGGCGTTTATATTTTTGTGGTCACTGTGTATGAGTTTTTTTTACCCCATACGTGGTTTTTATACGCGTATTAAGGGTTACCATCAATTCTTTGGAATCAAGGGAGTTTCAAGTAGCAGTCAAGGGAAAAAGAAAAATTCTGGTTGAATTTTTAAATGAAATTTTCGAAATTAAGTCGAACTGCAGGTTAAATTTATATCGTTAATGGGGCTAAATATATTTATAATATACGACCATTAGCGATGTACAGGTCTATGTATGTGCGAGTGTCTGATAATGATATAGTCCTTGAGAAATTAGACTATATTAGGAATCAGTCATGTTAATCAGAATATCTTGCTATTGTGAGAGTTCAATTTATGTAAAGAGTTTTTAAGGTCGACAAGTTGTGTGTGTGTTATTAACGAAATTCTTCGTTAATACGTTAATGAAAGGCAAATATCAACGGAGTATGACATTGTTCAAATAGCATTCGATCCGAGAACTAAAGTGTTCATTGTTCTTGAAGTATAAATAAGCTTGAATTGAATCTATGGCTTGGATTATGTAGACATTGATAACATCGGTCAATTGCGGCTAATTGGTATAGACCTGCGACTTCAGAAAACACTACAAAAAAGTCTGACGGGATCAAACCGCAAGATCTTGGAGGCTAATTTTCGTTAAAGTTCTGGACAGTTTAATATATGTAAATGGTTTTCAAAGTAATTGGCATTGACCTGCGACTTCAGAAAACCCAACAAGAAAAAGTCTGGCGGGATCAAATCGCAAGATCTTGGAACAATCGTGCAAGCAATGGAATAAAACAAGCTTTGTGTAAGTAATTGGCATAGACCTGCTGTTTCATAAACCCCTACAAGGAAAAGCAAGATCTTGAAGACCAATTTTCCAAGAACTTGTAAATGGTTTTCAAAGATGTTGAAAACAAGCTTTGTGTGGGTATTGATGAAATTATACGTTTATTTGAAAGAAACTCTGCCGCTTAGATCCAGCTGAATTTAAGCGATGGCCTGGGTTATATTGACTTTGAGGACATCGGTCGATTGGCATAGACCAACGACTTCAGAAAACCCTACAAGAAAATGTCTAGCGGGCTCAAATCTCATGATCTTGTAAAACCATTCTCGTCACTCCAGTGACAGATAACCATACTCTCTAATCTGGATAGTTGCGCCATTCTGTCAGATAGTGAACGTCTATTTCCATATTTTTCAATTCGAACCAAACAAATTTGTCATAATTAATCAGTAGAGCTTTCCGTTATGGTGATGGTCTTGCTAGCGTCAATTTCGATGAAGGATTAATGGAAAACAAATCAGTTAGTGATAAGCCATAATTAATCAAGTATCCTGAAATCTTTCACTTGGGATCTTTCACTTCCTTATGGGAAGTTCAAATAACCTGACATTTAAATGGATGCCCAGAACTCCGATAATTATAATCATCTAATTCATCTCAAAGACAAAGACTATTTGAGATCATCAGAAACTAATCATAGGATTAGTTGTATGTCATTACTCTTCCCTCCACGATGACAATTTTCTATCATTTCTATCACTTGTTTTAACCTTGGTAACTCTGCAACGAGAGCATCATATTACCACTAAAATATGTTTGACGTATTGAGAAATCGAGAGTTTTTGAGACATGAATACTTTCAACCTTTTGTTATTAGTGTGTTTTTTTTTGTTTTACTTTTACGTTTTAATGCCAATAATAAAGCTGTTTTGGCCATGCGAATACGTAGATACATACTACCAAATAAAGTGAGTAAATTAATGTGAGTGAGTAGGTGAGTGAGCGAGTGAGCAAGTGTGAGAGCAAGCTGCGAGCTAATGAAGTGAACTAGCACTACTAAATACTAGAGGTAGGTGTTGTGGGAATATAAAAAATACATCGTCAATGCAAAAAACAACACTAATTATTGATTGTTATTTTTAGATGGCAACTGTCGCACAAGTTTGACTTGTTTGTTTCAACTAAACAAAATCTTATAAGGGGCAGGGGGCAAGGGAGAAAGAGAGAGAGGAAAAGGGGTTTGAAAAAATTATATTGAAAACAAATTTAATTGAGAGTAAATAAAAGGGAAACTACTAATAAATTTTGAATATGTATGTAAGTGTATGGGTAAGTGTTTAAAGAACAAGGAAATGAAGGTAAAAAACAACATAATTAATTGCAATGTTTATTAAAACGGGAACGTTCCTTTAATTTCATTGGAAAGGGTTTCTTATGGCAAATGAATTTCGGTTTGTTATTAGTATTATTTTAATAATTTTGCCATAAATTATATCTTTCCTGTGTTTATGTGCCATGGTTTATTTCATTCTCTTTAAAATTTATTACTTTTGATCACATGGCATAAAATTATACTGGTGACTTGTGAAATTCTAATGTTATTGTTGAGAAATTTGCTGCATATTTTCAAGCGCTATTTTTGTTAAGCTTTAAATGATCGACGAAATATTAATATCACTTGCAATATAATTACTTCAATTGTGAGTATTTTTAAAAACTTGGATTAAATCGTAGGCCTTTTTGAAGTCTTAGATTAGCTTTTGCTGTAGGTTTTTATGGTGTGTTCCTTCATAAAGTGTTAGATTAAAGTATTAGATTAGCTTCAATCCTACGTCTTCAGAAAATCAAATAGCTTCAATCATAGGTCTTTATAAATTCTTAGAAAAGCTTCAATTCCAGTTATTTTAATAGTCCTAGTTAGCTGGAATCCAAGGCCTCATCAAAGGCTTAGATTAGCTTCAAATGTAGGTCATTACAAAATCTCAGATTAGCTTCAATCCCTGATCTTTATAGATCAACGTAGGTTATTTTAAAGTCTTAGATTAGCTTCAATCGTAGGTCTTTATATTGTCTTAGATTAGCTTCAATCCTTGGTCTTTATAAAGTCTTAAATTAGCTTCAATCGTAGGTCTTTATAAAATCTTAAGATAGCTTCAATCGTACGTCTTTATACAGTCTTAGATTAGCTTCAATTGTAAGGGGTTTTTAAAGTCTTAGAGTTGCATATATCTTAGGACTTTATGTAGTCTTAGATTAGCTTCAATCATATATTTTTTTAAAGTTTTAGATTTGCTTGAATCTAGCCCCCATATTCATAAACAGTCTTTATATTGTTACGAATGTGCAATAGCGATTAGAATTTAACGGTCTGTAACTGCCTGCAGCATCCATAGCATGCGGTTATTAGCATTGTTTATAAGTGTGGCAACGCTGAGTGTTTGGGCTGCTAACATTGACATCGAGGGCTCTAGAATTTGAACATACGAGTTTTAACCGTTAAGAACAATCTAGACTACTCGAATGAAGATGGCGTTGTGTATAAATGGTGATTGCAGTTGCAGTAGTCAGTAGAGTTGATCATTGTCGCTGTTAGAGTTAACATCAACTGTCTTGTAATTGTATACTTGTACATTATAAAGTGTGTGTGTGTATTTCTACGAATTGATAGACGTGTATAGAGACACTGAGTGCCTATTTAATTCTGTTGTTGTTGTGCACTCTGAATAAATAAAGAGTTGTTACAATTTTGTACTACTAAAACTCCTTTTTATTTGCAATCAAAAGTATCCGGTTTATTTAAAGGAAATAAACACCGTTTTTAAAAGGTAAAAACGTAACGTAATGAAGTTAATATACTATATGAAGTTAATCTATATATATAAAAGTGAATGTGTGTCTGTATGTATGTATGTTTATTATTATTAGTTTGGGCTTTATAGACGGCTAAACGGCTGAACCGATTTGCTTGAAATTTTTACAGTATATTTATGTATGCCTGGAAGGAGCTATAGGCTACTTTTTGTTTTGAAATTTTAAGTGGGCGTGGTACCTCCCATACAAAGTTAATTTTAAAAATCAAATATTTAGGAAACTATAATAGCTATTGTTCTCAAATTTTGCATGAGCAATTCCACTGTTTGTTTAAATATTTGCGGCAAAAATGGGAGTAGTAGCCACAGAGGGCGTGGCACCTCCCATATGATGATAATTAAAAAAAATGTATATATGGGAAACAATAAGATATATGGTACGGTTATTCTACCATCAATATTAATATTTAGGACAAAAATGGGCGGACTATCAATAGTGGGCGTGGCACCTTCCATACATATGATGACAAATTATAAATAGGGAAAGATATATCATCCATCAATATTAATATTTAGGACAGAAATGCGCTGACTACCAACAATATTAAGTAAATGTTAAAATTTGTATACATTTGAAACCCTTATCTATATATATAAAAGTGAATGTGTGTCTGTATGTATGTATGTTTATTATTATTAGTTTGGGCTTTATAGACGGCTAAACGGCTGAACCGATTTGCTTGAAATTTTTACAGTATATTTATGTATGCCTGGAAGGAGCTATAGGCTACTTTTTGTTTTGAAATTTTAAGTGGGCGTGGTACCTCCCATACAAAGTTAATTTTAAAAATCAAATATTTAGGAAACTATAATAGCTATTGTTCTCAAATTTTGCATGAGCAATTCCACTGTTTGTTTAAATATTTGCGGCAAAAATGGGAGTAGTAGCCACAGAGGGCGTGGCACCTCCCATATGATGATAATTAAAAAAAATGTATATATGGGAAACAATAAGATATATGGTACGGTTATTCTACCATCAATATTAATATTTAGGACAAAAATGGGCGGACTATCAATAGTGGGCGTGGCACCTTCCATACATATGATGACAAATTATAAATAGGGAAAGATATATCATCCATCAATATTAATATTTAGGACAGAAATGCGCTGACTACCAACAATATTAAGTAAATGTTAAAATTTGTATACATTTGAAACCCTTATCTATATATAAAAGTGAATGTGTGTTTGTATGTATGTATGTATGTATGTATGTATGTATGTATGTATGTATGTATGTATGTATGTATGTATGTATGTATGTATGTATGTATGTATGTATGTATGAAATGTATAACATTTCCATCTAACTTCTGCAGCATGACGCAATCTATAGAAGAGTTAATAAATTGCGTTTTCCCCAATATCGGAAAAAATTTTAAAAACAAGCTATGGTTATGTGAACGCGCGTTACTGGCAGCCAAAAATATAGACGTTATCTCCATCAACAGCAACATTCTGAATACCATCGATGGTAATCTAAAAATTTATAAATCAATCGACACTGTTACAAATATTGAGGATGTCGTCAATTATCCAGTCGAATTTTTAAATTCGTTAGATTTACCGGGCTTTCCACCACATGACTTGCAGTTGAAAATTGGTGCTCCTATTATTTTACTAAGAAACATTGATCCACCACGACTTTGTAATGGCACTCGACTTATAGTAAAGAAATTAATGAACAATCTAATCGAGGCGACCATTATAACTGTAAAGTACAATGGATCAGATGTATTTCTGCCACGTATTCCGATGATAACTTCGGAAATGCCATTTGATTTTAAGCGATTGCAGTTTCCTATTCGCCTAGCATTTGCAATTACAATTAATAAAGCTCAAGGTCAGTATTTGCAAGTTTGTGGACTAAATCTAGAAAATACATGTTTTTCACATGGACAGCTTTATTTTACATGTTCGCGAGTGGAAAAACCCACAGACTTATATGTATATGCACCAGAAGAAAAAACCAAAAATATTGTATATCCTAAGTCATTAGAATAAAAAATAATTAATAAAAGTAATGTATATATCAAACATTAAATAAAAAATGTTTTTCTAAAAACTTCTATATTTAACATTAAGGTTATAAATAAGAAACAAATAATGTACTACTTATTAAAATAGAAACTAATTTTAGATAAACTAAATAAGTATATTGTAAATCATAAGATAATATAATAAGAATTAATTTAAAAGGAAAACTGTAGATCTAAATAACTTAATAAATATATTTGTTTAACTCTAAACTTTTTATTTCATTACGATACGGGTAGCGAAGCACACCGGGTTTTAGCTAGTATACTATATAGTCCAATTTTAGTTTCATTTGTAAATCTTAATGTCTTCAATTACTTGTCTATATATTCATCATAAAAACTTTTTTACCAAGTCTTGGGGAATTTTTTAAAGAAAAATTTCATATTACTACAAAAAAAAAAAAAAAACAAACAGTTAAAAATGATAAGACCCCCACTATCAGAATAATCAAATGGCAATTATATTTTAAACAAAATATCTGTCTAGTTTATCAAAAATGACGTCAATAATGAGTCATTAGTGTAAATATAAAAGAATGTTATCACAACATATCAAAAATTAAATTTTAAATACGAGAATATGAATATAAATTATATGGGAACTCACCTCCGTCGTATATTATCTGTTTGATCCTGATACAAATTTGGACTGCTGCCATGACGCTGATGTTTATACGATGCTAAGGCGATTTGTGATGCTAATTTTGAGGCGGTTACTAAATCTTCACGACTTTTGCTCAAACTCTCACTATAGGGATGCATGTTCCACATCGAGCCACCAAACCGAAACCCAAAAAGAATACCTAAATTTCTTTAGGTAATTTTTCTCATTTTTTTCGCGAAAAGTTCAAAGAAAATTGTTTAAAGAAATCTGTAAGTAAATATTAAATTAAATATTAATATAAAGAAACACTTGTTTAAATTAAAGCAATAAAATAAAAAAATAACAAACAACTAAACTTTGTGACTTATTTCATTAAATAAATCTAATGTTTTAGAATTAGAAAAATATAATTTTTGTTTTAGCAAATATTTGTTTTAAAGATTTTTAAATAAAAATGGCGTAAGTTTTCTTTTAGTTTTTTATTTTTATTTAAAGTTAATATATTATTGTATATTACTGCTTTTTGTTTCGTAGAGATAATGTTGAAGAAAAGCCTACATTTGGTAAATTTTGTGATAATCATTGGAAGGGTGTGTTTAGTATTATAGTACCTTTAATTTTGATACCTGTACCCCTGTTAAATGAAGGACCGGTAAGTTTTTAAAGTGTAATAGATAGAATGGAAAAAGCAAAGCAAATTTTCTAAATATCTTTTTTATCTAGGAATACCGTTGCATGTATCTGATTATGATCTGCTGTCTTTATTGGATTACTGAATGTATTCCTCTATATGTTACATCTTTAATGCCCATGTTTGCTTTACCCTTATTGGGAATTTTGGTAAGTTTGAAATGAAATTAATATAAACAATATAATATCGAATCAAAGGTTTGTGTCATTGTAATTTATTATCTTAACATCCAGCTCTTTCCGGACTCCGCAATTTTTTAAAGCAATCGTCATTCTTCAATAGTATCTGCATTACAGCAATTGTTTAAAACAGTCGAGGTTCTTTAATAGTCCCTGTATTAGAGCAGTTCTTTTAAACTCTCGTGGTTCTTTGATATTCCCGGTGTTAGGGCCTGTATAAGAGGAATTGTTTTGATCAATCAACGTTCTTTAATAGTCCTAGTTTTAGACCCTGTATAAGTTCCTGTACAAGAGGAATTGTTTGAAACAATAATGTCCCTGTATACGAGATTAAAGCAATCTTGGTTCCATAATAGTCCCTGTATAAGAGAATTGGTTAAAGCAAAAGTGTTTCTGTAATAGTCCCTATATAAATTCCAGTATAAGAGGATCGGTTTAAGCAATCGTTGTTCTATAATAGTCCCTGTATAACAGGATTGGTTTAAGCAATCGTGGTTCTATAATAGTCCCTCTATAAATTCCTGTATAAGAGCATTGGTTTAAGCAATCGTGGTTCTATTATAGTCCCCGTATAAGTTCCTTTATAAGAGGATTAGTTTAAGCAATCGTGGTTCTATAATAGTCTCCGTATACGTTCCAGTATAAGAGATTTGGTTTAAGTAATCGTGGTTCTATAATAGTCTCTGTATACGTTCCAGTATAAGAGATTTGGTTTAAGCAATCGTGGTTCTATAATAGTCCCTGAATAAGTTCCTTTATAAGAGGTTTGGTTTAAGCAAAAGTGGTTCTATAATTATCCCTGTATAAGTTCCTGTATAAGAGGATTGGTTTAAGCAATCGTGGTTCTATAATAGTCCCTCTATAAATTCCTGTATAAGAGCATTGGTTTAAGCAATCGTGGTTCTATAATAGCCCCTGTATAAGTTCCTTTATAAGAGGATTGGTTTAAGCAATCGTGGTTCTAATAGTCTCTGTATACGTTCCAGTATAAGAGATTTGGTTTAAGCAATCGTGGTTCAATAATAGTCTCTGTATACGTTCCAGTATAAGAGATTTGGTTTAAGTAATCGTGGTTCTATAATAGTCCCTGAATAAGTTCATTTATAAGACGATTGGTTTAAGCAATCGTGGTTCTATAATAGTCCCTGAATAAGTTCCTTTATAAGACGATTGGTTTAAGCAATCGTGGTTCTATAATAGTCCCTGAATAAGTTCCTTTATAAGAGGATTGGTTTAAGCAATCGTGGTTCAATAATAGTCTCTGTATACCTTCCAGTATAAGAGATTTGGTTTAAGCAATCGTGGTTCTATAATAGTCCCTGTATAAGTTCCTGTATAAGAGAATTGGTTTAAGCAATCGTGGTTCTATAATAGTCCCTGAATAAGTTCCTTTATAAGACGATTGGTTTAAGCAATCGTGGTTCTATAATAGCCCCTGAATACGTTCCAGTATAAGAGATTTGGTTTAAGCAATCGTTGTTCTATAATAGTCTCTGTATACGTTCCAGTATAAGAGATTGGGTCTAAGCAATCGTGGTTCCATAATAGTATCTGTATACGTTCCAGTATAAGAGGTTAAAACAATATAAGAGCTTAAAACAATCTTGGTTCTATAACAAGCTCTGTATAAGAGGATTGGTTGAAGCAATCTTGGTTCTATAACAGTCCATGTATAAGAGGTTAAAGAAATATTGGCTCTAAAATAGTCGCTGTATAAGAGGTTTAAGCATTATTGATTCTATAATAGTCCCGAAAGTACTCAAGTATATCGATCATTGCTTTTTATTATCTTACATTCTGCTATTTTAGGATTCAGAGACCACCTGTCAGCAGTATTTCAAAGACACCCTTGTCATGTTTCTGGGTGGTTTAATGGTTGCTTTAGCAGTGGAATATTGTAATCTCCACAAGAGATTGGCCTTGAGAACCATACTGATAGTGGGTTGCAGTCCTAGACGGTAAAATTAAATATATTAAATATATACATACATATTTATTTTCAAATACTTTAGTTTGCATTTCGGCTTAATATGTGTCACAAGTTTTATATCATTGTGGATTTCAAATGCTGCCTCAGCGGCCATGATGTGTCCTATAATAAAAGCAGTAATGGAGGAATTGGAAACGGTTTGTAAATATATAAATAAGGTCATTTAATTTGGTAAAGCAATTTAAATATTTCCATATAAATTAAAATTTTGTTTCAAAATTTATTTGGTATATAAAGGAAGTAGGAAGAAGTGAGTTACTAAATAGTTTATGAATATTGAAACCTGTTTTATTTCAGAACAATGTCATTGATGTATACATGGACGAAGAAGTTGAGCCTGCTGTTGAAGGCAAAAAACATCCCTCAAAAATTGCCATGGGATTCTATTTTGGCGTGGCCTATGCCTCAACTATAGGCGGTTGTGGTACTCTTATAGGCACCGGTACTAATTTGACCTTAAAGGGGATTTATGAAAAGTAATTATTTAAAGTAAAAGCTTAATACGTTTTGCAAAGAAAATCGTTCGAAATTATTAGTTTTTATATATTTTATAACTCCTCTGATATCTGAATTTCAACACTTTTCTAAATATGTTTTTTTTAATAGCCGCTTTCCCGAAGCCACCGACAAAATCGATTTTCCCTCATTTATAGCCTGGGCTTTGCCCATGGTAGTGGTGGATACTATACTTCTCTACATCTGCTTGCAAATAACTCATTTCGGTTTGTTTCGTCCCAAAAGCAAAGAAGGCGTAGAAGTAGCCAAAGGCACCTTGGCGGTTGATACTGTTAAGGCGGTAGTGTTGCAAAAATATGAGGAATTGGGTCCCATGACGGTGCATGAGTGGCAGGTGTTATGGTGGTTTATTTGCATGGTTGTATTGCTGTTTACCCGAGCCCCAGGTTTTATGCCCGGTTGGGGGGACTTTTTGAATGCAGTGTGAGTTTAAACCTAAGGAAATTGAAATAGTTTTGAAAAATCTTTAAAATTCTAGTTCCATAAGATCCTCCTGTCCGGTTATGTTTGTGGTTTTGGCTTTATTTATGTTTCCCATGACTTGCTTCTGCTGTAGCCATCTTAAATCGGAAGGTAAGTAAGTTCAGGTTTTATATATTGAACAAAAGCTTTCAAAGTTTTCTGTTTTTAGGACCCTATCCTACTGTGCGTGAAAAGGCCTTATTAGCCTGGGAATTTATAAATGCTAACACACCCTGGGGTTTGGTGTTTCTATTAGGTGAGTCCATTAAAAAACTTAAATATTAATTGGAAAATTAAAATACTATAAAACTATCTTACTTTGTTTATTTCCTCTAGGCGGCGGCTTTGCTTTGGCCGAGGGCAGCCAAAGTAGTGGCATGGCCATGCTACTAGGTCGTGCTATGACCTTTTTATTGGAATATCCCGCCTTAGCTGTGCAAATGGCTGCCATAGTGTTTGCCACAGTTTTAACAAACTTCAGCGCTAATGTACCTATTTGTAATATTTTAGTACCCATTTTACAGGAATTGGTAATAATTGTTTGAATTGTGGATGTTGGCGCTTTTACAGAAGACTTACAATTTTCTTTTAGGCTGTGGCTATTAAAATGAATCCCATAATGTTGGTATTTCCAGCTGGTATTGCCTGTAGCATGGCATTTCATTTGCCAGTGGGTACACCAGCAAATGCCATTATAGCTGGTTATGCTGGGATAAAATCGAAATATATGGTAAAGAGATTTTTATATTCTTGATAAACGAAAATAGTTTACATAATCATGGTTATTTAATAGTCCCTGTATATGAGGAACGGTTTAAAATAATCATGGTTCTTAATAGTCTATGTATAATCCCTGTATAAGAGTTTAAAACAATCGTGGTTCTTTAATAGTCCCTGTATAAGAGTTTAAAACAATCGTGGTTCTTTAGTAGTCCCTGTATAAGAGTTTAAACAATCGTGGTTCTTTAATAGTCTCTGTATAAGAGTGTAAAACAATCGTGGTTCCTTAATTGTCCCTGTTTAAGAGTTTAAAACAATCGTGGTTATTTAATAGTCCCTGTATAAGAGTTTAAAACAATCGTGGTACTTTAATAGCCCCTATATAAGAGTTTATAACAATCGTGGTTCTTTAATAGTCTCAGTATAAGAATTTAAAACAATCTTGGTTCTTTCATAGTCCCTGTATAAGAGCTTAAAACAATCGTGGTTCTTTAATAGTCTCTGTATAAGAATTTAAAACAATCTTGGTTCTTTCATAGTCCCTGTATAAGAGTTTAAAACAATAGTGGTTATTTAATAATCCCTGTATAAGAGTTTAAAACAATCGTGGTTCTTTAATAGTCCCTGTATATGAGTTTAAAACAATCGTGGTTCTTTAATAGTCCCTGTATAAGAGTTTAAAGCAATTGTGGTTCTTTAATAGTCCCTGTATAAGAGTTTAAAACAATCGTGGTTCTTTAATAGTCCCTGTATAAGAGTTTAAAACAATCGTGGCTCTTTAATAGTCCCTGTATAAGAGTTTATAACAATCGTGGTTCTTAAATCGTCCCTGTATAAGAGTTTAAACAATCATGGTTCTTCGAAAGTCTCTGTATAAGAGTTTAAAACAATCGTGTTTCTTTAATAGTCCCTGTATAACAGTTTAAAACAGTCGTGGTTCTTTAATAGTCCCTGTATAAGAGTTTAAAACAATCGTGGTTCTTTAATAGTCCCTGCATTAGACCCTGTATAAGAGGAGCTGTTTAAAACAATCGTGGTTATTTAATAGTCCCTGTATAAGAGTTTAAAACAATCGTGGTTCTTTAATAGTCCCTGTATAAGAGTTTAAAACAATCGTGGTACTTTAATAGCCCCTATATAAGAGTTTATAACAATCGTGGTTCTTTAATAGTCTCTGTATAAGAATTTAAAACAATCTTGGTTCTTTCATAGTCCCTGTATAAGAGTTTAAAACAATCGTGGTTCTTTAATAGTCTCTGTATAAGAATTTAAAACAATCTTGGTTCTTTCATAGTCCCTGTATAAGAGTTTAAAACAATCGTGGTTATTTAATAGTCCCTGTATAAGAGTTTAAAACAATCGTGGTACTTTAATAGTCCCTATATAAGAGTTTATAATAATCGTGGTTCTTTAATAGTCTCTGTATAAAAATTTAAAACAATCTTGGTTCTTTCATAGTCCCTGTATAAGAGTTTAAAACAATCGTGGTTCTTTAATAGTCTCTGTATAAGAATTTAAAACAATCTTGGTTCTTTCATAGTCCCTGTATAAGAGTTTAAAACAATCGTGGTTATTTAATAGTCCCTGTATAAGAGTTTAAAACAATCGTGGCTCTTTATTAGTCTCTGTATAAGAATTTAAAACAATCTTGGTTCTTTCATAGTCCCTGTATAAGAGTTTAAAACAATCGTGGCTCTTTAATAGTCTCTGTATAAGAGTTTAAAACAATCGTGGTTCTTTCATAGTCTCTGTATAAGAGTTTAAAACAATCGTGGCTCTTTAATAGTCCCTGTATAAGAGTTTAAAACAATCGTGGCTCTTTAATAGTTCCTCTATAAGAGTTTAAAACAATCACGGCTATTTTATAGTCCCTGTATTAGACCCTGTATAAGGTAGCTGTTTAAAACAATCGTGGTTCTCTAATAGTCCCTGTATTAGACCCTGTATAAGAGGAACTGTTTAAAACAATCGTGGTTCTTTAATAGTCCCTGTCTTAAAGCCTGTATAAGAGGAACTGTTTAAAACAATCGCGGCTATTTCATAGTTCCTGTATTAGACCCTGCATAAGGTAGCTGTTTAAAACAATCGTGGTTCTTTAATTAGAGCAATTGTTTAAATAAATCGTGGTTCTTTAATAGTCCTAGTATTAGTCCTTCTTAAATAGTCCCTGACCTCGATTTAAATCAATCGTGATTCTTCTAAAAGTCCTTGTTTAAAATTTTATCATGGTTTCTTTTATATTAGTCATATTAAAACTAGGAAATATGGAAGTAGTACATCCATAATTATTTTTCCCCCAGTAATGTCTGCTTCTTTTTATAATCCCCTTAGGCTAGTGCCGGTCTTTTACCCAGCATTTTTACTATGATTATGCTCTTAGTCAATGTTCAAACCATGCATTATATTGTGTATCCAAATCGAGAATTTCCAGATTGGGCAAAATCGGTTGCTGGTGGTGACACGAAAAAAATGTTAGAACTTTAATGTATGTAATGATTTGTTTTATTTATTTTCATTGTTATGCTATTTAAACTAAATAAATATTTAATTATTTCTGTAAACACCAAATTTTGTGTACATGAAAAAAAGTCAATATATTTTAGTTTTTTTTTTTATAATTTGTCTACTTTATCTTTAGGATAAAGTTTTACTAATATTGTATACATACATACTTTATGTGTGTGGGTTTTCAAAGAGAGTATGTGATTGTGTTTGTGTTAAGAAGTTAATAAGGATAACTGGCGTCATATGGTTTTTCCAACAGACTCGCATTAAAAAAAAACTATTTTGTTGTTCTTTAGTCTTTGACCTATGTGTGTTGTATAGATTATGGAGGCAAAAGTGTGGTGAAAAAGTTTTTTTTAGCAGCCAAAGTTAAATACTTCCGTTAACAAACACACAGGCATAAGTACATAGAATATATGTGAGAAAAGCTCTCATTAAGGGGTCTGGTAGGAAATATAACTAGTTCCAAATCACTTTTGGAACAGGTACAATAAGGTTTCTGAATAATTTGTTGCAAACACTTCTAGAACTAATTTATTAAAAATAATATTATAACCTAACCTACTTTTTCTTAAACATCAGTGGATGAGAGAATTTGTTCGACCTAAAGTCATACGAGGACCTGCAGTCTACTTTCGTGGTGAATACTACTTCGTGTTCCTCCATCACATGTATACATCTGAATATAAAGCAGCCATACCTTTCCTGTAGGACTTCTGGTCAATCAGATATCGCTAAAAGTTTGACAGGAAAATAAACAGACTCTCTGAATAATCTTTTAATGTGTTATAACTTCCATTTAACACAAACAATTAGAACATCAAGAACCTGTAAATTGTGTAACACATGTTCTAAAACGAATGGAACTATTTTCGTATGAATTAGAATAGTTTCATAGAGAAATATTTTCATTTAAAAGTGAATGACCAAAACACAGCCTTGTTTTAAACCTGATGACCCGGAATGTAATGATCATTAGACATTTTCTAGCTTCATATATTAATTGCTCTAGATATAAATATGAAATAATAATATCAAAGTCTTACGAGTCCTAATTTATCCTTTATAAAGACATATATTTTTTGATTATGATGGCAGAATATTTAATACAATTTAATTTTCATCTATATTCTTACAATGTTTCTAGAATCTTCAATTGGTTCCTATTTGAAATGTATCAAAAATCAAACAAAGTCTCCTTTAAGATCTATACACTTTGTCCAACATTTCCCCATTTCATTTAATTCCTTCCATAAAATAAGATTAGTCGAGGTCGTCAAAATAGATAGTGTTTGTGAGATGATTTTGTCGTTGGAGTCAAATCTTTTTCCGCCGAGCCATTTCCTTAGGTTTGGAAACAAGAAATATTCACTTGGTGGTAAATTCGGAGAATACGGAGGATAAGGGAGCAATTCATAGCCGAATTTATGTACCTTTGCCATGGAAACTGCACATGTGTCCATTGTGCTGGTGAAAAATAAATTTTTCTGGTCAAATGCTGTAGTTTTTGTTTTTCAAATCCTCAAATCCTGATTGTTTTTCCCTTTTGAAGATAGTCAATGTGGATTATAGCGCGTGCATCCCAAAAAACGATCGCCATGACTTTATTGGCTGACAGACCCACCTTATCATTCTTTGGCACCAATACACCCCGAGAAACTCACTGTTTGATCTCTGGTGTGTTGTGGTGGATCCACGTTACGAAATGTGCGCAAAAACTCCTCCACACCAAACACTCCTGCGTTTGTGGTCTATTGTGAGCAAACGCAGCAACCATCTCGCGGAAATCTTTCTCATACCCAAGTGATCATTCAAAATTTAAACCACTGAGATCTCATGTGAGTGCCTATGGCTTTCAAAATCTCTCGTACTTTCAATCTACGATCGGCCAACACCATATCCTAAATTTTTTCAATTGTTTCGGATGTAGAGACCTCAACTGCTTATCCACAACAGATTTCCCATAGTATTTATCAAGCTTAGACCTCACTGATGGCTCAGGCTTATCCAGAACAGTACAACGTTCTTCAAACTGAGCTCACAGCTGTGGCAAGGGCTGTATATGGGGAGAATATTTGGATTTACACTGATGGTAAAATCGCTCAGAAATCTCTTATGGATGTTATGAAAATGGCGATACGTTCTACTCTTGGACTTTTTGAGTACCGGGAAACTGTATCGCGTATTCACCCTTCAAATAGGGTCCTCGTTCTTGGATGATGAGATTGACCGATTACTTGGTGAACCGCTTTCATCGTACAAACGATAGGCAGGGAGCGGACTATAGGGAAGTTACTGTGTAATTATTGTAGATTCGAAATAAAAACATTTCCTAAATAAATTGTATAAAGCATACAAATCCGAACGTGCTTCTCTTCGAAATTAGTTACAAAATAACTCCTCGGTAGCATGAGGTCAACTGTGCGACGGAGAAGGTCATATAGCACAAGTATTCATTTTAATTTCCAAAGATTTTTACCATTTCCTATATAATTCCTATAGGGACCTTTTAAAAAAGGTATATAGTACTCTCTTTTTAATACGCATACACACACAGAAATTATGACGTTTTTAGCTTATTTGAAAGGAAGTCATAAAAAAACCTACAAATATTTATGTATCCTAACTTATTTTTAATACTCTTTGGGGGATATTTATAGAACTCCTTATAGTAATAATTTTGTTAACAAAAAAAAAAAAAAAAAACCAAATACAGAATTTTCAATAAAATACAACAAAAATAGAAACTTACTTAGATTTCTCAGAATTATAATCCAAATCAATAAACGTATTAAAACGAGTAACGAACCATACAAAATGAAACGTACATAGAGACACAAGGCATAAAATACCAAATAGTGGCTTTAATGTTGTAATAGTTGTTTAATTTTTTAAAGTAATTTGAGATTTTTCTTTAAAAAAAATCAATTTTTTTTAACAAGAAAATTATTTGCTTATTTGTTATAAAAGAATAAATTTTGGAGTTATTTTTAGAGATTCTTTTTGCGTAGTTTTGAGAATTTTTTTTAGATATTTATTATTTGGAGTTATTTTTCTGTAATTTCCCTTTTATTTTATAAGAATTTTCTTTTGTTTTAAAGATTTTGTACATATTTTTTTTTTGGATTTTTCTTTATTATTTTTTTTTTTTTTGTTGCTGTATTTTTTTTCTTGAATTTTATTTTCAATTATGCTTCTTAACTTGGCCAACAAAACTGCAAACACATATAAATAACAATAATAACAAAAAAAAAAAAAAAAAACTTGAAGAATAAGAGCTTAAGAATGAGTGAGCGCAGTTTTTCTTCACATACAAGTTATTCACCTCATGGAGAGTGAAAA
Organism: Calliphora vomitoria; assembly: GCA_942486065.2. Lineage (NCBI taxonomy): Eukaryota > Metazoa > Arthropoda > Insecta > Diptera > Calliphoridae > Calliphora > Calliphora vomitoria. The sequence goes on from OW818031.2 coordinate 109,305,076, forward strand.
TTCACCACCGCATGAACGACCGAGACCGTACAACACTTTGAATCAATTACCTTTTAAACTTATTTTTTTTTTATTTTGGTAAATGTATATTTCTTATTTTTTCTTTTTAGTGCGCAACATAAAATCGATATTAAGGATTTTTTTTTATCCAACTTCTTATTTTTCAACACTTTTACACACAAACTATAGAAATGTTTGTACAAAATTTTCTTAAATTCTTGATTTGTTAACGACAATTTGTTTAAAAAAATTCTTTATCAAAAATATTTATTTTCTTTGTTTTATTTAGGCTTTTAATTGAAAATAGAAATTCTGTGTTTGTTTTTTTTTTCTCACTAAATTCTATAAAAGAAAATTTGTAATTGGTAATTTTTTTTTTATTTTTTGTGTGGCCACTGTGAAAAAAACACAAACGTAACGAAACCGAGCTCTCAAAAAGGTAGTTAACTACTGAATACATTTTTAGCCATCTTGCAGATACAAAGGAGCGGCTAAATCATTTAACAACAAACTCCAACATGCGCATACAAAATATTGGTTAAATCTCTCATTTTTATTCCCATTTAAACACTGTCTCTCCCCCACTGTGTGCTCTCTTTCATCTGCTTATTTCTATCTTTTACAATAATTCACCATTGCTGCACAATGTTTTTGAATGATTTTTCCTACTTTACCTTTTTTTTTTATTTTTCTTCTCATTGTTTGTTTGTCCATTTGTCCGGGTGTCTTAACAAATTGTATAATTTGTGTGTTTTTGTACTTGTATCTTTGTATCTGCATGTGTATCTGTATTTACTTTTTGGTTTGTTTTCTTCGCTCAAATCCAGTTTTGAGCATTAAGAACTTACAGCAACAACAGCAATACTAATTCAACCACCAGCCAGCCAGCCAACCAGCCATGTTAATAGTACTTTTCGTTTGTTGTAGCAGCAGCACCAGCAGCAGCATAACAACAAACACAGCTACACAACGTTTTAAATCTACGTTAATGTATCTTACCATAGTTTAATGTGTTTTCCCGGGATGGCAAACGGATGGCACTAAAAATAAGGTTAGGTAAGACAGACATGATCTAAAACCGGATCACATTTTTTATGAAAACTATCCAAATTTATCTTTAATCGTAGGTCTTAAGATACACTGAAATTAGCATCAATCGTAGGTCTTTGATTAGCTTCATCGTAGGTCTCAATAAAGTCTTAGATTAACATCAGTCAAGGATCTTTATAAAATCTTAGATTAGCTTTATTAAGCTTCAATCATAGATATTTATAAGGTTTCAGATTAGCTTCATTCGTAGGTCTTTATTATGTTTTAGATTAGCTTCAATCATAGGTCTTTGTAAAGTCTTACATTAGCTTCAATCGTAAGTCTTAATAAAGTCTTAGATTAGCTTCAATCGTAGATCTTTACAAGGTCTTAAATTAGCTTCAATCGTAAATCTTTAGCTTCAATCGCAGGGGTTTATAAAGTTTCAGATTAGCTTCAATCGCAGGTCTTTATAAAGTCTTAGATTAGCTTCACTATAGGTCTTTATTAATTCAAAATTCGTGCTCTGTTCGCTAAACTTATAGAACACTTCGTCAAGTCAAATTATCTTCAGCGATGAGGCTCATTTCTGGCATAACTGGTATATAAACAAGCAGAATTGTCGTTTTTGGAAAGAGCACAATCCTTATGAGACTCAATTACATCGCGAAAAAATCAGTGTTTGGTGCGGCTTCCATCCCGAAGTCGTCATCAGCTCATTTGTCTTTAAATACGAAACCGGTGATAATATTACCGAGAAGTTTTTCGGTAATATTATTGTCTATTTATAGTCCAATTTTAGCTTCAATCGTTGCTCAGTTTTTGGACCAATTGTGGCCCTATTTATAGTCAAATTTTAGCTTCAACCGTTGCTCAGTTTTGCTTCAATCGTGGCTCTATTTATAGTCCAATTTTAGCTGCAATCGTTGCTCAGTTTTGCTTCAATCGTGGCTCTATTTATAGTCCAATTTTAGCTTCAGCCGTTGCTCAGTTTTGCTTCAATCGCGGCTCTATTTATAGTCCAATTTTAGCTGCAATCGTTGCTCAGTTTTACTTCAATTGTAGCTCTATTTATAGTCCAACTTTAGCTTCAACCGTTGCTCAGTTTTGCTTCAATCGTGGCTCTATTTATAGTCCAATTTTAGCTGCAATCGTTGCTTAGTTTTACTTCAATCGTGGCTCTATTTATAGTCCAACTTTTGCTTCAATCGTGGCTCTATTTATAGTCCAATTTTAGCTTCAATCGTGGTTCTATTTATAGTCAATTTTAGCTGCATTCGTTGCTCAGTTTTTGGTCCAAATTTAGCTTCAATCGTGGCTCTTTATAGTCCAATTTTAGCTTCAATCGTTGCTCAGTTTTTGGTCCAATTGTAGTATCAATCGTGGCTCTATTTATAGTTCAATTTTAGCTTCAACTGTTGCTCAGTTTTGCTTCAATCGTGGGTCTATTTATAGTCCAACTTTAGCTTCAATCATGGCTCTATTTATAGTTAAATTTTAGCTTCAATCGTTGCTCAGTTTTTGGTCCAATTGTAGCTTCAATCGTGGCCCTATTTATAGTCCAATTTTAGCTTCAACGGTTGCTCAGTATTTGGTCCAAATTTAGCTTCAATCGTGGCTCTATTTATAGTCCAATTTTAGCTTCAACGGTTGCTCAGTTTTGCTTCAATCGTGGCTCTATTTATAGTCCAATTTTAGCTTCAACGGTTGCTCAGTTTTTGGTCTAAATTTAGCTTCAATCGTGGCTCTATTTATAGTCCAATTTTAGCTTCAATCGTGGCTCTATTTATAGTTCAATTTTAGCTTCAACCGTTGCTCAGTTTTGCTTCAATCGTGGCTCTATTTATAGTCCAGTTTTAGCTGCAATCGTTGCTCAGTTTTACTTCAATCGTGGCTCTATTTATAGTCCAACTTTAGCTTCAATCGTGGCCCTAATTATAGTCCAATTTTAGCTTCAACCGTTGCTCAGTTTTGCTTCAATCGTGGCCCTATTTATAGTCCAATTTTAGCTTCAATCGTTGCTCAGTTTTTGGTCCAATTGTAGTATCAATCGTGGCTCTATTTATAGTTCAATTTTAGCTTCAACGGTTGCTCAGTTTTGCTTCAATCGTGGCTCTATTTATAGTCCAATTTTAGCTTCAAACGTTGCTCAGTTTTGCTTCAATCGTGACTCTATTTATAGTCCAATTTTAGCTTCAATCGTGGCTCTATTTATAGTTCAATTTTAGCTTCAACGGTTGCTCAGTTTTGCTTCAATCGTGGCTCTATTTATAGTCCAATTTTAGCTTCAACCGTTGCTCAGTTTTGCTTCAATCGTGACTCTATTTATAGTCCAATTTTAGCTTCAATCGTGGCTCTATTTATAGTCCAATTTTAGCTGCAATTTTTGCTCAGTTTTACTTCAATCGTGGCTCTATTTAAAGTCCAATTTTAGCTGAAATCGTTGCTCAGTTTTACTTCAATCGTGGACCTATTTATAGTTCAATTTTAGCTTCAATTGTTGCTCAGTTTTTGGTCCAATTTAAACTTCAATCGTTGCTCAGTTTTTGGTCCAATTGTAGCTTCAACCGTGGCTCTATTTATAGTCAAATTTTATCTTCAATTGTTGCTCAGTTTTTGGTCCAATTTTAGCTTCAATCGTGGCCCTATTTATAGTCCAATTTTAGCTTCAATCGTTGCTCAGTTTTTGGTATAAATTTAGCTTATGATTTTAAGGCAAATGATTTGTGACTTTTTTATTCCTCATGTCATTGCAAATCATTTGGAGGAGATATGGTTCCAACAAGACGGCGCAACATGCCATACAGCACGTGAAACCATCACTTTGTTGAGCCAAATGATTGGTGACGGAATTATATCAAAAAATGGACCAGAGAATTGGCCACCACGTTCGTGGGGCTATGCTGATAAACCAGCAACGATTGATGACTTAGAAGCAAACATTCAACGCACTATTGATGATAAAGTGGTGCAAAATTCGACCGACGGGATGTCGATTATAAGGCGCAGTCGCGTAGGCCATATGTCAGAAATTATTTTTAAACATTAAATGCCATGAAATGTATTGTGTTTTATTTTTAAAAAAGTTCTATGCCTCTAAAAAAAAGCCCCTCATAATCTTAGATTAATCTTTATGTCCGATGTAGTCCGATTTTAGCGTCAATCGTTGGTATTTAATGTGCACCAACTTTAGCTACAATTTTAGGTCTTAATGTAGCAGTTAAGATCCAATCGTATGTGTGTATGTAGTACGATTTTAGCTTAAATTGTAGGTCTTTAAGTAGTCCAATAATTGCTTCAATCATAGGTATTTGTGTAGTCCAATTTTTGGCTTATAATATATCCATTAACCTGCCCCCTTCATTTAAAAGATTTGCCATTACAGCATAATAAATATTATGTGATGATGCCTACCACTACATCAACATAAATAAAGCTGTATGGTTGATTGTTTGTATTAAACATTAACTTTATACTACATACTATTTTTTTTATTTATTTTTTTAATTTTATATCTTTTTCTCTTGTCGTTTTCTTTATTATTTATTCTTTCATTTACATGTATCTTTCACTTTATCAATACATATTTATTAATAAAGTTGGAAACGGACGGACAAACAAACAGACCCCAACACTTGGTAGATTTTGAAAAATACTTGTACAGCCAAAGATTGGTAAAAAAAAACAAAAATAAATAAAAACAATATGATAAACACGGCGAGTAGTAATAAAATATGTAAATGCCATGAATAATTAAACAATATTTTTTTTTGTAAACAAACTTAACGTTTGTATTAAAACGTTATCATCAAGTTTATTGAAATCAAAACTTTGACTCTGAAGTCCACACTTGAAATAAGTGATGCAGAAATCATTTGATTTATTATAAAGTGCGTAGATAAATGTTTTCGTATTCCCGTTAGAAATATAGCTAAATATATAAGCTAAATTAAGATTTAATTCAAATGATTGATGGTTAAATTGGACTACACAAAGAATGATGATTGAAGCTTTAATTAGACTACATAGACAGACTATATAAAGACCTAAGATTAACTTAAACTATGACTATACAAAGACTATGATTAGAGCTAATCTAAGACCATATAAAGACCTACAATTAAAGCTAATCTAAGACTAGATAAAGACCTAAGATTAACTTAAACTAAGCTAATCAAAGACTATATAAAGACCTACAATTGAAGCTAATCTAAGACTAAATAAAGAGCTAGGATTGAAGCAAACCTAAGACTAAATAAAGACCTAGGATTGAAGCTAATCTAAGACTAACGCTAAACTGGTACTACATACATAAATATCAAAGATTGAAAGTGAACTGGGATCAAATTTGGAGAAAATTTTTGTTTGCTTTTTTGATATTGGCTTTTCTAATAAGAAATAGCTGATATATTTTTCAAATATTTCGATTCAGCTTCAATATATTTTGATTCCAATTCTTGTAGCTCGAATTTCATCATTAATACTATTTGAATTATATTTGAATAACTGTAACTATTGTCGCATTCAACAGTTTTTGTTTATCAACTCTATCAGAAAATCTTAAATGTGGTACAAGTTTATTCCCCCCTCTTTTTAAAAGATTTGTATATACGTTTGTAAATTTATTTACATCTGTTATCTTTTTCTAAATTTATAAGCATTAAAAAGTCAACCTTTGTTACTACAAGTTAGAAATACCACCACCAAATTTATGTACTATTTACTTGCCAAAAAGTACCATAACATTTAAAATACCAAACTTCATACAGCAAAATTGAATTCAAATGTACATTCTTAAGTACATTTGAATTCAATTTTGTTCCGACAAAACAAGTACTATATTTGTTTAATATTGAGGAACATACATTTGTAGTTGCTTAAAAAGGTATATTTTTGCCACAATTTAGTGCCTTTATTTCTTTCTTTCCCCCAAACAAATCCACATTTTTATGTAAATTTATTAAAGTACTCATACGGTTATTAAGAAATGTACATACATGCATCTGTACCCGCAATGCATTTTCTAAACCATGGGAATCTGATGGATACAAAAACAAGTACCAGTTACACAGATATTACATGCATACACCTACAAAAATACACCTTGGCTCACACGAGTACATGCACAGAAACAACATGCGAATGTTAAAGATACAACTTAGATATGTTGATAAAAGAGCACACAGCAAGAAATGTGTGAAAAATGAGCACAAAAAATAAAATAAATTTAACATCTTATAGATACGCATGGAGAAGTATTAAAAGGTGGTTAATTAAATAACTGTTGTTTGAAATTGTGGTTGCTGTGTGTGGTGTATTTTAGGCCAGGTTAGAGTAGTGGTGGAATTTTAAAGTGGTGTATTATTATAACAACTTTCAACAGTTGGTGTAAACGTGTTTACTTGCAGTGAGGTGAATTGTTGAAAAGTGCTACAGTTATGGCAACATAAATTCTTACATCTTAAGTTATCTTCAAGTCTAATTGTATTAGTAGTAGTTCTATTTACACCCCAAGTTATGATTCAATTGTAGGTATTTTTATAGTCCAAATTTAGTTTCAATCTAAGATTTTTTTTTGGTATTTTTATAGTCCAATTCTAGGTATTTATATAAACCAGGTTTAGCTTTAATCGTAGGACTTCCAATAGAAAAAGTTTAGCTTCTATCATAAGCCTTATGTCCAAGTTTAACTTCAATCGTGAACATGAATTGGCTAGTTGATACGGTTACTAAACCTATATTATTCTATGTCTAGTGGAGGGCAATGGATAGGGCCTCAAAGTATTTTAGAGGGTATTAAGAATCATGTCAATCCTGATAATGGTCTTCAGGCAACGCATGGAATTATAGATCCTATGGACATGCTTGCATAATAGGAAGTATACAAAATCTTCCTAATCATATTGACTACTGCACTCCCAAACCCTACTTCCTGAGGAACTTCGGTTTCTCAATCCCATCCAATATGGGACAGATTCCATATTGGATGGGATTGAGATGGTATTCCCGTTGATGAAATGAGGCTATCCACCTACGGATGGGTCCAAAAAGGGGGATTGAGTTGCCGGTGGTGTATACATCGCTGAATATGGAATAAGAATGTCTTTTAGACTACCAAATGGATGTAGCATTCTTCAGGCCGAAGTATCGGCTATCAAAAGAGCGGTCAACTGGCTCAGATATTACAGTGTATCTGGTAGGGATATCCGTATATATACTGACAGTAAAGCCGCAATTAAGTCCCTGATAGGTGTTTACACAACATCGAATTTGGTCCAGGAATACCGGGCATTCTTAAATGAAATGGCGAGACATTCGACAGTTGTACTCACATGGGTACGTGGACACAGGAACAATGAAGGCAATTGTATTGCTGATTACTTGGCGGGATTAGGAGCTTTGATGTCGGAAGACGAGATAGACTTCCTTTGTAGAATTCCTCTGTTAACCTAGAAGAAACGAATACATGACGCATATTGCCCAAACGAGGTGGGGTAATGAATCCACCTGTGCTATTAAGATTATGATATGGCCTGCGTTGGACTGTAAACGTACGTCATATCTACTTCGACTACAACGAATACGACTCAGCAATATGGTGGCGATGATCACCGGACATTGCACTTTCGGTTTCCATGCTGCAAGACATGGGTTATCTTATCACGACTTCTGTAGAAGATGTCAGAATGAGGAAGAGGAAGAAACTATTCTACACTTCTTTTGTAATTGTCCGGCACTGGGCGATCTACGTGCCAGACTTTTAGGTGAGCGATCCTTTAGTACCCTCTCTGGGCTATCTGTGAAGGAATTAAGGTGCATAGACGCCTTTATTAGGGTTGATAAAACCGGACTTGCAAATTGCACCTCATGGTGACCCGGCAACTGTCCCATGGTGGTCTGCTTTATTCGACTCTTAGCATCTTCTCCTCTTACTCCTCCCATTTCTATCAATATTCTCCTCTTGCTAATTTCACTCCTACCAAATCTATAGAATTCCTTTTCTTCTACTTTTACTTCTCTCATTCTCTTTTCAGGTACCAAAAGGGAGCGATTATTGGACACAAGTGAGCTGTACCAAACGAAGGTTTTGGACGGCTGCCTGATAACCTAACCTAACTTCAATCGTGGGTATTCTTGCAGTTGCAATTTAGCTTCAATCGTAGGGGTTTATATAGTCGAAGTTTAGCTTCAATTGTAGGTCTTTATGGTGTCTTAGTTTGGCTATAATCATAGGTCTTTATATAGTCTTAGTTTAGCTTCCATCATAGGTCTTTATATAGTCCTAGTTTAGCTTAAATTTTAGGTCTTTATGCAGACTTAGTTTAGCCACAATCGTAGATATTAACAGAGTTTTAGTTTATCTTAAATCGTAGGTCTGTATATAGTTTTGGTTTAGCTTCCATCGTAGGTCTTTATATAGTCTTAGTTTAGTTTCAATTGTACAGTCTTTATGTAGTCCCTGTTTATCTTCATTTGAAGGACTTTATATTGTTTTAGTTTAGCTTCAATAATAGGTCTTTATGTAGTCCCTGTTTAGCTTCAGTCATAGGTCTTTATGTAGTCATAGTTCTTTATGTAGTCCCTGTTTAGCATCATTTATGTAGTTTTGTTTTAGCTTCTATCGTAGGTCTTTATATATTCCCAACTTTGCTTCAATCGTGGTCTTAGCTTCACATCATAGCTTCAATCATAGACATTCATTTAGTCTTTGATTATCTTCAGTCATTGGTCTTTGTGTGTCCAAGTTTAGCTTCAATCATTGGTCTTTATATGTCCATAGGTTAAATAAGGTTTAATAAGTCCGCCATAAAGTCTTGATTTTAATTTCTTTCTATTCCATTCCTCCTTTTGGTCTATAGAACAATCATGCTGAACTCTTATTTTGTATTTCATAGCTTAAAAACCGTTACAACATTTACCAACATTAACACATTGTCCTAAATAAATTAAACACTTTCACATCAACATTTTACCTCCAAGAACCCAAAGAACAAAAACTAAAAACCCAAACAACATCCCTCAAAAATCACTAACACCGTATCTTTAAACAATAACTTCGTTAAATTGTACCTCTAAAGCGACTGCAACATCATCTTTGTATCTTACAAATAATCATAATAAAAAGGTTTATGAAAACACAATAATGGGTCATTATAAAAAATTTCACATCTAAATCATTTTAAAATTATAAAAGACACATATATACAGAAAAGAATCAAAGTCCCTTTTATCAGATGAAAAATTACACGTTTTTGTGCAACGGAAAAGAATAAAAACTAAATAAACAACAATCAAACGATCAGAAAATGCCACCACAAACAAACGATCTAAGTTTTTAACAGTGTGGGTAGAGTAGGGGACAAATATAACGGGTAATTGGGTACATTTTTAATAGTAAGAAAAGTACTTTGCTTTTTAAGACTGAGGATTATTGAAATTCTATTACGGGGAGTCTATACGAGACAACTGTTAACGCACAAATTATATACAACGAAGTAAGATGCTGTTGAATGTGACCAAAAGCCTCAAATGTCGGAAAACATTCTCAATTAAGCCGCCACGTGTCCCAGTTCATGGACTCTTCAACAGTTTTAACAAATTTTAAGAATCTGGTAATGTCTGAAAACATTATATTTTAAACTGTTCCATAAAAAATTTCGGCATCGCTAAATAAAGTAGTGTGGAATAGACGGACCGGGCTCAAGGGGTTTATTCTCTGGCTATGTTAAAAAGCGGTTTCTGGGTATCGAGACATAAAGTAATATTTAATATAATTTGTATCCCATTTAGTAGTATATTTAGTCCCTATTTTTGTAAATCCTCAATTTTAAACTGAGCCAACACTGTCACTACACTGTCACAGCATTGCTACAAAAACGATCCCTCACTTTTCAAAGAAACCTACAACTGAAACAAAAAAAAAACATTAAACAGGTAGAAGACGACAGACATTCTGGATGGTGATGTGAAATTGAAAAACGAAACAAAAAACATTGAAAAAGATTTGGTAAACAAAGATGACTCATCCTCATGAAAACATAACCAGTGTACAAATGCGTGCAAGTGCGCCTAAAGAACTACGTGCATACCAATTCCAATTCTAGCAACAACAACTCACAAACATGTATGTTAATGTGTGGAGCTATTGCAGACCATTTCTAACATTGGGTCTTTGGCAGCACAAGACTGTCATGATCGATTTAAATTACGACGGAGTACCCAGCAGTTAAGGAAGTAGTCAATGTCTCCCTTATGGACAGTAATTAGTAATTTCAGATATTTTGGGTCATTTGACACGTAGGTGCTCATTGTAGTACAGAGACAAGTGAATTGCTTCCTTTATACATCCCAGTTAATCTATCGTGAAATCAATTGTCACTTAAGTGTCTCTAAGTAATCTAGACTGTAGTCACTTTAAACGTTTATTTTGAACTACACTTTTTTGTAAGTAATTCGTACAAACTGGTTTTATACAAATAGTGTTGATATAATTCTCATACAGTTTATTTTCTTTTTGTTCAATTACAATGACATTCCATGTAGCCTAGCGTGAAGTCAATTGTCACTTTGGTGTCCCTAATTAACCTAGATTATAGTCACTTTAAACGTTTAGACTGTATTGCACTTTAGATAGATATTATTTTACCCATCAGAAGCGATCAATTGGAGAGTTCTTGGAGGAAGGTTTGTTTACAATCAATAGCTTATTGGACTGTATATGAGATGTATTTTTAACTGACTATTTGAGGTCAATTAGCAGCCGTACATGTTAAAATAAATATTATGTAACTTATCAAGTAACCAGGTAAGGTAACTGTAACCGGTATGTGAATCCAATCCGTTGACTACTTTGGACCAAGTTTCAGACAGTCTCATTGTAATCAAAAAGGGTTTAACACGTCTCTGCTTTGGACGTGTTAAAGTAACTAGTCACGTAACTACTTATTACCCTAAGTGATAGATAAAACCACTAGTTCGGGACAGTCACCCAGAACTGCTGGGTATATGTACAACTATGTTGATTTGTTTGCTTACAACACACACAAACTCGAAAACATCAAACAAGTTTAAAAATCTTTCAACGTTTAAAAGAAAACAACCTCTAATTGGAGAATACACGGAAAGAAAAAAACTACGGTAAAGGAAATTGGGAAAAGCTCCACCAAATAAACCCTTTTTATATTCGTATATTTGGTCAAATGTTAGAATCAGCAGACTGTCATTTGTAACCCGGCAGTACTATTGACAATTTACCACTGACGATTGACTAAAATGAATAAAAACAAGTTTGGAACTACTGCTATTTGGAAGACCTTCAGCTTTCATAAATGGTTTCTATCGCAAAAATAATAGTATTGTAATAAATATATATCTTCTTTTAGAATAAGCATTGGCTTAAGTTGTGTTGTAGTGAGACCTGTTCTTAAGAGAACTGAAAAACAAAATCCGGTAAGTCAAGATTAAGCTCCTATAGATTAAGCTCTAGCACTGTATCGCAGCAACAACAGATTTAATTCTTTATAACAACTGGCTCAAAGTATACATGATTCAGATTCATGAACCCTGGATCACAATTAGTGGAATAAGTTTGATTTACTTAAACAAACACAAACTGCGAAGCCTTTCGACTAGCCTGCAGAAACACCCAGAGGCTTTGGCAGGATTGGATGCCGAAAACTGATATTCCAACACACTATTATCTAGTCATTCGGGCACGTAAAGAGTTCTTATGAAATTTTGTTCTCAATAAAAATAGGGTTTCTATCGAAAAAGATGACAATTGACAAGTTATTCTGGACGGTCCAATAGGAAGTAACTTAAATTCACAACATCTCCTCTGAGCCAGTACAGAAACAACTGAAAGGTGCCTTACTTTACTGGAGTTTATAATAGAGAATAGATTGCTTAGAGTCAAGAACTCGTATAGAAGTTCTGGAGTCCTACTGTCCTTGTGGTAGAGATATATGCCATCGATACAGCCGCGAGAAGAATTCGGGAACTGAATCTCGAAAATTCAACTAAACATATTTACTTGGACAGCCTTGCATCAATCAAGGCTCTTAATTCCAACTTTATTAAGTCGAAATGTCTTCTCAACTGCATCCAATCACTGGCACAACTGACACAACATCACGTCGAGTTGATATGGGTCCCAGGACACGAAGGCATCCGGGGAAATGAAGTATCCGACGAATGCGCAACGAACGGGTCGTCCCTGGACGTATCTCTTGCGCAAAGGGATATTCACACTCCCTTGGTGAACGTATCAAAATTGATAAATGAATGGGCTTTGAGTGAGATTGCTCTGGCCCACTCTGACAGAGAATAGGACTAAGACTCTTTTGTCTCTTAGTAGGAATTCGATCAGGCTTCTTACGGGTATAATCACTGGGCACTGTATGATTGGACGCATGTCAGAACGTATGGGTTACCCACGTTATAGCTATTGTAGAAGTTGTTTGGATGAGGAGGAGGATGAATCGGTACAACTCCTTCTATGTGACTGCCCAGCCTTACAAGAGCATAGACTACTACATCTTGGTAGAGCTCTTTTCCATGATCTGGACTGTCTCAGAGATGTGCCACTAGTAAATATGATCCGATTTATTAAAAGTACCGGTTGGTTCTCACGGGGATCACAAGAAGTACATAGTCAACGAAATTAGGGTGGGCAACCATTCTCTCTTTATGTATATAAGGGAATGGTAATTCTAAGGGTATCACAATGGGCCACAAGGCCTACGAGTGAACTCACTAACTTGCGAGCAACCCACGTAACCTAACCTAACTGTCCTTGTGGTAACATAAATAATAAGAATCTACAAGTAAGAGTGTTATATTTCGCTGTACCGAATAAAATAAAATATTTTTCTGATATGGCGGTTATATGAGGGGTAGGGTCAATTATTTACTATTATGCTACAGAAGTCCATGGTATATTATAAGACTGGTGTTATTTCCATTAATTAAAACAAACAAAATCTGCAAAGCTTTTTGTCATGTCTGCAGAGCACTCAGGGTCTTTAGCAGGAATCGAACCCACAGTTCTCAAAATGATAGTCCAGCATCTAATATATCGGGAATTCCAAAATAAATGCGTAGAACATTCGTGCGTTTCAAAGACCTGGAATAGTACTACATTCCAAACAGTCTGTTATTTTAGATGATCGTAAATCGAATAATTAAAAAAAAAAATTGTTAAAAACCCTATTACTCACACTACGCCATGTTCAAGCTGAACTAGGTGACGCAGTCAAGAATGCAGTGGCAATTAAAGGTACTCCCCAGGGCGAAGTTTAATCAGCTGCATTAAGGATTATTGTCTTGACTAAAAAACAAATAGAACTCGTGCGAGTTGATGTCGGAGTAGTCAGGAGGATGAGTGAAATTGTAAAGAGAGGTGAATATAATACCGTATTAAAGCCATTTTTAATTCATAATTTCTCCCCGTGTACTTCACATATTTTACCCTTTTTCTTGTTCATCTCAAAGTATGAGTCAACAAGTTGGTAATCAATAGCTCATGTTTAATATTATTTAAAATACAGTATGAAACTATTCTTTATGTAGACATTATGTGTTTGCTGGCCATTTTATATTTAACAGGTAGATCATAAAGTTACTAGTGTCTTTAGCATGTGGTAAACTTGCTTCTAAAAAGGGTTGTTTTATACGGTTCAAAACTATTAATAAAAAAACCAATGAATTAAAACGGCAAACATGGAAGAAAAGTCGTTAACAAAATAAATTATGTAAATTAGGGGTTTTTCAAAAAAAGTATTTCTTATGGGATTTCGATAAATGTATTGATTTCATAATATTAAGTGCCGATAAACAGATTTTCATAACGATGACTATCTTTCTTTAATACGACAATTTATGATGGGTCAAAGACTATGAGAGATGACTATGTAAAGAGGATTTAAATTAGTAAGGGATTAGATGATAAGAAATTATATGGGAGACAGTGATAAAATCGTTGTTAAGTCAGAAATAGTAATGATCTAAGCATATATTCTCAAAAACCCGAAGGCTTTTACTCCATATCACGATACAGAAGATAAGAACGGGGACTATGTAAAGACCTTCGATTGAAGCTAAAGTTGGACTACATAAAGACCTACGATTGAAGCTAAAGTTGGACTATATAAAGACCTACGATTGAAGCTAAAGTTAGACTACATAAACCCCTACAATTGAAGCTAAAGTTGTACTACATAAACCTCTACAATTGAAGCTAAAGTTGGACTACATTAACCCCTACAATTGAAGCTAAAGTTGGACTACATAAAGACCTACAATTTAAGCTAAAGTTGGACTACATAAAGACATGAAGCTAAATTTGTACTACATAAAGAGCTACAATTGAAGCTTAAGTTGGACTACATAAAGAGCTACGATTGAAGCTAAAGTTGAACTACATAAAGACCTACGATTGATGCTAAAGTTGGACTACATAAACACCTACAATTGAAGCTAAAGTTGGACTACATAAAGACCTACGATTGAAACTAAATTTGAACTACATACAGACCTACGATTGATGCTAAAGTTGAACTACATAAAGACTTTCGTTTGAAGCTAAAGTTGGACTACATAAAGACCTACGATAGAAGCTAAAATTGGACTACATAAAGACCTTCGCTTGAAGCTAAAGTTGGACTACATAAAGACCTACGATTGAAGCTAATGTTGGACTACATAAAGACCTACGATTGAAGCTTGAGTTTGACTACATAAAGACCTACGATTGAATCTAAAGTTGGACTACATAAAGACCTACGATTGAAGCTAAACTTGGACTACATAAAGACCTACGACTGAAGCTAAAGTTGGACTACATAAAGACCTACGATTGAAGCTAAAGTTGGACTACATAAAGACCTACGATTGAAGCTAAAGTTGGACTACATAAAGACCTACGATTGAAGCTTGAGTTTGACTACATAAAGAACTTCGCTTGAAGCTAAAGTTGGACTACATAAAGACCTACGATTGAAGCTAAAGTTGGACTGCATAAAGACCTACGATTGAAGCTTGAGTTTGACTACATAAAGACCTTCGCTTGAAGCTAAAGTTGGACTATATAAAGACCTACGATTGAAGCTTAAGTTGGACTACATAAAGACCTACGATTGAAGCCAAAGTTGGACTACATAAAGACCTACGATTGAAGCTAAAGTTGGACTACATAAATACCTACGATTGAAGCTAAAGTTGGACTACATAAATACCTACGAATGAAACATAAGTTGGACTACATAAAGAAATATGATTGAAGCTAAAGTTGGACTACATAAAGACCTACGATTGAAGCTTGAGTTTGACTACATAAAGACCTACGCTTGAAGCTAAAGTTGGACTACATAAAGACCTACGATTGAAGCTAAAGTTGGACTACATAAAGACCTACGATTGAAGCTAAAGTTGGACTACATAAATACCTACGATTGAAGCTAAAGTTGGGCTACATAAATACCTACGAATGAAACATAAGTTGGACTACATAAAGACCTATGATTGAAGCTTAAGTTTGACTACATAAAGACCTACGATTGAAGCTAAAGTTGGCCTACATAAAAACCTTCGCTTGAAGCTAAAGTTGGACTACATAAATACCTACGATTGAAGCTAAAGTTGGACTACATAAATACCTACGATTGAAGCTAAAGTTGGGCTACATAAATACCTACGAATGAAACATAAGTTGGACTACATAAAGACCTATGATTGAAGCTTAAGTTTGACTACATAAAGACCTACGATTGAAGCTAAAGTTGGCCTACATAAAAACCTTCGCTTGAAGCTAAAGTTGGACTACATAAATACCTACGATTGAAGCTATGGTTGGACTACATAAAAACCTACAATTGAATCTAAAGTTGGACTACACAATGACCTACGATTGAAGCTAAAGTTGGACTACATAAAGACCTACGATTGAAGCTAAAGTTGGACTACATAAAGACCTACGATTGAAGCTAAACTTGGACTACATAAAGACCTACGACTGAAGCTAAAGTTGGACTACATAAAGACCTACGATTGAAGCTAAAGTTGGACTACATAACGACCTACGATTGAAGCTAAAGTTGGACTACATAAACCCCTACGATTGAAGCTAAAGTTGGACTATATAAAGACCTACGATTGAAGCTTAAGTTGGACTACATAAAGACCTACGATTGAAGCTAAAGTTGGACTACATAACGGCCTACGGTTGAAGCTAAAGTTGGACTACATAAAGACCTACGATTGAAGCTAAAGTTGGACTACATAAAGACCTACGATTGGAGCCAAAGTTGGACTACATAAAGACCTACGATTGAAGCTAAAGTTGGACTACATAAAGACCTACGATTGCAGCTACAGTTGGACTACATAAAGACCTACGATTGAAGCTTGAGTTTGACTACATAAAGACCTACGATTGAAGCTAAAGTTGGACTACATAAAGACCTTCGCTTGAAGCTAAAGTTGGACTACATAACGACCTACGGTTGAAGCTAAAGTTGGACTACATAAAGACCTACGATTGAAGCTAAATTTGGACAGCATAAAAACCTACTGGATCTACATGAACCCTACTACTGATTCTAAGATGAGACTACTGCAGTTCAACTGGGACTGCATAAGGTCCTAGGATTGAAGCAAAAGTAGATGCTGCATACAGTCTGCGAACTCTTTTTTATAAATAAACGCATTTGTACATATTGTTAATTTCAAATATGTTTATCATTTATTATTGCAAATTATAAAGAACACTTTAATCTTTTTTTAAGAAAATCATAAACCTAAATACATTTATTATTTAAATTGTTTAATATATAAATTTTGTTTCATAATTAATTTTTAATTATAAAAATCATATATTTAGTAAATATTTAATGTAAATTTGGTACCTTTGGCACTCATTTATAAATCTAGTATAACTAACAATAATTAAGCATGAAACTAAAAAAACTAAATAAAAGAAGAAAAACAAAAAGAACAAAATTTTTAGAATCATAATAAATCTGAGGACAATTACCTAGTGAACATTTTCTCTGGGCGCCATTTGAAAGACCGCAAACAACTGATGCTCTGAAAATGAAATTCGGTGGTGCATTGACGAATAAGCGAAACATTTTTGCAAAATGTTCAAAATGCTGTGAAAAGTGCGAACGTCTGCCGATGTGCTAGAGGTGCACATTTGCCCGATATCATATTCCAGTATTAATTTCCATATTTCATCTTTACATTGGTATCAATAAAACTTAAATTGTACCAAAAAACGTGTGTTTTTGTATAATTCGTAACGGAAATGAAAAATTCACAAGCATTTTCTTTCGAATCGAATTACGAAATAAAGCCCCTGCCATAGACAACAACTAGATAGATAACTGAGAGCCTAAGTCTGTTGTCAAAAACCTAATTTATGAGAATGTATTGCATGTATTTTGTTATTGTATCACCCGTATGTGTGAAAAGAGAGTGGAGAAATTCCATTGATATTACACTCTCCTTCCGTTTTATGCCATTATTCTATGGCCCCTGCCTTAAAAAAAAAAAAAATCACTTTTAGTTGGCCATATGTAAGTCAACTAGACAAACTCAGCCATTCTATTCCATTGGCACAACTCTAGGTCTTTATAGAGACATTTGAACAAATGTAAGAGCAGATAAAGGGGGGACATTTGACTGTACGACTATTTTAAATTCTTTCTTTCCTTAACTTGTTGGAATAACATGAAATCTTAGTGGCAACTAACATATAAGCCTGCCCATGCCAGAGATACCATTACTGATTAAAAGAAAAAATCTGTATTCGTTTGGATTTGAATCGCGATTAATATACATAGCCAGAGGTTTCACTAAAGGAGACAGAGTTGATGTGGAAAATTTATGGAGGGACTTGACCACAGATTAAATGGCTGGAAAAAAAAACAAGTTTTTATATGTATATAAATGTGTTTACTTACATTAATACTATAAGATGTTGCTTTAGACGATAAGCTTGGTTTATGTGGTGGGTCCATTAACACCGAAAAGCCAAATCGGCAAAAGAAAATCAAATGATAGCATATCTGAAAATATCCCAACATTCCGCTAAAGCACACCGATTGCTTAGTAAAGTTTATGGTTTATGTGTTCCATCGGTTTCAACGAGCGAGAGATGATTTGTTCGGTTCAGAAGTGGTGAATTTGACACGGAAGGCAAAAATCGTCCAAGCCAGCTAAAAAGTTTGAAGTCCATGAAATGGAGGAAAACTCAATAAGAGTTTGCAAAATCATTGGGAGCTACAGCAAATTCAAAACGTTTGCGAGCAGCAGAATTTATCCAAAAGCATGGATGGTATGTGAAGCCCGGCCAACCAGCCGAATATCCATGGCGCTAAGGTAATGCTTTGAACCAAAAAGGGTTCTACCTATTATGAGCTGCTAAAATCTGGCCAGACCATCACAGGGAACCTGTACCGAACGCAAATGATTCTGGTTTGAAGCGAGCATTGGCCGAAAAACGCCCAGAATATGCGACCAGATCTGAAACCATAATATTCCGTAATGACAACGGTCGGAAACATGAAAGTTTTTGCCTCACTTTGTTTTGATCGATGGAGAACGCCCTCTCTGTGATAGGCTTCACTTTGGAACAGAGCATCCGATATTGGCTTGATTCGTTCTTGACCTCAAAAGATGAGCAGTTCTTTTGACTCGGAATCCATATGTTGTGAGAAAGATGGCAAAAGGTCATAGCTAACAATAGAAAATACTTTGAATAAATTTATATTGTACAAATGTTTCAAAATGATAGCTAAAAATTTTAAAAAACTCCGCATTTCAATATAAATAAAGCCTTTTATAAATATACAAATTAAGTATGAATATTGGGAGAGCTTTAGAAAGTTTGAGAAAGAAAATAATAAAGATTATACTAAGAAACTCAAAGTATTAAAAATAAACTTTTATAATAAAAAACAAAACAAATAAGAAATTTCGTTTAAAGATTTAACCATTTCATACATCTGTCTAAAAACAAAAACCAAACGAAAAATGTTAGCATACTTTTAGGGCTTAATTTTAATAAGAATGAAAAAAAAAACTTGACCACACAAACAAGATTTATTATTTCAACCAATAAAATTGCGGCAAAAATTTAATTTTTAATAAATTGTAACATTTAACTTTGAAGCTATTTTTAAAAGAGCTTTTATATTGTTATAATTTTTATAATGATTCTGCTGTAACATGTAATTTCTAATTTCGGTAGTATATAGTTTTGATGTATTTTATTTATTTTTTTTTTTTAATTTTTGTTATTCTTATTCAAGGAACGTCTGGTCTTTCTTTTATTTTTATGTTGTCTATATATATGATTTGCTTATTTAGCACAAAAAAATATATTTATATGTATGTCTATATTAAATTGTTTATTGTTTTATTATTTTGCTCATTTTGCTTATTTGTTTGTTTGTTTGTTGTTTGTAAGGAATACTTTTCTTTATTTATTTTCTTTTTTTAATGTTTAATAATATAGTTACCTAGTTAAATATTTCTTGTGTAGGGCTAGGCTATTTGTATTTGTTTTAGTTCGTCTTAAGTACGAATGTTTTGTTTTAATTATGGATTTTCCTGATTATACGAGTGTGAAGAAGACCTTTGGCCAGTAGGAGTTGAATGTTGTTGTTGTTGTTGTTCTGCATCATTATCATCGTCACTAGAATCAACAATATTGCGTAAAGTTAAAGCATGAAAATCATTTAAAGTCTGTTCAAATAAATCTATAGTTGGCTGATCAGCGGTAGCAATGACACGTTGAGTGGCGCCCAGTAAATCTTCTGCAGCCCCCAATAATTCACGACTACCTCTTTCGCGAGACAAATTAACAACCCCTACCCCACCACCGTTTGAGGCGGTCATATTATTAGCAGCCGTGTTGGTGGTGGCCGTTGCTGGTGATGTTGTTAAATGTGTGTTAAGTGTTAAATCATTTAAACTATGCTCATTAGCTGATGATGAATTCAAGGAAGTATCTTGATTGTTTATTGTATGATGTTGATGATTATAGTTATTCGCTGAAGTGGATGGTGTGTTATTGATGCTGGAACGTGTCAGTTCATCAGCATGGGCTAGTGTTGAACCTATTATATCACTGGCTATACGTAGAGCGGCATCTGTGGCGGCTGCTGTCGATACAAATTCACTGGGATTGCCCAGTTCGATGACATAGCCACCTAAGCCGCCATAAGATAAACGCAAACGTCCCTGAGGATTGGGTGATGCTGGATCGTTGGGAGCGTGTGTACGTAAAATGGCATTGTCGGGAGTTTCTAAATCGCCATCGTTTAACAATTCGCCACTGCGATATCTGAAATTTTATGAATAAAAATTGGTTAATTTTGAAAAATGCAAAGACTTAGTAAAGATCTGAGATTGAAGATAATCTAAGAATAGATAAAGAACTATTGATTGAACTATAGTCTTACACTAGTCAAACAAGAGTTTATTGTACTATGCTTAGAGTAGAAATCATTCTACACAGCTTTGAATAGAGTTCATGCCATAGAGAAATATACATAGAGCGGAAACTCTCCTGTCAAAGACCTAACTCAGTTGTCAAAAATCTAAGTGCTGATAATGTACTAATAAATAAAACTATGTGAAAACAAAAACAACACTCGTGTGATTATTTTGAGTAAAATGTTTGTTTGTGTTTTTGTTTTAGTTTCCGCTCTAGTTGTTTCTCTATGGTTCATGCTACTCTGCTTAGAGTAGAGTTTATTTTTCTCTGCTCAGAGTAGATTTTATTCTAATCATCTCAGAGTAGAATTTATTGCTCTGGTCAGAGTATTGTCCATTCTACCCAGCACAGAGTCTACTTATTCTACTCTGCTTAGGGTTGAACTTATTCTACTCTGCTCAGAGTAGAACTTATTCTACTCTGCTCAGGGTTAGCTTATTCTACTCTGTTCAGAGTAAAGTTTATTCTTTTCTGCTCAGAGTACAGTTCATTCTCCTCAGCTTAGACCAGTGTTTATTCTGGTCATAAAGACTAACAATTAAAGCTAATCTATGACTACATAAAGACCAGCGGTTGAAGCAACATAAAAACCGGCGATTGAAGCTACATAAAGACCGGCGATTGAAGCTAAACTAATACTATATAAAGACCTACAAATAAAGCTAATTTATGATATTATAAGACTTTCGATTGAAGCTAATCTAAGACTTTATAAAGACGTACGATTGAAGTTAATCTAAGACTGTATAAATACATACCTGAGATTGTACATAATCTAAGACATTATGAACACTTACGATTGAAACGTAAGACTTTATAACATCTACTATGCAAGCTAATCTAAGCCTTCATAAAGACCAACTATTGAAGTCAATCTAAGACTTTATAAAGACCTACAATTGAAACCAATCTAAGACTTTATAAAGATATACGATTGATGCTAATCGTATCCTTCATAAAGACCAACGATTGAAGCTAATCTGAGACTTTATAATGACCTACTCCTGGGGCTAATCTAAGACTAAAGTACATAATCTAAGACATTATGAACACTTACGATTGAAACGTAAGACTTTATAACATCTACTATGCAAGCTAATCTAAGCCTTCATAAAGACCAACTATTGAAGTCAATCTAAGACTTTATAAAGACCTACAATTGAAACCAATCTAAGACTTTATAAAGATATACGATTGAAGCTAATCGTATCCTTCATAAAGACCTACAATTAAAGCTAATCTAAGACTACATAAAGACCAGCGATTGAAGTTACATAAAGACCAGCGGTTGAAGCTACATAAAAGCCGGCGATGGAAGCTACATAAAAGACGGCGATTGAAGCTAAGCTAAGACTATATAAAGCCCTACAAACAAAGCTAATTTATGATACTGTAAGACCTTCGATTGAAGTTAATCTAAGTCTGCATAAAGAACTACGATTGAAGCTAAACTAAGACTTTATTAAGACATACGATTAAAGCAAATATAAGACTTTATTAATACCTACGATTGAAGCTAATCTAAGTCTAGATAAAGAACTACGATTGAAGCTAATCTAATGCATTATGAAGACATACGATTGAACCTAATCTAAGTCTTTAAAAAGACCTACGATTGAATCTGAAATTGGACTTTATAAAGAACTACAATTCAAGTAAACTTTAATCTTTAAAATTAAAGAAAGATATTTAAAAATAAATAAAAAAAATCCCCACATACCTGTTCTGACGACTCTGATACACTTGGGCAGCAAAATTTGAATCCGTTGTCACCGTGTTACCCTCAATGCGTAGACCAGCTACGCCTTTTTTGGGTATGGTAGCCAAATCACGTTTAACGCGACGACAGCGGGCCGGCTCATTTTGGCGCTGTTGTATCATGGCATCGAAATCAACAATGTACACATAACCGGCCACCAAGATGGTGCAAGAACGTTCACCTTTTTTGAAAGCCTCCTCTAAATCTTGGCTAGTGCGATCATCGTATTGCCACCAACCTTAAAAACAAACATTAAAGCAACAAGAATACAAAGAATGGAAACACAATAAAAGCTACCAATACTTCCACACACAATATTGATAACAAAAAAAATATATTTAAAAAAAGGATCTAAATATTATATAATTCATAGTTTTTTATTAAAAAATAAGATAGTAAAGCTAAAACTAGTTTACTTTTTTGCGGGTTAAAAAGCATACAATAGTGTATTTGGAATTTGGTATAAATATTCTTTAATTTCATATAGTTTCAAATACATACGAATGTATTTATTATCGAGTATAATAGTAATTAAGAATCAAACATTAAAGCTGCCGTATTTAAGTATTAATAAAATTATCATTATATGGCAAAACGATTAAGTAATTTAAATAAATTTAAATTGTTCAACTGGGTTTCTTTTTTCATTTAATAAGGTTTCATTCTACGATTCCTTTTTGAAGTCAACAGACCGGCCACACCTTTGGCCGGCAAACCTTTAGCTCTACATATTTTACGTGTCCTATAGGGCATTGATTGTGGATATTGTACCATATTTATAAAATCCACTGTATACATGTTGCCACATATTTGTATGTCATGAGTGAAAGGTTTAAGAATATTATTCTTATTGTCATTTGCCTCCCCTTCTTCGCTATCGCAATCCTGCTCATTGACTTTAACCTCTTTATCATCCTCATCTTCATTATCACTTGCAGCGAGTTGTTCTTCTTTCTTCACCTCTTTGAGTGACACATTTAGACGTGTGTTACAAAAATTTTGAAAAGCTGCTTCAATTTCAGAGGCACTACGTTTTTCGTATGCCCACCAGCCACCTAAATGAAGGGGAGGGAGTAGGAAGATGGGCATCAACAAATTTATAGAGATTAACGTTTAAGTTAAAAAGACATATAAGGAGACAGACTCAAAACTACGAAACAATGTAAATTGTGAAATTTGGAAAAGAAAAAGTTGGGTAGGTAGGTGGGTAGGTTAGGGATTATAAGGGGAAGGTGAGTGTGCAAGCAACAAATAAACAACTTACCATTACGTCCTTCATAGAACCACTGATAACCATCGTCTGTGGCTTTTGTAGTGCATATATCCTCAATGCCATTAACAAGTTGTGGATGATCTAAAAATTCCGGTGGTATTTCACGGCGGCACATAGCACAGCGGCGATTTTTATAAGCCACACCCTGTAAAGGAAAAATAGTTCGTAAATATGTTGGTAAAACAAATAGATAAAATAGAAAACTAACGAAATATGTTAAAAAATATATTCCTAAATGAGTAATATAAACGATTTTCTTGTAAATCAAATTTTCCTAAGCAGAATGGTCAAACGTAAGTGTCAACTGAAGTCATTTTAGTAAATTTTTAACTTCAAAGCCCTATTTCACTATCACCTTATACCTTCACTTGCAGAAGTTCCAATTAAGACTTTCTATAGATCATAACTGATCAAAAATGTAACTGTTAAAAAGCCCTTTCCAAACACACACACAACAATTAAAACCAGTATAAATAATAGATAACTGCGCTTGGCAACAACACCTTAACTAAACAAATTTTCTATAAACATTTAGCTAATGAGTTTAAATGTTAGGAAATGCAAAAACTGTTGTTAGAGTAAAACGCGTGTGTTTATGTTGAGTGTCACAAAAGAACTGAACTGAACTATTTATTCTCTCATCTTACTTGCTACTACATTGTACTGAAACAACCGTTACTTTAATAGTGATGCTAAAACCAAATGGTTATTCTATTTACAACACCTTTCCTGAATAAACATTTCACTTAACCAATATTAAAATAAATCAATTCAAAAATATAGAAATCAATCAAAATTATACACAAATCAAAAGTTGTAAAAACATAAAATAAAAATTATTATACAAGTCCAAATTGGATTGTAAAATTGCCATATACATCAGCTGGAACGCCTTTTGTAAAAATGTCAGCTAGCATTCTCTTAGTATCCAAATAATCGAGTCTGACTTCTCCATTGTCCAATTTCTCGCGTATAAACTTTATTCGGATGTCAACATGCTTGGTTCTTGATGAATATGAGTTGTTCTGTGCAATTTGAATAGCGCTTTTGTTGTCACTATATAAATTCAATGATTCTGAAGGATTTTTAACTAAATCCCGTTCAAGTCGTCGAAGCCATATACATTCCTGAATCGCTGATACTATCGCCATAAACTCAGCCTCAGTTGAAGAGAGTGCCACCGTACGTTGTCTTTTAGAACCCCAGGATACTGCTGCGCCATGCATAGTGAAGATATAACCAGTAGTAGAGCGTCTATCATCAATGCTTCCAGCCCAATCGGCATCACAGTAACCAGTGAGTCCTTCGGATTTGTTATTGTAGACTAGACCTTTATCAATGGTGCCCTTTAGGTACCTCATTACACGCTTTACTGCTGACCAATGTGCCTTCCCTGGATTGTTGTTAAAACGACTGAGCTTATTCACGATATAGCAAATATCTGGTCTTGTATTTTGAGCTGCGTATAGTAAGCAACCAACAGCTTCCATATAAGGAACATTTCTCATTTCCTCTTTCTCCTTCTCAGATTTCGGACACATTTCAAGGGACAGCTTTTGGTTTACATCCACTGGTGAACATACTGGATTACAGTCATACATTGAAAATCTTCTTAACACGTCTTCAATATATTTGGATTGATCTATTTTCATCGTACCACCGGACTTCGTAATTCTCATTCCCAGGACTGAAGAAGCTTCTCCTAAATCCTTCATCCGAAAATGTTTGGACAGCTCATCCTTAAGTTTGTTCGTCATGTTGATATTGTTGGAAAATACTAACACGTCATCCACATAAATGGCCACATATAAAATATTATCATTATCAGTATTGAAGTATACACACTGATCGGTTTCGCTTCTTTTTAGGCCAAATTGAAGTAGTATACAATTTAGAGTTGTGTTCCAAACACGGCTGGATTGTTTCAATCCATAAAGGGCCTTCTTCAAATGACAAACACGGTTACTTCCATCCTTGTAACCATCAGGTTGTTCCATACAAATTTCCTGATCAAGTTCCCCATTTAGAAATGCAGTTACTGCGTCAAGTTGATGGACGTGTAAACCAAATTTAACAGACAATGCAATTAAAAATCTTATTGATGAATAGCGAACTACTGGAGCAAAAGTCTCATAATAATCAATGCCCTTTTGTTGACTACAGCCCTGTACAACAAGTCTCGCTTTATGACGGATTTTGTTACCACTGGCATCATACTTTGTCTTGAATATCCACTTGCATTTTATTGGTCTCTTTTCAGAAGAAGGATTAACTAATGTCCATGTCTTATTTAAGGCTAGTGAATTCATTTCATCATCCATTGCTGCATGCCACTGTTTAGCTTCTTTAGAGTTCAAGGCATCTTCGACTGTAACAGGATCATCTGACACAAAACTAGTTGCACAAAAGTTGTATTCTTCACCAGATTTTGCTGCTATTCGTTCAGAGCGGCGGACTCTAACATTTTCGGTAGACATGTTCTCAACGCAATGCTCTTCAATCGCATCCTCAAAATTTAGGCTATCTTCCGAGTTAACATCAAATTCCACTTTAAGACTGTCAGTTGATACATTGCCCATCTCATTAACTGCTTGAACATATTTGATCTCAGTCGGCAATTCATTCTCAATACTGGATGGCAATTCATTTACGTTACTGGATGGCAATTCAACAATTAATTCCCCCGCTGAATTGGCATCATCCCTAACGCTTTCGACTACAAGATTCGGAACATTATTAGTAAAGTCTACATCATTACTACATACCTGATCTTCCATGAAAACAACATCACGGCTGACCATTATCTTTCTCATAGCTGGATCGTACAATCTGTATGCCTTGGCCTCCATACCATAACCAACGAAAATACATGGTATGGACTTCGGCTCTAATTTGGAACGCTTCACCTTAGGAGTATGTACAAATGCCTTGCATCCAAAAATACGAATATGGTTAAGGCTTGGCTTCCTACCAGACCATAGCTCCTCGGGACAAACTGTGTGTTTTCTGCATGGTATTCTATTCAACAAATATGCTGCAGTCACAGCTGCTTCAGCCCAAAATTTCACGTCAAGACCAGAATCTATTAGCATACATCTAACTCGGTCGATGATAGTACGGTTAAGGCGTTCTGAAACGCCATTCTGCTCTGGGGTATATGGTGCCGTCTTTTGATGAATAATTCCGCAATCATTAAATAACTTCTGGAACAAGTTGTTTGTATACTCAGTGCCGTTGTCTGATCGAAAAATTTTAATTTTATTTGAGCACTGGTTTTCAGCCATAGTTTTAAATTTCCTAAATTCCTCGAAAACTTCAGATTTTCTTCTTATCGGCGATAAAAACACTTTACGAGAGTAATCATCCACAAATATCACAATAAATCGTGCACCAGAAAACGATTTGGTTTTAAATGGTCCCATTACATCTGAATGTACAATTTCCAAAACCTCCTTTGCACGATGACCATCCTCCTTAAATGAATTTCTTACTTGTTTGCCTTGAAT
Organism: Calliphora vomitoria; assembly: GCA_942486065.2. Taxonomy (NCBI): domain Eukaryota; kingdom Metazoa; phylum Arthropoda; class Insecta; order Diptera; family Calliphoridae; genus Calliphora; species Calliphora vomitoria. Next base: position 109,332,144 of record OW818031.2, read on the forward strand.
ACAAACTTCACACTGATCCAAATTCATTTGAAAATTAAATTCATGATCATTTTTTATCTTCCTTAGAATTTCATCGCAAATATGACCAAAACGACGATGCCATAGCTGAGCATTATTCTTAACGATTAAAGCTTGCTGTGTTTTTTTCTGGGAAACGCAATCTAATTTGTACAAGTTGTTACACAAACTTGCTGTTGCCATGAGTACATTGTCACTATCGAAAATTTCACAATGATTCTGCTCAAAAATTACTCGTTTCCCGTTTGCTGTTAATTGCCTGACTGACAACAAATTTGCACAAAGCTGCGGAACATACTCAACGTCTTTTATAACGGTTCTTGTTTCCCCTTCATCAGTAGACAAAAATACGCTTGCATCACCAACACATTCAACCGACAGTTTGTTGTTGTTCGCCACAATAACTTCCTTACCATGAGATGCTCTCTCGTTGTCAAGTATTGTCTTTGTTCTCGACATATGTGTTGTTGCGCCTGAATCTATGTACCATTCATTTGCGCCGACGTCACTTGACGTAAACAGTGACGCTAACAGAATTCTCTCGCTCGACTTCTTTTTCTGCTGCTTTGATCCGTTACTATTTGAGTTTGCATTTTGAACGTTTGGACAATTTTTTATAAAGTGACCTTCCTTTTTACAACCATGACACTTGAACTTCTTTGGTTTCTGATATTTTCTATATGAAACTAATGCATTCTCCTCCCTTTTTATAGGGTTATCGAATTTTGCATCTTGTAAAAGCAAATTCTTCACCATGTCCACAGTTAATTTCGTCTTAGAATTCTCAACAGCCAAAACAAGTGAACGGAAATCCTCCGGCAGACCTGCCAACATCAAGGATGCAACCAGCTCATCATTAATATTTAGTCCGGTATTCTTAACCTTTAAGGAAGTCATCACCATTATGTTGACGTACTCTTCCATTGAGTCAAAATCAGCCAATTTAAGTTGTACCAACTGTTTCAATAGTTCAACTTTTCTAGACAGACCAGTATCCTCAAAAGCACACATCAAAGCTTGCCAAGCTTCCTTCGCCGTTGTTGAATTAGCTATATGTGCAAAATTATTCGGCTCTATCATCAACGTTAATTCTGCGAAAGCACGTTCATTCATATCTACGTCAACCACACTGGAACCTTCATTTAAACCCGCTTCAACAATTTTCCAACAATTTTTCAATACTAAGTACGATTTAGCATGACGCTTCCAAATATCAAAATTTTCGCGACCACGCAATTTCTCAAATGGAAATGATAAACTCGTTGCCATTTTTTAATCGTTTCACACTTTTTATTAAAAATATTTCAATTGTTCATTTATTTAAATGTTCCATAAATGTTCTTTTTTTTTTTTACTTTCACTGTGTACAAAAGCCCATAACCTGTTGTTAGAGTAAAACGCGTGTGTTTATGTTGAGTGTCACAAAAGAACTGAACTGAACTATTTATTCTCTCATCTTACTTGCTACTACATTGTACTGAAACAACCGTTACTTTAATAGTGATGCTAAAACCAAATGGTTATTCTATTTACAACAAAAACAAATTTTCTACTTGTATTGCATGTATAAACGTAACGACCAACTACTTTCATTTACAGATGAAAATGTTATAGAATTAATAAAACAAAAACAAAACGTGTGTAAACTTGTAATTACATATTAAACATTTTACAGTTCCAATTCTGTTTGATTTCAATAGAAAACTTGCAAAGTGTTTATTTAATGAATTTAAATTGCTTATTTAAAGATCTTAATAGCATAATTTAAATCAAAATAAATCTATTCTAATCAGACTATATTGAAAACTATCTAGTCTAGTCAGACTAGTTTATTCTACTCTGAACAGTAGAGTTTAGTCTACTCAGGTCCAGAGTAGAGTTTAGTCTATGGTAAGAGAAGAGTTTAGTTTACTCTGTTTAGAGTAGAGTTTAATCTACTCTGGTCAGAGTAGAGTTTAATCTACTCTGGTCAGAGTAGAGTTTAATCTATTAGTGTTTAATCTACTCTGATATCAAGCGCTCATATAGAATATATACGTGGAGAGTCAGGCGGCACTAAAGGCTCTGTAATGTCATTTAATTCATTCCAGCCTAGTCGAGGACTGTAGGAGAGCTCTCGAGGAGTTATTGGTATACTACTCAATAAGATTGTGTTGAGTGCCGGGGCACTCTGATATACAGGAAAATGAGGTAGCAGATGAACTGGTTAGACATGGTTCTGATCTAGATCATGATACCAGGGATAGGTGAGTAAAACCACCTATTTGTCACTACTACAAGTCAATTTATGACTATACCGTGACTATACCAACCAATCCTGGAGCAGTAGGGCGGATTGTAAAGTGTCCAGAGCCTTTTGGCCAAAACTGAGTGCTAAAGCAACCAGAGCACTGATAGAGTTAGATAGATATAATCTAAGGATTATAGTAGAAGTGATAAACGGTCATTGCGCAATTGGGGCCTTCAAAGGCAAATGTGATAACAACTCACAGGATTTTTGTAGGGTGTTTGGGGATGTAGAGGAGCTAGAGACAGTGGAAGATATCATGTGCAACTGCCCTAGGTTACAGAGTCTTAGATTTAAATGGCTAGGAAACAGATTTCTGGACGAACTAAGTAATGTTGCTGGCTGTTAACTGTGCAACATACTAGGTTTCATTAGAGGAATAGTGTGGCTATTTAAGGGACGTTCTACGGCAATTCCTAACCTAACTTAGCGCCATGGATATTTGGCTTCGGTGTCGATTCGGCTTGTTGGTCGGGCTTCAGGTACGATCTCTTACGCTTCGAGTTATCGTAATGGATCCATTTTTCATAGCAAGTTGAAAAATGATTTTCTTTTATAGCGTTCAAGCATCATTTAGGACATGCAAAATCGACTTTCAAGGTATATCGGCTTCAATTCGTATGGTACCCAATTTCCCTGCTTTTGGATGAATCCTGCTGCTCGAAAACATTTTGAAATTGCTGCTTGAGTAGCTCCCAATGATTTTGCAAGCTCTTGTTGAGTTTTACAACAATCTTCATGAAGTAATGCCTACAATTCTTGGTCTTGAAACTTTTATGGCTGGTCTGGGCGATATTTGTCTTCCATGTCAAAATCACCACTTCTGAACTACACAAACCATTTCTATACGTTGAAAACGATAGAACACATTCACCATAAGCTTTGATGAGCAATAAGCGGCACTTTTTTTCAAATTAAAGAAGTTAAGCAAAACTTCCCGCATATGACTTTTAGTTGGTAAAAAATTCGACATTTTAGAAGCAAAAAAAAATAGTTTTTTGCACTATAATGTTCAATAACTATGTGAGAATAAATGACAGATATGTACCCTTCAAAATGACACATAAGTTATTAAAAACAAAAAATGTGTTAAAAAAATACGCCATCCATTGTGAATCACACATTTTTAAGATATATACACAATAAATCGTGTAATGTGTGATAGATTTCGATCGATTTTATATTTCACTTTTGTTTCAAGAAGTCAGCTTTCAAAGGTCAGTTGGAAGTGATGCATCGAACAATAGTTTCCAAGTGTTTATCAAACTCACTTATACACGTCGGATATTAGATCATATTATGTCTAAATTCTCATAATTTTCTCTAAATTGTTAAACCACGGTTTTCATTGAGTCCGTAAGTTCTTGTCCTTTTTAAATGTTCTCCTTCATTTATATCCTCATGCTTTCTGTTAAATTCTTTGGCAGATATTTTAGATGTGCTTGGGATGTTATCATATACGCTATCATTTGTTTTTCTCTTGCCAAATTAGTTTTTGGTGTTATTGGGTCATCACATAAATCAAGCTGATCGTCTAAAGGAACATATATTCCTATTATTGACACTACCTTCTTTATTCATTCAACTAAAGAGTATATAGGATGCATTTTTTCAAGTTTTGAAACTGGCTGTTGATGTAATAGCAGTTGTTGTTGAGTAGTCGAAGATTTTCATTATTATTTTAAAAATTGTCTCTAAGACTAATATATCTTTTAAATTACCAACTTGAATATAGTTAAACTACTAATATTAAGCAATTAATTCTTATAACATAAAAAAATATTGAACGGTAATGCAGCTTAAAATTGTGTTTTTAATTTGGGAAGAGTCCTAAATCAAATTTCTTGTCTAAGCTTTGGGAGTATCTATGCTGTTTTATACAATAATTTGAAATCTATCATAACATATGCTGATAAAATTTTGTCAGTACGTCGTATATAAGTTGTTAATTACAGATACTAACTAATTTAGTCGATAACGACACATATGATATTTGTATTTTAATATAAGAACAAAATGTTTTAGTTAAACTAGTATACATACATGCCGCAATATTTTATGATTGCTATAATAGTTCTCGACAAAAACCATATACTTATTTTAAAAATATTTCTGCGGAGTGCAATGTATTAATTATAAGAATTAAACTTTTCATTACTTTATACATTTTCATAATTTATGTCACAACTTCTTAGAACACTTGTCAAGCATTGTTAGAAAATAATCTAACAGGTACTTTTATTTTTTTAGTTCTTCTGCGAAATTTTATCGTTCGCTTAAAACAGTGACAAAAATAACATGTTGAAGTATGTTTACAATCCATAAAACAAAAATATCACGCAGTGAAAATGGCACCACAATAAATGTCTAAGGGTTTATTCTTGGTATTGTAAAAAAAGAAATACAGTTATAAAAAATTGTCGTATACCCTTTCAGGAATTTGAAAAAACAGGTACTTGAGGATTCTTAAATGTACAAAAGGCTTATTAATATTTATATTTTGAGATGTTTTTATAAAAAAAACATGAATTCAGCTAAACAGCAAAACAATGTAACATCATTTCATAAATTTTTGAGGTTATGTGCAAAAAACCATTAAAAAATGAAAAGTATCTTAATTTTTTTGTATTAAATCTTTAAACAGAATGGCCAACACATTTCCGAGTTTATATTTAGCTTTTTATACGCTACAACACCGTAGTGGGGAGGGCATTATGCGTTTTTGCTGATGTGAGATAGATAGATTTGAAGGGAAAGGTACTATAAGAAGTACACTTCCACTCGGAGACCCATAGGATCCTTTGTGATACCCTTTACAAATATAACTATTAGTGAAGTAGATTAAAAGAAATTAAATTGGAAAGAAAGGAAAGAAATAAGGCGATATAAAGAAAAATAAAGTGAAAATCCAGTCAAAAAAGGACAGGAAATAAATATAGAGGGATTTTCAGGGTTACCTAATATAGCCAGCATATCCCCCTAATAGATTACTTCAATCATGTCTAGCTATATCCCCTATTTCATCATGGAATCTTTCCTCTACCCATTTTTGCCTAAGACCCAGTCATCTAGGAAAGTTACACAGAATATGTTCTACTGTTTCTAGTTTCTCAATATCCTCGCACATCCTACACAAATTGTGTTCGGCCATATCCCATTTACCAATGAATATCATTTTTGCACCGAACCATTATTTGCGATGAAAAATTTATCCATTTCAATAACCCGAAGCGTAAAAGATCGTACGTAAAGTTCGCCAAACTGCCGAATCGACACTAAAGCCAAATATCCATGACTCTAAGGTAATTCTCTGTATTTGGTGGCAGCAAAAGGTTTACATATATTGTGAGCTGCAGAAATCTGACCAGACCATAACAGGAAACCTGTACCGAATGCAACCGATTCGTTTGAAGCGAGCATTGGCCGAAAAACGCACAGAATATGCGGCCAGACATGAAACAGTAAAATTCCATCATGACAACGCTCGGCTATATGATAGCAATACCTGTTAAAAAGTATTTAGAATGAAATGGTTGGGAAGCATTGTCTCTTCCGCTGTATAGTATATTATTTGTTTCTATCGATGCAGAACGCTCGCTCTGGGATAAGATACACCTCAGAACAGAGTATCCGTTATAAAATTGATTCGTTGTTTGTTCTTTTGGCTTAGAATCCATATTAATTTGAATATGTTATTCATTATTATCAATTAAATATTTTAATTTGGTATTTTTGTTACGTTGTGATAATATGTGGCAGACTTAAGTTAAACCTTGATAATTTTCGTACAATGACATTTTGTATGATTTAGATGCATGTCTATAGAAAATAGCGAAATTCTATTAAAACATAATTCTCTCAAAAAAAGATAAGGTTTGTTATTCTAATAGTCAAACATAGAGGGCTATTTATGAAAATATTATATTTTAAATTAATGTATCATTTGTATTTTATCCAATTATACCCCTATATTAATGGCAGTTGATTTTTATCAAATTTTTCTAAACCATCTAAAAACAAAGAAACTGACCTTTAACTTGAATGCTGGTTTTAAAATGTCAAATATTTTCTTATATTTAAATTATGATTATTTTGAACTAATAAGTACTAATAGAATTAAGTAAGCATTTTTTTAAAGGAATTAATGATTTCATCAAGTATTAAAAAAAATCAGTAAGTAAACCCAACAATGACTCTATTCAACAAGCTGGAATATAATTGAAAGATAGCTTAACTGACTCTACGGATTTCAAATACAAAATACGTTAATAAAAAAAATATAATAAAACAAAACAAAAACAAAATACACATAAAAATAAGAAAACAAAAATAATTTGCAAATAATTACAACAAAAAATATGATGAAATAAAAAACTACTCACTTTTACACAAAGGAAACAAAATATATGACCACACGGCAAACGAGCTGGATGTATGCAGGTTTGCAAACAAATGGGACATTCCAAGAGATTGCTAGTGTTGCTACTGCTGCTGCTGGTTGTGGCAGCCGAGGAAGAGGTTGAGGGATTTTGATCTAAAGTAGATGGCAAAGTTATTGAATCTTTAAAAAAAATTACAAAATATTCAGCCTTAAAATTATTTAGTAATTTTAAAATTCTTTAACATTTACCCGTGCTGACTTCTTTCAAGGCTTCTTCTAAATTTCGTTTCACTAAACTACTGGCCCCTACAGCGCCTGCACTGTTAGAGCTGGAGGTTGAGGGTTGTGGCGATGTCAAATCTAATACTTCTATAGGAGTTTCTATTATCTGCACGGAATCATCTAAATCACCTGGTTGGCTAGCAGGTGGTCCTGACTCCATGGTGGCTATAACTTCCACTTCCACATCGGGTGTAGTGGTAGTTATTAAGTCACCTAAATTTTCTGTATTTTCCATTTTTTGCACAAAAATAAACTAAAATCAAAATAAACTTTAAATGACAAGCTTTCTCTTGTCTGGTCGTGTTTGTTTTTGCTTATTCTTTGTGTTGTGTTTCTGTTTTTTTGGATAAATTTCACAATTATTTTTAATAAACACACACTCTATCACTAATGTTTTGTTTTTTTATTTGCGTAATGCTATTTTATTTTTGTTGAAATGCACTTTTATTTATATGATTAACACTTCAACTATTATTATTAATTTTATTTTTTCTTGCTCTCGATTTTTTCTCCTGCGATGTTTATCTTGCAAATTTTGTTTCTTGATTGAGCTTCCATAGAAAAAATTCTTTTGGTTGTTTTGTTTTTTGTTTTTCACTTTTGCTTTTACTGCTCAAGGCGAATTTATACAAGGTGGAGTCAGTCAATCAGCTGATAACTTTTTTTTTCACTTTTTGGTTCTAACAGTTGTCAAAGCTTGTGTTTATATTTAAATATCTACATATTCTAAGCATATTAACAAAATATTTATTTTTTACATAAATAAGTAAAGCCCTCACTATTCAATTATCAACACTATATTAAGTTTTAATACATATATGTTGAATTTTTCATTTTTGTTTTTTGACATTTGTTAAGACCAGTTGTTGTTTTTGTAGAACTGACACCACCTTGTATAAATTCGCCTTGTTACTGCTCTTGTTGCTTTAATACTTGTTTTGACAACTGTGCAGAGTTTGTTTACATTTGTAAGCAGTGTTGACATTTCAGCGGGTTTTCCATAAAATCCAACGATTTTGTAATCAGTTTGTGGTATTAGCAAAATCTAGATGAACGGTTCTCAAATGGGGCAGCGGAACTTCAGGGGTCGCTTAAACATTCAACACTCTGTAATGTATCGAACACAGGCTTGATGTATCGAATACAGTACTGTCATATAAATACAAAAAGGAATTTTTGGTTCACAATATTAATAAATAGTACCATATTATATAGCATGTAAAAAGTATTTTGAAGCACTGTTTAATGATATCCATGATGATCAGATCATTTTCTAAATATATGAGAAATTTACTATTATATATAATGACTTTAAACTCCTGTAACTCCTGAACTAAGGCAGGCAAAAATGTTAACGTTTTTGTGTTTATATTTATGAGAGGTATCAACACCAAACAAAATATTAAAATGTTTCGATGATCTTAATTAATGCCAGAATATTTAATTTACCGATATGTACGAGTATACTTCTAGAATGTTCAAGGCAAAAATAGATTTGGCGGGTTTTGATATGAAAAAGTTGGCATCATTGTTTGTAGGGGATATTTTTATTGTGCAAGGAGTTGCCAACCATTTTGTGTTTTAACTACCATACAAAAGGTAAGACCGTTCTCAATGATAAAGCAGTGTTCGTTAAATGAGTGCCATAAAGCTTTTAAAACATAAAATATAACGTATACGTCTATTCAAAACACAAATAAGTATTTGGGACTTCAAAGAAAAACAACAAGGAACCTAACTGATCGAGCTGATCGAATTTATACACATAACTAGTATTCGCAAAGGGGTTTGTTTAATTATGAGGGCAGGTGAGCTAAAAACCAATTTCACCACAATGGGGCCAATTTTCAGGCATTAACCACTTTTACAATGTGGCGAAAATAATATTAAAAAAAAATAAATATTCTATTTCCACAATGATCACTTATAGCTTTTAAAGCTGCTTCACAGTTAATGTTGTTACACTTATAAACAATGTTAATAACAGCGTGTTATAATGATAAGTACATATAATGATGAATGTTTTAAGCTACATTACAGAACGTAAAATTCAATTTCACTGTGAGTACAACAGTGAAACTTGTCTTATACTAATTGCTAAAGTATAGTTAAATTTCTATCAGATATTTTATCTTAATATTATAATATAGAATAATTTTATTTAAATATTTGTTTTATTTATTTGTTAAGGTTATTTATATTTAGTTTTGAATCCGTTTTCATCCATTTTAATTTAATCTTTAACTTATTTAATAAAACTAAACCGTTTTATCTGCTTTTATACAGTTTATGAAGATATAACAGTTCATTTAAGTAACAAGCTTTTGTTTAATAGCTTTTTAAGCTTTTTATTTTATTTAATTCCCTTCATTTAGCTATTTTGTGTGCTAATTTAGCGTTTTTAGCTAAATTTTAACGTTTCCCTTTATTTATTATAAATGTTAAGCGTTTTTCTTTAAGTTTAATAAAGTTAGGTACACTGTTTTCACTTGTTGTGTGTTTGTGGCTGTGTTGTATTTTTTGTTTGAGTAAAAAAAACACTAAAGCTGTCCTTGTTCTTCAAATAGGAAATTAAAGGCCAAGTACGTTTAATGAACGAGATTAATTCCTCATCAGAGAGGAGAGTATAGTTTTTGTGGGGCAAAAAAAAAACTGTGTGAATTGAAATGAAAGATAGACAAGGAATAAGAATAATTAAACAAAACGTAGTAGAATATAAAAAATATTTAATGGGTGTTGTTGTTGTTGTTTTTTGGTTGAAGCTTTTTGTCCCCTTCTAATGCATATGAAATTTAGGTTAGCGTAGGAATAATAAAGCGAACCAAAATTAGGTTGATTTAATTGTCAAGTTTGCTTTGTGCTTTTGTTCTTCGTGCATTCATTTAATTTTTTGCAAGGGGTAGGTAGGGAGGCTAAGGTAGGGGTTTAGCAAAAGGCTTTTTTTGCTTTTGTTGTTTATAAAGAGAGGAGTAGAGTGTATAAGTTTTTAGGGGTATAATTTGTTGTTGTTGTTATTGTGTTGCTCTGTTAATATGAGTAAATTGTATGTATTTTTTTTGCTGTTTTTAGTAACAGTTTAGGCCTTCGCCTTTACCTTCGTCTAAGTGTTGAGTGCTTTTGGGTTCTTTAGTGTTTAGTGTCGTGTTTTGAGGAAATAATCAAGAATAAACGCTAATTTTTTTTTAGATCGTTTGCAAATTGTTGCTATTTTCAAGAATAAAAAGAAATATTGTAATATATATAAATAAAAATCAAAAGAAATTGAAAGTTTTAAGTGAATTTTGGAAAATCTATACAGTTTTAATAAGTTTAGCTAATGTGCTAATGTTTAGCTAAAATAGTCTGGTTGTTGTTGTCTTTAGTCAGTCGGTCGGTCGGTACTTTATTCGCGTATGTGTGTTTGTTTCTATTGTCGAAATTCGTTTTGAGAGCAACAGCAACACACCAAGTGCGTTGTTGGCCTACAGACCTAATTTCCTTTTAGTAGTGCACAACAGCTAATCATCATCTACTATATATACAAAAAAAAAAAAAATAGAAAAAAAGCAAGAAACCCATAACAAAACATAATACCGAGACTCTGGAATACAAAACGCAAAGAATAACGACAAAAAATCAGATACATTTTCCTGCAAATATCGAAAAGTGTAAATTAAATCAAAGAAAAATGCAAAATTCGCATTAAAAGCAAAAGTGTATTTAAATTTTAATAAAAATATAGAAAAATTCTCATAAATTGTAAATAATTTCAATCTAATAATTAAATGTCTTTAATATAAAAACGCAGACATTTAATAGAATTAAAGAAAATACGTCAGAAATAAGTAGCAAGAACAAGCCAGCAACGGTATTTTTTAAAGACCAAACTTACTTAAATTAAAACAACTACATGCATACAAATAAAATTTAAACAAAATATTAAATTAATTTAATTAACATTAAAAATATCTCTTTAAGTAAACACAAATAAATAAAATTTAAACAAATCCTAATTAAATTAAAACAAAAAAGTTCTAAATTAATACCCCTACAAACAAAAAAAAAAAAAAAATGAAATAAAACCTCTTGAAACCTCATCATTAACATCACTACTACAACAAACACTTAACTCTCCCTCTCTTTCAAATAAAAGAACCAGCTAAAAAAAAAAAATACAAAATAAAAGCTCTTTTATTTTATTTCACATGTTGCCTTCTTTGGGGTTTAATTAAAAACAAATCTTAAAAAATAATAAACATTAAAACCAACTAAAATCTAAACAATTAAATAAAACTAAATAAATAAATAATATTTAACTAAACTACCTTGCAAAAAATAAAAGTTCTAAAAACCAAACAGTGCAAAAATTTCTAAAATAAATATCTTTTTAAAAGAGAGCCACACACAGTTTATTATTGTTATTATGAGTGTGTGTAAATAAGTGTTTTGCCTAAAACCCCTCATTGCTCCTCTTTCTCCTTCTCAACATCTATAAAATGTTATTTAAGTTCTTAGTATAACAAAAATAAAAAAAGCAAAACAAAATAACGCAAAAAAAAAATCTCTTTAAAAGTTTAGTGTATTATTGTGTCGCCATCCTCATCATCATCATCATCTGTGAAACGTTGTTGTCGTAGTCGTCGGTCGCGTTTTATTGTTGTTGTTGTTTGAATATTTTTAATTCCTATTTTGTCGTATACGCCGTGTTGTGTTGTTTTTTTTCTTCTTCTACTCGTCTGTTGTTGTTGTGTTCTTTTATACTTTTTTTTTTTTGCATTTTGTCAATTATCGTTGGTTTATTATGGCCCTGGTGGGCATTGCAAGGCCCGCTTTATTGTGGATTTTAATTAAGAGTGCGTTGTAAATGCAGCTGGGAGTATTTATTGTTGATTAAAATTGTTAAAAAGGTGAGTTTTATTTTTTTTAATTGATTTATTACAAAAAGTAGTTATTTTTAATATTTGGAGAAGATATTGCTTATGAATGATGTTTGTAAAGAAAGCTTAGAACCAAATTCGATAAACACTTCTTTAAGGAAATAGTAATTCCAATTGGATGGATATCTAGTTAAACTTTCTATTAATTTTATTTATTTTAATTTCAAAAAGGCTATAGGTACTATAGGAAAAATACTACTGAATACATTAAAGGTATTTTCAGAGTGGAATACTGAGTATTAATACTTGTCAAAAAATCATGTATCATAATAAAATTTCAACGTCTATCAATAAACTAAAAAATAAATTATTTGTAATACTGTCGTGTGAACAAGATATTTATTTTTCGAATCTATTTCTTGACATACCGATTGATTTCAATAATATTTTAATTTTGATACGCCATATGTAAATATCTTATATTCTTGTATTATTGATTTTATAAATAATGGATGTCACACTAATTTTTTAAAAAAATTTGAATCATAGATACCTATAACAAATGTCTAAAAAATGTCCAGTTATATGGAGTTGAGTGTATTCCAGTATTTTACATTTAATTCATAATACCTATTATGGAGGTGGAAATGAAATTCCCTCAAACCAAAAACCAAAGTTTTAATATAAAAATAGAACAAAAGAAAAATGTAAAATTAATTTTACTTTATTTCCACCTCTAATGGTTGTCCTGGATACCCTTATAATAACAGTAAGATACGACAGCCCAAATAAAAAACTAATTCTTGAACTTTGTGCATTCGAAACCGTGAGATTCAGAAAATATTTTCAAAAAAGAGCTTCAAATATTCCAATAAAAAACGTTCTAAGTATGACACATACAAGATTGTGTTATGTCAGTGAGAAAATCTAGCCCAAACAATAGAAAATATAGCATCAATTGTAGGTATTTATTATCTTGAATCGTAGGCCTTTATGTAGTCTTAGATTAGCTTCTATCGTAGAACTTTATTAGCATCAATCGTAGCTCTTTATGAAGTCTTAGATTAGCTTGAATTGTAGACCTTTATAAAGTCTTAGACAAACTTCAATCACAGGTCCTTTTAAAGTCTTAGATTAGATTCAATCGTAGGTCTTTACGAAGTGTTATAGGGCGATTATGGATGGCAACCGAACTGCAGCTGCGTTATCAGAGGGTAATCGCTAGTTTATTGTTACCATTTTGGGAATAGAATAAAGCTGTCAGTTGCCGTCTTTAAAAACACTTTGGAAACGGACAACGCAACTTTAGTTTGTTTGCCATTCATAATAGATCCAATAAAATAGATTCAATCATAGGTCTTTATGAAGTCTTGTATTAGCTTTAATCGTAGGTACTTTTAAAGTCTTATGTAAGCTTCAATCGTAGGTCTTTCTAAAGTCTTAGATTAGCTTTAATCGTAGCTTTTTATAAAGTTTTATATTAGCTTCAATCGTAGGTCATTTTAAACTCTTAGATTGGCTTAAATCGTAGTTCTTTATGAAGTCTTAAATTATCTTCAATAATACGTCTTTATGAAGTCTTAGATTAGCTTCAATCGTAGTCTTAGATTGGCTTCAATAATAAGTCTTTCTGAAGTCTTAGATTAGCTTCAATAATAAGTCTTTATAAAGTCATAGATTAGCTTCAATCGTAGGTCTTTATGAAGTCTTAGATTAGCTTCAATCGTAGGTTTTTATAAATTCTTTATTAGCTTCAATCTAAGGACTTTATGAAGTCTTAGATTAGCTTCAATAATAAGTCTTTATAAAGTCTTAGATTAGCTTCAATCGTAGGTCTTTATTAAGTCTTAAATTGTCTTCAATAATAAGTCTTTATGAAGTTTTAGATTAGTTTCAATCGAAGGTCTTTATGAAGTCTTAGATTAGCTTAAATAATAAGTCTTTATGAAGTCGTAGATTAGCTTCAATAATACGTCTTTATGAAGTCTTAGATAAGCTTCAATAATAAGTCTTTATAAAGTCTTAGATTAGCTTCAATCGTAGGATTTTATAAAGTCTTACATTAGCTTCAATCGAAGGTCTTTATGAAGTCTTAGATTAGCTTCAATAATAAGTATTTATGAAGTCTTAGATTAGTTTCAATCGTGAGTCATTTTAAAGTCTTAAATTGGCTTCAATCGTAGGTCTTTTTAAAGTCTTCAATAATACGTATTTATGAAGTCTTAGATAAGATTCAATAATAAATCTTTATGAAGTCTTAGATTAGATTCAATCGAAGGTCTTTATGAAGTCTTAAATTATCTTCAATAATAAGTCTTTATGAAGTCTTAGATTAGCTTCAATAATAAGTATTTATGAAGTCTTAGATTAGTTTCAATCGTGGGTCATTTTAAAGTCTTAGATTAGCTTCAATCGTAGGTCTTCATGAAGTCTTAAATTACGTATCTGCAATAATGTCTTTATGAAGTCTTACATATGCTTCAATCGTAGTTTAAATTTAAGCGAAGGACTTCATTAGCTTCAATGGTAATTCTTTATCCAGTCGAAGTTTAGCTTCAATCATCGGTTTTTAGATCCCAGTTTATCTTCAATTCTTAGTCTTTATTATTGTCAATAGGTAGTAGATCTTTGAATAGAAATTAAATTATAAAATAATTTCCATTTTCTTTTTGTTTATATAAATAATTGCTTACATTACTGCAAGGTTCGACGGATTTTCTTTTCATAGTATTTTATAAATATCATGTCGAATTAGAAATGAGGGCATAAGAATTCCTTTATATCAGAGATGAACAATAAAATTTATATTCGGAAACAAACAGTACTTTTTTCGTCCCCGTATTACTAAAACTGAAATGTTTTATTATTTTCAATACAAACATCTGTTTTCAACGGAAAACTTTTATACCTACACAAACTTTCTATAAAAAAAACTGTTAGACACACAATTTTATATGAAAAAAAAAAACTGTTACTATAGAAATTACAGTTACAGTGCACTCTCGGTAACGTGAACACCGCCTAACGTGAAAAAGCATTTGTTTACATTGACTACTCTGTAACGTGAAAAAACTCAGAAAGCTCTATAACGTGAACAATTTTTTGCTTTCTAAGCATGTAGACAACACTGAAATACATACAGTGCACTCGCGGTAACGTGAACACCGTCTAACTTGAACACCGCCTAACGTGAACAAGCTTTTGCTTACATTGACTACTCTGTAACGTGAACAAACTCAGAAAGCTCTATAACGTGAACAATTTTTATACCCTTCACCTTCGTGAGAAGGGTATATATAAATTTGTCATTCCGTTTGTAATTTCCACAATATAATTTTCCGACCATATAAAGTATATATATTCTGGATCCTTATAGATAGCGGAGTTGATTTAGCCATGTCCGTCTGTCTGTCTGTCTGTTGAAATCAATTTTCTGAAGACCCCAGATATCTTCGGGATCCAAATCTTGAATAATTCTGTCAGACATGCTTTCGAGAAGTTTGCTATTTAAAATCAGCAAAATCGGTCCACAAATGGCTGAGATATAAGGAAAAAACCAGGACAACCTCGATTTTTTACCTATTTTTTTACCTATATCTGGATTACTAAGTCATTAATATAGACAATATGGATATCTAATGATAGATATTTCAAAGACCTTTGCAACGACGTATATAAGACCACAGTAAGTTGGACCTACAATGGGTCAAAATCGGGAAAAAATTTTGAACCCGAATTTTTTTTCACCAAAAATTTTTTTGGCTAAATTTTAAAAAAAAAATTTTAAAATTCAAAAAAAAAGTTTTTTAAATTTAAAAAAAATTAAAAAAAAAAAAATCGAAAAAATTTTTTTTTCAAAAAATTAAAAAAACTGGAAAAAAAATAAATTTTGTTTACCTAAAAATATTTAAAATTTTTATTTTGAAGTATAGTTTGGTGAAGGGTATATAAGATTCGGCCCAGCCGAATATATCTCTCTTACTTGTTATTCACTGCATTTGTTTTCTAATCATGTAGACAACACTTCAATACATATTATTAAATTCAATTTTTAAAGTTTTGAGAATCCCCTTATAAAAAAATGTATTTGTATCCTTTAAATTAATTTTTTTAGTGGCAACGAATGAGTAATTTTATTTGCTATGTAATTTTATTTCAATTTATAGTTTCTCGTGATCTCGTTTTGTTTTGCAATGCATTTTAATCAATAATTTTGTTTTATTTCACGTTCAAGCGTGTTAAACACAGGTTTATATTATAAAATTTTATATTTTTTCCATGAAATTCGACAATCGCTAACGTGAACAATTTCACTAACATGAACTCCCTTGGTTTTAATTAGTTCACGTTACCGTGAGTGCACTGTACATTAAATTCGATTTTTAAAGTTTAAGGAATCCCCTTGTATTAAAAATGTGTTTGTATCCTCTAAATTAATATGTTTTGTATGGCAACGAATGAGTAATCAATAATTTTTATTTTATATTTTAAAAATGAAAATAATAATAAAAGAATTTCACATTCAAGCGTGTAAAACACAGGTTTATATTATAAAATGTAATATTTTTTCATTGAAATTCGACAATCGCTAACATGAACAATTTCACTAACATGAACTCCCTTGGTTTCAATTAGTTCACGTTACCGCGAATGCACTGTATACACAATATTTTCTATAGAATTAGCTGCCCTACAAGTACAGTGACAGTAATTTGGTTTATACATCAGTAGTTCCCATAATTTTATTAAGGGCATTGTGCAAAAAACTGATGTTAACATTCGTATACGTGTGACTTGTTTTCTCTTTCCAACTTGTGAACATCATTCATGCAACACTGCCGTGTTATGCATGTGATGGTAAATAAATTACTAGTGTGTTAGTTTCCATCAATTATTTCTTGCAGGGAGTCACACACAAAATTTTCTACAGAAGCACTGTTTGCCGTTCAAAATTATAGGTACACACAGATTTCTCTAGTGTTCTATAGAAAAAAAACTTACTTATTTTTATAAAAAAATACTGTGATACACATATTTTTCTATAGAAAAATACCACCGTACATTTTAATATAGTAAATATCTATTCGTTAAGAAAAATTCTTTATAAATTCTAGCACACTCCCTCAAAAGTTTGTCCAACTCTGTGTGACTAAACTTTATTAGCACTAGTTCCCCTACGAAATAAATAAAAAAAAAATAACATATTCGCATTTTGCACAAGAAATGAACAACAAAAACAACAACAACACTATACAATATGTAACTTATGCGATTCTTGACTGCTCTTGTTACCGCTGGCTGGCTGTGTCAGCCAGCCTACGAGAACACAAGAAAGAAGCACATTAAACACAACCAACCTCACTCACACCACATCCCACCTCTGTGTATCTTAAATACCCCCACGAAAGATATAACAAAAACAACATCTGCAAACTTACTTACTGAGAAAAGAAACAGAAACAAAAAACAACGCAAAAATAAACCTCATATAAATTATTCTCCATTGTGCTAGGAATTCGTAGAACGAAGGCAAACAAATGTGGTAGAGACATAAAAATTGCACACAGAAAAAGCCATAAAAAAGTGCGAATATAAAATAAATCTAAAATAAAAACTAAAAATGTACTAGAGCAACAAAATCTCACTGAGAAAATAAAATCACATAGAAATTATTATTGCAAAATGCAAAAAAAATTTGCGGCCATTTATTTGCTCACTTCTAATTCACACTCACTCCTTGTTTTGAATTGAACGTTTTTTTTTTTCGTTTATTTTTTTTTTCGTTTTGCCAGAGATTACGTTTGTTAATGATCATTATCATCTTAATGATGACAATGACAGTGGAAGTGTTAGAGCCACTAGTGCAAGCAAGCATGTGTTTTGTTATTGTCATTGCTGTTGTTGTTTTTGTTCTTGTATGTAGTTGTTTATTCAATATGGCATAAGTTTATTTAGTCAAAATGGATGGATGAATGGCTTTTGCAAAAAAAAGAATCATATAATTAAAACAGAACACAATTACATCTAGTAGTAGAAACAGTGTTGTCAATATAGCAGTTAAATGAGAAAATAATTTTAAAACAGAACAGCTTTAAAGTTATATAGGTATACAGCAGTGATTGATATGTTTCTATAAATTCTATAGAAAAAAATGTTATACACTGTTATAGGTACAGACAATCCACTATAGAAAATATCTGTCGTACACAAATTTTTCTATAGTCAAATTGTTATGCGATAAATTGTTATAAACAGTCTTTTATAGAAAAAATTGTTATACAGTGCACTCGCGGTAACGTGAACACCGTCTAACGTGAACACCACCTAATGTGAACAAGCTTTAAGTACTCTGTAACGTGAACAAACTTAGAAAGCTCTATAACGTGAACAGTTTTTTTTTTTCACTGCATTTGTTTTCTAAGCATGTAGACAACACTGAAATACATACATTAAATTCGATTTTTAAAGTTTAGGGCAAGATGTACTAACCAGGTGGCAGCGTAACTACAACAATTACAACAATACAAGAACAACAGTGTGTAAAACCTTCTAAATTGCCAAAAAATAAATTCACAAAAACGCACTTTTTAAAACGAAATAGTTTCTTTTAGCACTTTCAAATATTTTACGCACATAAAGCGGTAACTAAAACTCACTTTTATAAATATAAAATAATCTTTTTACTCTTATAAAAAATTTAAAAATGTTTGTAAACACGTTTTTGACATTTCATAAGGTACAATCATGACGTAATAAGTAAGGTGAGAGCGTTTCGACAACAAACACAATATTTCTTGCTGGCAAGAGCATAGGTTTTGTCAAAATTGAATTTGTCAAATAAAAAATAAACAAATTTTATTTTGGCATTTCAACTAAAAAACGGCCGTTAAATTTAAATTATATTTGAAAAAGAACAACGGTTTAATAGTGCTTTATCCAAATTTTATTATATGAAATCTTTTTATTCACATTTTCATTCATGTTTTTTGATTTAAAATTTTTTTTCTTTGAAAATAAATTTTTTTTTTTTTCAAAATAAATTCAGTTTGACAAAACACAAGCACTTTCAAAATAAATAAATAAAAATCAGCTGTGTTGTTGATTTCACCTTACTTAGTGCATCCTGGGTACAATATAAGTATAGCAAAAAATAGTCAGCTGGCGTTACGCTGCCACCTGGTTAAATATGCCTTGGTTTAGGGAATCCCCTTATATTAAAAATGTGTTTATATCCTCTAAATTAATATTTTTTGTAAAGCAACGTATGAGTAATTTTATTTCAATGTATATTTTCTCGTGATCTTGTTTTGTAATGTATTTGAATCAATAATTTTTGTTTTATATTTTAAAAATGATAATAATAATAAAGGAATTTCACGTTCGAGTGTGTAAAACACAGGTTTATATTGTAAAATTGTATATCTTTTCGATGAAATTCACTAACATGAACTCCCTTGGTTTTAATTAGTTCACGTTACCGCAAGTGCACTGCATAAAATTTCTTCTATAGAAAAACTCTGTTATACACAAGATTTTCTTTAGAAAATGCTGTTATTTACAAAACTTTCTGTACAATAAACTGTTTTACGCAAATTTTTCTATATAAAAAAAGTGTTATACAAAGTTGTTTCTTTATGAAAATCTTTTATAGAAAAATTTGTTACAACAAATTTTACTATTATAAAATAGTTTTATCAAAAATTTGTCTATACAAAAAAAATTTTTCTACAGAAAAAAAACTGTTAAACACAAATTTTTCTACAGAAAAAGATAATGGATACATTTGAAGGGGTGACTTCCACTCAGAGATCCATATGATGAATTGTGATACTCTTTAGAAATGTAACTAGGTGTGAAATAGACGTGAAGAAAAGAAATTAAATTGGAAAGAAAATAAAGAAGTAAGGTGATAAAAAGAGAAATAAAGTTAAATCCCAGTTCAAAAAGGACAGGAAATAAGTATAGGCTGAGATTCTGAGAGTACTGTTACCTAAAAAAATAGTTAGCCTATTCCCCTATCAACTTTTGCTGAGACCGTGTGATCTAGGACTGTGACACACAGAATATGTTCCACTGTTTCTAGTTCCTAAATATCCCGGCACATCCTACAGAAGTCCTATCCCATTTGCCAATGAAGGCAATTGATCAGTGACTGGTTATCACTGCTACCATAGGGTAACATAGAGACGAGACGTAATTGTCAAAAACCTAAGTCTGTTGTCAAAAACCTAACTCTTGCAACAACAAAATGCATGCTAGTCAATGTATTTTGTTGTTGTATCAGACATATGATTTGTTGTATTTTTGTTTGACAAATCGGAATATCTCGTCTCTATGTATAATTCTCTATGACTGCTACTAAAGACATGAAACTTTTCCTTTACAACTCAATTAGTATTCTGGTAGCCTTTGCATCCAACTTTGGCCAAATAGCTCTGGTCACCCTGCAATCCGTCTTACTACACCAGGATTGGTGCGTAGAGTCCCGGAATCTTTCGAAGATCAGTGGCATATATCAAATTTAATCTCCCAGTTACTAATAATATAGTCCACATCCGAACCCAGTTCATGTGCTAATTTCCATGCTCTGGTACACAACACAATCTGATTGTGTATAAATCCAATAACGCTTCTAGAACCATCTTAAAGTTCAACACTATGCTTCAGTGTACTATATTACATTTCAAAGCCGTCAGTGCTGCCTGACTACATAATTTGTCACTACAGACCCCCTGGACGTGCGACCTTATCAAATCCTTTGCATTCCAAATCGCTAGGATCTCTGCCGTGAAGACGCTGAATTCGTCTGGGAATCTGTATCATCCTCTAATACATAAACTATGGCTTCAGTGCCAGATTCCATCTTGGACCCATTAGTGAAAAATGCACCCCCTTCGAACAGCTGTCCAGATCCAACTCTCGTCCTTACTTGGAAAAACAATTGGGGGTGAAATTCGTTACCCTATGATCCGAAATCCTAGTAGGGATACAAGCCTGACCAATTAGAACTACCTCGTACAAAATGTTTGTGTGACCTACTCGCTATGGTCTTATCAGGGAAGACTCTAAGCAAGTTCCAAGCCACCATATTTCTCACATAGTGGTCAATTGGCAGTAAATTATGGAGTCTATCCAATGCTGCCTGAGGCACCTAAAGCACATCTCTGAACTTTACTAAGTATCTTCCTATAATTGTTTTTCCTTGCCTTCCAACAAACCGTGCAATCATAGGTAATTATAGGCTTTAGAACCGATGTGTAAACCCAGTTTACCATGCCTGGTTGTAGTGCCCAATTCTTATAGAATTCCTGCATGTGTAGTAGGCACTGATACCTCTTTTAAGCCTTTCCAGAGTATTCTTCCATAATAATTAGTTATAAAAGAACATCCCTAAATATTTAGCTCCCTTTGATAGTCAGCTCAACGCCGACCAAATTGGCAAATTAAAACTTCCTACCCTATATTTCCTGGTAAAGAATAATAACTCTGTTTTCGTTGGGTTTACACCTAGGTTGATAGGTCACCTAGCGCCGCCTGCATGATTTCGCTGATTGTCAAAAGAAACTTTCCCTAGATTATTTCAATTGAAATTTTTTAAAAAATTATGAACAAAGTTCAACAATATTGGAAAAAAGAATCAAATTTTATCCACAATTTAAGCGAAATATAGTTTGTTTTATTCACAATAAATCTGGCCATTACTAACAATCGCACTCATACATCAACATTTGTTGATGATACGCTATTCTAAGCATTCCTCAAAATCCTCAAGAAGCGTCTCGTTACTTACAAAATCACATCTTGGTCTACAAAAAAGTTTGAAGACCAAGAATTGGAGGCATTATTCCATGAAGATTGTAGTAAAACTCAAAAAAAGCTTGCAAAATCATTTAAGAGCTACTTAAGCAGCAATTTCGAAATGTTTGTGAGCAGCAGGATTCGCCCAAATGTGGAGAAATTGTGTTACACACGAATTGAAGCCAAGAGACCTTGATAGACGATTTTGCATGTCCGAAATTATGCTTGAACGCTATAAAAGTAAATCGTTTTTGCGCCGAATTATTACTTGCGATGAAAAATGGATATATTATAATAACACGAAGCGTAAGAGATCGTATGTGATGCCCAACCAGCCAAATATTATGCTGAAATCTGGCCAGACCATCACAGGGAACTTCTACCGAACGCAACTGATTCTGGTTTGAAGCGAGCATTGGAAGAAAAATCCCCAGATGTTTAAGTAAAAAAACTATGTACCTATGTGAAAACAAAAACCATAGAAAACTTTACTAATAAATTCTCACCACTTAGTTGCTTGGCAACTGAGTTAGGTGTTTGACAGAAGAATTTCCGATCTATGTGTATTTATCTGTGATTATAGTCTTCTTAAATGTTTAAATTAAAAATGTTTAAAAATTACCAAGTTTTGGACATTTGACTGACCAATAACTGTAGTGCAAAATAGTTTATTTAATTATTTACACATTAAATATGTCCGTTTTATATTAACAAAATACACATTTAAATAGTTTTGAGTATCAATTACTCTGAACTTTTACAAAACTGAAAAAAAAACGCTTAAATGTTGCAAATAAAAACCGCCTAATTGTCATCTCTGTGTGTATGATGCAAGAAAACAGACTTAGAAGAAGAACAAGACAGACAGCAGCAGAAAAAAAAGCTTTTTTCAGACATTCTACAGCAGCTGTGTGTGTTTTTTTGTTGTCTTTTTTTTACTGTAGCGGAAATTTCAATTTCATTTCTTTGTTGCATTTGTATTTGTTGTTGCTAATGTTGTCTGTTGTTACTGTGTTCTTTTGTTGTTGTCTCGCAAACGGGGTGCGGCTAATTGTTTGGAATTTCTTTCCCCATTCCACTAAGAACTACTTTGTGTCTTGTTTTTTTTATCATATTTTTTATTTTATCTTATATCCTGCTTTTTATGTTTAGTTTTTTTCTTTTTTTTTTGTTTATCAGTATTTTTCAGAATTTTGCAGTCTTTTTGTTTTATTGTAGTTTAGTATAATTCTTGGTATTTTTATTGGGTTTCCTTTTTGTATCTTTTTTCTCTCTGCGAGTGTTTTTTTTTTTGTTTATTTATGCACACATGCGATTCAAAAGCAAAAATAGTTTAGTATGTCAGGCGTATAAATATGGGAACAAAATAAAGCTACCAAAGTATATTTATACAAGTACATGCAAGTGATCAGCTGTTCATTTTTTTCTCCTTTGTAAATACTTTTGAATTGTCAAAATGTTTTACTTTGTTGTTTTTCTTTCTGTTTGTTTAAATTTTTTGTATGTGAAAATATTAATAAAAAAAAAATTAATTTTGAAAACTTTTCATAATAAAAGTAAAAAATAACTATTGGAAATCTGTGTTGTTGTTTATTGTGCAAAAAAATGTACCAGTGACAGTGGTGACTTATTCTATGTGCGAAAAGAGCCAATAAAACGGCAACGTGAGTGAAATTTGTGGCAAAAATTGTAAACTATTTTTGACAATCTCACAATGTTTTACACAAACAAAATTAATGTTGTTTTTTTTATTGTTGATTTGTTGTAGAGTTGCATGTACTTGTATAAATATACTTTGAAAGCTACTCTCTATTTTTGTCTCCTTCTCTCGTTTTGTATAGAAAAGCACTTTTGCTTTCGCTTTCAACTGGTTTTGTTATTTTCATTATCAAGTTTTTTTTGTTGTTGTTGTTTATTTTTGTATTTGCTTTTTTATATGTTTATTATTGCCTTTAAACTTGTTGCGGCTTTTGTTTTGTTTGGTGTTGTTGTTTTGTATAGAACGTCATTGACGCATGCGCAACTGTTAAATAACTTTCGGTGTTAATGCTGCCATATTATTTATTTCTCTGTTTCAAAGTTTATTTTCAAAATAAGCTCTTTTTTAATGGAGATGTTTAGAAACAATATTAACAGTAGCAGCGATAATAATGAGTACAGGAGAGAAATAGAAGAAATGTTCAAAACAATTTGTTAAATTATTTAAGTTAATTTATCAATAAAATTGGGAATTTAGCATAAGAAAATCTTACTAAAATACATTGATTTTTATTTATTTTATTTGTTTGAATTGATTTAAAGTTTGACACGTTCTGAATATATTAGGCTATCTACCACTTAAAATGATGATTTTGATAAAAAAGTTTTAGGTATTTTTCTGAAAGAAAGTTATCGAAGGATAGACAAATAATTTTAGTTTGCTTCAGTGTAGCTATCTGAGACAAAGAAAAGTAAATCTTATTCTTACACTAACAAAGTGTTCTAGTTCTGTTCTAGTTCTAGTTCTGTTCTAGTTCTGTTCTAGTTCTGTTCTAGTTCTGTTCTAGTTCTGTTCTATTCTAGTTCTGTTCTATTCTAGTTCTGTTCTATTCTAGTTCTGTTCTATTCTAGTTCTGTTCTAGTTCTGTTCTAGTTCTGTTCTAGTTCTGTTCTAGTTCTGTTCTAGTTCTGTTCTAGTTCTGTTCTGTTCTGTTCTGTTCTAGTTCTGTTCTAGTTCTGTTCTAGTTCTGTTCTATTCTAGTTCTGTTCTATTCTAGTTCTGTTCTATTCTAGTTCTGTTCTATTCTAGTTCTGTTCTAGTTCTGTTCTAGTTCTGTTCTAGTTCTGTTCTAGTTCTGTTCTAGTTCTGTTCTAGTTCTGTTCTAGTTCTGTTCTAGTTCTGTTCTAGTTCTGTTCTAGTTCTGTTCTAGTTCTGTTCTAGTTCTGTTCTAGTTCTGTTCTAGTTCTGTTCTAGTTCTGTTCTAGTTCTGTTCTAGTTCTGTTCTAGTTCTGTTCTAGTTCTGTTCTAGTTCTGTTCTAGTTCTGTTCTAGTTCTGTTCTAGTTCTGTTCTAGTTCTGTTCTAGTTCTGTTCTAGTTCTGTTCTAGTTCTGTTCTAGTTCTGTTCTAGTTCTGTTCTAGTTCTGTTCTAGTTCTGTTCTAGTTCTGTTCTAGTTCTGTTCTAGTTCTGTTCTAGTTCTGTTCTAGTTCTGTTCTAGTTCTGTTCTAGTTCTGTTCTAGTTCTGTTCTAGTTCTTTTCTGTTCTAGTTCTGTTCTGTTCTGTTCTGTTCTAGTTCTGTTCTGTTCTAGTTCTGTTCTGTTCTAGTTCTGTTCTAGTTCTGTTCTAGTTCTGTTCTAGTTCTGTTCTGTTCTAGTTCTGTTCTGTTCTAGTTCTGTTCTAGTTCTGTTCTAGTTCTGTTCTAGTTCTGTTCTAGTTCTGTTCTAGTTCTGTTCTAGTTCTGTTCTAGTTCTGTTCTAGTTCTGTTCTAGTTCTGTTCTATTCTAGTTCTGTTCTAGTTCTGTTCTATTCTAGTTCTGTTCTAGTTCTGTTCTAGTTCTGTTCTAGTTCTGTTCTAGTTCTGTTCTAGTTCTGTTCTAGTTCTGTTCTAGTTCTGTTCTAGTTCTGTTCTAGTTCTGTTCTAGTTCTGTTCTAGTTCTGTTCTAGTTCTGTTCTAGTTCTGTTCTAGTTCTGTTCTAGTTCTGTTCTAGTTCTGTTCTAGTTCTGTTCTAGTTCTGTTCTAGTTCTGTTCTAGTTCTGTTCTAGTTCTGTTCTAGTTCTGTTCTAGTTCTGTTCTAGTTCTGTTCTAGTTCTGTTCTAGTTCTGTTCTAGTTCTGTTCTAGTTCTGTTCTAGTTCTGTTCTAGTTCTGTTCTAGTTCTGTTCTAGTTCTGTTCTAGTTCTGTTCTAGTTCTGTTCTAGTTCTGTTCTAGTTCTGTTCTAGTTCTGTTCTAGTTCTGTTCTAGTTCTGTTCTAGTTCTGTTCTAGTTCTGTTCTAGTTCTGTTCTAGTTCTGTTCTAGTTCTGTTCTAGTTCTGTTCTAGTTCTGTTCTAGTTCTGTTCTAGTTCTGTTCTAGTTCTGTTCTAGTTCTGTTCTAGTTCTGTTCTAGTTCTGTTCTAGTTCTGTTCTAGTTCTGTTCTAGTTCTGTTCTAGTTCTGTTCTAGTTCTGTTCTAGTTCTGTTCTAGTTCTGTTCTAGTTCTGTTCTAGTTCTGTTCTAGTTCTGTTCTAGTTCTGTTCTAGTTCTGTTCTAGTTCTGTTCTAGTTCTGTTCTAGTTCTGTTCTAGTTCTGTTCTAGTTCTGTTCTAGTTCTGTTCTAGTTCTGTTCTAGTTCTAGTTCTGTTCTAGTTCTGTTCTAGTTCTGTTCTAGTTCTGTTCTAGTTCTGTTCTAGTTCTGTTCTAGTTCTGTTCTAGTTCTGTTCTAGTTCTGTTCTAGTTCTGTTCTAGTTCTGTTCTAGTTCTGTTCTAGTTCTGTTCTAGTTCTGTTCTAGTTCTGTTCTAGTTCTGTTCTAGTTCTGTTCTAGTTCTGTTCTAGTTCTGTTCTAGTTCTGTTCTAGTTCTGTTCTAGTTCTGTTCTAGTTCTGTTCTAGTTCTGTTCTAGTTCTGTTCTAGTTCTGTTCTAGTTCTGTTCTAGTTCTAGTTCTGTTCTAGTTCTAGTTCTGTTCTAGTTCTGTTCTAGTTCTAGTTCTGTTCTAGTTCTGTTCTAGTTCTGTTCTAGTTCTGTTCTAGTTCTGTTCTAGTTCTGTTCTAGTTCTGTTCTAGTTCTGTTCTAGTTCTGTTCTAGTTCTGTTCTAGTTCTGTTCTAGTTCTGTTCTAGTTCTGTTCTAGTTCTGTTCTAGTTCTGTTCTAGTTCTGTTCTAGTTCTGTTCTAGTTCTGTTCTAGTTCTGTTCTAGTTCTGTTCTAGTTCTGTTCTAGTTCTGTTCTAGTTCTGTTCTAGTTCTGTTCTAGTTCTGTTCTAGTTCTGTTCTAGTTCTGTTCTAGTTCTGTTCTGTTCTAGTTCTGTTCTACAGAACATATCCTTGTTTGTTAAAACTAGTTTAAAGATTTAGACAAAGATTATAATATGTATTAATTACTTTTTTTTCATTCTTTTTTAGGCTCCTGCTTCTACAACATTTTCCCAGATACTTGATTTGTAACATGGACGATTTTTCTGTGCCCCTATTGGCGGACAGTGCAACAAACTACAATCACAGTAATAATAATAATACTAACCTTAATCATAACAACAGTAATACCAACAATAACAATATGCATCACCACAAAGATCACATGTTGGCAGCTGGCAGTACACCTAGTACCACATCCTTTATGTATGAGACACCACCGGCCTCGTCCTCCAAAGGTGAAATGTCAATGGCTAAAAGTGACTACAGCACTTTTACCTCGTGCATACAACAATCGGCTCTGCTCGATCATCGTTCGGCCATAGATGCTAATTTAGATGCTGGCGTATCGTTGGGTGCTTTATGTGATTTGAAATTTTCCGGGGGCACGCCCTCTATGATGGGTGCTAATTTGGTCAACGATGCGAATACGAATACTAACTTTAAAGGCTTGCCACCACTAATGAGCGGCATAGAGACTAATCAGATAATGAGCGGGCTGCAGAAGCTTAATTCTACAGCGGCTAACCTCAATGGTCCATCATTTTCTAATATTTTATTTGCCAGAGAAGCTACACAAAACCATACAACTAATAATAATGTGGCCACAAATACAACAACACATTATTTGACGCTGAAAGGTAATGAAGTACAAAGCACTGCCGTAACCACACAACAACAACAACAGCAGCAGCAACAACAGCAGCAGCAACAGCAACAACATCACTATTTACCAAATTCAACAGTAAATAATAGACAAATGTCACCACCGAATGAAATTATAAACCGGGGAGCAAGTGCAGCTATTGCCACAGCTGATAGCCACAATTTGTTGGATTATGGCATGGCCAGTTCATCCACTGTTGCCACTTCTACTTCCCTAACTAGGCATCATAGCCTTAATACTATTAACACGCAGAGTCCCACAAATCATAATGGTTTGGAAACAAGGATTACAAATAACCTCAATGAAAATCATATAACCACCACAACAGCCACCACAACAACATCCAATGATACATCCAATAACAACAACAACAACACTGCCAACATTAACAACAACAACAATCACCATACAACACAACAACAGCAACAACAAACATCAGCCACCTCAACGACCAGTACAACAAGATCCACCCTACACAGTATTGAAGAATTAGCAGCCAGTTCCTGTACCCCCACTTCGTCTACAACAGCTCCCCTAAATACTCTTGTAAATAATGGCCATATTATGAATGCCAACTCCACTGCTACATCTACAACAACTGCTACAACAGTACCTTTAATAGTAAGCAACAGCAACAATGAAACAATAACTAAAAGCCAGCAGCAGCAACAAAATGCTAACACACATCTTCAAGAAGCTACCAACTCGGCTAATAACCAGCAGCAGCAGCAGCAGCAGCAACAGCCAACACATATGCAACAGCAACCAACAACACATTTGCAGTTGCAGCCGCAGTCACATCATCATAACCAGCAGCAGTTCCAGCATCACCAGCAACATTTGCTTAACTCCTCCACTTTGAGCAGTGACAGCAACGATTCCATTTCCTCTTCGGATGAATATATTGATATGGAATTGAATGAAAGATCGGGTAAGTCTTATTCTTAAATTTTAATGATTATTTTTTTTGGTGATTTATATTGGCAATATTTTGTTGCTGTCAACGATGCTGTAAAGGATAAAATAACTAAATTAAAAAACGCCGAAATAAACAAATTACGAGTAAAAATTATTAATCGTAAAATGAAAAACCAACATCAATCACGTTTTTTTGTATAAAAAATGTAATATTTGTTTAAAAAAAGTTTCCTTTATGTGTTATTAATCATGCCAAGATCTTCTGTGGTATGTTTATATCATTCAAAGATCATCTCTAGTTTTAAGGTAGTTTAAACTTCCAACTTTATTTTAAAGTAGGGTTTAAGCATATTTAAACGTTTAAAATAAGGGTTTAACAAGGACTTTTTGCCAAGGTTTCGGTTTTCCTAAACTTTTAATAACATCTCAAGCTGCTGTTTAAACTGCGAGATTAACATATTAAACGTTTTTTATCTGCAGTTTAAAACAATTTATATTTGACTGTGTAATTGAAAACCGCGTTTACGGTTTAAAAAACTGTAAAACCGACGGATTCGATTGACTTCGGTTTTAATTTATATTAAAATAATATATTGTTATATAAATAAATGTAAATCTTGGTCAAACCGGTTTTCAAATTATTCGAAAAACCGGTTTTTCGGATTTTTTTTTGGTTTTTTAAAACCGGTTTTCGACAAACCGAGTTTTTAGTCTCCAATTATTCGACAAAATCGAATATTTTTTTTTAAATTTATTTTAAGATTAATAATTAGCACTTACTTTAAACAACACTGTTCTTCTAAATGTGTGTTATCATTTCTTGTTGAATGCCATTAACAGGGCGCAGTCACAAAGTAGGTCTGGGTTGATTAACAACTCGCGCGTCATTGTCATTATTTCTTAAGGGCAATCAGGCTCGTTTTCTTTTTTTTGGCTTCGACAATTCTCGTTCTGGCGCGTGTGTGATGTAAGGCTTCGTATCACAGTTCCTATTCTACCTCGTTTACACCAACCAACCGTGTGTTTTTTAATTTGGATAAACTCTGTTGGAGACCATAAAAACTCATTGATTCTGATGGAGTACCATTTATAACTCGACGTATGAACTGGTGCCATTATCATTCTTGATTGTAATAACAATGTTTAAGTGATCCAGCTTCCTATACGAAGATATAGGTCGACTAGGGACTTACTTGAATCGATGTGGGATAAACTGGCAGTTGTCTTAGAAAAATATTAACATTGTAGGCGATTTCAATAACCATCTACTGTCCATTTCACAATTGGTGTCGTAGCGTTGTATCGGTTTATGACGTAATTTTTTTAATAACGACACCGTTTGTGAATTGGACATATATGTTGAGTCGAAGGCTAATTTAGTTAGGAATTTTTGTTGTGCTAACGACCTGTCGTATATACTTAATTTTATGCCACCCATTTTAGTATTCAACATTGTTTCACTTCTTCAATAGATTTAACCTTTGGACTTTGTTAACTTTTGGACTTACTCAGCGAACGGCAGTATGGCTTTCGTAGAGAACGCTCTACGGGAGACTTGCTAGGCTTCCTATCGGAAAAATTGTGTCGTTCCATGCACCGTTTTGGCGAAAGTAATGTGGTGGCTCTAGATATTTCTAAAGCGTTTTGCTTTTGGTGTCAGTAATAACTTCTCTCGATTTATATCGAGCTTTCTCAGAGACCGCAAGGCGTCCTTCCTCTCTCCTACTCTATTTGTTATCTTTATAAACGACCTTCTACGTGTCAAACTTCCAACCCTATCTACTCTTTTGCAGATGACAGCAAAATTTGCCATTCATATGGATTCAATTATAGACCAAGCCTGTCGCTGATTGGGACAATAAGGCAAAACATGAATGAATACGCTTAACCAAGATCTTGTGACAATCTCTGAATGAGGTTGTGCGAATAGAGTCGATTTCAATGCACTCAAGACTCAATGTTGTATATTAACACACAAACGCACAACATATCATGTTGCTCCATCTGTTTTTATGGGTGGTGTAAATATTAAGGAATCAGAAGCTCTTGATGTTCTACGCATGAGTAGTCAGTGCGATGTCCGCTGGACAAAACACATTTTTCGAGTGTGGAAAGAAGCATTCAAGTGCCTTGGTTTTTTAAAACGGTGTAAGACATACTTCAATCCATCCGATATCCTTACTATTTACACCACTTATATCCGACCTAAAATGGAGTACAACTTTCATGTGTGGGTCGGTGCTTCGAAGTCTATTTTATAGTTACTCCACCGAAGGTGCTTATCGGTGATAGTAGGGTATCCAGCTCTGGCACATCGTGGCAATGTGGGTTGTGTTTCACTGTTCTACGATACGATGGTATGTACCCTGCTGAAATTAGGGAACTTGTTCCCGAAACCCGTAGTTTTTTACGCAACACACGTTTTTCGGCATGAGCCCTTGCCTTCGTCAACTGGACAGTGGATCGCACAACACATTACAGGGAAAATTCATTCTTTAGCTGTACTGTCCGTATGTGGAACAAGCTTCCTCCTGAAGACTTTCCTGTCAATTTCAATATAGGAAAATTAACATCAAGTGTCCACAAACACTACTCCCTCTATCCTCCCTCCCATAACCTATTTTCCTAGTTGCAACACAATGCTTTGCATGAGGTAGGGGTCATCCCCAAAGTTCTAGTCCAAGAAAAAAAACCTTTGGATGTGAAATTAATTTATTATACAAAATCAGTCTAATTCTTAGTTCCTTCACTCTCGCATCACACTTTCATTTATGTACGTTTTGACGTTCCTTTCGTAATTACTGATGATTTAAGAGAGTATAAAGAACATTATTTCTAATACTATACTGCACCTTGTGCCAATAGACCTTCACATAATGGCGTACCCCTGCCAGCAGCGCAGCGAGGCTACACGCATCAGGATGTTGGATATCGAGAACATATGGCCACGCGGGAATTCTGAGCCTACTGCCTCCAATCGTTTTCCAACCCTCTGACTATATTACTCCATACTCAGATTTTCATAGGGTGTTTAAGGTCTTAATTCCCTCCAGGAGTGAATGGGGTAGGGGTAATCTAGTAATCTAGTGTACGAATGTGACAGCAGGTTATATACAGACGATTCAAAAATAAGCTGTGATGTTGGTTCTGGAGTCTTCTGTAATGAACTTGGGTTAGGCATCTCATAACGTCTTCCGAATGAGTGTAGTGTTTTTTTTTTGCAATCATGGTAGCTTGTAATATATATGATCATATGACTCGCGGCAATATGGGTATTTTTCTCGACAGTCAGGCGGCGCTTCTTTCACTGAAGGCCTATGCAATCTCATCTTCATTAGTCAGGCAATGTAAGAACTCTCTGTCAAGGCTAGGTCGTCTATCTGCGCACAGAGACCACTATGGCAATGAATAGGCAGACGAACTAGCCAGAATGTGATCTGCCTTAGATATCTCCAATGCGGTCTCAGTAGCAATTCCACTGGAATTATTAAAGGTATCAGGTATCAGACACTTTCTTACAAAGGCTGAGAATAGATGGCGTAATTTAGACACATGTAGGGTGGCCAAGTTGATGTGGCCCTTTTTTAACGAAAAACGTACTATGCAACTGATAACCCGGAATAGAAGGCATATATCAAGGTTGATGGCAATATTAACGGGGCACTGGACGTTAGGCAAGCATGCAAATCGACTGGGACTCCCTTTTAACGACCATTGTCGTAGCTGTAAGGATAAGGAAAAAGAGGAAACGATCTTCCACCTTCTCTGCGAATGCCCAGCCCTGAGTGTCAAGAGGCATAAATTCATGGGCAACTACACATTGACCAACCTTAGTGAGGTAGCCGGGTCTAAACTAAACGACCTACTATCTCACGGCTACAGGTTGGGTCTAGCAAATTGGATTTTTGAAATACTTTACGATGTACACAACATTACATCTGACGAGTGGTGTGGTCTTGTCAAAATGGGGTCCCTTCGACTCTACTTGATTGTTCGCACCCAGTGAGCTACCATGTAAACCAACCTGCCGGGGTAGTCCATTGCAAGTATGGTAACAAGGTTAAACGTTTATTGAGAAAACATAAGCTGCTGTGTTGGAGATCGAGATTTGAGAATTGTAGTAATAAGAATTTGTGACCCTGAGACATGCAATAAGTATTTCACTTCATCACAGTTTCGCTCTGATGATGTTCAATCGAATTTTGCTGTTTTGCCTCAGTAAGGGTTTGGGTTCATATACCCACATATTGCCATATACCCGCATATGTATTTAATACTATTATTGTTACCTCCACCTTTTCCCTATTGTATGGAAGACGTCAAGAATATTGCCTATAAGAAAGATAGGAAAGAGTGTTTGTTTCAATAACTGTAGACCTATAAGTATTTAAAGCAGTTTGTCTAAAACATTGGAAATAATTTTAAAGGATCAAATGTTGGAGGAGCATATTAATTCAAGGAGATTGCTAAGTAGCTTTAATTTTCAGAAGCTTCTTTGCTTCTGAATCTTACCGAAAATATACGTCAAAATATCAATTCTAATAGAATTTCTACTATGATATACCTCGACATAGGTAACCATAAACAGTTTGTTGGTACAGGACTAATATGATCTACAATAACTGAGGGTGGAAGTGGCGTTCCTCAAGGATCAGTCCTTGTCCTGACTAGTGTTGAGATCATAATACGTATGACAGTTCGTTTGAAAGTTAACCCTTTCGTAAGTTCTATCGGGCTTAAAAAACACCTTTTATTTCTGTTTTAGTTCTATTCTAGTTCTGTTTTTTGAAGTATTTACATCATCTTATGAGTTAATAATTAAAATCTTTTAATATTTCATTAATAAATTTTCATTCATCCACTAATGCTTTAATAATTAATAGCATCTCCTTGAAAATTTGCATCATGTAAAAAACTTTAATTTTGTGGCAAAAACAATTAAACTAACAGACTGTAAACAAATAAATAGCTATACACAGAGCTGCTTGCAACAAGTACTTAATGCACCTAAATGACCATCAAATGTCACTTTCAATGTCTCTAATATACTCTATAACAAATGGAGAAAAATGGAAATAGAGAGAGAGAGAGAACAAAATACCGAATCCCTTTAAACATCATCCACCTTGACCTAAAACATTTCAGCAACTTGAAACTTTAAAACAGCTGGCCCCCAAAATCTCTTTACCCATTAATCTTGTTTGAACAGAAATTTATGCAAGATATTGTTACCAGAACTGCATTAAATTTACTACTTTGTTTTTGCCATAGAAAATCTGAAAAAAGAAAAAAAAAAAAAAAAAAAACAATTTAAAATCTATTTAATATTGAATGAATAGAGGCGCGCGCTCTCTATGCAATTGTTGCTGACGACTCAACGACTACAACTACTCGATGCCACCAGACACAATTGCAGTCTGTCTGTGTGTCGCTTGGTTTGTGGGCTGGATGGATTTTAGCGGTGTAAACTGTGGGGATCGGTCTGTATCTACTTGTTGGCCTTTAAACGCAACACTCACACACAATCTTGTCTCTCTCGCTGACATTCATCAATGTCAGTGTTGCATTAAATAGTATTAATGAAAACAAACATAAACGCACTGTAAAAAGCGGCAGTAGCAGCATGCAACATTTCAGCAACAGAAACAAAAAAGCAGATGAGGTTTGCGGGGAAAATCGAGTAGGAAAAATAACAAAACTTGCAATTAATCTAATGCTGCAGACCTTCAGTTTTGATGTAAAACACAAAAAAAAAAAAAAACAAATGCATTATTTACATCATGAGCAGAGCAGCAAATATGCGGTTAGAGAAGAAGATGAGAGGAGTAGTTGAACACACACACATAAAGAGTTTACGGAACCAGGGGGTGAAAGTGGTTTTTCCTTTATGTTTGCTGCTGACATTGAGTTTTTTTGTTTTGTTTCGTTTTGTTGCAAGTTGGTTTTTTTTGTTTTGGTAGCAAGTAGGTGAAGGTTAAATAAATAGTTTTTCAAATACTTGTTGCACTTTAGTGAGGAGTAAGTGATAGAGTGAAATAGAGAGAGAGGGAGTGAGAGACAATGTAGAGATGGATTATAAAGTTGGGCGGGAGGAAAAAGTGTTTAACTAACAACTGATTCTGTTTCATTTTTTACATATTCTCGTTCAAGTACATTTCTCGGTCGTAGTTTATGAATGAAACAGCTGGGAAGGTTGTCTTTGGAAGATGAGTGCTTTGGTGACCATGAATGGGTATTACTAAACAAGTTGTTTTATGTTTTTTCGTGGACACATGACTTTAAGGTGGATAAAGAATGTTTGAAATGTCTAAAAAAAGTAAGATTGAATCCGGATATCTCGGAGGAGATACTAAGTAGAACTGAACTAGAACTGAACTAGAACTGAACTAGAACTGAACTAGAACTGAACTAGAACTGAACTAGAACTGAACTAGAACTGAACTAGAACTGAACTAGAACTGAACTAGAACTGAACTAGAACTGAACTAGAACTGAACTAGAACTGAACTAGAACTAGAACTAGAACTGAACTAGAACTGAACTAGAACTGAACTAGAACTGAACTAGAACTGAACTAGAACTGAACTTGAACTGAACTAGAACTGAACTAGAACTGAACTAGAACTAGAACTGAACTAGAACTGAACTAGAACTGAACTAGAACTGAACTAAAACTGTGACTAGAACTAGAACTGAACTAGAACTGAACTAGAACTGAACTAGAACTGAACTAGAACTGAACTAGAACTGAACTAGAACTGAACTAGAACTGAACTAGAACTGAACTAGAACTGAACTAGAACTGAACTAGAACTGAACTAGAACTGAACTAGAACTGAACTAGAACTGAACTAGAACTGAACTAGAACTGAACTAGAACTGAACTAGAACTGAACTAGAACTGAACTAGAACTGAACTAGAACTGAACTAGAACTGAACTAGAACTGAACTAGAACTGAACTAGAACTGAACTAGAACTGAACTAGAACTGAACTAGAACTGAACTAGAACTGAACTAGAACTGAACTAGAACTGAACTAGAACTGAACTAGAACTGAACTAGAACTGAACTAGAACTGAACTAGAACTGAACTAGAACTGAACTAGAACTGAACTAGAACTGAACTAGAACTGAACTAGAACTGAACTAGAACTGAACTAGAACTGAACTAGAACTGAACTAGAACTGAACTAGAACTGAACTAGAACTGAACTGAACTAGAACTGAACTAGAACTGAACTAGAACTGAACTAGAACTGAACTAGAACTGAACTAGAACTGAACTAGAACTGAACTAGAACTGAACTAGAACTGAACTAGAACTGAACTAGAACTGAACTAGAACTAGAACTGAACTAGAACTGAACTAGAACTGAACTAGAACTGAACTAGAACTGAACTAGAACTGAACTAGAACTGAACTAGAACTGAACTAGAACTGAACTAGAACTGAACTAGAACTGAACTAGAACTGAACTAGAACTGAACTAGAACTGAACTAGAACTGAACTAGAACTGAACTAGAACTGAACTAGAACTGAACTAGAACTGAACTAGAACTGAACTAGAACTGAACTAGAACTGAACTAGAACCGAACTAGAACTGAACTAGAACTGAACTAGTCACTTTTTTGACTCTATAACGATTATTATTATTCAGGAATATTCGCAAAAGCTAGAATAGACCCGGATTTTTCGAAAGAAATTCCCCACTAATTTGAAATCTTCATTTCAATGCACATGTCTCGCATTTAAATATAAGCATTTTAAAGTTTTCGTAGTTGCACTAACTAATATTACCGATAAACTTTTACGTCTCTCCACTTGCATGCCATGCAAAATATGTGTGCTTGTTTCTGTGTGTATATTTCTATCTGTGTAAGTGTGTGTTTAAGTGTAAGTACATGTGTATTCTGATACAAGTTTTGCAATTAGAACATGACGCTGACAACGACGGGCAATTTGTGTTATTTCATTTATATTTATTTATTATTTTCACAAAATTACATTGAAAATTTAGGTCAAGCTCAAGCGGTGATTTCTAATATACTCGAGATTGGATACAAGGATGCTCCAAGTGAGATTCACTACTACAAACTTCGACAGCAACGAGTACATACCTACAAACTAACATTTGAATATTGGTGTACACACAAACAAATAATGTGCCGACTGAGAGAACAAGTGTTGCCAGAAATATTTTGGGATTTCGGAAAATGGTGATGGATACATATTCCAAGTTCGTCACGGAATACACCTGATCCAATACCGCAGCTCATTTTAGAATTGTCTGTAAATATCCTAGTGTCATATTCGTACACGAGGTTATCCCTAGATGGTGTTGAACTAAAACTATCGGACAATGCAAAATACCTGAGAGTCATTCTGAATAGTAAACTATCCTGGAAACCCAATGCCCTTTTAAGGACGTCAAAAGCCTTATCGGCTATGTATGTCTGTAAGAAGGCTATAGGTACCCAATGGGGTATTAAACCCCAGTTTGTTAACTGGCTATTTGATGCGGTCATTAAGCCGACACTATTCTATGGAGTCTCTGTCTGGTGGAAGGCACTAGACAAGGGCTCAATTTATATGCTATTCGAGAAGGCTTTGAGAAGAATGGCAATCATGATAACAGGGGCTCTAAGAACGACCGCAACAAAGTCGCTCTTTGCTTTATTAAACTGGATCCCTGTGGATCTAATGGCCAGAAAAACGGCATTCAATTCAATTCAATTCGGCGTGGAGACATGCTCCATATGGTCACGCCAATATAATTGGTAGCATTCGGAATCTTCCGGAAAATATCGATTACTGCACTTCTAGGCCCTTCATGGTGAGAAATTTTGATTTCTCAATTCCGCATAATACGGAAGCAATTGACGGTCCTCTACACGACACAACGGGTCTCTCAGTCTATACGGACGGCTCTAGGAGTGGAGATCGAGTTGGCATAGGTGTCTACATTCAGGAATTCGAAACTAGGTTATCTTTTAGACTTCCAAATGAATGTAGCATTATCCAGGCTGAAATATCATCCATAAAAAGGGCGGCTAACTGGCTCAGTTATAACAAGATATCAGGCAGGGATATTCGTATATATACTGACAGTCAGGCCGCAATAAAATCTCTAACAGGTATATATACAACATCTAATTTGGTTCAGGAATGCCGGGCATCCTTAAACAGGATGGCGAGACATTCAACAGTCGTACTTAAGAGGGTACGTGGACACGGATATACTATAGGCAACTGTGTTGCTGATGAATTGGCGAAAAATTCGCCATGCTGCATGACGGACACATAGACTTCCTATGTGGGATTCCGTTATCCAAGTGCAAGCTTCACATTAGTAACTTCTATTATGAGCTAGCTCAGACAAGATGGGGTTGTGAACCCACATGTACTATTACCAGAATGATATGGCCCCGACTGGATCGTGGACGTACAACATATATTCTTGGCTTAACTCGCTCACAATTGACCGCCACCATGGTCATTACCGGTCACTGCACTTTTGGCAATCACGCTAGGAGACTTGGCTTGCCCTATAACGACTTCTGTAGAAGTTGTCAAAACGAGGAGGAGGATGAGACAATTTTTCATCTTCTCTGTCACTGCCCGGCATTGGAAAATCTTCGCTTAAGGTTTCTGGGACATCGTTCCCTAATCAGTCTCTCTGAGCTCTCGAATTTGAGGCTTGAGTGCATTTATGCCTTTGTAAGGAACAGAAATTGGCTAACCAGACCTAATATGGGGATCTCCATGGAGTGACCAATGATGACCCACTCTCCTTTCTCTTTGGTATCTCTTCTCTCACTCTTTAATCCGAACTAAAAACTGACTGTCCCCTTCTCTCTTTTTCATATCTACTCTGTTCTTCTCTTCTTGCCTATATACTTTCAGGTAACACAAAGGGACCTATGTGTTACCTGAACTCACGTGAGCTGCACTCGAATTTGAGGCTTGAGTGCATTTATGCCTTTGTAAGGAACAGTAATTGGCTAACCAGACCTAATATGGGGATCTCCATGGAGTGACCAATGATGACCCACTCTCCTTTCTCTTTGGTATCTCTTCTCTCACTCTTTAATCCGAACTAAAAACTGACTGTCCCCTTCTCTCTTTTTCATATCTACTCTGTTCTTCTCTTCTTGCCTATATACTTTCAGGTAACACAAAGGGACCTATGTGTTACCTGAACCCACGTGAGCTGCACTTCTTCTTCACTTCGTGGCAGCCTGGAAACCTAACCTAACCTTATCCCTAGATCACTCACTCCTAGAGGGAACTATGACTCTGAAACCCCTAGTTCTGTTCTGTTCTAGTTCTGTTCTAGTTCTGTTCTAGTTCTGTTCTAGTTCTGTTCTAGTTCTGTTCTAGTTCTGTTCTAGTTCTGTTCTAGTTCTGTTCTAGTTCTGTTCTAGTTCTGTTCTAGTTCTGTTCTAGTTCTGTTCTAGTTCTGTTCTAGTTCTGTTCTAGTTCTGTTCTAGTTCTGTTCTAGTTCTGTTTTAGTTCTGTTCTAGTTCTGTTCTAGTTCTGTTCTAGTTCTGTTCTAGTTCTGTTCTAGTTCTGTTCTAGTTCTGTTCTAGTTCTGTTCTAGTTCTGTTCTAGTTCTGTTCTAGTTCTGTTCTAGTTCTGTTCTAGTTCTGTTCTAGTTCTGTTCTAGTTCTGTTCTAGTTCTGTTCTAGTTCTGTTCTAGTTCTGTTCTAGTTCTGTTCTAGTTCTGTTCTAGTTCTGTTCTAGTTCTGTTCTAGTTCTGTTCTAGTTCTGTTCTAGTTCTGTTCTAGTTCTGTTCTAGTTCTGTTCTAGTTCTGTTCTAGTTCTGTTCTAGTTCTGTTCTAGTTCTGTTCTAGTTCTGTTCTAGTTCTGTTCTAGTTCTGTTCTAGTTCTGTTCTAGTTCTGTTCTAGTTCTGTTCTAGTTCTGTTCTAGTTCTCTTTCAGTTGAATATCTCCCCCATTTCTAATTGATATCTCTTTGAATATGGCAACTCTTTAATAAACACAAATATGTATAAAGGCCATTTATATTTATAGTTAAATATTGTGTTTGTTGCAATTGTTGTTGTTTGAATATTATTATTGTAAATTCTGTTTGTGTTTCTGTTCTATGTAATATATATTGCATTACCTGACATTGATCTAGTTTTTTTTTCAAATATAAAACACACTCTCACACACGCACTCTTTGATAGACACTCTCCAACATACTTGTGCATTTTGAATACGAGTGACTAAAACTGAAACTAATTCTTGTTCTTATTTTTCTCTATATACTGATGTAATACTATAGACTGCAGTTGTTCATCATCATCATCATCATCGCCGTCACCGTCATCATCATTATTAGTATTATTATAGAATTGTATTTGAGTATAGAGAACATACATGTGCATGGATGTATGCATGCAACAAGCTTATAAGAAATGGGTCAAAGTCAACGTTTTTAAATAGAGAAACAAGAACAACACGAACAACAACAAAGCAAATGTACTAAATGAAATAGAATGAATGCATTTTTTTGTTTTCACACACTGAAATATACATACTAGAACAAGGTTGCCAGACATATATACATAGAGGTGTTTGTTTGGTTGTTTTTGTTGTTGTTGTTGTTGGTTGCGTTATTATTAGTATTATTAGTATTACAATTATTATTGTTGTTGTTGCATATTTTTTGTTTGTGTGCATTGGAGTGCACAAATTGAAAACAACAGCAACAACACTAATAAAAAAATAAGGCCATGGTTTCCACGACATTGACATACTAAAAATTGTACCGCCATCTTTGTTTTTACTCTGCTTTTCTTTTATATACAGACATATTTTGACATTTGTTTTTATTGGCTTCCATAGCGATAGTACATAGCATTTAAATTCACTACTACTACTATGGGCAGGGGGGTTTTTGGGTCGGTTTACTATTTCGCAAGGTCATTGTTAACGTAGTCGCCGGATATTTAACATTTATAAGTCCTCTTCTTGATTTATGCTGTACAATTGTTTTTGTAGTTGTTGCTATGTATTGTCAGTGCTGACATTATTATGCTGCTGCTGCTGATGTTGTTCTAGAGAAAATATCTCTGGTAGTATCAGTTATAGTAAGTAACTTTATATGCGTCGTCCTTGCTTTTATATAATGTTAAATATTTGTTTTGGTATCTGAAGGACTTTGGCAATTACCACAGGTGTTTGCAGCAAGGTTGACGTTTAATGTAAATTAAATATGAAATCTTTAAGGATTTAAAGTGATGGCAAGTGAGCTTAAATATGTATAATGTTTAAAGGATATTTTAAAATAAGGAGAGCAAAGGAGGAATTTGTTTTAGTTCCAGTTCAGTTCCAGTTGAGTTCTAGTTCAGTTCTAGTTGTAGTTCAGTTCTAGTTCAGTTCTAGTTCAGTTCTAGTTCAGTTCTAGTTCAGTTCTAGTTCAGTTCTAGTTCTAGTTCAGTTCTAGTTCAGTTCTAGTTCAGTTCTAGTTCAGTTCTAGTTCAGTTCTAGTTCAGTTCTAGTTCAGTTCTAGTTCAGTTCTAGTTCAGTTCTAGTTCAGTTCTAGTTCAGTTCTAGTTCAGTTCTAGTTCAGTTCTAGTTCAGTTCTAGTTCAGTTCTAGAGAATCGGGAATCTCCTACGAGACATGTCAGACAGGATCATACATAGCTAAATTCTTGACATATGTATATAGGCTATCAATTTCGTGGTCGCTAAATACCATAAGAATGCCGTACTTGAAGATTCAGCTGCCTTACAATTCCTACTCTACTACGTCCAGTGGATTTGTAATTGAAGTAACATATCTTGCTTCATACATTATTTGTCAAATGTTTATGAAAAAATGTTTTAATTTAAAATCATTCCCAGATATGAATGAAGAATGGTGAGATGTTTATACTCAATTTGGGAAACCATCTCAAAACTTTAATTCCTAAACCTAATTCTTCAATTCACTATACTCGGCTCCAGGCAGTTTAGGGGAATTGCCTCTCTTGGTACAAATACCACATTATTGTTCTTGTACCACTCAAGACCTTTCTTACCATAGTGACAGATGCCAAATCAGGCCAAAGAAAAGGTGGACACATTAAGAAGTCTTATGAATGGAAACATCCTTTTTTGCAAACATTTCTTGATATAAATTTCGGTATTTATAGAACCCTATGTAACAAATGTTTGGCTTTTTTGCCGCAACTGCATATTGCTTGCCATACCAAGAACTTTTTGGGACATTTTGTCTGCTTTTGGGTCCTAAACTTTTCTTCAACATTCCCTCGAGCATCAGCAACATCAAAATTTTGACCCGGAAGCTGCGAAAATCTGCCAGAACATACGTTTCGTCATCCATTATGCAGCAGGTATATTTTTGGTATAAAATTTGACTTCAATTTTCGTGCTCTGTCTTTGGCCTCTAAATTTTTAGCAGAGTTCCTGTCAGGAACTTTTTGAGCCTTGAACCAAATAGTCCGAGTACTGACCTAACCGGGTTGCTTTCCTATCGGAGGTGTTGGGAGCTCTTTTGAAAATGCTTTCTATTTTTTTGGCTTTAGAAACATCATGTGGACCATTCCTTCTACCTGGACCAGGTTTTATATCAACGGACAAGTTCTCCCGGTACTGTTTAATATCATTGGAAACAGTTTGATAGCAGACCTTTGATTGTTTTAGTACGCACTTTTTTGTGGTCACTCATTTTAATCAGATTAACAAGAAATGAACATAATTGACATTAAACATAATAACTGACATGCTTTACAAAGGTAACATGATCAAAAAATAAAATCAAATAATACTTGGGTTAAAAGTTTTAATCAAAAACGTGTGTTAAGAATTTTACGATCTCAGTCCTTAAGTGAATTGTATTTTATGTTAGTTAAATAATGCTCAATACTGTTTATTTGAATTTAAAACTCTTTAAATTCTAGAAATCTTTTCTATAGGTCTCTTGATAACTTGTTTGGAAAGTAAGCGTATCCTTGCGTTTCTGTACGTTTCTGACAGTTGTGGCAAATATAAAATCTAAAACGGATTAACAATTTCGATTATATGTGAACAAATTTATAAAGCTCTTTAGAAAGCTTTTCACATATGTGAAAGTCCTGAATGATTTGTGAATAATACATACATAGTTGATATACATTTTTTTTTGTTTGCTTGCTAGTTTTTATTATTTTTACTAGCTTTGGAAATTTCCAATACAAACAGTAAACAAAATATTGAAAAATAGTAAAATTAGCAAGCAAACGAACATACTGTTAATTTACAGAATTCAAATGTTTTATATTTTAGAATAATTTCATACAAAATTTAAAAAAAAAAAAATTATTTTCCAGTTTTTTGTTCAAATAAAAATTTAATTTTTGACATTGAAGAAAGAGTAAGTTTTCAAAACATTCCGGGAGTTGCAAGGAATCTGTTTAGTCATTGAAAATATCTATTTTCTTGTTTTGTATGCCTTCTATCGCAACCTTCTATAGCACAGTGGGGGAAATGAAAAAAATGTGGAAATAAATCTGTATGATTTCCTTGAGGTTCCGCCCCTCCTTATTGTTTTGTTTATAGTCATGGAAAATTTTGAAGTTACAAGATTAAAATCTTGTGTTTTGGACCTGTTAAATATCCAAAAATTCATCTCAAAACGTATGGTTTCACTTCATTATTATGTTTATAATTGTTTACAGTCCTTGTTTAAAAACATGGCCTTGTAAAAATTTCACTTACTTTACTTCATCTAGATCTAGTTTAACTGATATCCAAACCTATTGTAAACCATTACACCTAGTCTAAGGTAATTTGCTATATAAAAACAATTTAATCAAACAATGATGACTCTAACCTCGTAATAATATTTATTTATTTAGAATAATTTAATTAAAAACATATAAATTTTAATTAAATTATAACAACAACTAAATAAACACAATCAATGAAAAAGTGCACTAAACAAAAACAATTAAAATACACAACAACATGATGGCATGTTCAACAAATACAACAAACACTGCACAAAACAAAATGTACAAGTGAAATGAGCTAAAGTAAACAAAGCAGGGAAGGAAGGAAGGAAGGAAGAGAGCGGTAAAGTGCAAAGAGAGTGTGTGTGTGAACATTAGAAAATGAAGAAGGATAAATTAAAAATGAACACACAAACAAACAAACAAATGTAATTTATATAGATGTTGCTGTTGTTGTGTTGCATATTTAACCTTAACTCAATGAAAAAATAACTTAAAAATGAAAATAAATTTGTATTAAAAAAATATTATTTAAACAGCAGCAACAACAACAATAAACAAATAAAAATGCATAAACGCAACAGCAACAATAATAATAACAATAATGCTAACTAACTATGCCAGTGGGTCGCCAAATGACCTTGTGCCAGATTTTTACAAAAACGAAAAAACAATTTAACAAGAAGAAGACTAAAATAAATGCAAATAAAAAACAAACAAACAAATTGCATTTAAGTGGGTGAGTTGGGAGAGAGTGGAGGGAGAGCTTAAGGAGCTAAGCTTAAAGCAAACATTTGCTTTAAGGCCAAATAATGCAAAATTATACATTCATATATTATTAGTTAGCTTATTTTTTCTTTTAAAATTTAAATGCACATTTGACAAATTAATGGGTGTTGCTATAGAGGTGGGGTGGAGTGCTAAGGAGGTAAATTACGTAGTTTTTTTCTTCTTTTTTTTTGACAAGGCAGCAGTTTGTTTTTGTTTGTAATGCGTGTGTGTTTGCTTTGTGGTATTTGTTTGTTTGTGGTGCTGCCAACTATGTGTTTGTTTACATATATTCTAAATATGCAATTTATTTATTTGTGTGTATTTGTAGTTGTTGTTCTTGTTTTGAGGTTTACGTCATGTTTATTATGCATTCTTAGAAAGGCTGCCAGATCAGCTGATTTATATTTGACCATTGTTTGGTCAAAAATAACTAAAATCTATATAAATTAACGTGTTTTTATATGAAATTATGAAAATTACTTTTTTATGTTTTAATACAAAATCTTTATGATTTATTTAAATTTTTTTAGGTTTTTATTTTATAATAAATATTTTTGTAATTATATAAACTTGAATTGAAAATTACATTTGCTAAGAAATTGATAAAATACCATTTCTCAAACCTTTATTTCTTAAAAAATCAACCTCAACTAGAATTTAAATGTGCAATTCTAACGTTTGATTAGGTTTGAGAAACC
Organism: Calliphora vomitoria; assembly: GCA_942486065.2. Classification (NCBI taxonomy): domain Eukaryota; kingdom Metazoa; phylum Arthropoda; class Insecta; order Diptera; family Calliphoridae; genus Calliphora; species Calliphora vomitoria. The sequence goes on from OW818031.2 coordinate 109,376,626, forward strand.
TTTGAGAATTACGTTGTATATAAAATAGATATCAAATGGGAATGATTTGATAATAATATATAAAATAAAGTAAATAAAACTGTTTTCCTATTTTAAATTCTATTTTTTTCAGGTTTGAGAATAATTTGAGAATTAAATTTGTTAATATATTGATAAAATACCAGTTTTTAAACATTTCTCAAACCTTCATTTCTTTCAAATCAACCTCAAATAGAATTTAAATGTGCAATTTTAAACTTTGATTAGGTTTGAAAAACCTTTGAGAATTACGTTGGATATAAAATAGATGTCATTGATGAATGATTAATATCAAGTAAAGAAAACTACTTTCTTAACTTTTTTTTTAAATTCAATTTCAATTTTAGGTTTGAGAATAATTCGAGAAGTAAATTTGTTAACAAAGTGATAAAATACCATTTTTCAAACATTTATTTTCTTAAAACTAACTTTAATTGAAATTAAAAGAAAATATACTTCCCTGTTTAGGTTTGAGAAACCTTTGAGAATTATGTTTGATATTAAATGAAAATAATAAAGCTCAATTTGACTTTAAATGTGAATATTTTCAAAATTATTTGAGTATAAATTTATAAATAAATATAATTTCTATAAAATTCAAATATAATTTTATGTTTGAGATTGATTGGATAATAAATAATTTGATTAAATAACATTCTTCAGTTTTTTTTTCCCTTTAAATCAACCTTAAATAAAATTAAAGTAGCAAATTTAAAGTTCTGGTTAGGTTTGAGAAACCTTTGAGAATTAAGTTTGATACCAAAATAAAATAATCAACCTCAAATTTTGATATCATATTGAGAAAATTCTAAATTTGTAGTTTTTTTTTTATTAAATTCAAATTTTATTTAAGGTTTGAGAAAAATTGAAGAAAAAAAGTTGTTAAGAATTAATAAAAATTATAAAATGACAATTTCTAAACATTAATTTTCTTCAAATTGAATTCAAATAGGGAATTTTTTAATGTTTGAGAAACCTTTGAGAATTAAGTTTGATATCAAAATGGAAATAATTAAACTCAAATTGAAGTCAAAATGGGAATAAATTGAAAAAGCTAGTTAAGAAAACTCAGTTTTCTACCATTTTTTTAAATTTATTTTAGGTTTGAGAATAATTTGAGAATAAAATTATTTATAAAAACATTTTTCAAACATTTTTTTTTCTTAAAACTAACTTTAATTGAATTTAAAAAGAAAATGTACACCTGTGTTGAGGTTTGAGAAACCTTTGAGAATTATGTTTTATATCAAATGAAAACACACAACCTCCAATTTAATTTAAATTTGGATGAATTGAAAATAATTAAAGAATAATATGAAATATAAATTAATTTTTTTGTTTAATTCAAATTTGATTTTAGGCTAGAGATTGGTTTGAGAATAACTTTTGTAAAATAGTGATAACATAAAATTTTTTAAATGTTTATTTTTTAAACTTGAGTACAATTAGGAAATTTAAGGTTGGGGAATGCTTTGAGAATAACTTGAGAAGACATTTTTTTTAACAAATTAATAAAATTCTATTTTTCAAATATTTATTTGCTTCAAATTGACCTAAAATTCAAAAAGGAAATTTTAGGTTTGAGAATGCTTTAAGAATTGTTTAAAAATAATATGTGTTAACACATTGATAAAAACCTCAAATCAAATTCAATTATTTAATTAAGTCGACATTTACACGTTGATTTAAAGTCATCTCTTTTCTTTTTGTTTCTCATTTAAAACTCCTACGAAAATCTCCATTCATTTATACGATGTCTTTTTTTCCAACCATGCTTGCCTTTTTTATGGCATATAATCGTATCAACAACCAATCAGAAAAGAGCTCAAAGCAGAATATCAAAAAAAGTCATGAAAAACAGAAAACTTGCCTTTTGTGTAGACTTCACAAATTGCTAATACAAAAAAAGCCCTTGATTTTAAGTTATGATTTAAAGTCATAAATTTTAAATTGATGATAGAGAAATCTTTGAGAATTATGTATGTTTGATAGAAAATGAAATTTACTTAAAATGATTTAATTTGAAATCGTTTTAAAAATATTATTTTAAAGATTTTAACAGAAGTTCTTTTTATTTTACCTTTAAACTGGAAATTAATTTTTAATACGCAAATTTCATCTAACAGGGCTGGTTATAAACTTATTTTATTATGAAAAAGCGGCTAATTCGTTTTACTTAATTTTTTAACTTTAATACTTCGTATATGCTATTTAAATTGGAATAAAGCTCGTTAAAAAGCTAAAACTTAAACTATTTTTTTCTCCTTTAAAAATTTTAATTTTTGTGATTTTCCTTTATAATACGTTACTTTTTTGTAATTTTATTTATTTTTTTAAAGAAAATTTGAATTAAAATTCTTTAAATTTAATTTTCATCTGGCATCTCTCTTTTACTCAATAATGTTTGTTTACTTGTGTGTAGAGGAGAGTGTGAGCAAGTGTGTTGATGTTGTTGTGAGTGAGTATGTGTATTTTTCTTAATGTTTATTATTTACATTTGTTTTGTTTTCGTTTTCATTTGACGAATTGCTGTCGTTTTTTCGCTGCACTTTATTTTTGGACTGCACTTTATTTTTGTATGTATGTATTTTTATTATTTAAAGCCGGCCGCGTGGCTGCAGCCGCCACCAACAGAGGCCCCAATTAGTTAGAGACAGCGTTGCCAATTTAGCGCTTTTCGCGCTAGATTTAGCGCTTTTTGATTACACAAAACTCGCATTTTTTCCTCTTAGCGCTTTTTTTGAAAAAGGCGCTAAACTAGCGCTTTTTTTCCTTATTTTGTTTTTGATTTACGGAATGACGGGTTCAAATCCGAATTTATTTTGGGAAAATCTCTTGAACAAATTTTTTAGATCATGATTTTCAATCGTTGGTGGGAAAAAGTCATGTGTATAAAAAAGCAAACATCAAACCTTATATTTTTATTAATCTGAATTATCGAAATTTTTTTTAAAGTATTATTTTCAATATCTGTTTCATAAAAAATTAAATTCAAAATGGAATTTGTACTAAATTTCCAAAAAAAAATTAGAGAAATATTTTCCAAAAAATCTTAAGAAGTATTTTATTCAATAAGTAATTTTCAGGGAATTTTTAAAATTTCTTCTAGCAACCCTAAACTTAATTTAAAATATCAAAAATGTAACTGAAATATTTTACTTAAAACGACTATTTTAATATAAAATCTACTATTTGTTATAGAATTAAAGCACCAAATAGTTAAATTTAATATTGTTTTTATTTTTTGTATGTAAATGTAATTTTTAGCGCGTTTTGACAGTATCGACGGCGCGTTTTGATAAAAAATAGTTGACAACGCTGGTTAGAGAGTAAATTATTTGCAACCGCTAAATGGCCATCACTAAATTTATACATACATGCCTACACATGTATATGTATGTGTGTATTTAATGCACTGCAATACATCACCTGCACCACCTACCTCGACCTACAACAAATTCTTCAATTTTCCACCCGGTTTATTGTTTGTTTTCATTTGTTTTGTTTTTTTTTTTTATTGTGTTGCAACAACAACAACCACTACTACTACAGCTACAAACGTCGCCATTTGTATATATCTTCTCACTTGCACACTCTCTTGCTCTTGCTCTATCTCTCCTTATTTTTGTTGAGGTTTGTTGCTGATTTCTTTTCATTGTATTGGGGATGTACCCTGACCTAGTTACATTTTTTATTACATATTATTATTGTTGTTGTTATTGTATTGTATTGCAATTGTTGTTGCTGTTTTCTTTATTATTATTGCTTATTTTGTGTGTGTGTTTTTTGTAGTAAACTGCATTTTTTATTAATATTAAATATTCATTATTATTATTATATTGTTTTAGTTTTAAATTTATTTTGGTTTTGCATTTTGTTTTAATTTGTAATCTAGGTTAAATATTGTTTGGTTTTAAGTGCAAATTATTGTTTGTTGTACCTATGCATAGTTTAAAGTTTAACATTTAATTGGTTTGTAACTTACATAGGTACCTTGTTTTGTAAATTTAAGAATGTTTTCACTAAGTCAAGTACAGAAAGCCCTCCCTCTCTATTGGTTTGAAGGTTGAAGGCATGTAAAATTATGTTTTATTAGGATTTATTGGTAACGAGGCCTATTAAGGCCTATTAGATATAATAAAAATAGCAATTTTCTAAGTAAATCGTTCTTACATCTTTGCATATTACAGAATTCTTTATAGAATTTGTTTAGTTTTTCAAATTATCTTAAAGTTTCTGCTGATTCAAAACAATTTCCAGCAAGAATTTGGTTTATTATTATATAAATTACAATTCGTAGAACAAAATTAAGCTTAGGAACCTAAAATCATATCTTATTTGTTCTGGTATTTGGTGTTGACAAACAGGAGGTGCTAATAATTTTGTTCCGGAGGCGTATACATAATTTTTTAATTTAGATTTAACAATTTATCAGTCCCTTAGGTGTCCGCTTATGAGAGAGTACACTGTACCACCATTTTGTAACGTAATAGTACCTTAAAAAGTACTTTCTTTTTATTATTGTGAAATTGATTTGTGTTTATATTATTTAACATTTCTTTCAAGGCGTCTGTTATTTTCCTTTCCTTTCGTTTTACTGTTTTATATATATTTTCTTTGTTTCATTTGCCTTTGATTTTTTTTGTTATTCTTCCTTGTTAAATAAACAAATTATTTCATAAAAAAATAATGTTAATGTCATAAAAATACCACACGTTCATTGCAGGTGACGCCAACAATATTTTTGTTTATTTGTCTCAGTTGTAGCAGACGCCTGACTGACAACTCACATCTCTTTCTTTGTTGTCTTTGTCGCTGTCTATGTTTGATACATACTTCTTGTTGCTGTTGTTGCCTTCATTGTGTGTAAACAATATTTGTGCATGCCTTCATTTGCAGTTTTTTTGTTTTTTTTTTTTTTTGTTGTGGAAGGTCTTGTCAGTTTTCTGGTTCTTTTTTTATTACAAAGTTTTTTTTTTATTGTGTTATTTAAAAAAATTGTCTTTTTTGTTTAATTTTTCTTTGGATTTCAGTTTATTTTATTATTTTTTATTTAAAGATTAATTTATTTTTATTTGTATGAGGTTTTTTTTCTTTATTTATTTTGCAAATGTATGCAGTTTCTGTAATTTTAACCTATTTGGTGTAAAAGGGGTTTACACTGGGGAGAAAATGTTGGTTAAAAGAAACTGGGATTACTTAAAGACCCATGATTGAAGATAAACTTAAACTAGGCACATAAAGATCCACGATTGAAACTTAAATAAGGCTACATAAAGACCTTTATCAATATCTAAGATTGAAACTTAGATAAGATTACATAAAGAATTACGATAGAAGCTGAACTAAGGCTACATAAATACATACGATTGAAGCTAAACTGAGACTACGTAATGATCTACGATTGAAGCTAAACTGAGACTACTTAAAGACCCACCATTGGATCTAATCTGAGACTACTTAAGGACCCAAAATTGAAGCTCAATTAAGACTACATAAAGATCCAGGATTAAAGCTTAACTGGGGCCACATAAAGTCCTACGTTTGAAGCTAAACTAAAACTATATAATGGTCCACGATTGAAGTAAATCTAGGACTACATCAGGATCCACGATTGAAGCTAAGTTGGGACTACATTAAGAACTTAATAAAGATCTACACAAAGACCAACGACTGTGATTTAAGCTACACTGGGATGTTTTTCTATAAAAATATTGTTTCTAAACATCACTTGTCAAATAGACCAATGTTTTTCTGTGGCTGTATAAATAAACCACAATGTTACTGAAATGACGTCAGTCATTGCACATAAAGCCAGAGAGAAAGGGAGAGAGCAAAAGTTCAAATGGTGCATTTTTTAAGTCAATGGCAGGGATGGAACATGCTATACTATAACAATTATATCAGCATTACTACAACAGAGGAAAAATTATGGACTGAATCTTAATATTGAAACTTTTTACTCCAAAACTTCGTAATATTTTTGTTAACACAAATGCTAAAATAAATTAAAAGCTGAACTTTATTTTGGTAAACTTTTTAACTGAAACTTTTAAAGTTAAGATCTGTAGTTAACAACAACTTCAAGTCCAGCTGAGGGGATAAATGACTAAGTGTAGTTGGCAGACCTAATGGTGGACTTTATCAGCTTATATTATTTTTGAAAATATCCTTAAAATATGGATTTTGATCAGCATTATATTTTAAGTGACTTCGATCAGAACTTCTAACCCGCAAACTTTAAAAAGCTAAAAAAAAGTTGTCGAATAATTTTTTAGGGCAATTATGACCCAATAAACTCAGAACAGCTATCAGAAACTAATTTAGTTTAGGAGCCAGCTGTGGATCTTTTTGTGGAGTACCAACTGATCATGAGTCAAGGCGGATAATTTAATCCGTCTGCGGTCTCTATCTGCCATTCCTATCATTTTTTTATATAACAAAAGATATAACAAAAAAGTGAAAAACTATACAATATAACATGCCCATAAATTTAACCGCAACCCGCAACAGTGCCCTGAGGCACCCCTTAGTTTTTGCGTTTTCAACACACTTTTTGTTAATTGATTAACACATACAAATACATAGACTGAAAGAAGAATATCTTACCTTAAAAAAAATAGATCGGACGACTAAAAGTTAGTAAAACTTTGATTTAAAAAAAAAAATCCCACAGAAAATTTCACGTGCTAAAATTATGACATCACTTACAAAACAGCTGACAGAACAAAAACTAAAAGTCTGAAGTCGACCTTCGAGGGAAATGTTAAAAAATCTGTAACTAAATAAAGTTGCCTTGAAATTAAAAAAAAAAATTATAATTACTTATTGAGATAATTGGTGTTTTGTAATGCATGCCTAGAGGCACTCTTGCGGGTTAGAGGGTTAAAGAATCCTAAAGTTGTTATTTCCTGATCGATATCAGATACCTGAAAATATGTATATGAAAAGAAAATTCATAAAGCTTTTAAATAATGTAAAAATTTTTATAAATTTTGGAATATTATAAGCAATTTTTGAAAATCTATCAAAAGATTTCAACTACTACGCCCTAACTCGTGTTTTTTTTGTAAGCCTAGATGTTCCTTTATTTCGATAAATGTTCCGCTCATATATCATATTTAGCCAACAAATCTCGACTTAAAAAAACACGAGTTAGGGCCTTTCTATATTAGGGTAACGATATTTGAGATATCTTTAATTTGAATAAATATTCTAATAGCTAGTTTAGCTTCTATATTAAAGATAAAATGCAACCAGTTTCTTTAATCTAGTACGAAACTGTCGATGGCGTAAAACACGCCAACTCATTCCGCGGTAAGGCTGATAATGTAAATGATATTTATTTCGTTTTAGAAAATAAATATTCCTTTTCCAGCTTAAAAATAAGAAATTTCTAAAGAAAAAAAATAGATATTTATGTTTATTTACAAAATACTAACGTTAAATTTAATTTACATTCTGTAATTATGAAATTTATCAAAGTTATACAACCCTTTTAAAATCTCCATTTTCCAACCCTGATTTACACTCTCTAACAACAACAACACAAAGCCCCACTCTCTATTTACATTTGCATACAGTAATAACTACGGCAACTACAACAAAAACAGTACTGCAACAAGGAAAATAAACATTAATGGGGTCTCCTAGTAAAAATAACAACAACAATAAAGGTAACAGCAATTATTTTGTAATTCTATGTATGAGAGTTTTGAAAGAGTATTACTATGTAGTAGTAAAAAAAGAAGAGCTTTATATGGAAAATTATAACTAAGTATGTAAGTGTTGTTGTTGTAGCTTTAAATTTTAATGGCAGGCAACAACATTAACCAGCAACTCTACAATACGTGAAATAATAACAATAACAATTAATGCAAATGACAATAAAATTTACAATTATTTCGTCAAAATTAAAAAAAAAAAAACATTTAATGCTTGAATTTCGTAGACAACATTTATAACCATAATAATGACGTTAATGATAATGATTATTATGAAAATGGAAACGTACTGAAAAAAGTTATCAGCAACAACAACAACAATCACTATAAATTATGTAACATTACAAAATAAAACGTGATTAAAATGAGTTGACTGTTTAAACAAAACAAAAACAACAATAAGTCTGGTTTTATTGTGGTTATGTTGTTGTTTTTTTTTTTTGTTTTTAAATAATAAAACGTCATTTTAAGGAACTTCAAAAAAATAAGGGGATTTTTGCCAATACAATCATAATAACAATTAAAAACAATTTAGGTGTTTAGAAAAGACTTTAGGGTTCATAAAGGGCTAATTTAAACAAATTTAAATTGTAGTTAAATGAACCGTATTACAATCTAGAAACATGATTTATAAAACTTAATGGATGTTTATTTTCTTAAATGCTTTAATTAAACATAATTTTGCAACATTGTTTTACTTGATTAAGCTTTGTTTTAATACTAAACTCATTTTGAATTTTTGATTAACTAAAAAACTTAACGAAAGTTTTTCTTCTAAACCAAATACTTTCAAGCTAAAACTCTTTGTCAATTCTTTTAATATGTGTAATATTTTTTAGAAATCCTAGAAAATTTTTAATTTTTGTTAATTTATAAAACTTAACGAAACTTTATTTTCTTAACAAAAAGTATTTAAATGTGTTTAATACCATATTTCTTTAACTTAGTTTAACATATTTTTATTGCTAAAGAACTTTTTTATTTTTTGTAATTTAAAAAAACTTAACGAAACTTTATTTTCTAAATTAAAGGAATGTAAATAAAATCTTAAATGTATGCGTTTATTATTCATAATCTAATACATAAAGGAGGATTTTTTTATATTATGGTTGATTTAAAAAACTTAACGAAACTTTATTTTTGAAACTAAAGGGATTTAACTAAAATCTTTATTATATTATTTTATTATGGGTAATGAACTATATAAATCAGAAACATTTGGTTATTTTGCTTAATTTAAAAAACTTAACGAAACTTTATTTTTTTAACGAAAGTATAAAAAATAATTCTTGTATGATATTTATTTATGTTAAATAAAACTCTATTTAATTTTACAGAAATTTTTAATTTTTCTTCATTTAAAAAACTTAACGAAACTTTAATTTCAAAACAAAAGGGATTTAACTAAAATCTTGGTTATACTCGTCTATTATGGGTAATAAACTATATTAAACAGGAACATATTGTTATTTTTGTTGATTTGTAAAACTTAACGAAACATTATTTTTTTAATGAAATTGTAAACAATTATTTGTTTATCATATATAGTTATGTTAAATAAAACTTTATTTTATTTTACAAAAATTTTAAATTTTTCTTCTTTTAAAAAACTTAACGAAACTTTATTTTCAAAACCATAGACAATTTACAAAAATCGTTGATATATTCGTTTATTATGTGTAATAAACTATATAAATCAGGAAAATTTGGTAATTTTTGGCTGATTTAAAAAACTTAACGAAACTTTATTTTTTTTAACGAAAGTATAAAAAATAATTCTTGTATGATATTTATTTATGTTAAATAAAACTCTATTTAATTTTACAGAAATTTTGAATTTTTCTTCATTTAAAAAACTTAACGAAACTTTATTTATTAAACCTAAGGGATTTTTACAAAAATCTTGAATATATTCGTATATTATTAGTAATAAATAGGGGGCGGATTTATATGCAAATGCATGTTATTTCTCGAACGTCCAAAAACAATGTGGACTAATTATCTATTCGAATAGCACATTTTGCTGTAAAATGGCATCGATTTGTTAGTGCATATATTTGCATATTTTATTGATAATGCATATTTTGTTATATTTTACTTCAAAATGCATATTTATATGCATATTATTCAAGTTTTTAATAAAAATATAATTTTTAGTCGTCAAAGCGCAACATATCGTCTGGAAAAAAAGTTTTATTTGTTGAATTTGTTATAGAAATTGCATTAAATGTTATCGACTAACTTCTTTCGAAGTCGTGAGACTGGTATTAAGTTTTTCATTTTTCTAAGTAACAGCAATTGAAAATTATCATTTCAGAACATCAATAATTCATTAAATGTATCAAAAACATTCATATTTGATTTCTCTGCATTTTTGATTTATAAGAGATTTCGTTATCGAAAGATTTTGTAACTTCACATACACAGTTACTACTCCTGACAGTCATTTCCCAGCAGTTCTATGAGACTGTCCTGAACTAGTGATAACTAGCTACGTAACTGGTGGTTATATTAATACGTGCATGTTCTAAACAGGGTCAATTGACTATTTTGGATAACTTGGAGACAAATGGATTTCACAATTAAAGTTTAAAGTGACTACCCTATAGATTACTTAGAACCACTTAAGTGACAATTGTCTTTACGCTAGGTAACATGGGATGTATAACGTAACCAATTGACTTATCTCTCCGTTACGCACACGTGTCAGATAACCCAAAATATATAAATTGGAGTCAGCTAAGTGATCCGACATTTGTGACATTTGCTGTCTATAAAGGATACATTTACATTTACTACTTGCTTAACTGATAGATTATTACGAGATGAAAATTAAAATTGGATGTCACTTTACATCACGATCAAAATATTGATTATTTTAAAAGGCATGTCGCAAAATAGAAGTTATAAATATTCATACCAAGATATTACAATTAATATATTAATCGTTTTCTCAGAAGAACAATTATAATTTTTAATTCCAGGTATAATTTAACTGCTGGGAACATTGTTATGCATTTTTTGGACATTGCGCGATCCATAATTAATTATTTTATGTTCTTGCACAAAAATATAAGTGCATATTTTTAAAATTTTTAGGTCATATTTTGATATTTTTTAAGCATATTTTAGGCGCATATTTTCCAATAATAAATGCATAAAAATCCGCCCCCTAGTAATAAACTATATAAATCAGAAAAATTTGGTTATTTTGGATAATTTAAAAAACTTAACGAAACTTTATTTTTTTAACGAAATTATAACAAATAATTCTTGTATCATATTTATTTATGTTAAATAAAACTCTATTTAATTTTGCAGAAATTTTGAATTTTTCCTTATTTAAAAAACTTAACGAAACTTTATGTTCCAAACCAAAGCGATTTAACTAAATCCTTTATTATATTAATTTATTATGGATAATAAACTATATAAATCAGTAAATTTTTCTAATTTTGGTTGATTTGAAAAACTTAACGAAACTTAATTTTTGTTAATGCAAGTATAAACAATTATGTTTTTATCATATATAGGTTTGTTAAATAAAACTCTATTTAATTTTACAGAAATTTAGAATTTTTCTTGATTTAAAAAAACTTAACGAAATTTTTTTTCAAAACCATAAACAATTTACAAAAATCGTTGATATATTCGTTTATTATGGATAATAATCTATATAAATCAGATTTTTTTTCTTATTTTGGTTGATTTTAGAAACTTAACGAAACTTTATTTTTGATAACGAAAGTATAAACAATTCAGTTTTTAACATATTTGTTTAGGTTTATTTAGTGTATATTTATTATTATAGACATTTTACCATTTTGTGTCTTTAAAAAACTAAACGAATGTACATTTTTTAAAACGGATTCTATTTATAGCTATATTTTTCTAAAATCGTTTAATAAATTTGATTGTCATTTTAATTTTATAAAGTCTTTAATTAAATCTTTATAAATATGTCTATTTATAAGATTTAAAAAACTTACCGATACTAGATTTGTTAAACTAATGGTATTAGCCTTAGTGTTAATTGCCTTTGATAATAAATTTTGTTTAGTTTATTTTTGATTTAAAATAAATTTTGTAATTTGCCTTTTTATCTTGCTTAACGAATGCTTATTTTCTTTCTTTTATCAATAATTTTTATAGATTTTTCTAAGTATTGCATTTTCCATCTCTGTTTTCTAACCCAGAAAGCTAAAAAATGCTTTAAAAAATTTAAATTTTCTTGATTAAAAATATTTTTGTTTATTTATTGTTGCAGTGCATTTTTGCCATCCTCGTTTTAAAAAGTTATTTGTTTAATTTATATTTATTTTCTGCAGCATTATACTGTAATAAACATGATGGTTTTAATTTGTTTCAATTTGTTTAAAAACAATGATTTTATTTAGTTTAATTAAAACCACCCACTTTGTGTTCTTTTTTTTTTAATATAAATAAAAGTTTTATTTTGGGGAGAGTTTACTCTTCTCTCCTCTCTTGTTTAGTTTTTTTTAACTCCACTCCTCTTCTTCCCCTTGTGCTACAAGTAATACAATTTTCGTGTGTTGTTGTTGCTATGCTTCGTTATTTCTTTTTTTTCGTTTTTCGTTCGTTTTTATCTTGGTATTAGTGACCCACTTTTCTATTTGTATGGCCTACTGCACTTGGCCAATTTTTTGTCTTACTCTTTCTCTATTTATTTTTGGTATTTTTGTACTTTGACTGTATGTACGTTTGTGTTTAGTTTTGTTGTTGTAGTTGTAGGTATGTAGATTTTTATTTTAGTGGATTTTCAATTGTTGGATTTTTAGTTAGGTTTTTTTTTTTTTTTTTTTTTTTTGCTATTTTTATGATGAATAATTTCTCGTCTAATCGTTTTTATTGAGTGTGTGAGTAAGTACTTTTATGAGTTTGTTGAATGATTGTTGCCAGGTTGGTGTAAGAGTTGTTTCTATGAGTTTAATTATGCGTGGTGTTTAAATATTTTGCAATTCGATTTGGTTTTTGTGGCTATTTAGGCCCAATTTTTTTTTTTTAATGTGGTAAATAGATTATAGGAAATTGTTTGTATAGAGGAAATTTCTATTTTTACATAAATAATAAATTTTATTTTGAGAAATGTTTGCTTTTATTTAATATAAGTGTTTATTGATTTGCAGTTTTGTTTGAGGGGGGAGATGTGTAGTGGGTGTTAAAGGAAGTTGGGAAATTTAGAATTTTGTTGTATAAATCATTAATTTGAAACATTTTTACAGCTAAATATAAAGAATACTTGAACAAAATTTGTCTTAAGGCTTACAATTATTAAAATAATTCTAAAATTTTTTTGATTTTTTTTTTTTCAAAATTTTTCAATTTTGGCGGCAATTATTTGAAAAAATTTGTTTGAAATGTATAACATTTGTATTGATTTTAAGAAAAACTGATTTAATCTTAATAAAATAAACTATCTTGGACTTAAATTGATAAACAAATGTTCAAGTTGTGAAACATTTTCTATTTAGAAACATTTTTCAAGTTTAACAGCAATTTATTTAAAAATTTTGTTTGAAATATGTTTTATTTAAACATAATTTTCAAAAGCCAGATCTATTCTAAATAAAATAAACTATATTTCAAATAAATCAACTAACAATAACAACAGTTGTTTTAAGGGAAATTTAAATATCAGTTTTGAAAAAAGTTTACATTTTGGCGGCGATTTTTTAAAAAATTTAGTGTGAAATGTATCACTTTTGAATGAATTGTTGAAAGCCTGAATTATTTTTAATAAAATAAGCTTTCTTTCAGTTAAATTACCAAACAAATGTAAAAGTTAAAGTACTTTTACTATGAAGGGAATTTTTTTTTTTTTCAAAATGTTTCAAATTTGGAGTTAATTAATTTGAAAATTTTATTTGGAATAAGTTTTATTTAAATACATTTTTAAAAGCCTGTTATATTATTAATAAAATAAGCTAAATTTAAACTAAATTTTCAGAAAAAAATTTCAAAGTTGAGGCACTTTTTCTATTTAGGGAAATTTAAATATTTTTTCCCAAACATTTTCAACTTTGAGGGCAATTATTTCAATAATTTTGTTTGAAATGTTTATAATTTAAATAATGATTTTAAAAGCCGTTATATTCTTAATAAAATAAGCTATTTTAAAACTAAATTTTCAGAAAAAATTTCAAAGTTGAGGCACTTTTTCTATTAAGGGAAATTTTAATATTTTTTCTTAAACATTTTCAACTTTGAGGGCAATTATTTCAATAATTTTGTTTGAAATGTTTATAATTTGAATAATGATTTTTAAAGCCTGATTTACTCTTAATAAAATAAGCTATATTTAACTTAAATGGTCCGAATAATTTCAAAGTTGAGGTACTTTTTCTATTAAGGAAAATTTTTAATTTTTTCTTAAACGTTTTCTACTTTGAGGGCAATTATTTCAATAATTTTGTTTGAAATGTTTATAATTTAAATAATGATTTTAAAAGCCTGTTATATTCTTAATAAAAGAAGCTATATTTAATTTAAATAGTCAGAAAAAATTTCAAAGTTGTGGCACTTTTTCTATTAAAGGAAATTTTTAATTTTTTCTTAAACGTTATCAACTTTGAGAGCAATTATTTTAATAATTTTGTTCGAAATGTTTATAATTTGAATAAAGTATTTTAAAGGCTGAGCTATTTTTAATGAATTATGCAATATTTGAATGAATTTTTGAAAGAAATATAAGAGTTGTAATAATTTTTCGATTGAGGGAAATTTAAATATTTTTTCCCAAAAATTTTCAACTTTGAGGGCAATTATTTCAACAATTTTGTTTGAAATGTTTATAATTTGAATAATGATTTTAAAAGCCTGACTTATTTTTAATAAAATATGCTATATTTAACTTAAATAGTCAGAAAAAATTTCAAAGTTGAGGCACTTTTTCTATTTTTCTAGAGAAATTTTAATATTTTTTCTTAAACGTTATCAACTTTGAGGGCAATTATTTCAATAATTTAGTTTGAAATGCTAATAATTTGAATAATCATTTTTAAAGTCTGATTTATTCTTAACAAAATAAAATAATATATTTAACTTAAAAAGTCCGAAAAATTTCAAAGTTGAGGTACTTTTTCTATTAAGGGAAATTTCAATATTTTTTCTTAAACATTTTCAACTTTAAGGGCAATTATTTCAATAATTTTGTTTGAAATGTTTATAATTTGAGTAATGATTTTTAAAGTCTGATTTATTCTTAATAAAACAAGCTATATTTAACTTAAATATTCCGAAAAATGTCAAAGTTAAGGAACTTTTTCTATTAAGAGAAATTGAAATATTTTTTCTTAAACATTTTCAACTTTGTGGGCAATTATTTCAATAATTTTGTTTGAAATGTTTATAATTTGAATAATGATTTTTAAAATCTGAAATATTCTAAATAAAATACTCTACACTTAAATGAAATTGTGAAACAAATATCAAAGTTGTAATAATTTTTCGATTAAGGGAAATTTAAATATTTTCCTATACATTTTTCTACTTTTGAGGCTATTATTTGGAAAAATTTGTTTGAAATGCTTATTATGCAAATACATTTTTTGAAAGCTTGATTTTTTCATAAACAAATAAGCTATCTTTCACTTAAATCTCCAACAAATGTCAAAAGTGAGCAACTTTTTCCTGTAAAGGACATTTTCAAGAATTTTTTCAACTTTGTTGGTAATTCATTTTTAAATTTTGTTTCAAATGTATTGTATTTAAATAACATTTTTAAAAGCCTGAATTATTCCAAAGAAAATAAGCTTTAATTCACTTGAACTGTCATATAAATAACCATGTTGTGGAACTTTTTCTATTTTGGAAAATTTTAATATTTTCCCCACATTTTTTTTTTTTTTTTTTTTAAAGGGAATTATTTAACAAATTTTGTTTGACAGCTGTATAATTTAAATGATTCATTTGAAATCCTATGGTATTCTAAATAAAATAATTTGAAAAAATAATAAAATAATATGAAGGACAATTTTAAATAATTTTTTTCAAAATTTTCTAACTTTGGAGTTAATTAATTTGAAAATTTTGTTTGACATAGTTATAATGTAAATAATTTTAGGAAAACCTAATTTGTTTTAAAGAAAATAAGCTACATTTCACTTAAATTGTCCAACAAATGTTAAAGTTGTGGTACTTTTTGTATAGAGGGAAATTTTTAAAATTGTTTCACTTTGGTGGTATTTAATTTAAAAATTTTGTTTAAAAAGTATATGATTTATATTATTATTGTAGAGGCCTAAATTAATCAGCATAAATTAAGCTAATCTTTACATAAATTGTCCAACAAATAGACAATTTATGGTACTTTTTGTATTTATGGAAAAATATATTTTCCCCCCAAAATTATTGCACTTTGGCGGCCATTATTTTAAAAACTTTGTTTTAATAGTATAAAATTTAATTAATTATATGAAAGCCGACATAATTCTGAATATAAAATATCTATTTTTAACTTAATTTGTGAAAAAATTTCAACTTTTTGGTACTTTTTATACTAAGGGAAATTTAAATTATTTTTTCCAATTTTTTCCACTTTGGCTGCAATTAATTTAAAAATTTTGCTTGAAATGTGTTATAATTAAATACGTTTTTCGAAAATCTAATTTATTCTTAACAAAATAATCTATATTTCACTTTAATTGCTAAGCTAGTGTCAAATTTGTGGTACTTTTTCTATAAAGGGAAATTAAATTTTTTTTTTTTTCAAAAAATTTCAACTTTGTCAGGAATTAGGTAAAAATTGTATTTAAAACTTATATGATTTATATACACTTTGTTAAAGCCTGATATATTGCAAGTAAAATAAAGCTATCTTGCACTAAATTCTTAAAGAAATGTAAAAATTGTGGTATTTTGAGCATAAAGGGACATTTTTTTCAAAATTTTTTAACTTAAAATTTTATTTTTTAAAAAAATTTAGTTTGAAATGTGTATCATTTTAAGCATATTTGTGAAAGCTTGATTTATTCTTATAAAATAAAGCTATTTTTAATTAAAAATTATGTTCTAAACACAAAGTTGCAATAATTTTTCGGAGAAGAGAAATGGAAATTTTAGTTTATAGCATTTTAGCTATTTTATACTACTTGTTTGGCAGAAACTTATAATGATTTAAAACAAATCGTTTATAAGAATGTATTTGCCACCAATTTATGAGAAAAAATCAAGAATTTTGAAATTTTTATCACGCCCACTTTTAAAAGTTTTCAAAGTAGGAGTGTTTACAAATAAAAAAAACTTCTGAAATTTAACTCAATTTGTATTTACAACATATTTAGAACCATTTTATAAGAAAAAAATATAAATTATAAAATTTTTATTACGCCCACTTTGATAATTTCAGAAAATGGGCGTGTCTGGTAATAATAACGATAAGATTTTGGCTTTATAAAATTGTTCTATAAAAGAAATTGGCATATTATTGTACAAACATAAATTTAACAAATCTCTAACCAGGAAAATTTCAATTTTCTAGTTTTATTGAAAATATATGAAAGACTTTGTAACTCCTTTGCTAATAATATAAAAAAAAAATTTTTCTAACCAAATTTCAAACGACCCAAGTTCGCTCATATTTCACAAATTATTTCATTATTATAGTTATTTTTTTTTTTTATAACCCCAGTTTCACCTTTTAGTTTTTGCATTACAACCTGAACTATGACTTTAATTTTGTTTCAAATTTATCAACCAAAAAAAACAGAAAAAAAAACTAAGTAATAAATTAAAAATTGTTACCAAATTTTACTAAAATTTGGTTTATTTTACATACACGCATAATTTTAAGCAATTTTAAAGGCAACCAACTGAAATAAACAATTAAATTAAAATTAAAATTAAACAATACCACCACAATAACAATAATAATAACAATAATAAAATTTACTTTATTTGTATGTCTGTACAATAACAATAATAATAAAAACAACACGTAAAAAATTACAAAAAAAAAAAAAAAAAAAATTATGTAACAGAATACAATAAAAATAAAAATTAAATAAATAAAAACCTACATACAAACTAACACACGTGATATGTATATATACAATACTTCTTTAAACAAATACAAACACACTTTTTAGAAATATAAGTTTTAAGCAACAAATTTTGTCGTACTTATAATATTGTTAAACGACACCCAGTTGGTACGAAAATAGAATTGTTCATTAATTTTAAACTGGAGCACAGTTTTAAACAAAACTTTGTTATATTTATAGATCATAAGGCAGGACCTAATATAGTCCCAGTATAGCTTCAATCGTAAGTCTTAGAGCAGTTTCAATCGTAGCTATTTCTGGAGCCCAATCCTAGGTTTGTATGTAGTCTTCGATTAGTTTCAATCCCTGGTCTTTATGTAGCCCAATTTGGAGACTTGTATTAGCTTCAATCGTAGGTCTTTATGTAGTCTTAGATTAGCTTCAATCCCAGGTCTTTATGCTGCCCAATTTCCAGCCTTAGATTAGCTTCAATCCCAGGTCTTTATGTAGGTTAATTTCCTGCCTTAGATTAGCTTCAATCGTAGGTCTTTATGTAGCCCAATTTCCAGCCATAGATAAGCTTCAATCGTAGGTCTTTATATAGTCTTAGATTAGCTTCAATCCCAGGTCTTTATGCTGCCCAATTTCCAGCCTTAGATAAGCTTCAATCGTAAGTCTTTATGTAGTCTTAGATTAGCTTCAATCTTAGGTCTTTATTTAGCCCAATTTCCAGCCGTAGATTAGCTTTAATCCCAGGTCTTTATGTAGCCCTATTTCCAGCCTTAGATTAGCTTCAATCGCAGGTCTTTATGTAGCCCAATTTGGAGACTTGTATTAGCTTCAGTCATAGGTCTTTATGTAATCTTAGATTAGCTGCAATCCTTGGTCTTTATGTAGTCCAATTTGCAGTTTTAGATTAGCTGAAATTCCGGATCTTTATGTAGCCAAATTTCCAGCCTTAGATTAGCTTCAAACGTAGGTCTTTATGTAGCCCAATTTCCAGCCTTAGATTAGCTACATTCGCAGGTCTTTCTGTGGCCCAATTTCCAGCCTTAGATTAGCTTCAATCGTAGGTCTTTATGTAGCCCAATTTCCAGCCTTAGATGAGCTTCAATCGTAGGTCTTTATGTAGTCGTAGATTAGCTTTATTTGCAGGTCTTTGTGTAGCCCAATTTCCAGCCTTAGATTACCTTCAATCGTAGGTCTTTATGTAGCCCAATTTCCAGCCTTAGATTAGCTTCAATCGTAGGTCTTTATGTAGTCTTAGATTAGCTTCAATCCGAGGTCTTTTATGTAGCCCAATTTCCGGCCTTAGATTAGCTTCAATCACTGGTCTTTATGTAGCCCAATTTCCAGCCTTAGATTAGCTTCAATCCCTGGTCTTTATGTAGCCTAATTTCCTGACTTAGATTAGCTTCAATACCAGGTCTTTATGTAGCCCAATTTCCAGCCTTAGATTAGCTTCAATCCCAGGTCTTTATGTAGGTTAATTTCCTGCCTTAGATTAGCTTCAATCGTAGGTCTTTATGTAGCCCAATTTCCAGCCATAGATAAGCTTCAATCGTAAGTCTTTATGTAGTCTTAGATTAGCTTCAATCCTAGGTCTTTATGTAGCCCTATTTCCAGCCTTAGATTAGCTTCACTCCCAGATCTTTATGTAGCCCAATTTCCAGTCTTAGATTAGCTTCAATCCCAGGTTTTTATGTATCACAATTCCCAGCCTTAGATTAGCTTCAATCGTAGGTCTTTATGTAGTCGTAGATTAGCTTCAACCTCAGGTCTTTATGTAGCCCAATTTCCAGCCTTAGATTAGCTTCAATCGCAGGTCTTTATTTAGCCCTATTTTCAGCCTTGGATTAGCTTCAATTGCAAGTCTCTATGTAGTCTTAGATTAGCTTCAATCCCAGGTCTTTATGTAGCCCTATTTCCAGCCTTAGATTAGCTTCAATCCCAGGTCTTTGTGTAGCCCAATTATCAGTCTTAAATTAGCTTCAATCGCAGGTATTTATGTAGCCCAATTTCCAGTCTTATATTAGCTTCAATCGTAGGTCTTTATGCAGTCTTTGATTAGCTTCAATCCCAGATCTTTATGTAGCCCAATTTCCAGCCGTAGATTAGCTTTAATCCTAGGTCTTTATGTAGCCCAATTTCCAGTCTTAGATTAGCTGCAATTCCTGGTCTTTATGTAGCCCAATTTCCAGCTTTAGATTAGCTTCAATCCCAGGTCTTTATGTATCACAATTCCCAGCCTTAGATTAGCTTCAATCGTAGGTCTTTATGTAGTCGTAGATTAGCTTCAATCTCAGGTCTTTATGTAGCCCAATTTCCAGCCTTAGATTAGCTTCAATCGCAGGTCTTTATTTAGCCCTATTTTCAGCCTTGGATTAGCTTCAATTGCAGGTCTCTACGTAGTCTTAGATTAGCTTCAATCCCAGGTCTTTATGTAGCCCAATTATCAGTCTTAAATTAGCTTCAATCGCAGGTCTTTATGTAGCCCAATTTCCAGTCTTAGATTAGCTTCAATCGTAGGTCTTTATGCAGTCTTGGATTAGCTTCAATCCCAGATATTTATGTAGCCCAATTTCCAGCCTTAGATGAGCTTCAATCGTAGGTCTTTATGTAGTCTTAGATTAGCTTCAATCCGAGGTCTTTATGTAGCCCAATTTCCAGCCTTAGATTAGCTTCAATCGTAGGTTTTTATGTAGCCCAATTTCCAGCCTTATATTAGCTTCAATTCCAGGTCTTTATGTAGTCTTAGATTAGCTTCAATCACAGGTCTTTATGTAGCCCAATTTCCAGCCAGAACACCAAGAATTGTAGGCATTACTTCATGAAAATTGTTGTAAAACTCAACAAGAGCTTGTAAAATCATTAGGAGCTACCCAAGCTGCAATTTCAAAACGATTACAAGCAGCAGCATTCATCCAAAAGCGGGGAAATTGAGTACCATACGAATTGAAGCCGAGAGACCTTGAAAGACGATTTTGCATGTCCGAAATGATGTTTGAACGCTATGAAAGAAAGTCATTTTTGCCATGACGATAACCTGAAGCGTAAGAGTTCCTATGTGAAGCCCGGCCAACACCAAAGCCAAATATCCATGTTACTAAGGTAATGCTCTGTATTTGGTGAGAGCAAAAGGGTACTATCTATTATGAGCTGCTGAAATCTTACCAGACCATCACATGGACCCTATACGAAACGCAATTGATTCTTTTGAAGCGAGAATTTGCCGAAAAACCCTCAAAATAGCTGTAATATTCCGTTATTTATAATGAAGTGGTTGGGAAGTTTCGCACCCACCTTATAGTCCAGACCATGCCCGTCCGACTACTATTTGTTTTGATCGATGCAGAACGCTCTCTCTGGGATACACACCTTACTTTAGAACAGAGTATCCGATATTGGCTTGATTCGTTCTCGGCCTCACAAGATGAGCAGTTAGTTTGGCTCGGAATTCATATATGGCCAAAACTTTGAATAAATTTATATTGTGCAAATGTTTCAAAATAAAAGCAAAAAGTGTGATAAAATCCCCAATAGGTCTTTATGTAGTCTTCAAGGCGCTGCTTTAGATCTCAAATTTTCCACTGGGTATCTCTCAAGTTTATTTATCTTGTATTTTATTTAGTTTTTTTTTTTTTGTTTGCCTTTGCACTTGTATGTAAAACACGCATAAGAGTATTAGTGTGTAGTACCCGACAGTTGTATGTGGGGTAAAATAAACCCGGTTTTAACACAACTAAAGTTTTTCTAAGAGGGATAAATTGAAACATAACTGTCTTCATTTAGGTTAAATTAACTAATTAGGACAAATGAAATGTTTTATTTAAAATATTTAAGTAAAGGTCATTGCTAATGTACAAAGATCACCATTTGTTTGAAATACAAAGTCATAAAGTTGCCATTAATGACCCCTTTTTGGCTAGTCTAGTAACTAGTCCTTTTAATTTACTGGGTCTATTTGTGTGTTTTGCTTTTCTACGGTGTGCATTTAGCATTTTGTCTTACATTAGTATTAGTACATTTGTTACAATGTTATTTTGCTGCCATGATCTAGATTTCTTAACTAATTATTGCGGCATGCATTTTGCGTTTCAAGTGTGTTTGTCTGTCTGTCTGTCAGTCAGTTAGTCTGTTTATTTAATGCTGTTTGCCAATAAAATATTAACAAAAAACTGCTTGTTTTATTAGTTTTTGTTGGTGTTTTTTTTTTAAGTGCATTTAAACATTTGTATATTCTTCATAAATAAAGAAATGAATGAATACATTTTTGAGATAAAAAAAAGTACTTAAATTTTAAACAATTTGTAATTTATTTATAAAATAAGTGTTGATAGATTATTCATAATAAACATAATTGTTTGAAGTTAAAATAAAGAGATAATCGATTCAAGCTAGTATTGGACTATATGATACATAAAAAATACGTTTAATTGAAACTCATCTTGGATTCTAAAAAGACCTACGAAACTCATCTTAGATTCTAAAAAGACCTACGATTGAAGCTAAAGTTGGACTACATAAAAACCTAAAGTTAGACTATATAAAGACCTAGGAGTAAAGTTGGACTACAAAAACACCTACGATTTAAGCTAAAGTTGGACTTCATAGAGACCTACGATTGAAGCTAAAGTTGAGCTACAAAACACCTACGATTATAGCTAATGAGGGACTACATAAAGATCTTGGATAGAAGCTAAAGTTGGACTACATAAAGACCTAGGAATGAAGCTAAAGTTGAGCTAAAAAAGACCTAGGAATGAAGCTAAAGTTGGGCTATAAAAGACCTACGATTGAAGCTAAAGTTGGACTACATAAAGACCTACGATTGAAGTTGAAGTTAGACTACATAAATACCTAGGAATGAAGCTAAAGTTGGGCTACAAAAGACCTACGATTATAGCTAATGAGGGACTACATAAAGACCTTGGATTGAATATAAAGTTGGACTACATAAAGACCTACGATTGAAGCAGAAGTTGGACTACATAAAGACCTACGACTGAAGCTAAAGTTGGACAACATAAAGACCTAAAGATAGACTATATAAAGACCTACGAATAATGCTAAAGTGGGACTACATAAAGACCAACGATTGAAGCTGAAATTGGACTACATAAAGACCTACGATTGAAGCAAAAGTTGGACTACATAAAGACCTACGATTGAAGCAGAAGTTGGACTACATAAAGACCTAAAGTTAGACTATATACAGACCTAGGAATGAAGCTAAAGTGGGACTACATAGAGACCTACGATTGAAGCTGAAATTGGACTACATAAAAACCTAAAGTTAGACTATATAATGACCTAAAAATGAAGCTAAGGTGAGACTACATAAAGGCCTACGATTGAAGCAGAAGTTGGACTACATAAAGACCAAAGTTAGACTATATAAAGACCTACGAATAAGGCTAAAGTGGGACTACATAAATACCAACAATCGAAGCAGAAGTTGGACTACATAAAGACCTACGATTGAAGCTGAAGTTGGACTACATAAAGACCTACGATTGAAGCTAAAGTTGGGCTACATAAAGACCTACGATTGAAGCTAAAGTTGGACTACATACAGACCTACGATTGAAGCTAAAGTTGGACTACATAAATACCTACGATGGAAGCTGAAGATGGACTACATAAAGACCTACGATTGAAGCTGAAGTTGGACTACATAAAGACCTACGATTGAAGCTAAAGTTGGGCTACATAAAGACCTACGATTGAAGCTAAAGTTGGACTACATACAGACCTACGATTGAAGCTAAAGTTGGACTACATAAATACCTACGATGGAAGCTGAAGATGGACTACATAAAGACCTACGATTGAAGCTGAAGTTGGACTACATAAAGACCTACGATTGAAGCTAAAGTTGGGCTACATAAAGACCTACGATTGAAGCGAAAGTTGAACTACATAAACCCTTTGAATGAAGCTAATGTGGGAGTACATGGATGGTCTCTATGATTGAATCTAATTTGGGTTTACATAAACACGATTACAGCTAAAATTCTGTTTTGTAAAATATTGAAAACTAGGATGTTGAGAATTTAAAATTTTTTATTTTTTAAAATTTTGGCTACGCCCACTTTGTATAATTTCAAAAGTGGGCGTGAAATGCTAAAATAATTTTGAAATTTTCTCAAAAATTGTTTTTAAATACAATTTCTAGACGATTTGGTTTAAATCATAACAAGTTTTTATCAAAAAATACCAAAAATTCGAATGATTCAATTTATCGATTAAACGCTTAAAATTATATTCTCCATCTTAGAAAAATTATTATAACTTAGAGTTTAGAACATCATATTAAATGCAAAATAGCTTATTTTATAGCGGAAACATCAGGCTTTCACAAAACTTATTCATTTGTTAAAAATTTCGAACAAAATTTTCAAATTAATTGCCGACAAAGTGAAAAAATTCAAAAAAATAAATTTGAATTTCCTTTTATCTAAAAAGTTTCACTAGAGTAAAGTTTACTTTTAACTCTTTATGAAAAGCACTTTTTTAATATATCTTGTTGCCTTGTTATTTATTTTGTAAATTTTCTTAAAATGTTGTTTTTTTTTTAAAGACCTAGAATTTTTTTCTTTTATGGACAATATCAACTTAAAATTAAATTGCAGATTTGTCAAATTGTTTTACAACGAAACGGAAAACCAACTAACTTTAAAACATGTTTATGGCGTCAAAATTCCTTAAGAAACATTTGACAAAATATTGTTTAACAAGTTTGAACTAGAAAAAAATCAAGACACTTAGAACACAGTTGACGGGTTTACTGTTTATAGGGAGGATAATGGTAAACTTTTGTATAAAATGTTTTAATTGGAGTACTAGCAAATCCGGTTCACTTTGATACGCCAATCATAGTAGAACTATTTTTTTTACTATGATTTTGCTTTTGCCATCGAAAGTGTAAAAATATTTGCCTGCGATTATCTAATAACAAATAATCTATAAACAGTTATGATGTCAAATAAAAACGTTGAAACACTCATTGTTTTGATTTTCCTTTTAAGACTGTATTGAAAAATAAAGAAAAAGTACCAATAATAGTACCCTTTGTATTCTCATTCACTCAGAACCATATAAAAACTTCAAACAATACCACTATAATAGCGAAAAAGTACCAATAGTTCGAAAAAGTACCAAAAGTTCTCCCTATGTTTGAATCTAATTACTCGCTGATGCATATTAGCTGACTTTTATGTCGATAAGTTTAATAATGTATAATATTAAAAAAGTACTTTTAGTACGAAAAGTACTAATTTCTCTTTTTCAGTCTTGAACACCCGTCAAGTTTGAATTTTTAAAAATTCTCCATTTTGAGGAAATTTTTTTGTTATATGACAGATATGTCTCAAACGATTCAAATCTGTATTCATAATTTAAAAAAGTACCAAACTGTTTACCCGGATTTGTCTAGAAGATAAATGAGTTTTCGATTTTTAGTATAAAATATGAGTGATAATTTCCACAATATAATTTTCCGTCTGTCTGTTGAAATCAACTTTCCGTAGCCCCCAAATAACTTACAAACATGATTGGTACATCAATATATCGGGAATTCTTCCGGCTCGGTCGCTATTTAAAATCGAAAAAATCGGTCCACAAATCTCTGAGATATAAGGAAAAAACTAGGACAACCTCGATTTTGTGGCCTATTTTTGATTGATCTATATCTGGATGACTAAGTCATTAATATAGACAGTATGGATATCTAATGATAGATATTTCGAAGTCTATTGCAAAGATGTATATAAGACTGTAGTAATTTGGAGCTACAATGGGTCCAAATCGGGAAAAATATATTTTAACCGGATTTTTTTTTACCAAAAAAAATTTTTTTTTTTCATACAGTTTTTTTTCACTAATAAATTTTTAAATAAAAAAAGAAAAAAATTGGAAAAAAATTAAAAAACAAAATTTTTTTTTGAAAAATTAAAAAAAATTCAATTTCGAAAAAAAAAAGTTGAAAAAAAAATTTTTTAATATTTTTTTCCCCTAAATTCCTTGTATTTACAATGTTATTAACGATTTAAGATATTTCAGTTTTTTTTATACTAAAAATCGATTTTTGGTTTAAAATATGAGAGATTTAAGATTTGGATTAAATTTATCTACACCCTCACACTCGAATTCCAAATAGCACCCTGTTAGTTAATTTTTGTATGAATGAAGCAACCAATATTTTAAAATTTTATAAAAATTATCTTGATAATTTCGAATAAAATGTGTTTTCCCGTTTTTACCCTTTTTTGGTACTTTTTTTTTGTCCCCATTGAAATAATACAAATTTTATTTAAATAAATTTCAGAGTCGTAGTGGTAGGTCAGTTTAAAATAAAAATATTTTATGAAAAAAGTACCAAAAATTAATTTACTTATTCGAATTTCCAAAAAGTACCAAACCTACATATATATGTTATTTTGTTAATAATTAAAGAATACGATTTGAAATTTATTTCCATGTTTATTGGTACCAAAATAGTACCAATATACAGTTTTTGCCCGTTTTCTCCCCTAAAAGGTTCGAATTTCAAAAAAGTACCAAACACTTGTCTGCAAATTTTTTTTAGGAACTGTGTTTATTTTACAATAATTGTATTAATTTCTAGTTTCTAAAGGATGTAAACCGCTTGTCGCGTTCAGATAGGCTAAAGTGTTATGCTTTTTATTTTTAATTTCAAACAGCAATATATTGCTGCTTCTAAAGTTCTGCCTATGGCTGTCCAATTTTATTAAAAACTATTAGAATAACTAAGTACATAACTAAACAAATATATTTTCTATTACAACTATTTATGACATACTTGGCCCGTATTTTGTGACACCTCGCATTAAAATATTTAATTTAATTTGCTTTGTTAATGTATAAGTATTTGTTTTTAATAATATTTGTTTAACTATTGAAGGCATTAAATTGCATTTTTATATGAATTCTAAATTAAACAAACATTAATAAAATGTTAAACACATGTTTAAGGACATAATACAATATATTTTGCCAACAAAATAAAATTATAAAAAAAACAATATTTAGTAATAATAACAAGAAAATGTAAAGCAAAAAAATATGAAAACAAATTGTATGTAAATACAATAAAATTAAAGAATAAAAAAAACAAAAAAAACTTAAAACTGGGTCAAGTACTACTAAAGTGAATTTGGGTCACCTACAAAACCATAAAACAAAAGAAAAAAAAAAAAAATGTTAAAAGAAAAATACAACACAGTGGCATCCATACAACCTACAAAGAAAATTAAGAAGCAGAGGAAGGAGGTGGAGGAGGGAAAACCCCTACATTATCACCACCACATCTTTGTTGCACTTAAATACACTTGAAAGTTGGCAAAAATTTGCGAACAACAAGATAAACAATAAGAAGACAATATTAAAAATGACAGTAAAGAAAATCACTCTGTGTAGACTATTTTATCAGCAAATTCTCAATTTAGCTATTCGGGTAAGAAATCGGAAATATGGCAGCATTATCTAAAGTAAACAACAGAGTTGTATAAAGAAACAAAATAAATTAGCTACTTTTCTAGTCAGACTAGTGTCAGTTTTACTAAAAAGACTTTAATTAAGTGCTTGCTAGCTTTAAATTTAAATAAAACAAAGTGTGTGTGAGAGATATGATGGACAATTTTTATTCGTTTGAAAAGCCTATCGATGCCATTATGTATGGTATATAAATTAGCACGATCTCGGCGGCCAGTTTACATCAACTCCACGTGAGATGACCATGCCCTTAAACTGCTCGTGTATAATGTCCCATGTGCCATGAGCTGTAAGCCACGTAGCAACGTCCTGTTTCAACCACATGTCGTTGGTGTCCATAGAATTCAATACAGTCTAAAATAAGTTGGTAATCATCGACCTATAGCGCTCGCCGTTGGAGGTGATGGCCAGATCAATGTCATTCTCAACTAAATAGTGAGTTTTTCAAAATGCATTGGACCCTCAGTGAACTCTACTCTAGTCAGACTAGAGTGAACTCTACTCTACACAGACTAGAGTGAACTCTACTCTAGTCAGACTAGAGTGAACTCTACTCTACTCAGACTAAAGTGAATTCTACTCTAGCCAGACTAAAGTGAACTCTACTCTAGTCCGACTAGAGTGAACTGTACTCTAGTCAGACTAGAGTGAACTGTACTCTAATCAGACTAGAGTGAACTGTACTCTAGTCAGACTAAAGTGAACTCTACTCTAGTCTGACTACAGTGAACTCTACTCTAGTCTGACTAGAGTGAACTCTACTCTAGTCTGAATAGAGTGAACTCTACTCTAGTCAGTCTAGAGTGAACTCTACTCTAGTCTGACTACAGTGAACTCTACTCTAGTCAGACTAGAGTGAACTCTACTCTAGTTAGACTAGAGTGAACTCTACTCTAGTCAGACTAGAGTGAACTCTACTCTAGTCAGACTAGAGTGAACTCTACTCTAGTCAGACTAGAGGGAACTCTACTCTAATCAGACTAGAGTGAACTCTACTCTAGTCAGACTAGAGTAAACTCTACTCTAGGCAGACTAGAGTGAACTCTACTCTAGTCAAACTAGAGTGAACTCTACTCTAGTCAGACTAGAGTGAAATCTACTCTAGAGTTCACTCTAGTCTGACTAGAGTGAACTCTACTCTAGTCAGACTAGAGTGAACTCTACTCTAGTCAGACTAGAGTGAACTCTACTCTAGTCAGACTAGAGTGAACTCTACTCTAATCAGACTAGAGTGAACTCTACTCTAGTCAGACTAGAGTAAACTCTACTCTAGGCAGACTAGAGTGAACTCTACTCTAGTCAAACTAGAGTGAACTCTACTCTAGTCAGACTAGAGTGAAATCTACTCTAGAGTTCACTCTAGTCTGACTAGAGTGAACTCTACTCTAGTCAGACTAGAGTGAACTCTACTCTAGGCAGACTAGAGTCAACACTACTCTAGTTAGACTAGAGTGAACTCTACTCTAGTCAGACTAGTGAACTTTACTCTAGGAAGACTAGAGTCAACACTACTCTAGTTAGACTAGAGTGAACTCTACTCTAGTCAGACTAGTGTGAACTCTACTTTAGTTAGACTAGAGTGAACTCTACTCAGACTAGAGTGAACTCTACTCTAGTCAGACTAGAGTGAACTCTACTCTAGTCAGACTAGAGTGAACTCTACTCTAGTCAGACTAGAGTGAACTCTACTCTAATCAGACTAGAGTGAACTCTACTCTAGTCAGACTAGAGTAAACTCTACTCTAGGCAGACTAGAGTGAACTCTACTCTAGTCAAACTAGAGTGAACTCTACTCTAGTCAGACTAGAGTGAAATCTACTCTAGAGTTCACTCTAGTCTGACTAGAGTGAACTCTACTCTAGTCAGACTAGACTAAACTCTACTCTAGTCAGACTAGACTAAACTCTACTCTAGTCAGACTAGACTAAACTCTACTCTAGTCAGACTAGACTAAACTCTACTCTAGTCAGACTAGAGTGAACTCTACTCTAGAGTGAACTCTACTCTAGTCAGACTAGAGAGTTTATACTACTCTAGTCAGTCTGGAGTTTATTCTGCTCTAGTCAGAACTAAGTAGAAGTTTACTCTAGTCAGACTAGAGCTTTACTTCACTCTAGTCAGCCATATTGTCCTGTTGTATGGATTTTTCTCTTCCTCTATGTTTTCTTTTTAAAAAGGTTAACATATTGTCTTTGTGTAAACTTTGTTTTGCCTTTTGTTTGGTTAATAAGTGTCTTAACAAATTTCTTTAATAATTTCAAGTAATTTTAACCATTTAAAGTTTTGTTATAATAAAAAAAAACACCTGTTTCCATTGAATTTGTTGCTTAACAGCCCCTTAAAATGCCATTAAAGTAATAAAGTACTCAAGTAAAGACTTCACTTTAAATGCAACCACTACTATTTACATTGTATAGGTTTTAAATTAAAACAAATTTTCAAAAACAAAAAAAAAGAAGTAACAAAAAGTCAACAATTTCAAGTATACAAAACGATAAATTTCGCCATTCACGCACTTTTTTGAAAATACAAAAATTCAACACAATGAAATCGAAAGTGCGTGATTTATATTTCGTTTTATTTTTTTTGGTTAAACAAAGTTGTGTATTGCGCAAAAACATAAATTTGTAACAAAAGCTAAAAAATAAAACGAAAATAAAGATAAAACGTATAAAGAGAAGTAGCAAAAGAAAATGATAAAAAAAGAAACGTGGGGACGATTACACACAAACACAAACTGATGTAAACAATGATCGTGAAACGAATTTTTACGCACTATTATGAGGTACAGTGGTTTTAATGGAAAAACTCTGGAATTTAAAAGATATAGAACTTTAAAACTAATGAAAAGATTTTAATAAGCTTTCAGAATATTATGAAGATAGTTATTAATTCTCAATACTTTATGAGTTACAATAAAATAAAGTTGTGTAAAAGTCTACCCCATTTAAGAAGTTAAAGAAAAATTCCAGAGAATATTTGAATTATAATTTCCAACTAGAACTATTTTCTTCATCCACCCCACTGTCTTGTAATAAATTGTGCTACACACGTATCGTTTGTTCATTAATTTACAATATTGCAATCATAAATCATTTAAACTTCAATTTGTGTTACTTGATGTTTTAACTTTTTTATTTTTTGTTTTAAACAGAGGGGATACTACACAAGTATGCGTGAGAATAACTTTACAGTAATGTCAGAAATAAAATATAAAAAACGACAAAAGCTTACACTTCATTTACTGTCAAACGAATTTCCCCACTTCCCCACAACAAAAAAAAAATTCTCACCATTTAAAATGGAATTTTTTTTCTTTTTCTTTCCTTCCTCTTTTATTTTCATTTGCGACGTTTTTGTCGTAAAGGGGCAAAATTATTTTTATGTTGTCCCAGGTTATAAACGAAAATACAATTAATTTATATAAAAATAAATCGAATACACATTTGATAGCACAGACAACAAGCAGCAAGCAACTCTGTAGTCACGCATTATTACAATATGGTAATTTTTCTTTGTTGTTTATTTACATGGGTCAGAGAGGTAGCTGGAGAAAAAGAGAGAGAGAGTGTTACAGTGGGTGAGTGAGTATGAAGTAATCGTTTGTGTAGGCAGTACAGAGTTGTCGTGTTTGCATTAAAGAAATTGGTGCATTTAGGAATGAAGCAATTGAAATTTTTTTAAAAATAAAATATAATTTAGTCAAACTACAATAAATTGGTCGCACTAGAATAAACTCTATTCTAGACAGACTAGAGTGAACTCTACTCTAGTTAGACTAGAGTTAACTCTACTCTAGTTAGACTAGAGTTAACTCTACTCTAGTTAGACTAGAGTTAACTCTACTCTAGACAGACTAGAGTGAACTCTACTCTAGACAGACTAGAGTGAACTCTACTCTAGACAGACTAGAGTGAACTCTACTCTAGACAGACTAGAGTGAACTCTACTCTAGACAGACTACAGTGAACTCTACTCTAGACTGACTTGTTTGAACTCTACTCTAAACGGACTAGAGTGAACTCTACTCTAGACAGACTAGAGTAAACTCTACTGTAGACAGATTAGAGTAAACTCTACTCTAGACAGACTAGAGTGCACTAGACAGACTAGAGTGAACTCTACTCTAGACAGACTAGAGTAAACTCCACTCTAGTCAGACTAGTGTGAACTCTACTCTAGACAGACAAGAGTAAACTCAACTGTAGACAGACTAGAGTAAACTCTACTCTAGACAGACTAGAGTAAACTCTACTCTAGACAGACTACAGTGAACTCTACTCTAGACTGACTAGTTTGAACTCTACTCTAAACGGACTAGAGTGAACTCTACTCTAGACAGACTAGAGTAAACTCTACTGTAGACAGACTAGAGTAAACTCTACTCTAGACAGACTAGAGTAAACTCTACTCTAGACAGACTAGAGTGAACTCTACTCTAGACAGAATAGAGTGAACTCTACTCTAGACAGACTAGAGTAAGCTCTACTGTAGACAGACTAGAGTAAACTCTACTCTAGTCAGACTAGAGTGAACTCTACTCTAATCAGACTAGAGTGAACTCTACTCTAATCAGACTAGAGTGAACTCTACTCTAGTCAGACTAGAGTGAACTCTACTCTAGTCAGACTAGAGTGAACTCTACTCTAGTCAGACTAGAGTGAACTCTACTCTAGTCAGACTAGAGTGAACTCTACTCTAGTCAGACTAGAGTGAACTCTACTCTAGTCAGACTAGAGTGAACTCTACTCTAGTCAGACTAGAGTGAACTCTACTCTAGTCAGACTATAATGAATTCTACCCTAGTTAGACTACAGTAAATTCTACTCTAGTCAGACTAGTGTGAACTCTACTCTAGTCAGACTAGTATGAACTTTACTCTAGTTAGACTAGAGTAAATTCTACCTCTAGAGTAAATTCTACTCTAGTCAGACTACAGTGAACTTCACTCTAGTCAGACTACAGTGAACTCTACTCTAGTCAGACTAGAGTAAGATTATACTCTAGCCAGACTAGGGTACATTCTACTCTAGTTAGACTATAGTAAATTCTACTCTAGCCAGACTACAGTAAAATCTCTAGTTAGATTATTTTTATTATACATCTTGCGTATTTCTAATAAAATTCTCATAATTTCCTTTAAAACCCTCCGTTTCATAATTTCCCATTAAATGGCAACTCTTTTCTTCACATTCTCACGCACTGTACTCACGCATTTTGTTTGCTCACTCTCACTTTTCATAAAATGCCGCTATATTTTTGCTCTGTATTTTCTTCATGACGAATGTTGCCAGATGAAGGGATTTGTCCCCTATTACTTGATAATGATTTCAAATCGTAAAAATTTTCTTCTTTATATAACTCTTAAGAACATAAGCTGATAATGGTACAATCTTCTATATTTGTGCAAA
Source organism: Calliphora vomitoria (assembly GCA_942486065.2). NCBI lineage: Eukaryota > Metazoa > Arthropoda > Insecta > Diptera > Calliphoridae > Calliphora > Calliphora vomitoria. The sequence continues at coordinate 109,409,296 of OW818031.2, forward strand.
GTTTCAAAGTAGATATGTACTTGATTATTTTAAGAGTTATGAATCAGTAAGTGGTCTAAATACGAATTTATGCAATTCTAGTGAAAAAAGTGGTACCCTTCTGAATTTTGTATAAATAACCTTTATATGAAGGCATCTCTATTGTTACTAGGGTAAAATTTACGTTGAAAATTGGGTTTCTGATACGTATTCTTGAAGGTGTTATACAAACATATCTAAAAAATATTTAATAATATAATTGAAATAAATCAATTTTGTTTAAAACAATATAGTAAAATTTTGTAAGAAATAGCGTTTCTATTAGAAAACAAATGTGTTTCTTTAATTATAAAATATTGGAGACATAATTGGGTATTTTAATGTTAAAATATGGATTTTTTAGTTACGGGCATGAGCTAAAATTTATCTGGCAACACAGTCTTTGTCTCCCATCTTTTAAATAATATTGCTCATACGCTCTTGTTTTGGTATTCAATTAAGTGTGTGTGTGTGCAATCGTAAATGAAAAGCTTTATAAAAGTTTGTGTGTTTATGCAGTGTTTTGAAATTTCTCTGGGTGTTTGTGTGTTCATGTGTTAGTAACAACTTGATATGAGCAGCCGAAAAGAAATAAAAGCAAAAAAAAAAAAAAAAAGCATTAAAAGAGTCAACAATGGTAGGCCACAATAAAAATGAACGTGTGGTGAGTGTGAGTATGTACGTGCGTGAGAATGTTTTCCAAAATGAGTATGAGAGTTAAATTGAGTTGTACGTGAGTGTGTGTGTGACTGTAGTAGCCCAGCAGTTAAGCAAGTAGTCAATATATCCCTTATAGAGACAGTAATTGTCATTAATGTCTGAGCACTTGGCTGACTCCAATTTATATATTTTGGGTAATATGAAACGTATGCACTCTTTGTAGTGCATAGAGTAGTCAATTGGTTACTTTATATATCCCAGGTAATCTAGCGTGTCTTAAGTGTCTCTAAGTAATCTAGAGTGTAGTCTCTTAAAACGTTTATTTTGTACTGCACTTTTTTTAATGAGTAATTCGTACAAACTGGTTTTATATAAATTGTATTGATGTAATTCTCATATAGTTTGTTTTCTCATGTAACCTAGCGTGAAGTCAATTGTCACTTTATTGTCTCTATGTAACCTAGAGTTTAGTAATTTTAAATGTTTATTATTAAATGCACTTTAGAAATTTGTTATTTTACCCACCAGAAGTAATCTATTGGAGAGTTATTGGAGGAAGGTTTGTTTACAAGCAATCGGTTATTGGACTGTCTGTGTGATGTCTTTTTAAGTGACTATTTGAGGTATATGATAAAAAAAACTAGTTACATATGTAGCTGGACAAGTAACCAGTTATGTAGCTAGTAAGTTAACCGCTATGTGAATCCAATGTATTGACTATTTTGGACCAGCTATCGGACTGTCTCATTGTAATGCAAATGGTTCTATTGGCCCCCTGCTTTGGACATGCAAAAAATCACTGCTTCGGGACAGTCACCTAGAACTGCTAGAAGGTTTTCCTCCTAAGAGATAAGTGAGGGAAGCCTATGGAAACAATAACAAAATTGTGTGAGTAGCTGTAGTAAACACCCCACCACCCGCTTTGGTATAATGCTGTTCACTCTCACTCTTTAAACACACAGTATTTATTTTATTTAAATATTTTTTTTATTTTTTTGATATGAGAGGTATAGTGCGTAAAGACTGACTGACTGACGGTTGGACTAACTATTAGTCTGTCTGTCTGCTTGGGATGTTGTTGTTGTTGTTATTGCTATTTGATTGCGTCGATTGTTTATATAAGTTTTTGTTGTTATATTGACGCTGCTGCTGCTGCTGCTTTTGTTAATAATAAACGCAAAAAACAGCAGTAGCAGCAATATTAACAACAAAAAATAACGTAAATAAATACAAACGTATAGAGGAGAAGAAGAAATAAGCAAGCTTCACATTTCGTTGAAAAAGTAGGTTAGTGGGTCACCATATCTAACAACAAACATACATACTATACACACATCATACATACAAACATACATACATATGTACATGCAGACAGCAACTACAACTTTATAATCTATGCATACAATCATACAGTTTTTACGTACGTTCATTAGGTGGGCTCCATTTATATGGAGGTAAAATAAGATACATATTGCTGTTCTTAACTAAAATTAAAGTTTATTTTGTTTGAGGAAACCATTTCTCGAGATATGTTGTCCTGAGTTGATTAGTTTGTGAGCTGGATAACAGGATAAAAGAGTCCTTTTTAATGGTTTTTGTGATTTTTTTCTATATTTCTCCCATAGGAGACATATGAAATATAGGTATCATGTGAAAGGTCTTTGAGAGATGCTTTAAATGCTGTATAGGAAATTTTTCTGTTAATTCAAAAATATTTTAACTTTTGACAAAAATTAAATTTTTTTAAATTAAATCTAATTATTTGAAATAAAAGTTTTAATATTTATTTTGAAAATTAAAATTTTTACAAAATCTACTCCTTTTTTAAAATTTAAAAAAAAATTAAATTTTTGTTTTATTTTTATATATTAAAAATAGAAAATTTTAAAAAAGCTACTACTTTTTTAAACATTTTTAAAAATACAGTTCGTAAGTTTTTATGTTGCAGGGAATATTTTTTTTTTGGGTATTTTTGGGATCTTTTATTTTGTACCAAAATAATCTTAATTGCATACCTGGTTTTAACACTTTTTTGAAAAAAGTAGTAGAAAATTTTAGTACTTTTTTGTAATGCTCCATTATTTTTGTTACTCATTTTAAAATTTTTGTTAATTTCATTAATTTTATTGTATTTTTAAACAATTTTCTGTTTTTTTTTTATTATTATTATTTTGGAAAATTTATAAAAATTTTTACTACTTTTTTAAAATGTTACTTTTTTTCAAAAATTTTTTTTAAGACATTAATTTTTTGTATTTTTGTTTTATTTTTGAAGGTTTTAATATTTATTTTGAAAATTAAAATTTTTTAAAAAATCTACTACTTTTTAAAATGTAAAAAAATTAATTTTTTGTATTTTTGTTTCTTTTTCGAAAGTTTTGATATTTATTTTGAAAATTAAAATTTTTAAAAAATCTACTACTTTTTTAAAAATTTTTAAAAATAAGCTTGGGCTTTGTATTTTTTTGGCTCTTTTATTTTTTTAACAAAATAAGCGTAATTGCTTAAGCTCTTCATTGGTATATAACACTTTATATTAACATTTTATGAAAAAAGTAGTAGCTAACTTTAGTGCTTTTTTGCAATTTTAGCATTTTTGTTGCTTTCATTAATTTTATTGTATTTTTAAGCAATTTTCTGTTTTTTTTTTTATTAATATTATTTTGGAAAAAGTAATAAAATTTTTTACTACTTTTTTTGAAATGTTACTTTTTTCCAACATTTTTTTAAGACATTAACTTTTTGTATTTTTGTTTTATTTTTGAAAGCTTTTCATATTTATTTTGAAAATAAAAATTTTTAAAAAATCTACTACTTTTTTAAAATTTTTAAAAAAATTTAATTTTGATATTGATGTTTTATTTTTGAAAGTTTTTAATATTTATTTTGAAAATAAAAAATCTACTTATTTTTTAAATGTTGTTAAAAATACAATTTTTAAGATTTTATGTTGCAGGGAATAATTTTGTTGGTATTTTTTGGGCTCTTTTGTATTTTACCAAATATTAACGTAAGGACAACATTTTTTTTGTGTGCCTCCTTAACTTACATACATACTACACACAAATTTATCTATATTTGTAATACTTATGAGTTTGTCGTTTTACTTGTATGAAAATTAAAAATACTATAAATTATAAATAAAAAAAATACTTACGTACATACATACATAAATGTATGTTTATAAATTTTGATTTGTTGTTGCGTTTTTTTTTTTTTTTTCAATTTTCGTAACAAGTTTTTTTATTATAGCTTTTTTTGGAATTTATTTATAATTCTTAGATAATGAGTGCATACATACACAAGCGATTAATTGAATTGGTTTCTATCAATTTGATTTATGATATTTGCATACAAATAAAAATAATATGGAAAAGGGGAGCGAAGGTGCATTAAATGCAATTCTTGTAAAGGATTGACATAATTTAAAGAAATGGGATATTTATTATAAAAAAACTGAGATCAATCATACAGTTGCTGGAGTAGAGTTGGACTTAACCAAGAACTGATTTACTCAGGACAGACTAGAGAAGAATTGAATCCAGTGTGACTGAATTTTACTAAACTGAATTCTATTCTAGTCAGACAAGATTTAAGCATTTTCAGTTTCTTTAAAGAAAAAAGTAGTAGCAAATTTTAGTACTTTTTTTGTAACGCTCCATGTTTTTTTTTATTCATGTTAAATTTGTTGTTGCTTTCAATAATTTGTATTTTTAAGCAATTTTCTGTTATTATTATTACTATTTTGGAAAAAAGTAATATTTTTACTACTTTTTAAAAATTTTAGTACTTTTTTTTGTAACGCTCCATGTTTTTTTTTATTCATGTTAAAATTGTTGTTGCTTTCAATAATTTGTATTTTTAAGCAATTTTCTGTTATTATTATTACTATTTTGGAAAAAAGTAATATTTTTACTACTTTTTTAAAAATTTTACTTATTTTAATTATTTTTAAAGCCATTATTTTTTGGATTTTTGTTTTATTTTCGAAAGTTTTAATATTTATTTTGAAAATAAAATTGTTTAAAAAATCTACTACTTTTTTAAATTTTTTGAAAAGTACAATTTGTAAGGTTTTATGTTGTAGGGAATAATTTTGTTTGTATTTTTGGGATCTTTTGTAATTTTAGGATATTTTTTGCAAAGAAAAAGGTACTTAAAAATTTAGTACTTTTTAAAAATATGTAATGTTGGTAAAATTTTATGGTATTAACACTTTTTTAAAGTTTTCATTTTTCCTAAATTTTAGCATTTTTTTTTCTTATATTTTGGTGTTTTTAATCTTTGTTTTGAAAATAAAAAATTGTAAGAAATCTACTACTTTTTTAAAAAAATTTTATATTTTCTTAAATTTTTTAGTTTTATGTGGCTGACAATAATTTTAGCATTTTTTTCTTATATTTTGGGATTTTTTAATATTTATTTTGAAAATAAAAAGTTGTAAAAATTCTACTACTTTTTTCAAAATGTTACATTTTCTTAAATTTTTCTGCTTTATGTTGCTGACAATAATTTTATTGTATTTTTGGTAAATTTTTGTGTTATTTCAATATCAAGATTGAAAGTAAAAAGTACTCAAACATTTAGTACTTTTTCAAAACTGTTAATTTTTTAAAATTTTTGACATAGTTTGTTAAAGACTATAATTTTCTTGAATTTTTGGGGTCTTTTGTGTTTTTTTTTTTTTGGAAATAAAAAGGTACTAAAAATTTACTACTTTTTTAAATTGTTGTTTTTTAAAATCTTTTCTTGCTAACAATAATTTTATGGTATTTTTGGTTTGTTTTCAAGCTGTTTAAGACATATTATAAAAATAAAAATTATTGAAAAAATATACTACTATTTTAAAAATCCTACATTTTCTTGAATTTTTGGCATATTTTGTTGCATACAGTAATTTTATTGTATTTTCGGTAAATTTTGTAGTATTTTTCGGTATTTAATTTGAAATAACAAGGACTAAAAAATCTACTACTTTTTTTAAAAATGTTACGTTTTCTTAAAATTTTCGGTTTTTATGTGACTCATAATGATTTTATTGTATTTCTGACCCATTTTCTGTTTATTTTAATATTAATGTTAAAAACAAAAAATTTTAAAAAAATCTACTACTTTTTTAAAAATGTTACATTTTTATAAATTTTTCTGCTTTTATGTTCCTAACAATGATTTTGTTGTATTTTTTGGGAAATTTTAGTTTCATTTCAATATCAAGATTGAAAATAAAAAGGTACTCAAGAATTTAGTACGTTTTCAAAACTGCTACTTTTTTAAATTTTTGGCTTAAATTGTTGTGGTCTATAATTGTCTTATATTTTTGGGTCTTTTGTGCTCTTTTTTTGGAAATGAAAAGGTACTAAAAAATTTACTACTTTTTTAAATTGTTATGTTTTCTTAATTTTTTTACCTTTTTTCTTGCTAATAATAATTTTATGCTATTTTTGGTTTGTTTTCGGGCTGTTTAATACTTATTATAAAAATAAAAATTTGTAGAAAAATTTACTACTATTTTAAAAATCTTACTTTTTCTTACCTTTTGGCATATTTTGTTGCCTACAATAATTTTATTGTATTTTCGGTAAATTTTGTTGTATTTTTCGTTATTTACTTTGAAATAACAAGGACTAAAAATCTACTACTTTTTTAAAAATATTACGTTTTCTTAAAATATTCAGTTTTATATTGCTGACAATAATTTTAGGTTTTTTTTTTCTTGTATTTTGGGGTTTTTTAATATTTATTTTGAAAATAAAAAATGTATTTAATCTACTACTTTTTAAAAAATGTTCCTTTTTTAATTTTTTTTTGTTTTTATATGGCTGACAATAATTTTATTGTATTTCTGGTTATTTTTTTTCTGTTAATTTTAATATTAATGTCAAAAATTAAAAAGTTTTAAAAAATCTACTACTTTTTTAAAAATGTTATGATTTCCTAGGTTTTAATATTTTCTTTATTGAACAATAATTTTATTGAAAATTTGGTTAATTTTCTGTTTTCCTAAATTGATTTCCAAAATAAAAAAGTAGTAAAAAAATCTACTACTATTTTAAAATTTTAAATTTTTTGCAGATTTTATCTAGTATTCTATGTTATTTCTAATATATATTACAAATATTTGAATTGAATACATTGTTTTTGCTTCTTCGAAAACTTTAGTCACGTACCGGAAATTTTCATAAAATTTTGAAATACATTTCAAAAAAACTACAGGAATTTCACGTGAATAAATATCGAATTAACTAAATAAATAAATACCATACAGCTAAATTTATACAGTCAACGGCAAAAAACCGCTTTAAACCAAACTGTTGCTGAAACTGGTCATGAGTGTTTAAATATAATTTTAACAAAAATTTCTGTTGTTGTCTGTTAATTTCACAGAAATTATGACAAGATTTGCATTTTATTTATATATATATTTTTGTTTTGTTTTATTATTAAATTTGTTGTTGCTGCTGCCGTTTATTAATATTATTGTTGTTGTAGTTGTAATTGTTGTTTCTTCTTAATCGACTGCGAAAAAAAGTAGGTTACGAGGCCACAACACAAAACAACTCATATGCAACCATTTTATTATTATTTTTATTTTATTATTATAAGTTTGTAATTGAGATTTTGTTTGTGTAGAGTTTTTCGTTGTTGTTGTTATTTTAAAATTTTATTTATAAGAAAAAAACAACACTACAGGTATGAGTATGAATTTTTAATGTTTTTTTATGTAAATCTATACATACGGTAATAATTTTTAAACTGATTTTTTTTTTACAAACTATTTAGCTAATGAGGGAAGTATAACAGGAGGGGATGGAAGTTTGTTATGGCTGTTCAATAAGTGGAGCAGAATTAATAGTTTAACTTTAAAGTTATAAAATATAAAATAAGACATACGCAATAAGATTTTTTTATGGAAAAGTCATTAAATATAAAATTTAAATCCTGCTGTATTTAAATATAAAATTTTGTACTAATTGAAGCAGTAGTTGCTGAGATATACACTCACAAACATTTATATTGACAAATCTGAACCATTCCTTAAATGATCAAATAGCAGAAAAACAAATTCTTTTTTGTTCTCTACAAACAATCTTAATAGCCTTTTCCTTAAATTTTGTATTGTCATTAATTTTTTTGTAATATTAATAACAAAAATTCTTTCATAATATAACAAACTCCAAAAAAAATGCATTATACACCATGATCAGCCCATAACAAAAACTTAAAAATTTAATAATATTAAATAATACCTGTAAATTAATGGATACCCCCACTGACTTTTAAAATACCAAACTCTTAGTTTTTTATATCTATTATTTAACAGAATCAAGATCGCCATTTATACCACTCATGTTCATACCAGCAGCCAAAAATTGATATTTGATTTTTTTTTCAACACCAGCTACAACACAAAAATGTATTTTATATGAAAAGAAAAAAAATAGAAAAAAAAAAAAAACAGTTGGTCATACAAAATTTGTCTTCTAACTGCATGAATACGACAAAAAAAATCTAGATTTGCAAGTCAGTCCGTCAGCAATGTGCCAAAAACCTCAAAACAATTTTATATTGAAAATACCAAAAACTAAAAAAAATAAGCAAAAAAAACTTTGTGTTTTTTTAACACAAATTGTTAATAAATATTTTGAATAATTTAAGCATAAATTGCATTATGCTAAAAAAAAACCTTCAGAAACTTAAGTTTTATTTATAAAACATATTGAAATTTATTGTAAACTACACCACTGGACTTGAATCTAGTTGGACTAAAAACAATTACATTATATTCAGACTAGAGGCAAATTTTTTTTAGTCCAACTAGAGACAATTCTATCCTGGACAGACTAGAGACAATTCTACTGGAATATAGTCCCGAATTTATGGCAGCGCGGACTCTTCCCCCCTGATGATGTCATAAGGGGCAGTAGGGTCAGTGGAGGTTTCCTTATTGATAACTTTGGGATAAAATCCTACTCTAGGCTACCAAACTTCTGTACGGATCTGCAGGCGGAAGCTACTGCCATTAAACGTGCACCCATTGTCTGAGGTATTATCGAATATCTGGTGATATATGTACATTTACTGATAGCAATGCTGTCGTTAATGGAATAGCTGGTGTCTTCACGACATCTAGGTTAACCGAGGAATGCGAGACATTCTATGATATCGCATATATGGGTCCCTGAACACGATGGAAATCAGGGTAATTGTAAAGCAGATGAATTGGCCAAAAGGGGTGCGATTATGAAAGAGGAGCCGATCGTCCCCCTTTTCTGGTATTTCCCTTCTTATATGCAAGATGGCTGTACAGCAGAAACTATATGAGACTGCACAAAACAGGTGGACCAACGAGCCTTCCTGTATTACAACTAGGTCTACTTGGCCAGCAGGACGAATCTACTTATGGAATTTCGTCGAGAGCAAATAAGACTAATTGTTTCCTTCATAACAGGACACTGTATAATTGGGACACCTGCTAGAGGACTGAGCCTAAGATACAAATAAGATACGAATCTTGTAGGAGCTATCATAATGAAGAAGAGGAAGAGACTGTGTCTCACCTATTCTGCTCTGATAAACCTGAGGGAACGCATCCTTGGAATCCCATGCCTATCATGCTTGGATGAGCTATCAAGAATGAGTCTTAGACGAATCTACTCCTTCATCAAGGAATCTGGTTCTCCTCACCATACTCCATTTTTATAACGGAAACAGTTCAGGAGGGCGTCCTCGTCCACCGCCTCATCCAACCGTTCAAAGAAGGTACTAACCAGTTCGGAAACAGAGTTGGTATCTTCAATGTCAGTTGGATTGACGGCGTCCTTGCAATTCATGCCCTCTTCCGAGAGCATGGGTTTAACATCATCTGAGAAGGTATCGCCTTTGTTGTCAGTTCGGTAGGCATGCAGATAACCTTCCCTTGGTTCTTCCGTTCAAAGAAGGAACCAACCAGTTCGAAAACAGCGTTGGTATCTTCAATGTCAGTTGGATGGACGGCGTCCTTGCAATCCATGCCTTCTTCCGTGAGCATGGGTCCTTCCCTTGTGTCTTCCTTAGCAGCGGCCCCAAAGTGTCCTTATTCAGGACAACGATCGCCTTTCTGGAAGACCCCTCAGCGTCCGTAACCTTAACAACTTTCTAATCGTGAGTTGGAAGCTATGGGTTACAGCACTAAATGATCTCCTAGATCTCCTCCGGGCTAGATGACTTAGCTGGAGTTTTAGCTATGGCGTATCTCATTCACCGAAACCACCTCAAGCCTAGATCTCGGCCATACTTCGCCCAATGAAGCGACAACAGTCTTGAGTAGCAAGGCTGAGCTTTCATCTACACTAGTTTAACGTGACCCTGGTACCAACCAGCATCATTGCATTGAGGAGGAGTGCCTGGGTTTTCTTTGAGAACTATCCTCGTACACCTCTACCAATTTTTGCTTCACCATATCCCAATTTGATTGAAATATGGATCCGTCATTGGCACTCCGATCTATAACCAACCTGAAGAGATTGTCTTTGACAATTTCACTAAAGGATTTAGCTAAAGATCTTTGTGCTTTGGGCCTTTTAGGTCCCGGTTGCTGGCTCTTGGCTGTCGCTTCCTTCTTTGATCGTAGCCGTTTAAGCACCGCTGATGACTCAGCAGAAGGAGGAGCGCTGTTGAAACCAGCGATATGAGATTTCGCCCAAGAGAGTCCTCGACTTTTTTTAGAGCCGAGAGACTCAATGAAGCTCATGGCGGAACGCCTGGTAGTAGCAGCCCTTCTTGCAGGATTTCTATGTCTAAAACTGTGTTCGGAGCCGGAGTTTACGAGGGGTGATGCGCCTTCAGAGCAGGAGGATTCCATCACAGGCCCTGATCGCACAATTGTCATAAGGGAGGCAACTGAGAGGGTCGACTTAGTCGCTTCCCCCCCAGAGGCACCGCCTTGACGGTTTGGGCTTTAGCGGCTTTGGACGTACTTGGGTAGAAATCCAGAGTTACCTCGTTGCTTAGGTCACTACCACCTATAGCTTTCGGCTTTTTACATTCAGCCAACCTGGGTGTACCAGATTGACCACCTGCGATACCAGTAGCATACAGACTTGTCTGGACCGGTTTGATCACCTGACTAGCCTGGGTTACAGTAACATTCGACTTACCACAGCCCGTTACCATCGCTGTGGGAGTAGGGTTCCCGGAGATTATGAAGCCTCACGACCGGGTACATGGGGCATGTTTTGCGACCTTCCATAAAGTCCGTTCGGACAAGTTTTGGTTGCATTTTATAGCTGCTGCCAGGTGTTGAAAAACTGCCGCCCCATTGGAGATTACAGACGCTATCATACAGAGGGGCAGGGTAGTTCTTAGTATCATGCTCACCATGTGCCCTTCTGGAATGGGAGACCCTACCAGAGACAGACAACTCAAGTTAAACTATCCCCTCTAGCATGACCAACACAGATCATTGCACTTAAGCCTCTAGATCGCGTCAAGATGACTATCCATCGTAGAGGTACTCTAGTCAGACTAGAGTCAGACTCTAGTTAGACTAGAGTAAAACTGAATCGGATCACACTAGATTCAACTTTATTCTGGTCAGAATAGAGTAAAGTTTACTATGATCACACTAGAGTCAATTCTACTCTAGTCAGACAAGAGAGAATCTTACACTAGTCAGACTTGAGTCAAATCTACACGGTTCAGACTAGATTGAACTCTACTCTGGTCAGACTAGAGTGAAAGAGTCAACTCACACTAGAATCAACACTTATCTAGTCAGACTAGAGTCAACACTACTCTGGTCAGACTTGAGTGAAATCTACACGGCTTAGACTAAAGTGAATTCTACTCTGGTCAGACTATAATGAACTCTACTCTGGTCACACTAGAATCAACACTACTGTAGTCAGACTTGAGTCAACTTTACTCTAGTCAGACTTGAGTCAAATTTATATGGCTCAGACTAGAATAAACTCTACTCTGGTCAGCCTAGACTCTACTCTACTCTGTTCAGACTAGAATCTAAAAGTAGTCTTATGTTTCAAAAATGTACAATACTAAATGCATTTACCCAATTTGTCTGTTATACGTATTGACAGCTGTACAATATAAAAAAAAAAAAAATGGTGGAAATTTTTGATGTAACTTCAACAAACATAATTTATGATGATATTTTCAATAAAACCTATTTGTTTACAGCTTGTAAATCATATTGTTTCATAGATATTGTTAAAATTTTAAGGCAATCAAACGATTTGAAAGAAAATTTAACACTCAGACATAAATTTTATTTGAAATTTCCAATAAAAGAAAAAAAAAACTAAATTTAGTTGTTGGGAAAAAATACGTGTTGATTTAAATGTTGTTGGTGTTTTTTTTATTAGAGTTGTTGTTTTAAACTCTGTGGGCCATAAAACGCATAAACAATTTTTAGCGATTATGTCGTACAGGGGGAACAAACATAAAAAAAACTTCTACTACACTTAAAATTTACTAACAAAAATACATAATGGATATTCAACATACATGTATTTGTGTATTTTTGTAATTTTAAAAAGAAAGAAACAAATTTTAGTCGCTAGTACTCGAATGTATGTTGAAATTTTCCATTACATTTAAAATCTTTTGAATTTTTTAGTTTTGGTATGGTTTGGTTTTGTTTCGTTTCGTTTATGTGCTTATAAGTAAGGTGGGCGTGTAAAGGTACTTTTACTTTAAATTTTTTAGTACTTTTTTCTGTTGCTGCCTTTTAAGCCATTTTTTTTGTGTGTTTAAACTTATGTAATTTATTACATCAATTGTAAAAAAAAAAAAAAAATAAATCAAAGTGAGAGAAAACAACAATTTTATGGTTGGTTTAAAATTTTATAATCAAATATTGAAAACTTTTTAACGATTATTAGAGGAAGTTTGCTGGAGTTTAACAGAAAAAGGTAGGAGGAGTGTAGATTACATTCCTACATACCTTTTGTTGTTGCTATAAATTGGAAAAATAGGTTTTGGGAAAAAAGTACTTTTTTAAAAAAGTACTTTTTACTTGAAAGTTCTTAAATTGAGTACTTTGCCACATTCTTGTTTAAAACCTTATATATTTGTAATATTAAGTCGTAATTTTGAATAATAAGTACCTTTTTAAAAAAGTACCTTGTTAAAAAAACTGCCGCAAATCTTAATTTAATTGTTATTAATCAATTAACTGCTAAACACATAATTGTTTCAAATAAACCCCTCTTCGTTTCTAAAACATTTTACCTTCAAACAGACATACACTCATTTATCATTTATAAAAAAAAAACTATAATTTTACAACATTTACATTTTATTCGATTTTGCTTAAACACATTTAAATTTGCTAAATTCATACCTCAAATTTATATATAAACTATTTATAATGATATAAACAATTTTATTTTATTTAATTTCTTTTATTATTAATAAAACTTATAATATTTTTTTTGTACTAAAATTTATTGTTTATAAATTTTATTTATTTGTTGCTAATTGTAACCTTGAAATCGAAATCCAAAACCTCATAAAACAAATCATGTATTTGTGTGTTTTTTTTTTTTTGAAACGCAGTAAAAAAAGTTATAATTTTATGAAAAAAAAAAAAAATATTTAGTAGACCTAGATTTTTTGCATGTTTTTTTTTTTTTCAATAAAAACACACACAAATTAGAAATAAAAAAAAACTAATTAAAAATTTAAATGTAATTAAAATAAACTACTTATTAATGCTAAGAAACATATAACAAAATTATTATTATAATCTCAGTAGGAAATATTAAGTCCCTAGTGATTTTTAGAGCTGCACATATGACTAAAGCAGATTTACTTTAGAGTAAATTTGTCTCCAGTTGGACTAGAGAAGATTTGACTCTAGTCTGACTAGAGTAGATTTGTCTGTAATCTGACTAGAGTAAATTTGTCGCTTGTTCGACCGACATAGATTTGTTGTTAGTGTGACTAGAGTAGATTTCTCTAGTCTGACTAGAACAGATTTGTTTCTAGTCTGGCTGGAGTAGAGTTTTCTCTAGTCTGTATAGAGTAGTTTTGGCTCTAGTCTGATTAGAGTAGATTTGACTATAGTCTGATTAGAGTAGATTTGTCTCCTTCTGACTAGAGTAGATTGGACTCTAGTCTGATTAGAGTAGATTTGATTCTAGTCTGGCTAGAGTAGATTTGTCTCTAGTCCGACTAGAGTAGATTTGACTCTAGTCTGACTAGAGTAGATTTGACTCTAGTCTGACAAGAGTAGATTTGAGTCTGACTAGAGTAGATTTGAGTCTGACTAGAGTAGATTTGAGTCTGACTAGAGTAGATTTGACTATAGTCTGATAGGAGTAGGTTTGATATTAGTCTGTTTAGAGTAGATTTGACTCTAGTCTGACTAGAGTAGATTTGACTCTAGTCTGACTAGAGTAGATTTGGCTCTAGTCTGTCTAGAGTAGATTTGACTCTAGTCTGACTAGAGTAGATTTGACTCTAGTCTGACTAGAGTAGATTTGACTATAGTCCAATTGGAGTAGATTTGACTCTAGTCTGACTAGAGTACATTTGACTCTAGTCTGACTAGAGTAGATTTGACTCTATGACTAGAGTAGATTTGTCTCTAGTCTGACTAGAGTAGATTTGTCTCTAGTCTGACTAGAGTAGATTTTACTATAGTCTGATTAGAGTAGATTTGTCTTCTTCTGACTAAAGTAGATTGGACTCTAGTCTGATTAGAGTAGATTTGACTATAGTCTGATTAGAGTAGATTTGACTCTAGTCTGACTAGAGTAGATTTGTCTCTAGTCCGACTAGAGTAGATTTGACTCTAGTCTGACTAGAGTAGATTTGACTCTAGTCTGACTAGAGTAGATTTGACTCTAAACTGACTAGAGTAGATTTGACTTTAAACTGACTAGAGTAGATTTGACTCTAGTCTGACTAGAGTAGATTTGACTCTAGTCTGACTAGAGTAGATTTGACTCTAGTCTGTCTAGAGTAGATTTGACTCTAGTCTGACTAGAGTAGATTTGACTCTAGTCTGACTGGAGTAGATTTGAATCTAGTCTGACTAGAGAAGCTTTGACTCAAGTCTGTCTAGAGTAGATTTGACTCTAGTCTGACTATAATAGATTTGATTATAGTTTGATTAGAGTAGATTTGACTACAGTCTGATTAGAGTAGATTTGACTATAGTCTGACTGGAGCAGATTTGACTCTTGTCTGACTAGAGTAGATTTAACTCTACTTTGACTAGAGTAGGTTTGATACTAGTCTGGCTATAGTAGATTTGACTCAATTCTGACTTGAGTGAATTTGACTCTAGTCTGATTAAAGTAGATTTGACTCTAGTCTGATAGGAGTAGATTTGACTCAATTCTGACTTGATTGAATTTGACTCTACTCTGACCGGAGTAGATTTGACTGTAGTCTGACTAGAGTAGATTTGAATCTAGTCTGACTAGAGTAGCTTTGACTCAAGTCTGTCTAGAGTAGATTTGACTCTAGTCTGACTATAATAGATTTGATTATAGTTTGACTAGAGTAGATTTGACTATAGTCCAATTGGAGGAGATTTGACTCTAGTCTGACTAGAGTAGATTTGACTCTAGTCTGACTAGAGTAGATTTGACTCTAGTCTGACTAGAGTAGGTTTGACTCTAGTCTGACTAGAGTAGATTTGACTCTAGTCTGACTAGAGTAGATTTGACTCTAGTCTGACTAGAGTAGATTTGACTCTAAACTGACTAGAGTAGATTTGACTTTAAACTGACTAGAGTAGATTTGACTCTAGTCTAACTAGAGTAGATTTGACTCTAGTCTGACTAGAGTAGATTTGACTCTAGTCTGACTAGAGTAGATTTGACTCTAGTCTGACTTGAGTAGATTTGACTCTAGTCTGACTAGAGTAGCTTTGACTCAAGTCTGTCTAGAGTAGATTTGACTCTAGTCTGACTAGAATAGATTTGATTATAGTTTGATTAGAGTAGATTTGACTATAGTATGATTAGAGTAGATTTGACTATAGTCTGACTGGAGCAGATTTGACTCTTGTCTGACTAGAGTAGATTTAACTCTACTTTGACTAGAGTAGGTTTGATACTAGTCTGGCTATAGTAGATTTGACTCAATTCTGACTTGAGTGAATTTGACTCTAGTCTGATTAAAGTAGATTTGACTCTAGTCTGATAGGAGTAGATTTTACTCTAGTCTGACTAGAGTAGATTTGACTCAATTCTGACTAGAGTAGATTTGACTCTATTCTGACTTGATTGAATTTGACTCTAGTCTGACCGGAGTAGATTTGACTCTAGTCTGACCGGAGTAGATTTGACTGTAGTCTGACTAGAGTAGATTTGACTCTAGTCTGACTAGAGTAGATTTGTCTCTAGTCCGACTAGAGTAGATTTGACTCTAGTCTGACTAGAGTAGATTTGACTATAGTCCAATTGGAGGAGATTTGACTCTAGTCTGACTAGAGTAGATTTGACTCTAGTCTGACTAGAGTAGATTTGACTCTAGTCTGACTAGAGTAGGTTTGACTCTAGTCTGACTAGAGTAGATTTGACTCTAGTCTGACTAGAGTAGATTTGACTCTAGTCTGACTAGAGTAGATTTGACTCTAAACTGACTAGAGTAGATTTGACTTTAAACTGACTAGAGTAGATTTGACTCTAGTCTAACTAGAGTAGATTTGACTCTAGTCTGACTAGAGTAGATTTGACTCTAGTCTGACTAGAGTAGATTTGACTCTAGTCTGACTTGAGTAGATTTGACTCTAGTCTGACTAGAGTAGCTTTCACTCAAGTCTGTCTAGAGTAGATTTGACTCTAGTCTGACTAGAATAGATTTGATTATAGTTTGATTAGAGTAGATTTGACTATAGTATGATTAGAGTAGATTTGACTATAGTCTGACTGGAGCAGATTTGACTCTTGTCTGACTAGAGTAGATTTAACTCTACTTTGACTAGAGTAGGTTTGATACTAGTCTGGCTATAGTAGATTTGACTCAATTCTGACTTGAGTGAATTTGACTCTAGTCTGATTAAAGTAGATTTGACTCTAGTCTGATAGGAGTAGATTTTACTCTAGTCTGACTAGAGTAGATTTGACTCAATTCTGACTAGAGTAGATTTGACTCTATTCTGACTTGATTGAATTTGACTCTAGTCTGACCGGAGTAGATTTGACTCTAGTCTGACCGGAGTAGATTTGACTGTAGTCTGACTAGAGTAGATTTGACTCTAGTCTGACTAGAGTAGATTTGACTCTAGTCTTATTAGAGTAAAAGTCTGACTAGAGATGATTTGACCTAGTCTGACTAGAGTAGATTGGACTCAGACTAGAGTAGATTTGACTCAAGACTAGTATAGTCTGACTAGAGTAGATTTGACTCTAGTGTGACGGGAGTAAATTTGTCTCTAGTCTGACTAGAGTAGACTTGACTCTCGTCTGTCTGGAGTAGATTTGACTCTAGTCTTACTATCTGGAGTAGCTTCACTTAATTCTAGTCTGCCAGGAGTAGGGTTCACTGTAGTCAGCAAAAAGTGTAAATTAAGAAAAAAAATTATTAAAAATTAATTTAATCATATAATATATTTTAAATTCTGTTTAGTGTGTACACGAAGCAAAAAAATAAAAAAAAAATATTACAAACAATTTTGCATTGAGCACAATTTGTTGTATAGTTAACAATAACAACAACAACAACATAATATGCAACTAAACACAACAAAAACAACAACAGCAACTAAAACTACAGTACAATAACAAAATGCAATATTATTGCTCATCACGCGTCGCATTTAACTGACCTCCTCCTCGAAAATGAAATTGCGGTCGTATATGGCCCTGGCTAAACAATATATTGTTGGATGTTTGTTGTTTTTGCTATAAATTTTTTTCTTACTTGCTTTTTTTTCATGTTGTTGCTGTTGTTGTTGTTGTTGTTGCTGCTGCTAGTGTAATGAGGTGGTGGTGTTGTGTAGATACAGACTGACAAACTTACATACATACATTTTGATATTAAGTCATATGTTTGTTCGGATGTATGAGTGTGTTGTTTTGTAGTTGTTTTTTTTTTTTTGGAATATATGTGAGTAGCAGTGTTGCCAATGTTGTAGAGCAGCCATTGGGTAGAGTAGAGAGGAATTTATTAGATTTGTCTCTAGTCTAACTGGAAAAGTTTATGGCGTTTTCTTTTGTGGCATAAAATTAGACTTTAGTCTGACTAGAGTAGCCAAGACTATAGTAAGACCAGAGTAGATTTAACTTAAGTCTGACTAGAGTAGATTTGCTTCTAGATTTCACTGCAGTCTAACTAGAGTAGATTTGTCTAGTCTGACTGTAGTTTTTTTTGTGTCTAGTCTGACCAGATTGGACTCCAAATGGACCAGAGTAGAAATGACTGGAATAGATTTGGCGCTAGACTGACTAGAGTACATTTCTCTAGTCTGACCTATAGATTTGCTTATATTTTGACTGGAGTATAGTTTTCCCAAGTCAGTCGCGAAAAGATTGAAGATTGATCTTTAGTCTTTAGTTTGACCCGAGTAGATTTGTCTCTTGTCTGACTAGAGTAGATTTATCTGTAATCTGACTACTGTAGACTGTAGGCTGGTAAGACTAGAGTCTTACCAGCCTGACTAGAGTAGATATCTGTCTAGTGGACTACATTAAATTTGTCTCCAGTCTGACAAGCGTTGATTTGTCTGTAATCTGACTATAGTAGATTGGTTGCTAGTCTGACTAGAGTAGATTTGTTAATAGTCTGCCTGAAGTAGAGTTTTCCATGGCCTCTCTAGAGTAGAATTGACTCTAGTTTGACCTGCTTAGATTTGTCTTTAGTTTTACTTGAGTACTTTAATATCTAGCCTGACCAAAGTAGATTTGTTTAGAGTCTGGAGTAGATCTGCCTAGAGTATATTTGCTTCTATCCTGACTAGAGTAGATTTTTTCTAGTGTGACTAGAGTAGATTTGTCACTAGTATGACTAGAGTAGATTTGTCTGTAATCTGACTAGAGAAGATTTGACTCTAGTTGGACTAGAGTAGATTTGACTCTAGTCTGATTTCTGCAGTCTAACTAGAAGAGATTTGTTTATAGTCTGACTGGAGTAGAGCTTTCCCTGGCTAGAGTATAATTGACTTTAGTTTGAGTGCGTAGATTTGTATTTAGTTTGATCTGTGTAATTTTGTATCTAGTCTGACCAAAGTTGATTTGTTTACAGTCTGACTAGTGTAAAAAAAACTCTGTCACCGCACTAGAGAATGCTATAGGGAGAATCCAGATATTCGAAATACAGAACTATAGATCTGAGGATGGTAGAGAAGCCCCTTTAACGACCATTGTCGTAGCTGCAAGGATAGGGAAAAAGAGGAAACGATTTTCCACCTTCTCTGTGAATGTCCAGCCCTGAGTGTCAAAATGCACAGATTTCTGGGCAACTACATATTCATCATACTTACTAGGTATCTGGGTCTAGACTTAATGATCTACTGGGTCTAATAACTTTAACATTTTAGCATACATTATGATGCAAATGACACTACATCTGACGAGTGGCGTGGTCTTTTCAAAATGGGATTCTTTCGTCGCTACTTGATTGTTGGGTGCGCAGGAAACTATCATGAAAGCCAACCAATTATATCTCTGAGGATGTACATTGGGATTCCCTTATGTTAGGGTAGTGCTGAGTGAAGTACATCGGAGAAGCTTTGATGTCTGATCCCTCAATAAACAGAATAATTAGCTATAAAAAGTCAAGTCCAATTTTCAATACTGTCCCTAACGGTTTATAGAGAGTATCCCTAACAATAATCTACATATGAATATATAAGAAATTACACGTATTTACAAAAGTAAATAGTGCCAGGATTCGTAGAAAATTATTGGTGCCAGAGCTAGGGGTAAAGTAGCTCTAGTAGACTCTAGTCTGATAAGTGGCAAGTTTACTGTGACTGACTAGTGCCACTTATCTGCCAAGTAACCCCATGGCAACTCCAGTCTATATGTTTAAGAGTGTTTGTTTTTGTTTGTGTATGATTTGTTGTTGTGTATATATTTTATATTTGCTGTAGTTGTTGTTATTATTATTGCTATTATTTTGTTTAATTTGTGTTTGTTTGTATGTTGTTCACAAAAACACAAAACAAAATAAAAATACAGCAACAAATAAAACAACAACAAAAAATTATTGTAAGGCGCGCGCTCGCGCAAAAAGTATGTCAAGGTTTTTTTGACGTTGCGTTAAGTTTTTTTCTTTTTTTTTTTTGTATTTTCAATTTTTTTAATTCACTCAATGTAGTAGTGTTTGTTGGTGTAGTTGTAGTTGTTGTTGTTGCTGTTGCTATTTAATACACAAGTACAAGTATCATTATTATTATTGTTGTTGTTGCTGCTACTGCTGTCATCATTGTAGTTGTTGTTCAGAGTATTTAAGTATTCAAGTGAAATACTACTACTAAATTAAAGAAAGACTGAGAAAAAAACCCGCTATACATACTAATAGTAGTAGAAATACAAAATACAACCGATATAGAAACAAACAACAACATCACTTGTTTATAGTGCATTCAGGTTGACGTTAGTGCTGTTGTTGTAATTATTATTATATCAGTTGTTGTAGATAGTTTACCTAAGTTTTAGTTTATCTGTTTGGTTTAATTATACATATTTATTTGTTTATTATTAACTATAAATAAATAAAATGTTGCTAATAATAAAAATTGTTTTAAACAATTCCTTCCCTTCCTTCTCATCCCCCTTAATTTAAACTTATGGTTTTTATTTTTATATGGCTTTTTAATCATTTATCAATTAAAATTAAATTTCAAACCATGAGTTATGCACGAACACTAGTAGATACATAAATCAATTACGTCTTAGTCATTTATTTCACACCACACCCTTATGTCTATCCATGACCATATGTATTTACAGAAATAATTTTAAATATTTTTTAACAAAATACATATTTGAAATTTCTTGAAACTAAGTTAAGTTTGAGACCTAAATATTTGCCTTAATTACTGTCATGATAGTTGAGTCATGAAGAGTAACTAGTGTAACTAAAAGAAATTCCACAAATAAGTTTTCCTTTATTCAGGAGATAAGTTATGAATTGTTACCTCATCTATTGTATTCTACAATCTTAAAACCTTTCTTAAACCAGAAACATAGATTTTGTAAAAATTAATTTCACTGGAGAACTGAAACGAAAGCCAATTTCAAATGACCAAATATAAATATGCGTCTATAGTCATTTACTGAACCTCTCACAATATCATATCGCTTTTAATTATACACAGAGAATACAGATTCGTGATAGCAACCGAATTTGTTGCCAATCGAATGTTTCTACCTTAGTGACCCAATTTTACATTGATGGCTACACAATTTTAGAAGGGGTAACAAAACTTTGGTTGCTTCAACCGAAATTCTTCTTTATCAACTGACTTTCTGTTTCGGTTGCTATCACGTATTATCTGTGTAGAGAACAATTGGTCTTTTGCATGACAACCCTTGTTGAACTGGTTGTCAGATTATCTTTTGAGCAAGCAAGTGATTTCGAATTCATGTATCAGACTCAACATTGCAAAAGTTGAGCATCTGAGATATTAGAGTCTCACTACTTTTATAAGATAACATTTCAGACAAGTACCAATCAAAAAAAACTTCTTTGCCGCTGGACAAAGCACATTTTCCAAGTGTCGAAGGAAGCATTCAAGTGCTTTGGGTTTCTAAAACGGTATAGGAAATACTTCATTCCTTCTGATCTCCTTACTATTTATATCCCTTATATACACACAGAAAACAGATTTGTTGAAAATCGGTTGTAATTATTAAAATTTAACTACGTTAAATAACATTATATTGTAATCACTGAATAACTGTATATTTAATAGTTTTTTAATGTTTAGAACTGAAATACAGTTATTGTTTTGGAATTGTGGTTGCAATAACTGTTAAATGTTGGTTTGTGTCTTAACTAATACAATTTTGGTTAATTCGGAAATGACAATCAATATATTGGGGTTTGTAATCGATAAATTCGGTTATTATATAAAAAATACCAATTCGGTGTTCTCAACCGACGGAAAATAATGAAATGATAGATTTTGTTGACATTCGAAAAGAAAAACAATTAAAATAGATTCAAAAACTAAAACAATTAATCTGTGAATAAATTTTGGGTAACAAAACATAAATTATACGGAATGGTAAGTAATTAACATCTATTTATTTCCTAAAATATATGTATGTTTCATTAAGGACCTTTTCATATTTTTTTAGGAGTTAAAGAAGAAAAAATTCGTGAGTGTAATTACCGAAATAGATCAAAAAGCTAATTCTCAAGTAGCCATAATACAATATTTTCCCATTACAAAATATATTCTGTGAAAAAAATGTACAAAGCAAAAAAGCCATCTATTGCAGTTCAGTGATTGTGATCAAATCATCCTATTGAAATCCGAGAACATGCCTGCAACCATCAAGTCAACTATTGATTATTCCATAAGTTTGGGATGAGGGATGTAAATCACATCATGTGCACTTTAAAATACTAAAAGCAATTGTAATTTATGTTTATGTATGTATCTTTCTTCTAGCGTGTGTTTATTAAATAAAGTATATTGAAAAAGAAAAGTCAAATTATTTTGAATTTAATTCACAGTAGTCATTAATACGTTCTATCCCTATCACCGAATTACATTTGAAAACAGTTACGAGTACCAATAAATTCAGTATTTCCAATCGAATTATGAGATAGTTATTGCAACCGACAAAATTCGATTGGCGCCAAATTCGGTTGTGAACACGAATCTGTTTTCTCTGTGTACGATCACAAATGGAAAACAACTCTCCTTTATGGGCCGGTGCTTAGAAGACTATTTCGGAGTTACTCGACCGCGTACAGGAGAGGGCGAAGGTGCTTATCGGCGACAGTGGGATATCCATCTCTATTGACTCACTGGAACAACGTCACAATGCGGGCTGCGTTTCAGTGTTCTACCGATACTAAAATGGAATGTGTTCTGCAGAAATTAGGGAACTTGTTCCGAAACCCGTAGTTTTCTTGCGCAATACACGTTCGTCGGGGAGGGCTCATCAATTCGTGGTCGACTCCACGGAAAATTCGTTCTTTACCAGTACATTATGGAATAAGCTTCCTACTGAAATTAGGGAACTTGTTCCTGAAACCAGTAGTTCTTTACGCAATAGACGGCAATACACGTTTGTCGGGGAGGGCTCATCCATTCGTGTCCGACTAGACAGTGGATCGCACAACACATTGTATGGAGAATTCGTTCTTTACCCCTACATTCCGTATGTGGAATTAGCTTCCTACTGAAGTCTTTCCTGTCACTTTCAATATAGGAACATTCAAATCAAATGTTCACAAACACTACTTCCTCTATCCTTCCTCCCATCAATTAATTTCGAAGTTCCAACACAATTGCATTGCATAGGTAGAGAGGTCATCTCCTGAGTGCTGGTCCAAGCAAAAAAAAAAAAAATAAACTTGACATCTACATATATCGAAAATATTCAACGAATATCTTCGTTCTATTATGAGGCTGTATTGAGGCATTGTTAACAGGCCATTAGACAATTGGAAAACAAGCTAGAAGTATGGGAGTTCTTTACAATACTCGCGGCTTTAGAGACTGTGGTATAAGATTTTCGTCTTCTTTATAAGTCTCCTACCCTTAATATGTTAAGACACAGACTCCTGAAGAAATATATATTGAACGATGTAACTGAGTTGTTAATAATTAAACTGTATGACCTATTAGTTACCTCAATGCCTTCAATGGATTTATTAATCATGCTACTGGCAACTGATCTTGATCTACTTCCTTAATTTCCTTGACTGGTGTACTCTTATTACAACGACTCTATTTGATTTATTGGGTTTAGCGAACCAACTGAACAACCATTCAAACAGCTGAAAAGATTGTCTCGATCTATCCTTAACTCATAAACATGGTCTTTCCCAAGTTGGATGGGTGAAGGAGAATTCATATGACTGAATTTGAGATCAGTGTATCATGTCAAATGTGTATAGATCTTCAATGGACTGGATATTTTCTCTATATATCTTAAAGATATTGGTGAAGAGTTTCTATCTCTAGAAGAACAAACTGGAGATATTTACGGAGACTTCAATAAGTTTCATATTATTCATATGGAACGAAGATATCCTTTAGGCTAACTAATCAATGTATATCCTTAATTCAATGTTTCTCAAACATATTGTTACGAATGTGCAATGTCGATTTGAATTCAACGGTCTGTAATGACTGCCTGCAGCATTCATCATGTTTGAAGGCACGTCCATCATTGACATTGTTTGTAAGTATGGCAACACTAAATGTTTGGGCTACTGGCAATGACATCGAAAAGATCTAGAAATCGAATTTACTAGTATTTCCGTTAAGAGCATTGTAGAAGATTCCCGATAGATGGCGCGTGTATAAATAGTGGCAGAGCTGGCAGTCGTGAGTTGAGTTTATCATTGGCGCTGTTAGAGTTAACATCAACTGTCGTGTACGTGTGTGTTTGTACATTATAAAGTTTTATGTGCATTTATGCGAATTGATATACGTGTATAAAGACATTGAGTGACTATTTAATTCTGTTGTTGTTGTGCATTCTAAATAAATAAAGAGTTGTTACAATTTTAAACTACTAGAACTGCTTTTATTTGCAATCAAAAGTATCCGGTTTATTTAAACGAAATAAACCCCGTTTTTAAAAAGGTAAAAACGTAACCATATCAACGCGGTCGAGGGTTTATTTTTCATTGAATTCAAATAGGAATAAAGATTTAGCATGTAAAATCTGTAGAGATTCTCAAATGACAGTCAATTTATTTGATATATTCCAAACGAAGCAACATGTTTGAGGGTTATATTTTCCCACAA
The DNA here is from genome assembly GCA_942486065.2 of Calliphora vomitoria. NCBI lineage: Eukaryota > Metazoa > Arthropoda > Insecta > Diptera > Calliphoridae > Calliphora > Calliphora vomitoria. The sequence continues at coordinate 109,433,873 of OW818031.2, forward strand.
GGAGATCTTTTTCTGAAGTTTATAAATAATCTGAGATGGAATATGACTAGATTTATGCAGTCGATTATATCACAATATCTGTTGACCAAAAAACCTCATACTTACACTAAAATACAGGCTGCTATAAAAGCTTTAGCATGTTTCTATACGACATACACTATAATGCGGAAAGTTCGAACAGTTTTTATGAGATTGGATATAAAAGTTTATACAATCAAATAACCTATGCGGCTGTGTATTCTTGAAACCTAGATTGTGGTTAAACTATAGTGTTAGATCGACTAAATTGTCGGTGTATTCGATGGCAGCAGTTATTATTAGTTATAATTGTATTGATCGTTTGCTTCCATGAGACATTATTGAATCTTTCTTTTATAAATTGACATCTTAACCTAAATTATAAATAAAGTTGTTATAGCCACGGCGATATCCATCAAAAGTATTCATCAATAAGATAATCTGACTCCAAGTCCTAGTTTTCCATTCAGGCATCTTTGACCCTCAAAGGATAGCAATTCCCTTGCACGAAGAGTTGGATGATTCAGTAATTTTTCTTGTAGTTTGAGGTAGAGTGTTTGATTACCTCGCGTATTGTAGGAACATTGAGATCCCTATGGATGCTAACATTTCTAACGTACCTAGGAGCACCTGTTATTACTCTTTAGAGTCTTTACTGTACAAGATAACCTTGTAGTCAATGTCTAGGGCTGGCCGAGGATCAAGGAGCCAGTGTATTTAATTAGACTTCAATTTTATATGTGTCCCTTATGATTTAATATAGTGGGTCCATGTTAGACTGCGGTCGAGATGGATACCAAGGTACCTTACATGGTTTTGTTCGGGTATTCTGCTATTGTTAATCTATATTGAAGAGCAACTGTCTCTTCTTGAAGTGAACGAAACATGAACACATTTTGTAGCATTTACTTTTATTTTCGATATGTGAAGCCATTTCACCAACTAATTGATGTGAAACTGAAGCTGCTCAGACGCCACATAAGGATCTTCACTACCTAAAGCATTCACTTACAAATGCAGTATCGTCTGCAAAGGTGTCAGTGCGCTCGTTGTCATGTCTGCCGTATATAATATATATAGGAGCGGCCTAGAATACTACCCTAGGGTACATCAGCGGAAATTTGTCGACGTGAACAGATTATATATTTTGTTCTTATTTGGAAAGATTTGTTTGTTATATAACTCTTAAGTAACTTGTGTTCATTTTCAAATAATAACATAGTGATGTTGTATATGAATTAATCGTGCCAGACTTTAGCAAATTCATGAGAAATATCTATAAATAATGCAGAGCAATACTGTTTGCTCTCGAAGGCTTTCCTGATAAGGGTTGTTATTTAATGCACCTGTTCAATAGTGCTGTGTCTCCTTGTGAAACCAAGCCGATGGTGATGTTATTAGTATCAAGATATGGTATAAGGTTTTCAAGTACCAACTTTTCAAACAATTTAGAGAATATTGACAACAAACTGATTGGGTGATATGACGTCACGATCTCTGAAACTTTCCATGAGGTCGGGAAACATCCAATGAGTAATATGGAGTTAAAAATAAACAATAGAAATATCAGTGCTAATATGCAGGCATGCTACTTATCATTGAGGAAGTGATTTTCCTGCTTTGAGACCTTTGATTGCGGTCTTTATGGTAGAGAACTGGAATTTTATTGGAGGGCACACCATCTCATTAATAATCGTGGGGAAAACTGAAATGAAATTTGCTACAGTGATAATGGGACTTTGTTTGGTTAGAGTACAAATTGTCTTAAATATGAGGAGACATTGTAACACTTCCAGGGAGATTCAATCAACTCCTAGCAAAACAAAATGATGTGAAAGTTAGGACAATTTTCTGTAGATGAATGGTTTATTTGCGCATCACGCTTATATGATTCAGAACCCAACAAGTGAATTATTTGGAGAGTTAACCCTCCTAATTTTAAATAAAGAACGACCATCTCAAGCTGTCAGGTTACATAAGCGCAACACGCTTATATGATTCAGACCCCAACAAGTGAAATATTTGGAGAGTTATCTCTCCTACTTTTAAATAAAAAACGACCATCTCAAGCTAAAGTTTAATTCCTCAATTCTTTATTATCAGTCAGTCCTGGCAAGTTACAAAAAATTTAGCATTTACAATGTTTCCAAAATACTAGATTGATAAGTGAAATCTCATTAAAACATTATTTAAAAAACCCTTTTAAGTTGTAGGCCAACTAATCCATAAATAACAACCCAACACTTGTTGAAAATATTGTAAAATTGAAATTGAATACACATTGAAACATCCTAGATTCCAAAACTTCCCTCATTATGTTTCAAGTTCATTATTTTAAAAATAAAAAAAACTTCACTCATTACGAATTTCTTGTGCATTTCTGTTCACTCAATTAAGTCCTTAAACACGGACATGACAAACAGTTTTCCAAACTTTAACACAAATTGAAGTCAAATGAAAAAGGATATTTTAACTGTTCTAAACATTGTGTGTGTTGTTGACCAACTTTATTGCTTTTAGTAGGTCATGTTCCAGTTAATGGCGTTTTATTTTACTCTCTTCTCTTTCGTTGCGCTCTCTGTTACTTTTGGTTACTGAAGACTATCTCCATCATACATGGAAACAAATCAAAAAGAAGAAAAACCGAGAAAATCTCCAAAACAAACGCATCAGATACAAGACTGTAACATTAAGAAAATATTTAAGTCATAACCACAGAAATTTTCTAGGAATTTTCTACTACCGTTTCATTTCCTACCACCTCCAACTGTTTTACAAACATTTTGGTGGTAGGAAGTGTTGCTACAACACCCACCAAAAAAAAAAACCATTAAATAACTGGGTATTACACATCCCATGACCCATAAAACTTTGAATTTACACACACATTTGTACATGAATAAGAGGCATATTACAACAATTACAGTATTAAGCAACAACACAAAAGCCAAAACATATACTACTTGCTCATAAACAAGTATAAAATTTCCAAAAATTTTGTTGGGATAATGATGATGATGTTGTTGCTGAAATTACAACAAACATTTTTATGTTATAAAAATATTCATAGTGGTTTGTGTGTTTGAGTGTTTCTGAGTGCTTAAAGAAACCACATTTTTCTGAACCTTACACAATAGTATTCCTGGTGTGACTTTCTTGTTGCGAACACATTGTTCTCATATAGAAGGAACCAGATATTATTTACTTATAATACAAGCATTAATGTTTTGGAAATAGATTCACAGCGTGGGACAAGGAAATAGCACAGATTATTCTGTTTACTTTCGTTTTTCGATCTAATATAAAAAAATTTAGGATTTAAACTTTAGCTTGAATATAATGGAGCGAGAGATGAATGAGCTGGTGGTTCGTTATTTGAAAGTTGGGGAATAACTCTCCAATTAATTCACTTGTTTGGGATTGAATCATATATTAAGAGGAGACATTCCTGAAGGTACCACGGATAAATAAACCAATGCATTATCCTGATATTCATCCTCTCGTTCTGTCTCCTTCGTTTTGTTTTGCCAAGACTGGTTGCTCCCTTCAGGAATGTCTTCTCTTAACTAAGATAATTTGCATTCAAACAGTTCAATATCTCCCTATGACTGCAGCATATCCAATTTCAGTTCTTCACTGGTGAAAATCTTATCGATGCTCACGACCAATAGAATTCCAACTATAACAAACTCCTGCCGAAAAAGGCACATTTAGTCTTTTTAAGACTAAAGTTTTACCGCAAACCAGGTTGCAAGAGAAACACCGATATGTCGGTTAGTTAACTATATAAGCTGTTGTCTGCAATCTCGTTGAGAACTGATCGAACTTACGTATCCCGTATAGAGACTTGCTAAAGTTTTGTTGGCTGCCTGTCTTTCTTTGTAAACATGGACATAGGAAATTTACTGAGGTTTTGTGATCAAAAGTTATTGTGAAATAATCCTACCCATCTTTCTTCTCAGATGATTTTTGGAAACTTCAGCAATGAACACAAGTTACCCAGCTCCATCTACTATGTTCGGACTAAGGAATCAAGCTTCATCTTGAAGATTATGAAACGAAAGTTTTTTATTTGAAGATTTAGGATTAACTCTCCAAATAGTTCACTAGATAAGTTCTGAACCAATTGTAGTTTCCTGACAATCGTCTCCATTAAATTGCCATAAATTTCTCGTCATATTGTTCTGCCAAAATTGATTGGTTCTTCCAGGAATGTATCCTCTAAATTAAGACAATTTGCATTCAAACAGTTCAATATATCACTATGACTGGAGCATATCCAGTATCAGTTCTTCACTGGTGAAACTCTTATCGATGCTCACGACCAATAGAATTCAAGCTATAACTAACTCCTTATTGCCCAGCTCTCTCGACTATGTTGGGACTAAGGAATCAAACTTCATATGGAAGATTATGAAACGAACGTTTTTTATTTGAATGTTTGGGATTAACTCTCCAAATATTTCACTAGTTAAGATCTGAACCAATTGTAGTTTCCTGACACTCGTCTCCTGTAAATTGCCTTCTCTTTGTTCTGCCAAAATTGGTTGGTTCTTCCTGGAATGTATCCTCCTTATTCAGACAATTTGCTTTAAAACAACGCAATGTTCCACTATCACTGCAGAAAATCCAATTTCAGTAAAATTCGAAAGTCTTATCGGAGTTAGCGATATTTTAGACTGTCTAGGACTACGGCAAACTAGGTTCCAATAAGACACTCGGTTAGTTAACTGTATGAACTTTTGTCTGCAATCTCCTTGAAAACTGGCCGAACTTGTTGGATTTAAAATGGATAACATATTGAAACTTGCTACAGCTTTGATGGCAGACTGTCTTTTTGGCATAAAGATTTTTGGCATAAATGTTATTGTGATATAAAAGACTGACTAAAACTGGCTGTCTTCCTTCTCAGATGATTTAAAAACTTAAGAAAAGATCACAAGTTGACCAGCTATCTCGACTATGTTGTTCTATTTGGTGAAGATCGTGCAAATTTCTTTCCGCATTAGGAGCAGTATGACTACAGGAAATATCTCCTAAAACAAAACAATATACCAAGTTGTTCTGTTTAGAACTAAGCAACAAAAATTGTCTTCAAGGCTTCGTTAAATTTCATATTTAATACTTAATATGAATCATCCATTGAACTTTGCAAAGGAATAAAATCCATTAGGAAGGTACTAAAGTTTAACTTCCTGGACAATGAAATTCTTGAAATGTCACCTCCAAGGAAAAGAAACTCTTGACAATTATGTTCTGTTTGGAATAGATTGGGGAAATTTTCTGACGATTGAGGATGTGCATTGAATTGACAAACTAAATAAACAATATGAAACCATCTAAGTTGGAAATTATTGAATTTGCTCATGCGGTAAGAAACTTTTGACAATGTCCCTCTGTTTGGAATACATCAAGGAAATTATCTACCAACTAAGAATCTGCAATGATTAGTAAGTCAAAAGATATATGTGTTTCAAATTCAATAATATTAAACTCATATCTATCCTTCCTGCATACTGAAGTCTCCGTAAATATCCCAAGTTTCTTCAACTGGGTCAAGAAACTCTTGTCAAAGTTGTTCTGTTTGGAATATATCAAGATAATTTACTGCCATCAATTGTCTACATCAAGGAAATTGTCTACCTACTAAAAACCTGCAATGATTAGCCAGTCTAAAGATATACGTCATTCAAATTCAATAATATTAAACTCCAATCTATCCTCTCGGCTTACTGAAGTGTCCGTAAAGATCCGAAGTTCCTTCAACTTTGTCAAGAAACTCTTGGCAAAGTTGTTCTATTTGGAATAGATTAAGATAATTGTCTGCCAATTAAAGATTAACAGCTAATTTTAACATTAAATGATCCAAATATAATGATATAAAATACCCATCAACCTTAAGATAAAGTTCGGAAGTTTGTTGTTCTGGGAAATAAACGCCTCTATTAAGATAGATCAAGAACATTTTCAGTCGATTGTTGATCTTTAGCTCTTCGTTTCTTCAACATGCAGCCATCTAGCATTCAAACTTATTGAACTTTCCGTAAATATCACTAGTTTGTCCTTATGGGGCAAGAAACTCTTGACAATGTTGTTCTGTTTGAAATAGCGATTTTAGAATCTGTATTGATTAGTATTCCTAAATGATATCTTTCTTTCAAATTAAATAATATGAAACACCAATCTATCCTCCCTGGTCTCCTTAAAGATCTGAAGTTCATGAAAATTGAAGATTAATAGACTTATATGAAATAGCCATCCATCCACATTCACAACTTCGTCAAGATCGGATGTTTGCTCTCCTAGATTGGGGAACTTTGACATCCTAAATTTAAGAATCAGTATTGATTAGTTAGCCTATAAGAAATCATCCTTTCAAATTGAATAATATGAAACTCTAATCTATCTTCTCCCTAAAGATCTGTACCAGTTGGATGAACCGGGAATTTTTGACATCCTAGATCTTCGTTTTATCAATATGAATCCATCTACCTTTCCAACTTATTGAACTTTCGGTAGAGATAAAAAATTTTCCTTTAAGGAGCTAGAAACTCTTGACAATGTTGTTGTGTTTGAAATAGATCAAGACAATTATCTGCCATTTAAGAATCTGTATTTATTAGTTAGCCTAAATGAAATCATCCTTTCAAATTGAATAATATGAAACTCCAATCTATCTTCTGCTTAATGATCTATATCAGTTGGGTGAACAAGGGATTTTTGACATTCTAGATCTTCGTTTCTTCAATATGAATCCATCTACCTTTCCAACTTATTGAACTTTCGGTAGAGATCATAAGTTATTCTTCAAGATGAAATGTTCTTCGATTTGAAATACTCCAAGAAACTTATCTGCAATTTAAGAATCTGTAGAAACTTATCATCCAGTTTAGCATCTGTTAGTTAGCCTAAATGATAACAATAAACTCTTGATAAAACTTTCACAGTTCCGTTAAGATCGGATATTCGTTCTCCTGAATAATGAAACTATCGATCAAATTTTCAAGCGATTGAGGATCTTCCGTAGCCAAAGTCTTCGTTTAAGATTTGTTAAAGTTTGACTTCTGGGAAGGAAGTAAACTTTCAACAACAATATTTTGTTTGAAATAGATCAAGCAAATTGTCTGGCGATTATGCAACTGCATAGATTTGTCAGCGTAAATCTTGGTTTCAAGTTTAATAATAAGAAGCACCCAATCCAAATAGAGCAACATTGTCGAAAGTTCCTTTTCCCCAGAAGGACAAGCTTGAGATCTTCTCTGAAATGTCTAAATCAGAAAACATTTCAAGTTTGTTCTTCTGGGGAAAATGAACTTTCGACTACTTATGTAGCTCTGTTTGGAATAGATTGAGAAAATTTGCTTGGGATTACAGGTCTGTATTGAAACGACGCCAAAAATGTTTGATTTAAATGTAAGAAAACTTGGAATAGATAGAGGAGATTGCCTTTCAGTTAAGGATCTTTACAGAAACTCCATTTAACCTACACAGCTTATTGAAATTGAAGCTAAACTGGGACTTTAAAAAAGATCTACTATTGAAGCTTATTCAAGACTTTATAAACACCTCAATAGTAAGTTTTTATAAAGTCTTAAGTTCTTTATAAAGACCTGTGATTGAAGCGAATCTGAGACTTTAAGAAAACCTACGATTGAGGCGAAGCTGAGAATTTATAAAGACCTGTGATTGAAGGTAATCTAAGATCTTATAAAGACCTGTGATTGAGGCGAAGCTGAGAATTTATAAAGTCCTGTTATTACAGCTTATCTAAGACTAAATTGAAGTTGATCTAAGACTTTATATTCCCCCCTATTATTAAAGTTAATCTAATCTTAAAAACACCTACTAATGATGCTAGTCTAAGGCTTTAAAAAGCCTTAGTGAAGCAAGCCTTATTGAATCGAGTCTAAGATCTTTATAAATACCTGCTATATATTTTCTCTTTAATGTATTGGACTTGTTACCACACATAACTCATGCTGGGTTGACGCAGGCATAGATTGTATGTTAAGAAGGGAGCGTTTTTCTTTATTTTGTACAGCCTGCCCTTAATTTCTAAACAAACAAGCAGAAATTCACGCTAAATGAAAAGAAAAACACCCACTCCTAGAAATTCAAACACTAAACCCCCCACGTATCCCCAACAATGTAACAATTTTGGATGAAAATCATTTCTGTAATTATTTCTAGCAGCAAAAGGGAAAACAGGCTCGCTCTCTCTAGTCTTAAAAAACGCTCTTGTTTTCCTATTTAAATTATGTTCTCTCTATCTGTTAACCTTAATTTATGACAACAGTAGCAAAAAAAAAAAAAAAAATTAAATAAGAAAAAGAAGACGATGAAAATTTAAATGAAAATGAAATTAATCTCTCTAACATAGACCTGAATCTGTTGGTGTTTTTTTTTTTATTGTTGTTGGCTCTGGTACGTTTTATACGTCGCTGAGCGCTGCTGCTGTTTTAAAAGTAGGTCAAGCAGAGCTGGTATAAAGTGGTGACAGCCAGCCAGCCAGCCAGCAAGTCAGCGTGCTAGCCAGCCATAGACGTCGTAGACGACGTTAGTGACAGTTGTTGGCTGTGGCCGACTGAACGTGCAACACACATACATTGTAAAGCAAAACTCACAAACCGAAAAAAAAAAACAGAACTACACTTTCACTTATTACATTATTCAATAATAATAATAATAATCATACTCACCAAACATCACACACATAGATACTCTTGAATTCTCTCACAGTTGCACTCGTCCAAAAGGGAACGAACAAGAGTTAGAGAGAAGGTATTTAAAACAAAACGAACGAACGAACAAACTCTCATGCTCGTATGTAGTTGGTTGTGTTTAGTTATGGTGTAATATATATTTTTTTAAACTAATACGTCGGCAAAAACAAAACAGCACTCTCAGGCATGCCCCTTTGTATACAAAAACGTGATTATACTCACATGTATTAAGTTAGACCCCCCTCTCCCTAAAAAAAAATGAAAATGCTTCTCTCGTCTTTCTCCCTACCTCTGGCTGTTTAAACATGACGCTCTGTTTCTTTATTACTTGAATATTTTTGTTTGTTGTTGTTTGGTTTTTCATTTAAGAAAAACGATTCATATGGCTATGAATACGAGTAGATACTCGTAAGTACTCGTTTTAACGGCCTCGTTATACTACTGCTGCTGCTTTTTTTTTCGTTTTTTTTTTACCATAATGACACATAAACGCCAACAGCGCTGCCAACTGCACTCACACACAGCCATCGCCACATTTCTTACATTATACATTGAGACAACAACAAAAGTATTATTTCATATCGAAAGCAAAAGTAAAACAACAAACCAAAAGAAATACAATTTTTAGAGCATGTGATCATTTTTGTTTTTGCCTGTGTTTTTGCTGCTTTTTTATTATGAATTCATAATAAAATAAACATTGAATAATGTTTTTTAAGAGAGCGGTAGTTCCTAGGCTCTCTCTTGGCTCCCCTGTATTCGCATCGGGTTTGTTGGTGGCTGCTACTAAATTTATTGTTAATGTAGGTTGTGTTTTCATGATTTGTTGTTCTTGCTGTTGCTGTTGTTGTTCTTGTTTGCTTTTCATCACACCCTCCCTCACCCGGTTTATTTTTCATAATTTGTTTTTGTATTCCTTTTTGTTCTTTACATTTTAATGACAACAATTTGTTGGTTTTTGGGGGGTGGGGGGTGGTGGGTTGGAATGGTTTATTTGTTTTTATGTTCTTAAGCTTAACATTTTGAGGATTTCTTTTGAAACGAGTTTGTGTATAAACTGGACAACTCTAATTTGGTTATGGTAAAAGAGAAGAGAGAGAACAAGGAAGGAAATATAATGGAAGAAATTATGCATAGAAACTGTGTTGTACATCTTCAAAAAACCAGGAGTTCTGTTGTAAAGGACTGTTCATTATCGTTGAAAGCTGTTTGGTCAAATTGAGCATGATTCCAACAATTCAAAAACATTAGTTATTGTAACAACTACGGTTGTCTACCTGCGCAAGCGGTTTCGTACACTGTCTGCAAAGCGCCTTTCTGGTATCACTTAGGTTTGTATAAATGCAACCTCTTTAGGGAACAACTAAAGGGTCTTTCATGAAGTGCTTCCTATCTTTAAATTTAAGTAAAGTGTGTGTGAGATATCATCGTAAGTCTTTATTCGTTTGAAAGACCTATTGATGCCATTATGTATGTAATATAACATCGTGCAAGTATCCGCGCAGCCGAAATGTTAAATTTTCCATGACTCTGGATCATAATTCAGGCTGAATTTGTCCGATGGCTGGTGTTATATTAGAATTGAGGGCCGCTGTGGATTGTGGCTTATTCGCATAGACCTGCGACTAAAGGAAATCCCACAAGAAAAAGTCTAACGGTGTCAAATTGCACGATCTCGGTAGCCAGTTCACATCAGCTCCACGTGAGATGGCCATGACCTCAGATCGCTCATCCTGTTGAAACCACATGACGTTGGTGTCAGACCAAAAGCAGTTGGTAATCATCTACCTATAGCGCTCGCCGTTGATGGTGATGACCTGACCAACGTCGTTCTTAATGAAATATGGAAGTTCAAAATCTACACCAAACATTGTTTTTTTCGGGATGCATTGGGCGCTCTTGGATCTCATGTGGATTCGTTCTTAACGAAATATGGAAAAAAATGACACCACAAGGTCAAAATCTTCACCAAGCAGTGTTTTTTCGAAGCCCTTGGATCTCATGTGAATTCATCCATTATCATTTGCATGTGTTAAACGCTATATCCGTCCATGACGATTTGGCAAAACAAAACAATACCAGCCAGTTAGACAGATATAGCTTCAACAATATGCAGCCATCGATTATCAAAGTTCGGTAGACACTATTGGAAGACCCATTACTTTCAAAAGCATAATTATAATCACAATTATGAGGCTCCAATGATTTCATCTCTACTGACTGACATCCAATGGCAATATTTAAAAAGCTGTTAGAGTACTACTCTTAGGACCGTCTCAGGCTTTTTAGAAATGTTATATAAGCACCATCAAAACAACGAATTGATAGTCTTAATGCTTAAGTAAGACAACACGAGTTACACTCCTATAATCACCCTCTACTCGATGAAATGAAAGTCTTAACGGTCAAGCAACAAATACTTGTTTCAAGTAACATATACTCGTTTCCACGCTCCGGAACGATCCTAGTCACATTTGCCAACAGATCATAAACTCAGCAACAACTGTATCAAACGAAAGTTTCTACCTCAGAGAATAATGTTACAAAAAGCAACTATTCCATGTAACTATTCCAATTCGTTCCTTGATGTCATCGTTAGAACCAAAATGACCCGAGACATACTATGTAGCGACAGCTGTATCAAATAGAGCTTTATTTCTAAGAGAAGAACTTTCGGAGACAGCAGGCCTGTTGCAAAAATAACTTCAACTATGTCAATCATTTCCTTGATGTCATCAAGTCACATTTTACCAAAGATCCTCAACTCAGCTACAGCAGAATCAGCTGGACTGTTACTAAAACATTTTTAAATAGACTAATTCTTTCCTTGATATCATCGAAAGGACCGATGTAATTTTTGGATTCTAAAGTGGAAAGCAAGAGTTTTTCTCATATTAAGATCGGGGAAGAAAAACAAAGTACTATCTTGTACCTCATTGATCGTGAACAATTTCGCTATTAGTTAAGGATAGGTTCGCTATTAGAAAGGAGACGAAAGTATTAATGATTAGAACCCGGAGATGAACCGGATGTAATAGTAGTTCAAGCACAACAACGAGATTGGAATAATTAAACAGTCTAATTTCGAGCTTGCCCAACATTTTGAGATCATACCATTCCCAGAATCAGATTCCTAGTTTACACTCCATGTCTCTATGACAACCTTTTCTTATTTACACATCTTGTTTTAAGAACCTTTTACCAAATTTCTCTGTAGTCCTATGTGGAAGTTAAATATTCGAATTGGATTTTGTAACAAATCGTGCTTCAAGAGTCTGCGCAAGAAGTTGAATTGAATGATGCTTCCGATGAATGGAAATAGCAGAGTGAAACTGGAAACTTGCTCAAGTGACAGTAAATCTTGGGGAAAGGTCGTTGGTATCATATACCTTTAATACTAAATCAGCAGCCTTAGGCGGAGCGTATCCAATTTTAAAAAATATGTTGATGTCTATTTATCTCGTTTTTGAGCAGGTGAACTCTTTTAATCATTTTGACAAAGCCTCTTCATGCAGTCAACATCAATCACATAATACTTTCAAGGCTTTGTGTCATTCATTTATTGGGACTTCTAATGCTTAATATTTCAGCATCAGCTATCTTTAAGCCTCCATCAACTTACTAGTAAGTTAAAGTAGCCACAAAAATATACAGGCTTCAGTTCCAAAAATTTCTCATTTTCCTGCTGTGATAATTCCATTTCCTTTCAATCATTGACATGAGAAATATATTCCAGTATCCTGTTATGGCTTTCAATGCTGTAACGTGCAGTTACAAAAGTCAATCCACTAACACAACATAATTAATACTAATACAATACATATTAGTATATTGTTGTTAATAATTCCCAAATAGTTTGTGTGATCTTTAATATTACATATTAGTATACGGTATAATTCCCAAACAGTTTATGTGAATTCTAATATAAGACATCTAAGAAAAACATGAAAAGGCAAGCTAGAATCGAAGTCTCGATCTACTTATACTTTGCGTAACAAAGCATAATTAGACGAGGCCTAAATACTTACTTCGTACTAATACCGTAGTTAAAATCCGTAGTTAGCCGACCGAGAGCCTAAGCATTTATCTCGTCGGATTGTACTCATTAGCTCTATTACATTAATGGCTCTATTACATTAATGGTTGGCAGTGAAAAGGAGAGTCATGGAATGAACGAAATCTTGTTCCAGGATAATTCCCTAACCAGAATGATTCTTAGATGTTGTGAATTATTATGTGATAGTGTCAAGTTAAGTTGATGAGTCGATACAACATAACAAGAACCGTTTTTCTTGATAATGGGTTTGGGAGTGATCGTTGTTATTCAGGAGATTTGAAAAGACTCTGAATATACTGGCATAATCCCAAGATTTGAAGCTTCATTCTCAATTCGTTTTCAGTCGGATAACTTTCACGAACGTTTCTGGTTTATCTGCATAGACCTGGGACTCTGCATATCCCAGGAAATAATCGAATGTCGTCGAATCACATGAACGACAAATGTTTCTCTCAGTAAATTGAAACCTATGATGAGAGGTTTCAATTTACTGAAACCACATATCCAAATGATTCACGAACAATTTAGTAGACATGTTTCTATACGCTCCAGACTACCGGGAATATCCCGTGTAATGCCGGGAGATCTGGTTGGGCACATGCGCATTCTAGGCATCTTTGAAAATGATCCTAGTATCGTAATATCGGACTATAAGTCACCAAATCTGGTGTTAAATAAGAAGTTTAGTGTCCTTATACCTGAAAGGGACGAGTGGTTAAATCAGACATGGTGGCAAAATAATGCCGATCAAGTATGGTTTACTGATGGCTCCAAACAGGCTAATGGTGACACTGGGGCTGGTATCTATGGTCCCAATTTTCAAAGGGGTATCCCAATGGGTACATTCCCATCAATATTTCAGCCGGAGATTTACGCCATCCTTATATGCTCCTATGAATGCTTGAGAAGGAGATTAAGGAATGATAGGATATTTATTATGTCTGACAGTCAGGCAGCATTATCATCATATGAAGTGAGGTCTCTTAGAGCATTATCATCATATGAAGTGATAATGGCAATGAACGCGCTGATTATCTTGCCATCAGGGGCGCTCGACGCTCTTTTATAGGTCCTGAACCGTTCTTTGGCATCCCACGTGGATACACTATGGAACGTATTCGCTCTTGGGTTGAATCGAAATTTACCCAATTTTGGGATAATTTACCAGGACTAAGACAGTCCAAACGATTCATCACCCTATCCAGACGTAGATCCCAGTCGTTGCTTTCGCTCGGAAAGAGTGACTTGAGGATACTTACTGGATTTTTCACCGGACACTGTGGTTTGAGATATCACCAATTTATGTTAGGTAACGTTGAGAATGAACAGTGCAGGTTTTGTGGACTTCATGCCGAAACCGCTGAACATGTTCTATGCGACTGCCCAATGCTGGCAATATGTAGAACTAAATGGCTCGGAAGGGCCTTAATGGCCCCGAGGGACATAATTGATCTCTCACCAAATAGAATACTTGGCTTTATACGAAGCCTAAATCTGTTAGGATGAGGAAAAAAAATTTAAGGCTGCACAAAAGATCCTTTGGGTCGTAGTGCGTAAAGCCTCACTAATAATAATAAATAATATGACTGAAACTTTCTGACCAGATATATGGACCAATGATTCCACCGGCCCACAAAGCGCACCAAACAATGGTGGTGTTTTTCTGTATGTTGTTGTTGCATTATAACCAATTTTACAATATTTAATCTGGTGGTAATGCATGTATTTCAAGTACAAGGAATTGCACTACTTCGACAGGATGAGTCTATAAATCCACTGGACGTAGTGAAATAGTATGGCTGGCTGGACAGTTGAATATGTGTGGGGGGGGGGTCATGAGGGTGTCACATGCTGGGCATAAGTTGAAGACGTCACGGTCTATGCGGGCCAGAACGACTCTTGTTTTACGCGGCAGAATCTACACAGAGTCCGCTAACCGTGAATGTCGTTCAAAGCTGTCGTATATGAGCTGCGATCAAATGTAGCCTGTACATACTTCTGTATTATCTCCTGATATATACGTAGATCCTGCCTGACATTCTCCCCCGAGGCATGTCCAACAGTGTGATGTCGAAGTTTGGATGACTCCAACGGTGACATTCCAGAAGGAACTGTTGCGTCAACATGACGTGATTTGAAGGCAGCCTGTGGCGGTCCTTAATTCTTCATTACCAACTGACTTTCTGTTGATAGAGCCGAAAAATTCTATGTGTGCAACCAAATCATTCGATTGGTTGCTACTTACTACGAATCTATTTTCTCTGTGTAAGTAATACATTAATTTCCTCAAATCTCTTTCTTTAGTACCGGCATATTTTTATTAACGTTTTTAAATTATTTGAAAAAACCTTGTCTTTATTTTCGCCATGCTTGTTTTTTTTTTATTATTATTATTTTTTGTTAAAGATTTTATTTGTATTATTCACTAAATTTTATGCATTTCAAGCTAAAATTTTTTTTTTTGTTATTTTTATATTTAATTTGATTTTTTTGTTAAACAATTTTGTTTCTTAGTTTGTGACTTAAAAACCGAGTTTCAAAAAAGAAAAAAACTGTTACAAGGTTTCTGTTTTTTTTGCCATATTTTTTTATTTTTTTTAAATTCATTGTGTTTGATTTGGTTGTAGTTTGATTGTTTTCTTTTTTTTTTTTTTTTCTTGAAACCAATAATCATTAAATGATTATTTAGTGGTTTGTTTTTGTGCGTTTTATTAAAGGCGTTTTTTTGGTTTTTAAAAACGTTACCAATATAGGAAGTTTTTTAAAGTTATTTTTAGCTTTTTTTTTTTTGTTGTACAAATGACGTCATTTGAATGTTTAAAGTAGGAAATATTTGATGAAGAAGATGTTTAAAATGAGATTGTGTGTGTCTGCAACTTTCTTTATTGATGATGATCCATGGCTATGATCGGAATTAATTGGGTGAATTTTTTTTGTTGTTTCATTTAATTTCCTGTAATGGTGAAATTGATAATTGAATAATATGTGTTGGCTTTGAAATGGGAAGAGGTGACATTTTCCAAAATAACTACGATACCCGTCCACAAATTCTTAGATCCTTTTGGTTTCAGTGTTCTGTCTCCAAAATTCAATATCTTAACTCCTATTAAAAATTAGATAAAGTTTTAGGCTAATAGAAGCTTCTTTCTCAATATTGATTCTCACAATAGTGATTCTCAGTCAAAATTCTATCCTTCATCTTTGAATGAAGAAGCTGTTTAAATTGAGATAGCGTGAGTATGTGTGCCCAACTTTCTTTATTGATGATGATCCATGGCTATCATCGGAATTACTTGGCTGCATTTTTTTGTTTCATTTAATTTCCTGTAATAATATTACTGAAACAAGACTTCCACTACCATAAATATGAGTTCTAGACAAATTACCTTCGATATTCGGCCACAGTTGCTCAGCTCCTTTTGATTTCAGCGTTCTCTCTCCAAATTTCGATTCAAAGAACAGACATTATTAAAAATATAACTGAAACTAGACATCTACCACTATAAATATGAGTTCTAGACAAATTACCTTCGATACTAGGCCACAGTTGCTCAGCTCCTTTTGGTTTCAGTGTTCTGTCTCCAACGCTTTTCTTTCTTTCTATAATAATCGGAGAAAGGAGGCAATATTAATTATCAGTCACTAGAAACAAGACTTCCACTATAATAAATATGAGTTCTAGGCAAATTACCTTCGATACACACCGTTGTTCAGCTCCTTCCGGAGAAAGGAGACAATAGTGACTAGTCTATCCTCCGCTTTGTGCTACCAAATACAATTAAGATACTTGGACACTTCCATGTTCTTGGGACCATGTAAGGTTCACAGCAATCTCCTTCCCTGCTTTCCATCATTTCGACAAGAAAAAGTAACAAAAATATAGGTGCTTAGATCATTGAAGGTTCAATCATTCAATTGACAATCATCTGCATTGCGCAGTTCCATTTGGTTTCAGTGTTCTGTCTCCCAAATTCAACTTGCCTTATTCTATTGATAATTAGTTACAATTCTGGGTCTGAAAGGCTTTTCTTTCTTTAATAAAAGCAGAAAGGAGACAATAGTGATTATCAGTCACTGGTCTATCCACCACTTGGAGCTACCAAATACAATTAAGATACTTGGACACTCCTTCCATGTTCTAGGGAACATCTGATGATCACTGTAATCTCCTTCCCTGCTTTCCTTCATTTCAACATTAACCAGACGCTAATACGAAGATGAGTACTAGAAAAATTAATAAAAATACTTGTCCACAGGTGCTTAGATCATTGAAGTTTCATTCATATAATTGACAATCATCTGCATTGCTCAGTTCCTTCTGATTTCAGTGTTCTCCCCCCAAAATTCGACTTGCCATATTCTATTGATAATTAGTTACAATTCTGAGTCTGAAAGGCTTTTCTTTCTTTAATAAACGGAGAAAGGAGACAACAGTGATTATCAGTCACTAGTCTATCCACCCCTTTATGCTACCAAATACAATTAAGACACTTGGACACTCCTTCCATGTCCTTGGAACCATGTGAGGTTTACTGAAGTCACCTTCCTTGCTTTCCTTCATTTCTACATTAACCAGACGCTAATACGAAGATAAGTTCTAGAAAAATTAACAAAAATACTAATCCACAGGTGCTTAGATCTTTGAAGTTTCAATCATTCAATTGACAATCATCTGCGTTGCTCAGGTCCATCTGGTTTCAGTGTTCTCCCCCCAAAATTCGACTTGCCATATTCTATTGATAATTAGTTACAATTCTGAGTCTGAAAGGCTTTTCTTTCTTTAATAAACGGAGAAAGGAGACAACAGTGATTATCAGTCACTAGTCTATCCACCGCTTGGAGCTACCAAATACAATTAAGATACTTGGACACTCCTTCCATGTCCTTGTAACCATGTGAGGTTCACTGCAATTTCCTTCACTGCTTTACTTCATTTCTACATTAACCAGACGCTAATTCGAAGCTAAGTTCTAGAAAAATTAACAAAAATACTAATCCACAGGTGCTTAGATCTTTGAAGTTTCAGTCATTCAATTGACAATCATCTGCATGCGTCAGTTTTCTCTCAGAAACTTTCCTTTCGTAGTTTATTCTCATTATCTTCATTAATTTTTAATTAAACCCACCTTACCAGACCTTATAGAAAGTAAACAAAGTCTCTATCTTAATCACAGCAACCCACATTCCACATTTATTCCCAAAAGAAACTATTTAAAGTTGACAATAATAATACTTATATTTCACTTTTCATTTCAAAAACCAACAATTTCACAACCCACAGAAATCATGGTGAAGGGAAAAACCCATAAATTCC
This sequence comes from Calliphora vomitoria, assembly GCA_942486065.2. Taxonomy (NCBI): domain Eukaryota; kingdom Metazoa; phylum Arthropoda; class Insecta; order Diptera; family Calliphoridae; genus Calliphora; species Calliphora vomitoria. Next base: position 109,451,985 of record OW818031.2, read on the forward strand.
TTTTTAAGAAAATGCACAACCCAATAAAACTTCACATAAAAACCCAAAATAAACATCCAAAGAAATGTTAAAAAGAAATCAATTTTATAAATTGCAGAAATGCAATAAAACACAAGAAAAGAAATGAAGTCATGGGTTGATCTTCCAAAAAAAACGTCATTGTCAGCAACAACAACAACAGCAAACACCAACATGATCATCATCATTATCACAATCAATATTACGAGTGGCAAACATCAATATATATACATATATTCGAAGAAAAAAAGAAATCGTTAAAAATAACCCATAAAACTTAAATAATAATAAAACAGACACTAACTGAACTGGACTCCCAACCAACACCAGACATTGCCAGCACCCAACCAGCTAAAGAAAAACCCCACAAAACAAAACTAAAAAAAGCAACAAGTTTTTTAAAAAGAAAAAAATCCATAAACTAACTATTACCAAGACTTTTGTCAATTAGTCCATGTACACACACATCAGAAAACGTGATAATGCAGTTATTTCCAGACCCCAAAAAAATATTCCGCATAATAAAGATGATTTTCAAAGCACTCATCAGCAGCAACACCTTCGCAGGCAACAAAAAAAATATATATGAAATTTAAGGCAAAAATACATGATAAACATGAAGACGATGAAATAATACACAAAAAGCTGAAAAAAAACGCTTTCAAAATTCAACGCGTACCAACAAAGTAATAACAACTACAACAACGAAAAGAGATTACGAAATTTTTTTTATACAAATGAAATATTTACAAAAACAAAAAAAGATGAAGCTTCTTTACACTCAGGGAAATTTGAGTAGGGGCAATGAGAGTAAAATTAAGGGAAATAGGAAATCACATTCTTTAAGAGGAAGTACAAGATATATGACTTCCAAATCATCGTTTTAAACAATATCAAAATCTGTTTCACTTACAACTCTCAAATATCTTACTAGTTGAGGAGAAGACTTGTGCAAGAGGTTTATTGGAACGATTAAGTGACTGTCTCCAAAGATAGTCTACACTGACATTGATCGTTAAATTATTCTGTATGAAATTATTGTTTGATGGTCGGCTTTGGAGAAAAGGTACTGTATGTATACGAATGCTCTTCGCACTACATCCTTAGTTCACTAGATAGTATACTCCACTACTTACTTGCACTTGATTTGTTGGAGAAGGAGATGGATATGGATATGAGCTCCTCAATTCATCTGCAATGTACTTCTCAATGAAGTCGGAACTCTTTGACACTAAAGAATGATTTACAGTATGGATAATGACCATATCTCACTTGCTAAGTCTTTATACGAGTCGAAGTGGTATTCGAAAATAAATTCCTAGTGGAAATGGCTTGATTCTCATCATATAATGGAGGATCATGGATCATGTAGCAGATTTCCCGAATCTGTAGCTGCATCTCTACAGATTCTGAAGTTTTGTACTGGGATTGAATATAGTCTCCAGAACTACCTTAAATATCTAATTTAACAATTGAAGCGAAATTGAGGCTCTAATATCCAAGTCCCTGAAAACAGTCCTTAACTGTGCACTTTAACATACGAATCATTTGGCCATTTTCTATAGATCTTGTTGGGATAGCATAAAATCCAAGTCCCTGAAAACAGCCCTTAACTGTGCAGTTTAACATAAGAATCATTTGACCATTTTTTATAGATCTTGGAATTGGAATAGATCATCTTGGGAAAGCATGATGTTCCCTTAATGTCTTCAAATAGCTTTGACAGTCAAGATTTTCCTGCATTAATCATTTCATAGCGACCATTGCCAAGTTACTCTTGTTTAAACTGTGTTGAACTTCCAAATTAGAATATACCAACTTTTGTAAACCCTTAAGCTGTTAATTTCCTGCTTCAGTCTTCCTCATTTTATCATGAAGATAAGTTCTAGTCTTTAGACTACAATCTTCTTCCTTAGATGTTTAGATCTTTCAAGTTTCACTCAAAACTGATTCCACTTATCCCATATCCTGTTGAGAATACAATTCAAATTATATTCCTTTCTCGGTTCCTTGGAGATACTGGTGAATTTGGAAGTTTGGCTCTGTCTGTGATTGATCTTTCAAGTTTCAATCAAAACTGATTCCTCTTATCCCATATCCTGTTGAGAATAAGGTTCAAATTGTATTCCTTTCTCGGTTCCTTGGAGATACTGGTGAATAAGGAAGTTTGGCTCTGTCTGTGATTGATCTTTTAAGTTTCACTCAAAACTGATTCCTCTTATCCCATATCCTGTTGAGAATAAGGTTCAAATTATATTAATTTCTCGGTTCCTTGGAGATACTGGTGAATAAGGAAGTTTGGCTCTGTCTGTGATTGAATGCCGTCTCCACAATAGTCTTAAGTGTCAAATCTGTTCATCCTCGTTCCAGGAAACTAAAACAAACCCTTAACTAAGTAGTTTAACATAAGAAAAAACTTGGGCATTCTTGAGAGAAGTTGGAATTGTAATAGATCATCTTAGGAGAGATGTTTCCTTATACTCTTCAACAGTAAAATTTGGCTGTATTAATGATCAAAATAAGGTACATATGACATTCATTTCTCTGTTCCTTAGATATACTGGGGATTAAGGATGATGATTTGTACTATATGGAATTGAATGTCCATGTAATGGTCCTGAAATTATTCTATCAGAAAATGAAAACAGTCTTTAACTAGGCAGTTTAACATATGAATCATTTGGGCATTCATGATAGATCATGGAATTGCAATATTTCTTGGAATAACATGATGTTTCATTGTTCTCTTCAGATAGTTTCGACAGTCAAATTTACCTGCAATAATTATAATTGCTGGACGACCATTGCGACGTTACTGTTGCAAACTTATATGTTAACTATCGTTCAAAATATGTCAAGTAACCAAAGAAGAATCTACCGACTTTTGAAGTTTATAAGTGGTAAAATTGCCTGCTTAAATCTTCCATATTTTGCCGGTTGGTCAATAACCAATCATTACTGCGAAGAAAAGTTTTAGTCTACATACTGTGATCCTCTTTCATAGATGTTCAGATCTAGCAAGTTTCTCTCAAAACTGATTTTACATACCCCAGTGCCGCTTCTTATCGTACAAACTCTGTCAAATAACCAAAGGAGAATCTACCGACTTTTGAAGCTAATAAGTGGTAAAATTTCCTGCTTAAATCTTCCACATTTCGGCAGTTGGTCAATAACCAGTTATTACGCTGAAGAAAAGTTTTAGTCTACATACTATGATCCTTTTTCATAGATGTTCAGATCTTGCAAGTTTCTCTCAAAACTGATTTTGCATGATCGAGGAACGCAGTCTTAGGTATATTAGTAGAGATTTCTTCCAAGATCAGGACTGTCTCAAGTATCACTGAATGGTATGGTTGGATTTGTCGAGAGTACAGCAGCTACCCGCGAGCTTTATAACAGGCACAGGATGTTCAAATGAAGATGTAGCATTGCGACTCTCAAACTAATCACTCAATGGCGTAACATATTTAGTATTTGTGTCAAATCTTTCTTTGAATATTGCAGAACACGAGATTAGCCTGCATGATCGTGGAACGCAGTCTTAGCTATCCTGGTAGAGATTTCTTTCAGGATCAGGACTGTCTCAAGTATAAATGAATAGTATGGTTGGATTTGTCGAGAGTACAAAGCTACCCGGGAGCTTTATAACAAACACAGGATATTCTAATGAAGATGTAGCATTGCGACTCTCAAACTAATCACTCAATGGCGTAAAATATTTAGTACTTGTGTCAAATATGCGCTTCTTTCTTTGAATATGGCAGAACACGACATTAGCCTGCATGATCTAGGAACGCAGTCTCCTGGTAGGGAGTTCTTCCAGGATCAGGACTGTCTCAAGTATAACTGAATAGTATGGTTGAATTTGTCGAGAGTACAACTGCTACCCGGGAGCTTTATAACAAACACAGGATGTTCAAATGAAGATGTAGTATTGCGACTCTCAAACTAATCACGCAATGGCGTAACAAATTTAGTATTTGTGTCAAATCTTTATTTGAATTTGCCGGAACTCGACATTAGCCATCATGATCGAGAAAAGCAGTCATAGCTATCGTGGAAGAGATTTCTTCCAGGATCAGGACTGTCTCAAGTATCACTGAATAGTATGGTTGGATTTGTCAAGAGTACAACAACTACCCGGGAGCTTTATAACAAACACAGGCTGTTCTAATGAAGATGTATTTAGCATTCCGAATATTGAAGAACTCGACATTAGCTTGCATGATCGAGGAACGCAGTCTTAGCTATCCTGGTAGAGACTTCTTCCAGAATCAGGTCACTCTCAAGTATCACTGAATGGTATGGTTTTGATAAGTCAAGAGTACAACAGCTACCCGGGAGCTTTATAGCAAACACAGGATTTTCAAATGAAGATGTAGCATTGCGACTCTCAAACTAATCACTCAATGGAGTAACATATTTAGTACTTGTGTAAAATCTAAGCTTCTGTCTTTTAATATGGCAGCAATCGACATTAGCGGCCTCCAAATATTTGTTAATCTTTGTCAGCGAAGAATATTGAATGTTTTTTTTTGGATCTTTAAACGTAATCATATTGAAATTCAAAATCTCAAATTCAAAATTTGCTAAAATCTTCAGTTGATGGGAAGGAAAACTTTCTCACACCTGACGTTGTCATCTGAACAGTGAAATCGGTAGTAGTAAGATATATAAAACGGTATTTGGCTCTTTGTTCCCTGTGATTAATTAACTATCATTGCAACCTAGCAATTTGTAGATTTAAGCCTAAAGTTTGTCATGTTATGATGATTTTCATTCAGGGAAAATCAATTTCCTAATCTAGACAATTTTGTTGATATTTATAATGAATTGGCATCGTAGTATTCTTCTTCCAGACATCCTAACTCCCGAACAAAAAGAACACAGGTCTCTTAGATCCAGTCCAACCACACATTCAGTCGATTAGTTGATTGAATCTAAGATATTTTTTAATTAGTTTGAGTAAATCGAAAAGAATACTTTCAGGAAGTGAAAATTCTTTTGTCTCCTCAAGTTTTAATCTGGATCCTCGTCTCCAATACAGTCTCTCATAAATAGCATTTATTGAAATTCTGAACAATGTGTAATAAACTTAATTCAATTTTCTAAATCCCTGATTGAACGAAAGTTCGTCAATAAATTGTAAAATCAAAGAATAGAACCAACATATTTTAAAACAATTCGGAGTATACATGAATAAATAATGATTAGGGGACTTTCTTTTGGATTGCTAGGCTATAAAAGGGATTGGCTTTCTTGTGATAGCATCAGAATGGTGCTATACACTAGAGTTATTATCCAGATAATTATTACTAAAGATAATGATCAAACTGAAAATAAACTTCTTAAGAAAACAATCAGGATGTTAAAATTCTCTTTTGACCGAATAAAATAAACAATATTTCGTGATTCATGAGCATCAGATCTTAATTTTTGAAGATCTCTTGAGTTAAAATTCATTAAAATTTTCATAAAGTTTCATTATTTCACTAAAATTTTGAAAATTATTGCAAATGCCTTTAAACAAATCATCCAACATGTCATTCCTCACGTAAAGTAACAACAATTACAACAAGTAAAATGGAAATACAACAACTAAATCACACACACACAAATTTAACCAAAAAAAAAAAAAAAGATTTCACTCACAATTTCAACAATAAAATCAGGTAAAACAAAGCAGATGGTCGCAGATGGTATTGTTTACATTGTTTTGTTTTTTTTTTTTTTGGCTTAAATGCAGTTATTTTAGTTTTTGTTGTTGTTGCTTTTGGGGGCTTTTTGCCAGGCAAAGACAAAGACCACAGCTAGCCAGACATTTAGCCAAACAAAGCAACCAACCAACCAAGAGCTATAGCTTAAGCTGCTGGTTCATACCACAACACGAAAAGAAACCTCAAAATTGATTTTTTTTTTTTTTGTTAAACAAAAACCCTGTTTCAAAGATTGCAAAATACCTTGATTTTAAGTCAATCTTACAAACTGATACTCACAAACAAATAATACAGTGGCCGAACTACAGAGAGAGAGATGTGAATTTGTAATGAAAGAGTACAAGGCAAGAGAGTTTAAATACATCTTCCAAAAAACCTATAGAGGAACTAAAAGGAAGGAAATAAAACCTATAGTTTAACAAAAAACCAAACAAAAACGTAAGTTAAACCACACAAAACAACAACAACAAAAAATAGTATTAAGCAATCGGGTACTTTTAACCAGAGCAGTCTCAACATTTAAACCTGCAACCAAAACAACAATAATTTCACGCACTTCACTCTCACTCTCTATGGAAACTGGTTTGGAGAGGGGTTTTTTTTGGTACAAAGAGGAAGCATTCAAAATAAACTCACACACTCATACATTTATACTCATGCACCGTTTGTCCATAAATGTTGCTGCTGTTGTTACTGTTGTTGTTTGAACTGAAACTAAAACTGGTTTGAAGACCTAGATTTTTGTATTTTAAGTTACGCGCCTCTTCTACTCCATTTATGTACAATATATTTTACTAGTTTACCCAAAAAAACAAAAAAAACAAACGAAAAGCAAAAACCGAAAAATCGTTTTGATTACAGTGGGTTAATGGGTTTTAAGTTGAAATACATTTTAATTTAACCATTTAGCCAGGAAATTACAACACTGTGATTCATAACGGTTTGAATGTGCAGGAATTTGAAGAATTTCAGGGAATTGAAAAAGTATCTATACGAAAATGCAATATAAGTAAAGTTTGGGTGGAAAGATTGATGTTTTCAAGGTCTTTGATTTAAGATACAGCTATATTATTATGTAGTGAATTGGAGTCTAGAAGCTAACCGGTTTTGAAAGGACTTTAAAGACTAATAATCTTCTTAATTTGTATTTAATATCCAAATGGAAACAATATCCAATAAAACAATCACTGAAGTAAGTTACATCTACTAGTTACCTTCTAAAATCAACTAAGTTTTTAAACTATTTGAGTATCCCGTTTAATTGAGCCAAATACTTCGTCTCATTGATGGAAAGACTCACAAATATTTGGAATTCAATACAAAATGTTTCTAAATGAAGCTTAAACACACAGCCAATCCACTACAAGTTACCTTAAATTATAGGAATGCGAACATCGGGTTCTCACAATTGTCAAAAACTTTGGGGTTTCCAAAGTGTTTTTGGCAAAATTAGATTAATTTGATAAAAGGCAGGCTCTAAAGGGTTTCATACCTTTTGACAACCTTTATATTGCTCAAAAACACAGGTGTTCCAAACGTTTGTTATATATACAAGACTTCCAGGGACTTCCAACATCCATGTGAGCTATAATAAGAACTCAAGTTCATATGCTTGGGATCAAGTACAACAGCTAGCCGAAAACCGGCGGCTAATTGGCTCAGTTATAACAAGATATCTGGCAGGGATATTCGTAAATCTCTAACAGGTGTATATACAACATCTAATTTGGTACAGGAATGCCGGGCATCCTTAAACAGGATGGCGAGGCAGGCAACAGTCGTACTCAAGAGGGTAGATGGACACGGAGTTACTACGGGCAACTGTGTTGCTGATGTTTTCGTGAAAGAAGGCGCCATGCTGCCTGACGGGGACATAAACTTTCTATGTGGGATTCCGTTATCCAAATGCAAGCTTCACATTAGTAACTTCTACTATGAGCTCGCTCAGACAAGATGGGGTTGTGAACCCACATGTACTATTACCAGAATGATATGGCCCCGGAGAACAACATATCTTGGCTTGCCTTGCTCACAATTGAGTGCTGTAGTGGCGGTCATTACTAGGAGGAGGTTGAGACAATTTTTCATCTTCTCTGTCACTGTCCGGCATTAGGAGATCTACGCTTAAGGTTTCTGGGACATCGTTTCCTAATTAGTCTATCTGAGCTTTCGAATTTGAGGTTACAGTGCATTAATGCCTTTATAAGGAATAGTAATTGGCTAACCAGACCAGATATGGGGATCTCTACAGAGTGACCAATTAATAATCTCCTCTCTCATTTTCTCTTTCGTACCTCTTGCTCTTCAATTTTCAATCACATCTTGACTGTGCCCTTCTCTTTTTCATATCTATTCTGTCCCTCTTTTTCTGTCTTTCTAGTTTCAGGTAACACAAAGGGACATACTGCCTGGACCCACGTGAGCTGCTCTTCTTTCTTCACCTCGCGGCTGCCTGGAAATCTAACCTATCTGGAACCTCCCTGTTTAGTTTTAACATATTCTTCATTTTTATTTTCTCGAATCTTTTTTTATCTCTCCAAGAGGTTACTGCCAATATTTCGTCAAGTTGGAGTGTCTTAAGCCAACACTTTGAAGGTTTAAATATTATTAAATTGGACTGTGATTAGGTCAAGTCGTCATTAGTTTACCAATAACTTCAATCGGAGACCATGAAGTTCATTGTAGATTCAAAAGAGATGGTTTTACCTGTCGATCAATCAGTGATACATTTTTTAAACATACACAAACTGCGAAGCTTTTTGCTTGTCTGCAGATACACCCAGAGTCTCTGGCGGGAATCGAACCCGCAACCCTCAGATTGATAGCCCAACACGCTATCGTCTAGTCTATTGGGGCACACATCGTTTAGGCCACTCAGATGCTGAAAAGAGTGCATAACGCGATATTTAAGATTGCATTATTGTCTAGATGGGCTGTTGAAAGAATCCTATTTCTTTCTCTATATACAAACAAGCACCCAATTCTCGCTCACATTTGACAGTTAGACTAGAGGAATATGCTAATCCATCCAGTAGAAGAACCGAGGAATATGGTGATCCGTTTAACAGAAGATTCGTGAATCGATTTCTTTCTTGCCCTTCCACATTGTTGAAACCTTTGACGAAAAAAGTGTAACCACTAAAAAATCCACATTTCTCTTAGCATTAAAGCAATATTTATTTGAATAAACAAGCTTCAGTTTAGAAAATATCACAATTTAAGATCATTATCACATATTATGAAGTTATTTGCTCTTATAAAAGTCAATTAACAACCAATAAACATGTGAAAGCACACCAGTCTCATAAATTGTCTTCCTATTGGAGCCAAATATTGAATTTTTATGTTCTTAAGCTTTACATTTTGGGGATTTCTTTTTAAACGAGTTTATGTATGTTACTAATTTGGTTATGGTAAAAAAAGAAAGAACAAGGAAGGTAATATAATGAAAGGAATTATGGATAGAAACTGTGTTGTACATCTTCCAAACCAGGATTTGTGGTGTAAAGGACTGTCGAATATAGTTGAAAGCTATGTGGTCAAACTGAGCATAGTACCAACAATTCAAAAACATTAGTTATTTTAACACTTACTGTCGATTGTGCCAGAACCCAGCACAAGAGGTTTTGAACTAAGTCTTCAAGACGCTTTTTTGATATCACTTGAGTTTTGTATAACTGCAACATATTTCTGGAACAACTAAAGGGTCTTTCATTAATCGCTTTCTATCTTTAAATTTAAATAAATCAAAGTGTGTGTGAGATTTCTATTCGTTTGAAAGGCCGTGTAACTTTCTGAGCGACTTTGCTGAGTGGCGCGCATCTGATAAGTCCAATTTTCCATGACTCTGGAATATAAATAAGCTGAATTTGACCGATGGTTGGGTTATGTTGGCTTTGAGAACCGCTGTGGTTTGTGACTTATTCGCATACCCCTGCTACTTAAGAAAACTCCATAAGAAAGAGAATAATTGCACGATATCGGTAGCCAGTTCACATCATCTCCACGTGAGATGACCATGCAATCAAATCGCTCGTGCAGAATGTCCCATGTGGCATGTGCTGTGTGGCACATTAAGCCATCCTGTTGAAGGACATGTCGTTAGTGTCCATATCATCCAATTCAGGCCAAAAGAAGTTGGTAATCATCGACCTGGTAATCAGCGCTCGATGTTAACGGCGATAGTCTGGCTAACGTCGTTCTCAAAGAAATATGGACAGCCAGATCAAAATCCACATCAAACAGTGAATTTCCGGGATGCATTGAACGATCTTTGATCTCATGTGGATTGGAATCGTCCCAAAATCTACAATTTTGGTCCTCACCCTAAAATGTGCCACCTTGATAAATCAATTTTATCATTTGCATGTGACGGACGGGTCATGGTCTGGACTATAAAGAGATTTCATGTCTGGCCGCATATTCTGGACATTTTTCGGCCAATGCTCGCTTCAAACGAATCAGTTGCGTTCGGTACAGGTTCTCTGTGATGGTCTGGTCAGATTTCAGCAGCTCATAATAGATAGGATCATTTTGCTCCCATCAACTACAGAGAATTACCTTAGGGCCAAGGATATTTGGCTTTGGTATCAATTCGGCATGTTGGCCGGGTTTAACATACGGGTTATCGTAATGGAAACATTTTTCATCGCAAGTAATGATTCGTTGCAAAAATGATTTCCTTTTATAGCGTTCAAGCAGCATTACGGACATGTGAAAACGTCTTTCAAGATCTCTCTGCTTCAATTCGCAATTTCCCTGCTTATGGATGAATCCTGCTGCTCAAATGTTGTGAAATTGCTGTTTGGGTAGCTTCCAATGATTTAGCAAGTTCTTGTTGAGTTTTACTACAATCTTCATGAGTAATGCCTTCAATTCTTGGTCTTCAAACTTTGTTGGCTAGCCTGGGCTATCTTTGTTTTCCGTGTCAAAATTACAACTTCTGAACCTTACAAACCATGTCTTGTACATTAAAACCGATGGAGTGCATTCACCATAAGCTTTGGTAAGCAATCGGTGTGCTTCAGCGGCACTTTTTTTCAAATAAAAGAGTAAAGCAAAATATCCCGCATATTGGTGGTATAAAATTCGACATTTTCGAAGCAAAAAAAAACGTCGTTGTTTACACTGAGAAAAAGTGACAGACATGTACTCTTCAAAACGATATATAAGTTGTTAAAAACAAAACCCGTGTTCAAAAGATACGTCATTTATTGTAAATCCCGCATTTTTAAGTCATACACCCAATAATATATGTTTTAATGAGTTCTAATCTTTAAATGTCCAGTTAATGTTAACATCGCTACAACATTTCATTGTAATGTAGCTAACGGCAACATTGTTATCATTTCCTGTGAATGCCAGAGCTAGACAAGAAGAAGATACATGAAAATACAGCCTTGTAAACAGTGCTGCCATGTGATATTATGAGAGAATTAGGGGAAACTAGAAATGTTGTGTCTACTACCAAGTTTATATTTAAAATTAAGTATATTGCTTCAAAAACTAGTCAAACTTTACTATAACATCTTAAATCTTTGGCTGTTTTTAACTATTAACAAACGTTTTTGAACAATTTCGTTTAATTTATTTTAATCTTTTGGCCTATATGCCAGTTATTCTTATTTATTACCTCTTTCTACCCACTGTTTCCCATTACAACTCTAAACTTTGTTGATGTTTTGTTTTCAGCAACAACTATTTTTACAAACCCCTTGGCCCCTAATTTTTCTTTTCTGTTGTTGTTGTTGCTGTTGGTTTGTGTCGTATTCTGTAAAACACAAAATTTAGCAGGCATTTTTAATGAGTTGTAGTAAATTGTGTAAAAAAAAAATTATGTTGCATGCCACCACAAAACAGCCAATAGACATTTAAACAACATTGTATGAAGTTAAAAAGCAACTACTGCATGTTGCTGGCTAACATTGTTCATTTATTTTTTTAGTTTGAAATTTTGTTAATGTTTAACAAACTCTAAGTAAAGGTTTTTTGGTTAAGAAATGATCTAAGTTAAAGATATTTAGATAGAAACACTAGGCCACTACAGTGTTTTTAAGTAAAACTAAAGTTTATAAATCTCAAGTTAAACTTTTCCGCTCAGATTTACTAAAAAAATGTTAGATGGACCGACAAATAGTGTATCTATTTGTCTTTAAGTTTGACTGATTTTTGTGTGACGTATAGACGACGATGACTGACTAATACCTTAGATTTGAGCACAAAGTTAATGTCGTGGTAATGTTTATTTTAAGATTTTCGTAATTTTGTATTTTTTTTAGTTGCTGCTGGTATGAGCTCATAAAATTACTATTTTTATGTATGTTAGTTTTTTTTTTTTTTTTTTTGCTGTTTTGCTACTACTACTTTGTACTATTGTTGTAATAGAAGTTAATTTTTTTTTTAGCTTTTTTTGGTTATTGCGATAATGTCACAACTTAACAAAAAGTTTGTAATCCACCATTGTAAGGCTTTTGTTTTTGTGAGCGCGCTACATCAATCCATAGAGTTCTTTTAGGATTACATGCTGAGTTTTGTTGTTGTTTCATGCTGCTGGTTGTTGGTGGTGTGTTGCAAGTTCTGGATTTACGTTTTATATGTGTTGCAGCATTTAACGATAACAATGATGTTGCGACATATTTTATTTATAACACTCTATGGAAAATGGAAAATGTCATGCAAATGTTTTGTATTTGAGAAAATAATTTAACGCAATAGTTTTTGTGAAAACAAACATATAAAGACAGAGAACGTAAATGTTATAGGCTCTACTCTGTTCAGGGTGGAATGAAACTTTAACTTTTTTGGTTTAATTGTTGATATTATAAACATTTATAACTAGACTTATTTAAATTTGTAAATATTAGTTGTTCCTCGGTTTTAAGTTTAATAATTTTGTTAAATTTATAATAAATTTAAAAAAATCGCTAAATAAGTCTGATATTTTCATTGTTTCTTCTACTATGGGCATCATTGTTATCATTATCTATGAATGCCGTTGTTAGGTAAGAAGAAGAGTAGGGAAATACAGTCTTGTAAACAAAGCTGCCACGTGAATTGAGGGAAACTTTAGATTTTCATGATTTTATTAAAAACAATTCAATGTTATTATTTTAATAAATATTCGCAACTGATATCAAAAGAATAAAGTTTTCTGTCTATGTTTTTCAAATCCAGACAGTTTTTCTGAACAGAGTAGACTAAACTCTACTCTGAACAGAGTAGACTAAACTCTACTCTGAACAGAGTAGACTAAACTCTACTCTGAACAGAGTAGACTAAACTCTACTCTGAACAGAGTAGACTAAACTCTACTCTGAACAGAGTAGACTAAACTCTACTCTGAACAGAGTAGACTAAACTCTACACTGAACAGAGTAGACTAAACTCTACTCTGAACAGAGTACACTAAACTCTACTCTGAACAGAGTAGACTAAACTCTACTCTGAACAGAGTAGACTAAACTCTACTCTGAACAGAGTAGACTAAACTCTACTCTGAACAGAGTAGACTAAACTCTACTCTGAACAGAGTAGACTAAACTCTACTCTGAACAGAGTAGACTAAACTCTACTCTGAACAGAGTAGACTAAACTCTACTCTGGCCCAAGTAGACTAAACTCTACTCTGGCCCAAGTAGACTAAACTCTACTCTGAACAGAGCAGACTAAACTCTACTCTGAACAGAGCAGACTAAACTCTACTCTGAACAGAGTAGACTAAACTCTACTCTGAACAGAGTAGACTAAACTCTACTCTGAACAGAGTAGACTAAACTCTACTCTGAACAGAGTAGACTAAACTCTACTCTGAACAGAGTAGACTAAACTCTACTCTGTACAGAGTAGACTAAACTCTACTCTGAACAGAGTAGACTAAACTCTACTCTGAACAGAGTAGACTAAACTCTACTCTGAACAGAGTAGACTAAACTCTACTCTGAACAGAGTAGACTAAACTCTACTCTGAACAGAGTAGACTAAACTCTACTCTGAACAGAGTAGACTAAACTCTACTCTGAACAGAGTAGACTAAACTCTACTCTGAACAGAGTAGACTAAACTCTACTCTGAACAGAGTAGACTAAACTCTACTCTGAACAGAGTAGACTAAACTCTACTCTGGCCCAAGTAGACTAAACTGTACACTGAACAGAGTAGACTAAACTCTACTCTGAACAGAGTAGACTAAACTCTACTCTGAACAGTGTAGACTAAACTCTACTCTGAACAGAGTAGACTAAACTCTACTCTGAACAGAGTAGACTAAACTCTACTTTGAACAGAGTAGACTAAACTCTACTCTGGCCCAAGTAGACTAAACTGTACACTGAACAGAGTAGACTAAACTCTACTCTGAACAGAGTAGACTAAACTCTACTCTGAACAGAGTAGACTAAACTCTACTCTGAACAGAGTAGACTAAACTCTACTCTGAACAGAGTAGACTAAACTCTACTCTGAACAGAGTAGACTAAACTCTACTTTGAACAGAGTAGACTAAACTCTACTCTGGCCCAAGTAGACTAAACTGTACACTGAACAGAGTAGACTAAACTCTACTCTGAACAGAGTAGACTAAACTCTACTCTGAACAGTGTAGACTAAACTCTACTCTGAACAGAGTAGACTACACTCTACTCTGAACAAAGTAGACTACACTCTACTCTGAACAGAGTAGACTAAATTCTACTCTGAACAGAGTAGACTAAACTCTACTCTGAACAGAGTAGACTAAACTCTACTCTGAACAGAGTAGACTAAACTCTACTCTGAACAGAGTAGACTAAACTCTACTCTGAACAGAGTAGACTAAACTCTACTCTGAACAGAGTAGACTAAACTCTACTCTGAACAGAGTAGACTAAACTCTACTCTGAACAGAGTAGACTAAACTCTACTCTGAACAGAGTAGACTAAACTCTACTCTGAACAGAGTAGACTAAACTCTACTCTGGCCCAAGTAGACTAAACTCTACACTGAACAGAGTAGACTAAACTCTACTCTGAACAGTGTAGACTAAACTCTACTCTGAACAGAGTAGACTACACTCTACTCTGAACAAAGTAGACTACACTCTACTCTGAACAGAGTAGACTAAACTCTACTCTGAACAGAGTAGACTAAACTCTACTCTGAACAGAGTAGACTAAACTCTACTCTGAACAGAGTAGACTAAACTCTACTCTGAACAGAGTAGACTAAACTCTACTCTGAACAGAGTAGACTAAACTCTACTCTGAACAGAGTAGACTAAACTCTACTCTGAACAGAGTAGACTAAACTCTACTCTGAACAGAGTAGACTAAACTCTACACTGAACAGAGTAGACTAAACTCTACTCTGAACAGAGTAGACTAAACTCTACTCTGAACAGTGTAGACTAAACTCTACACTGAACAGAGTAGACTACACTCTACTCTGAACAAAGTAGACTACACTCTACTCTGAACAGAGTAGACTAAACTCTACTCTGAACAGAGTAGACTAAACTCTACTCTGAACAGAGTAGACTAAACTCTACTCTGAACAGAGTAGACTAAACTCTACTCTGAACAGAGTAGACTAAACTCTACTCTGAACAGAGTAGACTAAACTCTACTCTGAACAGAGTAGACTAAACTCTACTCTGAACAGAGTAGACTAAACTCTACTCTGAACAGAGTAGACTAAACTCTACTCTGAACAGAGTAGACTAAACTCTACTCTGGCCCAAGTAGACTAAACTCTACACTGAACAGAGTAGACTAAACTCTACTCTGAACAGAGTAGACTAAACTCTACTCTGAACAGTGTAGACTAAACTCTACACTGAACAGAGTAGACTACACTCTACTCTGAACAAAGTAGACTACACTCTACTCTGAACAGAGTAGACTAAACTCTACTCTGAACAGAGTAGACTAAACTCTACTGACTTAACTCGTCAAAATGACTTAAATGTGCTAAAATATTGTTATCATTTCTGTTCTAACACCAACATTCACGGGAAATGATAACAGTGATGTCGCAGCTAAAATGCTATGAAATGTTGTATTTGTAGCGTTTTTACTCTGTCGATTTTGATCATATTTTATTACTTTAGCTGTTCTTTTATATTTTGTTAATTTTTTTTATGTTTTTCTATGTGTTTTTTTTTTTTTTTGTTGTTTTGTTTTTGGTTAATGATTTAACGTTTAAGTTTACATTTAGTTGTTGTAATTTTTGTTTAACAACTTTATGTTGTTAAAGCTGGTAGCTTTAGGAAATACAGTTTTTTTTTTTTAGTAACTGTTTTATAGATTTATTTTTTAATTTTTATTTCCCTCGGTAAACAAATCAAATCAAATGAAATAAATTTGTTGCAGACAAACATCATGTATACCAGCACCACCAACCATCACAATACGAGAATTGTTTTATTTTTTGATTTTATTTTGTAGGTTTTTTTTTTGGGGGGGTTTTAAACGTGGCCAGCATTTTAAAGTTTTATTTTTGTAATTTTTTGGCTGGATGACTAGTAGTTTTAAAATGTTTTGTGTGTTGTGTTCAATGCTTGGTTTCACATTATTAAACTGTTGCTTATTATGGAGCACTTGAAGGTTTATATTTTTTTATATTTATTTTGTAAACCAACAGAAAAAAAAAACTAAACAACCATTTTTTACGCAATCTACAGTTAATGTTTGCTTTTTGTTATTGTTGTTGCTTTTGTTTTCATACGAATTTTGTACCACTTTTATTTTCATTTTCATTATTATTATTTTCCTCTTTTCTTAATTCTGAGAATTTCGCAAACAAAACCCCACAAATTTTGCGTTTTTTAGGTTTTAACATTCATTAAATATAATTTTCTTGTTTTCTGCATATTTTAAGTAATTTCTGGAAGATTTTAATTTCAGTTTTTTTTTTTTGTTATTAAATGAATTTGCCACAAATATTAATTATTTGTTATAAGATGTAGGTCAAATTTGAAATAAAATAAGAACAAATTTAAACACTACCATCACAGCTATCATTTCCTGTGAATTTCGTAAACATTTTGTGGATCTACTAGTGTAATACTGGCATTCACGGGGAATGATAACACAGCTATGTGGAAAGTTAATAAAATTAAGAAATATAAATATATTTATATTTTTCAATACTAGCATCCGATACGATAACAATGTTAACACTGATAGATATATAGATAGATAGATAGATAGATAGATAGATAGATAGATAGATAGATAGATAGATAGATAGATAGATAGATAGATAGATAGATAGATAGATAGATAGATAGATAGATAGATAGATAGATAGATAGATAGATAGATAGATAGACAGATAGATAGATAGATAGATAGATAGATAGATAGATAGATAGATAGATAGATAGATAGATAGATAGATAGATAGATAGATAGATAGATAGATAGATAGATAGATAGATAGATAGATAGATAGATAGATAGATAGATAGATAGATAGATAGATAGATAGATAGATAGATAGATAGATAGATAGATAGATAGATAGATAGATAGATAGATAGATAGATAGATAGATAGATAGATAGATAGATAGATAGATAGATAGATAGATAGATAGATAGATAGATAGATAGATAGATAGATAGATAGATAGATAGATAGATAGATAGATAGATAGATAGATAGATAGATAGATAGATAGATAGATAGATAGATAGATAGATAGATAGATAGATAGATAGATAGATAGATAGATAGATAGATAGATAGATAGATAGATAGATAGATAGATAGATAGATAGATAGATAGATAGATAGATAGATAGATAGATAGATAGATAGATAGATAGATAGATAGATAGATAGATAGATAGATAGATAGATAGATAGATAGATAGATAGATAGATAGATAGATAGATAGATAGATAGATAGATAGATAGATAGATAGATAGATAGATAGATAGATAGATAGATAGATAGATAGATAGATAGATAGATAGATAGATAGATAGATAGATAGATAGATAGATAGATAGATAGATAGATAGATAGATAGATAGATAGATAGATAGATAGATAGATAGATAGATAGATAGATAGATAGATAGATAGATAGATAGATAGATAGATAGATAGATAGATAGATAGATAGATAGATAGATAGATAGATAGATAGATAGATAGATAGATAGATAGATAGATAGATAGATAGATAGATAGATAGATAGATAGATAGATAGATAGATAGATAGATAGATAGATAGATAGATAGATAGATAGATAGATAGATAGATAGATAGATAGATAGATAGATAGATAGATAGATAGATAGATAGATAGATAGATAGATAGATAGATAGATAGATAGATAGATAGATAGATAGATAGATAGATAGATAGATAGATAGATAGATAGATAGATAGATAGATAGATAGATAGATAGATAGATAGATAGATAGATAGATAGATAGATAGATAGATAGATAGATAGATAGATAGATAGATAGATAGATAGATAGATAGATAGATAGATAGATAGATAGATAGATAGATAGATAGATAGATAGATAGATAGATAGATAGATAGATAGATAGATAGATAGATAGATAGATAGATAGATAGATATAGATATAGATAGGTAGATAGAGATAGAGATATATAGAGATAGATAGAGATAGATAGAGATAGATAGAGATAGATAGAGATAGGTAGATAGAGATAGATAGAGATAGGTAGAGATAAGTGCATAGATGCATAGATGGATAGATGAATAGATGGACAGATGGAAAGA
This sequence comes from Calliphora vomitoria, assembly GCA_942486065.2. NCBI lineage: Eukaryota > Metazoa > Arthropoda > Insecta > Diptera > Calliphoridae > Calliphora > Calliphora vomitoria. Next base: position 109,470,469 of record OW818031.2, read on the forward strand.
TGAACAGATGAATATCCGTCTATCCACCTATGCATCTATCCATCTCTCCATAAACAATTTCCAAACCGAAAGTTGGATTTGTTGTATCTATTTGGTGAGACCAAAGTAGATAATTAATAATTTATTAAATTTATTACACGAAATGTAATAAATGAATACAGTTTTATATTGATGGTTAATACTCAAAGAAATTGGAGTATACTTACTTATTTTATTGTACAATTAAGTATGAGAACCAATAGGAGATTTTTGTGTTAGAAATTTCAAATTTATTTTATGTGGTTTGAATGTTTTATGTATTATAATTTTGTTTAAATGTTTATGTTTGTGATGTTCACTTTCTTGTTTAAATGTTTATATTTGTGATGTTCACTTGTTTGTTTGTTTGTTTTATATAAATGTTTTTAGTTTGTTTTTTTTTTTTTATAAATGTTTTTGTTTTGTAATTGTTTTTATTGAAATGTTTTGTGTTTACTTTTATACAATGTTTTTGTGTTTAAAATTTCGGGTGTTGTGTTTTTAATTCGGGTGTTGTTTTTTAGGTTGGTAGTCGACGACTGGTCCTCGTCGGTGCCGCGTAAACTCCGCTTAGGCCGTTTTAACACGGCCGCTGAATTATTGGCCGATGCGGCTCAGTCGTGGTCGATCAAAGGGTTGTCACCCTCAATTGATGATCGATCCTCGACACTCCATCTATTCATCTATCCACCTATGCATCTATCCATCTATTCATCTATGGATCTATTCCTCTATCCATCTATTCATCTATTTATCTATTCAGCTATCCATCTATTCATCTATTTATCTATTCATCTATTCTTTTTTTCATCTATTCATCTATTCATCTATTCATCTATTCATCTATTCATCTATTCATCTATTCATCTATCCATCTATCCATCTTCCCATCTATTCATCTATCCATCTTCCCATCTCTCCACCAATCCATTTATCAATCTATTCATATATTTATCTATCCATCTATTCATATATTTATCTATTTATCCATTCATCTATTCATCTATTCATCTATTCATCTATCCGTCTATCCATCTATTCATCTATCCATCTATTCATTTCTTCATCTATTCTTCTATCCATTTATTCATCTATTAATCTATTAATATATCCATCTATTCATCTATCCATCTATTCATCTATCCATCTATTCATCTATTTATCAATTCATCTATTCATCTATTTATCTATTCATCTATTCATATATTCTTCTATTCTTCTATCTATCTATTCATCTATCTACCTATCCGTCTATCCATCTATTCATCTATCCATCTATTCATCTATCCATCTATTCATCCACTCATCTATTCATCTATCCATTAATTCATTTATCCATCTATCCATCTAATCATGTATCCATCTATCGATCTATCCATATATTCATCTATCCATCTATCCATCTATCCATCTATACATCTATACATCTATCCATCTAATTATCTATCCATCTATACATCTATCCATCTATCCATCTATCCATCTATACATCTATCCATCTATCCATCTATTCATCTATCCATCTATACATCTATCCATCTATCCATCTATTCATCTATCCATCTATTCATCTATCCGTCTACTCATCTATCCATCTATACATCTAATCATCTATCCATCTATCGATCTATCCATCTATTCGTCTATTCATCTATCCATCTATTCGTCTATCCATCTATTCGTCTATTCGTCTATTCGTCTATTCATCTATTCATCTCTTCATCTATTTATCTATTCATATATCCATCTATTCATCTATCCATCTATTCATCTATTCATCTATCCATCTATCCATCTATTCGTCTATTCATCTATTCATCTTTTCATCTATTCATCTATTCATCTATTCATCTATCCATCTATTCATCTATCCATCTACTTGTCTATTCATCTATCTATTCATCTGTCCATCTATTCATCTATCTATCTATCTATCCATCTAATCATCTATTCATCTATCCATCTATTCATATATTCATCTATTCATCTATTCATCTATTCATCTATTCATCTATTCATATATTCTTCTATTCATCTATTCATCTATTCATCTATTCATCTATCCATCTATTCATCTATCCATCTATCCATCTAATCATCTATCCATCTATTCATCTCTTCTATTTATCTATTCATCTATCCATCTATACATCTATCCATCTAATCATCTATCCATCTATCCATCTATACATCTATCCATCTAATCATCTATCCGTCTATCCATCTATTCATCTATTCATCTATCCATCTATTCATCTATCCATCTATTCATCTATCCATCTATACATCTATCCATCTATTCATCTATCCATCTATCCATCTATCCATCTATTCATCTATCCATCTATCCATCTATACATCTATCCATCTATTCATCTATCCGTCTATTCATCTATCCATCTATACATCTAATCATCTATCCATCTATCGATCTATCCATCTATTCGTCTATTCATCTATTCATCTATTCATCTATCCATCTATTCGTCTATCCATCTATTCGTCTATCCGTCTATTCATCTCTTCATCTCTTCATCTATTTATCTATTCATATATCCATCTATCCATCTATTCATCTATCCATCTATTCATCTATTCATCTATTCATCTATTCATCTATTCATCTATTCATCTATCCATCTATCCATCTATTCGTCTATTCGTCTATTCATCTATTCATCTATTCATCTATTCATCTATTCATCTATCCATCTATCCATCTATTCATCTATCCATCTACTTGTCTATTCATCTATGTATCTATTCATCTGTCCATCTATTCATCTATCTATCCATCTACTCATCTATCCATCTAATCATCTATTCATCTATACATCTATTCATCTATCCATTTATTCATATATTCATCTATTCATCTATTCATCTATTCATCTATTCATCTATTCATCTATTCATGTATTCATGTATTCATCTATTCATCTATTCATCTATCCATCTATTCATCTATCCATCTAATCATCTATCCATCTATTCATCTATTCATCTCTTCATCTATTTATGTATTCATATATTCATCTATCCATCTATCCATCTAATCATCTATCCATCTATACATCTATCCATCTATCCGTCTATCCATCTATTCATCTAATCATCTATCCATCTATTCATCTCTTCTATTTATCTATTCATCTATCCATCTATACATCTATCCATCTAATCATCTATCCATCTATCCATCTATACATCTATCCATCTATCCATCTAATCATCTATCCGTCTATCCATCTATCCATCTAATCATCTATCCATCTATTCATCTCTTCTATTTATCTATTCATCTATTCATCTATACATCTATCCATCTAATCATCTATCCATCTATCCATCTATACATCTATCCATCTAATCATCTATCCGTCTATCCATCTATTCATCTATCCATCTATCCATCTATTCATCTATCCATCTATTCATCTATCCATCTATACATCTATCCATCTATTCATCTATCCATCTATCCATCTATTCATCTATCCATCTATACATCTATCCATCTATTCATCTATCCGTCTATTCATCTATCCATCTATACATCTAATCATCTATCCATCTATCGATCTATCCATCTATTCGTCTATTCATCTATTCATCTATTCATCTATTCATCTATCCATCTATTCGTCTATCCATCTATTCGTCTATCCGTCTATTCATCTCTTCATCTCTTCATCTATTTATCTATTCATATATCCATCTATCCATCTATTCATCTATCCATCTATTCATCTATTCATCTATTCATCTATTCATCTATTCATCTATTCATCTATCCATCTATCCATCTATTCGTCTATTCGTCTATTCATCTATTCATCTATTCATCTATTCATCTATTCATCTATCCATCTATTCATCTATCCATCTACTTGTCTATTCATCTATGTATCTATTCATCTGTCCATCTATTCATCTATCTATCCATCTACTCATCTATCCATCTAATCATCTATTCATCTATACATCTATTCATCTATCCATCTATTCATATATTCATCTATTCATCTATTCATCTATTCATGTATTCATCTATTCATCTATTCATCTATTCATCTATCCATCTATTCATCTATCCATCTAATCATCTATCCATCTATTCATCTATTCATCTCTTCATCTATTTATGTATTCATATATTCATCTATCCATCTATCCATCTAATCATCTATCCATCTATACATCTATCCATCTATCCGTCTATCCATCTATTCATCTATCCATCTATTCATCTATTCATCTATCCATTTATCCATCTATTCATCCATTTATATATCCATCTATTCATCTATCCATCTATTTATCTATTCATCTATTTATCTATTTATCTATTTATCTATTCATCTATTCATCTATCCATCTATTCATCTATTCATCTATCCATCTATCCATCTATCCATCTATTCATCTATCCATCTATTCATCTATCCGTCTATTCATCTATCCATCTATACATCTAATCATCTATCCATCTATTCATCTATTCATCCATTTATCTATCCTTCTATTCATCTATCCATCTATTTGTCTATTCATCTATTTATCTATTTGTCTATTCATCTATTTATCTATTTATCTATCCATCTATTCATCTATCCATCTATTCATCTATCCATCTATTCATCTATCCGTCTATTCATCTATCCATCTATACATCTAATCATCTAGTCATCTATCCATCTATTCATCTATTCATCTATTCATCTATTCATCTATTCATCTATCCATCTATCCATCTATTCGTCTATTCATCTATTCATCTATCCATCTATTCATCTATCCATCTATTCATCTATTCATCTATTCATCTATTCATCTATTCATCTATCCATCTATCCATCTATTCATCTATCCATCTCTTCATCTAATTATCTGTTTATCTATTTATCTGTTCATCTATCCATCTATCCATCTATTCATCTATCCATCTATTCGTCGATTCATCTATTCATCTATTCATCTATCTATCTATTCATCCATTTATCTATTCATCTATCCATCTATTCATCTATCCATCTATTCATCCACTCATCTATTCATATATCCATTTATTCATTTATTCATCTATCTATCTAATCATGTATCCATCTATCGATCTATCCATATATTCATCTATCCATCTATACATCTATCCATCTATCCATCTATCCATCTATCCATCTATTCATCTATCCATCTATACATCTATCCATCTAATTATCTATCCATCTATCCATCTATTCATCTATCCATCTATCCATCTATCCATCTATTTATCTATCCATCTATCTATCTATTCATCTATCCATCTATTCATCTATCCATCTATTCATCTATCCGTCTATTCATCTATCCATCTATCCATCTATTCATCTATCCATCTATCCATCTATTTATCTATCCATCTATCCATCTATTCATGTATTCATCTATCCATATATTCATCTATCCATCTATTCATCTATCCATCTATTCATCTATCCATCTATTCATCTATCCATTTACTCATCTATCCATCTCTTCATCTAATTATCTATTCATCTATTCATCTATCCATCTATCCATCTATCCATCTATCCATCTATCCATCTATTCATCTATCCATCTATTCATCTATCCATCTATCCATCTATTCGTCTATTCATCTATCCATCTATTCATCTATCCATCTATTCATCTATCCATCTATTCATCTATCCATCTATCCATCTATTCGTATATTTATCTATGCATCTATTCATCTATTCATCTATCCATCTACCCATCTATCCATCTATTCATTTATTCATCTATCCATCTATGCATCTATGCATCTATGCATCTATTCATCTATCCATCTACCCATCTATCCATCTATTCATCCATTTATCTATCCATCTATTCATCCATTTATCTATCCATCTATTTATCCATCCATCTATTTATCTATTCATCAATTCATCTATTTATCTATTTATCTATTCATCTATTCATCTATCGATCTACCCATCTATTCATCTATCCATCTATTCATCTATCCATCTACCCATCTCTCCATCTATTCATCTATCCATCTATCCATTTATCCATCTATTCATCCATTTATCTATCCATCTATTCATCTATCTATCCATTTATCTATTCATTTATTCATCTATCCATCTATTCATCTATCCATCTACCCATCTATTCATCCATTTATCTATCCATCTATTCATCTGTCCATCTATTTATCTATTCATCTATCCATTTATCCATCTATTCATCCATTTATCTATCCATCTATTCATCTATCCATCTATTTATCTATTCATCTATTCATCTATTCATCTATCCATCTACCCATCTACCCATCTATTCATCTATCCATCTATTCATCTATTCATCTATTCATCTATCCATCTATTCGTCTATTCGTCTATTCATCTATCCATCTATCCATCTATTCATCTATCCATCTATCCATCTAATCATCTATTCATCTATGCATCTATCCATCTATTCGTCTATTCATCTATCCATCTATGCACCTATCCATCTATTCATCTATCCATCTATTCGTCTATTCGTCTATTCATCTATCCATCTATTCAACTATCCATTTACTCATCTATCCATCTATTCACCTATTCATCTATCCATCTATTCATCTATCCATCTATTCATCTATCCATCTATTCATCTATTCATCTATCCATCTATTCGTCTATTCGTCTATTCGTCTATTCATCTATGCATCTATCCATCTATTCATCTATCTATCTACCCATCTATCCATCTATGCATCTATTCATCTATCCATCTACCCATCTATCCATCTATTCATCCATTTATCTATCCATCTATTCATCCATTTATCTATCCATCTATTTATCTATCCATCTATTTATCTATTCATCTATTCATCTATTCATCTATTCATCTATTCATCTATTCATCTATTCATCTATTTATCTATTCATCTATTCATCTATCGATCTACCCATCTATTCATCTATCCATCTATCCATCTATTCATTTATCCATTTACCCATCTCTCCATCTATTCATCCATTTATCTATCCATCTATCCATCTATTCATTTATTCATCTATCCATCTATTCATCTATCCATCTACCCATCTATCCATCTATTCATCCATTTATCTATCCATCTATTCATCTATTCATCTGTCCATCTATTTATCTATTCATCTATCCATTTATCCATCTATTCATCCATCTATCTATCTATTTATCTATTCATTTATTCATCTATCCATCTATTCATCTATCCATCTACCCATATCTCCATCTATTCATCTATCCATCTATTCATCTATAGATAGATGGTTAGATGGATAGATGAATAGACGGATAGATGAATAGATGAATAGAAGGATAGATGAATAGATGGATAGATGGATAGGTGAATAGGTGGATAGATGAATAGATGGATAGATGAATAGAAGGATATATGAATAGAAGGATAGATGAATAGATGAGTAGATGGATAGATGAATAGATGAATAGGTGAATAGATGAAAAGATGAAAAGATGAATAGATGAATAGATGCATAGATGGATAGATGAATAGATGAATAAATAAATAGATGAATAGATGGATAGATGAATAGATGAATAGATGCATAGATGAATAGATAAATAGATGGAAGATGAATAGATGAATAGATGGATAGATGAATAGATGGATAGATGAATAGATGGATAGATGAATAGATGGATAGATGAACAGATAAATAGATGAATGGATGGAAGACGAATAGATGAATAGATGGATAAATGGATAGATGAATAGATGGATAAATGGATAGATGGAAGATGAATAGATGAATAGATGGATAGATAAATAGATGGATAGATGGATATATGGATAGATGGATAGATGAATAGATGAATAGATGAATAGATAAATAGATGAATAGATGGAAGACGAATAGATGAATAGATGGATAAATGGATAGATGAATAGATGGATAAATGGATAGATGAATAGATGAATAGATAAACAGATGAATAGATGGAAGATGAATAGATGGATAGATGATTAGATGGATAGATGAATAAGTGAATAGATGAATAGATGGATAGATGTATAGTTGAATAGATGAATAGATGGATAGATGAATAGATGATTAGATGAATATATGAATAGATGAATAGATGGATAGATGAATAGATGGATAGATGAATAGATGGAAAGATGAATAGATGGATAGATGAATAGATGAATAGATGAATAGATGAATAGATGGATAGATGGATAGATGAATAGATTGATAGATGAATAGATGGATAGATGAATAGATGGATAGATGAATAGATGGATAGATGAATAGATGAATAGATGGATAGATGAATAGATGAATGGATGGATAGATGAATAGATAAATAAATAGATGAATATATGGATAGATGAATAGATGGATAGATGCATAGATGCATAGCTGGATAGATGAATAGATGAATAGATGCATAGATGGATAGATGAATAGATGGATAGATGAATAGATGGAGAGACGAATAGATGGATAGATGGATAGATGAATATATGAATAGATGGATAGGTGAATAGATGAATAGATGGATAGATGAATAGATGGATAGATGCATAGATGGATAGATGAATAGATGGATAGATGCATAGATGGATAGATGAATAGATGATTAGATGAATAGATGGATAGATGAATAGATAAATAGATGGATAGATGAATATACGAATAGATGAATATATGAATAGATGGATAGATGAATAGATGGATAGGTGAATAGATGAATAGATGGATAGATGGATAGATGAATAGATGAACATATGAATAGATGTATAGATGGATAGATGAATAGATGGATAGATGAATAGATGAATATTTGAATTGAAGGATAGATGAATAGATGGATAGATGCATAGATGGATAGATGGATAGATGAATAGATGAGTAGATGAATAGATGGATAGATGAATAGATAAATAGATGGATAGATGAATAGATGAATATATGAATTGAAGGATAGATGAATAGATGGATAGATGCATAGATGGATAGATGAATAGATGCATAGATGGATAGATGAATAGATGGATAGATGAATAGGTGGATAGATGAATAGATGGATAGATGCATAGATAAATAGATGAATAGATGAATAGATGAATATTTGAATTGAAGGATAGATGAATAGATGGATAGATGAATAGATGAATAGATGGATAGATGAGTAGATGAATGGATGGATAGATGATTAGGTGGATAGATAATTAGATGAATAGATGCATAGATGAATAGATGGATAGATGATTAGATGGATAGATGAATAGATGATTAGATGAATATATGGATAGATGAACAGATGCATAGATGAATAGATGATTAGGTGGATAGGTGAATAGATGATTAGATGATTAGATGATTAGATGAATAGATAAATAGATGAATAGATGAATATATGAATAGATGAATATATGAATAGATGAATAGATGGATAGATAAATAGATGAATAGATGGAAGATGAATAGATGGATAGATGATTAGATGGATAGATGAATAAGTGAATAGATGAATAGATAGATAGATGCATAGTTGGATAGATGAATAGATGGATAGATGGATAGATGATTAGATGAATAGATGGATAGATGAATAGATGGATAGATGAATAGATGAATAGATGGATAGATGAATAGATGAGTAGATGAATGGATGGATAGATGATTAGGTGGATAGATGAATGGATGCATAGATGAATAGATGGATAGATGATTAGATGGATAGATGAATAGATGATTAGATGAATATATGGATAGATGAATAGATGGATAGATGAATAGATGCATAGATGAATAGATGGATAGATGAATAGGTGAATAGATGGATAGATGAATAGATGAATAGATGGATAGATGAATATATGAATAGATGGATAGATGAATAGACGAATAGATGGATAGATAGATGAATAGATGAGTAGATGATTAGATGGATAGATGGATAGATGAATAGATGATTAGATGAATAGATGAATAGATAAATAGATGGATAGATGAATAGATGAATAGATAAATATATGAATAGATGAATAGATGGATAGATAAATAGATGAATAGATGGAAGATGAATAGATGGATAGATGATTAGATGGATATATGAATAAGTGAATAGATGAATAGATGGATAGATGCATAGTTGGATAGATGATAGATGGATAGATGCATAGATGGATAGATGATAAGATGAATAGATGGATAGATGAATAGATGGATAGATGAATAGATGATTAGATGAATATATGAATAGATGAATAGATGAATAGATTGATAGATGAATAGATAGATAGATGCATAGATGGATAGATGATTAGATGAATAGATGGATAGATGAATAGATGGATAGATGAATAGATGGATAGATGGATATATTAATAGATTAATAGATGAATAGATGGATAGAAGAATAGATGAAGAAATGAATAGATGGATAGATGAATAGATGGATAGGTGAATAGGTGAATAGATGGATAGATGCATATATGGATAGATGAATAGATGGATAGATGAATAGATGGATAAATGGATAGATGAATAGATGGATAGATGAATAGATGAATAGATGGATATATGAATAGATGAATAGATGGATAGATGAATAGATGGATAGATGAATAGATGGATAGATGAATAGATGGATAGATGAATAGGTGAATAGATGGATAGATGCATATATGGATAGATGAATAGATGGATAGATGAATAGATGGATAAATGGATAGATGAATAGATGGATAGATGAATAGATGAATAGATGGATAGATGCATATATGGATAGATGAATAGATGGATAAATGGATAGATGAATAGATGGATAGATGAATAGATGAATAGATGGATAGATGAATAGATGATTAGATGAATAGATGAATAGATGGATAGATGAATAAATGAATAGATTGATAGATGAATAGATGGATAGATGAATAGATGGATAGATGAATAGATGAATGGATGGATAGATGAATAGATAAATAAATAGATGAATATATGGATAGATGAATAGATGAATAGATGGATAGATGCATAGATGGATAGATGAATAGATAGATAGATGAATAGATGGATAGATGCGTAGATGCATAGATGGATAGATGAATAGATGAATAGATGCATAGATGGATAGATGAATAGATGGAGAGACGAATAGATGGATAGATGAATATATGAATAGATGGATAGGTGAATAGATGAATAGATGGATAGATGCATAGATGAATAGGTGATTAGATGAATATATGAATAGCTGAATAGATGGATAGATGAATAGATGGATAGATGAATAGATGGATAGATGAATAGATGGATACATGAATAGATGAATAGATGAATAGATGGATAGATGCATAGATGGATAGATGAATAGATGAGTAGATGAATAGATGGATAGATGCATAGATGGATAGATGGATAGATGAATAGATGATTAGATGAATAGATGGATAGATGAATAGATAAATAGATGGATAGATGAATATACGAATAGATGAATATATGAATAGATGGATAGATGAATAGATGGATAGGTAAATAGATGAATATTTGAATTGAAGGATAGATGAATAGATGGATAGATGAATAGATGGATAGATGAGTAGATGGATAGATGAATAGATGGATAGATGCATAGATGAATAGATGCATAGATAGATAGATGAATGGATGAATAAATAAATTGATGAATAGATGAATAGATGGATAGATGAATAGATGAGTAGATGAATGGATGGATAGATGATTAGGTGGATAGATGAATAGATAACTAGATGAATAGATGCATAGATGAATAGATGGATAGATGAATAGATGATTAGATGGATAGGTGAATAGATGATTAGATGAATATATGGATAGATGAACAGATGGATAGGTGAATAGATGAATAGATGATTAGATGAATAGATGAATATATGAATAGATGAATAGATGGATAGAAGAATAGATGGATAGATGGATAGATGATTAGATGAATAGATAAATAGATGGATAGATGAATAGATGAATATATGAATAGATGAATAGATAGGTAGATGAATAGATGGATAGATGAATAGATGGATAGATGAATAGATGAGTAGATGAATGGATGGATAGATGATTAGGTGGATAGATGAATGGATGCATAGATGAATAGATGGATAGATGATTAGATGGATAGATGAATAGATGATTAGCTGAATATATGGTTAGATGAATAGATGGATAGATGAATAGATGCATAGATGAATAGATGATTAGATGGATAGATGGATAGATGGATAGATGGATAGATGAATAGATGAATAGATGAATAGATGAATAGATGAATAGATGGATAGATGGATAGATGAATAGATGAATATATGAATAGACGAATAGACGAATAGATGGATACATGAATAGATGGGTAGATGAATAGACGAATAGATGGATAGATAGATGAATAGATGATTAGATGAATAGATGAATAGATGGATAGATGAATAGATGAATAGATGGATAGATGGATAGATGCATAGATGGATAGATGCATAGATGCATAGATGCATAGATGGATAGATGAATAGATGGATAGATGAATAGACGAATAGATGGATAGATAGATGAATAGATGATTAGATGAATAGATGAATAGATGGATAGATGAATAGATGAATAGATGGATAGATGAATAGATGGATAGATGAATAGACGAATAGATGGATAGATAGATGAATAGATGATTAGATGAATAGATGGATAGATGAATAGATGGATAGATGCATAGATGGATAGATGAATAGATGCATAGATGCATAGATGGATAGATGAATAGATGGATAGATGAACAGATTGATAGATGAATAGATGGATAGATGAATAGGTGAATAGATGGATAGATGAATAGATGAATAGATGAATAGATGAATAGATGAATAGATGGATAGATGAATAGATGAATAGATGAATATATGAATAGACGAATAGACGAATAGATGGATACATGAATAGATGGGTAGATGAATAGACGAATAGATGGATAGATAGATGAATAGATGATTAGATGAATAGATGAATAGATGGATAGATGAATAGATGAATAGATGGATAGATGGATAGATGGATAGATGCATAGATGCATAGATGCATAGATGGATAGATGAATAGATGGATAGATGAATAGACGAATAGATGGATAGATAGATGAATAGATGATTAGATGAATAGATGAATAGATGGATAGATGAATAGATGGATAGATGGATAGATGAATAGATGGATAGATGAATAGACGAATAGATGGATAGATAGATGAATAGATGATTAGATGAATAGATGAATAGATGGATAGATGAATAGATGGATAGATGGATAGATGCATAGATGGATAGATGAATAGATGCATAGATGCATAGATGGATAGATGAATAGATGGATAGATGAATAGATGGATAGATGCATAGATGGATAGATGAATAGATGAATAGATGGATAGATGAATAGATGGAGAGACGAATAGATGGATAGATGAATATATGAATAGATGGATATATGAATAGATGGATAGATGAATAGATGGATAGATGCATAGATGGATAGATGAATAAATGAATAGATAAATAGATGAATAGATGATTAGATGGATAGATGCATAGATGAATAGATGAATATATGAATAGATGGATAGATGCTTAGATGGATAGGGGAATAGATGATTAGATGAATAGATGAATATATGAATAGATGGATAGATGAATAGATGGATAGTTGAATAGATGGATAGATTAATAGATGGATAGATGAATAGATGATTAGATGAATAGATGAATATATGAATAGATGAATAGGTGGATAGATGAATAGATGGATAGATGAATAGATGGATTGATGATTAGATGGATAGATGAATAGATGGGTAGATGAATAGATGGATAGATGAATAGATGGATAGATAGATGAATAGATGGATAAATGGATAGATGAATATATGGATAGATGAATAGATGGATAGATGAATAGATGGATAGATGAGTAGATGGATAGATGAATAGATGGATAGATGCATAGATGGATAGATGCATAGATGAATAGATGCATAGATAGATAGATGAATGGATGAATAAATAAATAGATAAATAGATGGATAGATGAGTAGATGAATGGATGGATATATGAATAGATGGATAGATGAATAGATGGATAGATGAATAGATGATTAGATGGATAGGTGAATAGATGATTAGATGAATAGATGGATAGATGAATAGATGAATAGATGGATAGATGAATAGATGGATAGATGGATAGATGGATAGATGAATAGATGGATAGATGAATAGATGATTAGATGCATAGGTGAATAGATTGATAGATGAATAGGTGGATAGATGAATAGGTGAATAGATGGATAGATGAATAGATGGATAGATGGATAGATGAATAGATGAATAGATGAATAGATGGATAGATGAATAGATGGATAGATGAATAGATGGATAGATGAATAGACGAATAGATGGATAGATAGATGAATAGATGATTAGATGAATAGATGAATAGATGGATAGATGAATAGATGGATAAGTACATAGATTAATAGATGAATAGATGGTTAGATGAATATATGGATAAATGAATAGATGAATAAATAAATAGATGAATAGATAAAAGATGAATAGATGGATAGATGAGTAGATGAATAGATGGATATATGAATAGATGGATAGATGAATAGATGAATAGATGAATAGATGAATAGATGGATAGATGAATAGATGATTGGATGGATAGGTGAATAGATTGATAGATGAATAGATTGATAGATGAATAGATGGATAGATGCATAGATGGATACATGAATAGATGGATAGATGAATAGATGGATAGATGAATATATGAATAGATGGATAGATGAATAGATGGATAGATGAATAGATGGATAGATGAATAGACGAATAGATGGATAGATAGATGAATAGATGATTAGATGAATAGATGAATAGATGGATAGATGGATAGATGCATAGATGAATAGATGGTTAGATGAATATATGGATAAGTGAATAGATTAATAGATGAATAGATGGTTAGATGAATATATGGATAAATGAATAGATGAATAAATAAATAGATGAATAGATAAAAGATGAATAGATGGATAGATGAGTAGATGAGTAGATGAATAGATGGATATATGAATAGATGGATAGATGAATAGATGGATAGATGAATAGAATGATAGATGAATAGATGATTGGATGGATAGGTGAATAGATTGATAGATGAATAGATGGATAGATGCATAGATTGATAGATGAATAGATGGATAGATGAATAGGTGAATAGATGGATAGATGAATAGATGAATAGATGGATAGATGGATAGATGAATAGATGAATATATGAATAGATGGATAGATGAATAGATGGATAGATGAATAGATGGATAGATGAATAGACGAATAGATGGATAGATAGATGAATAGATGATTAGATGAATAGATGAATAGATGGATAGATGAATAGATGGATAGATGCATAGATGAATAGATGGTTAGATGAATATATGGATAAGTGAATTGATTAATAGATGGTTAGATGAATATATGGATAAATGAATAGATGAATAAATAAATAGATGAATAGATAAAAGATGAATAGATGGCTAGATGGATGGATGCATAGATGGATAGATGAATAGATGGATAGATGAATAGATGGAGAGACGAATAGATGGATAGATGAATATATGAATAGATGAATAGATGAATAGATAAAAGATGAATAGATAAAAGATGAATAGATGGCTAGATGGATAGATGCATAGATTGATAGATGAATAGATGGATAGATGAATAGATGAATAGATAAAAGATGAATAGATGGATAGATGAATAGATGGATAGATGCATAGATGGATAGATGAATAGATGGATAGATGAATAGATGGAGAGACGAATAGATTGATAGATGAATATATGAATAGATGAATAGATAAATAGATGAATAGATAAAAGATGAATAGATGGCTAGATGGATAGATGCATAGATTGATAGATGAATAGATGGATAGATGAATAGATGAATAGATGAATAGATGAATAGATGAATAGATGAATAGATGAATAGATGAATAGATGGATAGATGAATATATGAATAGAAGGATAGTTGAATAGATGGATAGATGAATAGATGGATAGATGAATATATGAATAGAAGGATAGTTGAATAGATGGATAGATGAATAGATGGATAGATGAATATATGAATAGAAGGATAGTTGAATAGATGAATAGATGGATAGATGAATATATGAATAGAGGGATAGATAGATAGATAGATGGATAGATGAATAGATGGATAGATGCATAGATAGATAGATGAATAAATAAATAGATGAATAGATGGATAGATGAGTAGATGAATGGATGGGTAGATGATTAGGTGGATAGATGAATAGATGATTAGGTGGATAGATGAATAGATGATTAGATGGATAGATGAATAGATGGATAGATGGATAGAAGGATAGATTAATAGATGGATAGATGGATAGATGAATAAATGGATAGATGAATAGGTAGATCAAAAAAGATAGCAAATAAGTGTAGACTGAGATTCTTAGAGTCCTGTTACCTAAAAAATAGTCAACCTATTCCCCTAAAAATGCCTAACAAATTCCATCTTTCTATATCTTTTCTCCTATCAATTTTTGCCTGAGACCCTGTAATCTAGGATTGTTGTTTCTCGTTCTTCAATATCCTCGCACACCCTACAAAAGTACTGTGCGCCCATATCCCATTTATCAGTAATGTATCCAATTGAGCAGTGACCGGTTATCACTCCTACTGAAGACTTAAGACTTTTCCTATCCGATCCAATTAGTATTCGGCTTTGCTTTGCATCAAACTTTTGCCAAATAGCCCTGTACACTCTGCTATCCGACATACTACACCAGTATTGGATCGTAGAATCCCATAACCTTTCGAAGATCCACCTATATGAGTGTGGCATATAGGAGGTTTAACACCCCGGTCCCTTTTAATATAGTTCAGATCCGAAACCTATCTGGCCAGATCATCTGCTATCTCATTTCCATGTATGTTACAGTGCCCTGGTACCCAATACATTCTGATTGTGTATAGTTCCAATAACACTTCTGGAGTCCACTTACAGTTCAAAGCTCTCAGTGCTGTCTCACTATATACATAAATTGTCGATACAGACCCCTCTGTGACCATAAACGCTGCATTCGTCTGGGAGTCTGTATGACACTTTGATGTCCTCATCTAAACTCCGGCTCCAGTGCCAGATTCCATCTTAGACCCATCAGTGAAAACTGCACCCCCTTCAAACATCTGTCCAGATCCAATCCACTGGTTCCTACTTAGAAACACAATTGGGGGTGAAACACAGATGAATATATAGATCGTTTTAAAACTTTTATACCATTTTGATGTGCTTCTGTTAAACATTCTGATACAATTTTCAATAATCTGATCGAGAAATTTTTCGAAATTTTTACAATTTGCAACAATTTTATATCAATAAAAATACGAATAATTTTTTAATTTTTCATTTTTTGTTTTTAAATAATATAAATATTTTAGGCATATGGAATATATTATATTTTTTTTTTTTGGAAAATTTTCTCATTTTGTTGTTAATTGTGTTCATAAAAATTGTATTTTAATGTAATTATAATTGTTTCCCAATTTTTTTTTTTAAAGTAATTTGTTTCAATTCTCTTTGACTGTAATGTATTATATAATTTGAAATTTGTCTAGACCTCTACTAATTATGATTTATTAGATTTTGTTTGCTCATTTCAAACTTCAAATCATTTAAACATTTTAATAGGTTTTCTAATTTTCAACAATGTTTTATTGATTTCTGGCCTATTTACATACCTGCCTTTACATTTTTTTTTTTTTTTGTCTACCAAAAAATGTCTTTACCTAGTAACAGCTTTTAAAACCTTAAACACAATTTTGAATAGGAACGTCTTGTTATTAAAGACTTTTTTATTTTTGTTTTTTTGGTTTTTTATAGAAAATACTTCAAATATTTTTCTTTATAAACAACAATTCAAAAAACCAAATAGGAAACGTGCTGCAAACAAAAATTGATTTCAAGAAACACCACTATATAACACACAAAACCAAAAAAAAAAAATAATAAAAACGAGACCAAATCTAGTAAAACTACAACAAAATCACTCGATATAGTGAAAAAGCAACAAAAACAAAAAAAAAAACGGTGTCATGAACAAATGCAACAAATACAAAAAGAAAAAAAAAACGCAAACTAAAACTTTTTTAAAACACATAGAGCAATAAATACTTGTATAAATAAATATTACACAGTATGAGTGTTTGTTGGTATGAACAACAACAAGAATAAAAAAAAAAAAGAAAACGTCATCAGCCAAACACTTAATACACGACTAACCACGATTACACGATGTGTATAGTGGAAGAAGAAGAAGCAGCACACGAAGAAATTCCCTGTTAAAAAAAACTTACAACAACAATAATTACATACAGAAACACACACACACACAGTTACATATAAGTATTACAACATAATAAGATGACAAACCAAATAACAAAAACAAAACAAAAAATACGATTGCAGCAATCCATTTTACTTGAACAAAAGATGATCATTATTTAAGCAGAGAGCCAGCAAAAATACAATAATAACAACAAATACATAGTTTATAATATAAACAAACCATTATGTTAGTAAATGAGACTCTGTGTTATTTGTTAATGAAAGGTAAGGGGGGGAGAGAGAGTTATTAAAAGAGTTTTATTAAGTCTTTCATAATTTTAAAAATGTTTGTAGGTATGTATGTGCGTTTGTTTGTATTAAAAGTTTCACTTTCGTTTTCATTTTAAGTGAGAGCTTACCTACGGAAAAGAGAGCGGAAATTATTAACAGAGAGTATTACTAGGCGTATGAATGATTTTCGTGTGTGTTAATAAATATTGAGTATACTTTTTGCAGCTTTTTTCTGTAAGAGTGTGTATGAATGAATGAGCATGAATTGAAAGTAAAATTTTTTGAGAGCTGTTTATAATATTTATACTCTTTTGGGTTTCGTTGTTTGGCTTTTTTTCAAATGAAAGTGAAACTTTTTGCTGTGTGTTGTTTATAATAATGTTTTTGAAGAGCTTTATTTTAGTTTTCGTTTTCATTTTCAGTTTCGTTTTCGTTTTTTTTTGGATTTTTTTTTTGTGTTTGTGGGTCTTAAACATTACATTAATAAAGAATATATGTGAATAATATACATACGTAATCTTTTGGGGCACAACGTTAACGTTGGCGTCAACAGATTTCAAACGTTTATGTAGACATTATAGCCAGCCGTTGACGTTTTCCTAGCATAGAGTATTGCGGGTATCCTCGCCATTACTTGGGTTTAGTCAATCGAGATACGTGGTTGATGTTGGTCGTGTTTTTCGGCAAAAAAAACAAACAAACAATTTATCAAATAAAAAGAAAAACTCTTTATAAATAATAATAATATTAAAATTAACTATCTATATAAATAAACAAACACAATATGAACCATTTATTATTAATTAATAATAATAATAAATATGAAAATTAAACAATTAATTTCTTAAAACTTTGAGGTAAAATTAATAAATTCTCTTTAAAAACAAAAAAACTAAACTATTATTATAAAAAAAACCCATTTAATTAATTTAAAGAACAAAAAGTTGTTAAAGTTTTTATGCAATAACCAGCCCCAGGATTATGTTTATTGTATAAACTTGACACTTTTTTAAGCTTTATAATAAATTAAAACCAATTCTATAAAAAAAATCAATACTTTAAAAACAAAAAAGTGCAATATCTATCATACAAAAAAAAAAAACAAGAAATTGTAAATTTCTTTAAAAGCCTCAAATAAGTTAAATTCCCAAAATTCATAAAGAAAAATCTTCCATTATTTATAAAAAAATCCCTAAAACAACCAAGTACCTGTTGAAAAAAATACAAATTTATTCTTAAAAATAAAAAAGAAAAAATATTTATAATAATTAATATAAAAAAAGAAAAGAAAAAAAAAAATCAAAAATTAATTTTCAAAAAAAGTTTTAAAAAAAAAATTATTTAAAAAAAGTTGTGATTGCTCATTTTGAATGGTTTAATTCAATTGTGTTCAAAAATGTTTAATATAAAATTGACCAAGATTTTAAAAAACAAGCAACTATTGAAGCATAATAAATATTTGAAAAATATTATTAAATTAATTTAATAAAAGAGTTAAAAAAAAGTTCTATATAAAATAAAAAAATTAAAAAAAAAAAATTCGTATAAAAAATATTGAAAAAAATTTTAAATAAAACTACAACCAAAATTTTCAATATTAAACATAAAACTCAAATATTGACAAAAATTCAAATAAACAAACAACAAATTTCATTGCCTTAAAAATAAATTCGAATAATAAACCAAATGTTAAAAAAAAACAACAACAATTAATATTAAAAAAAATTAAAAAAATTTTGAGAACAAAAATTTTCAAAACTATAAAAATATTTCAAATTACAACAAAAAAATTTATAAATAATTTTGAAGTGAAACAAATATTAAAAAATATTTGAAAACAACAATAACAAAATTTCAAACTAAACTGAAAATTATATAAAAAGCACGAAAATTTAAAAAAAAATTCAAAATATTTCAACAAAACTCAGTTCGAAAATAGAAACACAATTTTGAAAATCCCAGAAATATTTAAATATACCACAATTTTACTACAAATATTGAAAAAACCACTTAATAAAACAAAGTTTGAAAAATATTGAAAATTTCGATTATCAAAAAATTTAAAAAAATAACAACAACATTAAATTAAACTAAAGAAAAAGCAACAGCAAATATTGTTTGCAATAAAAACACAAAATTTTGGAAATATATACGAAAAATATAGAAATTTTCGAAAAGTTTTGAAAATTTCGAACATCCACAATATTGAAAAAATAACAACAACAACTTTATTAACACTAAAAAACAACAAAAAATATTTTTTGCAAAATTTAATAAAAAAAATTTGAAAAATATTGAAATTTCGAACAACCAGATATATTGAAAAATAAATAAAACAACATCAAATATTTTTTCAAATACAACAATATTTTCAAAATAAAATATTGAAACATATTTCACATCATTTTAAAAAACAAAAGTGTAAATATTCAAACAAATTTCGAAAATAGAAAACAACAATTTAATTTTCATTATAAAAAAAGAAAAAAATATTAAACCAAACCCAAACATTTTCGAAAATCCAAAAATTCGAAAATTAAAAAATTTTATTTAAATTCAAAATAAATTTAAAACACATCAATAAAACAAAAATAAAAAAAAATCGAAAATAAAAATTAATAATTTTACCTTAAAATTCAATGAAATCTACAAACAAAAATGAATACCGTTTAAAATTTCTGAAAAAAAATCAAATTTTGCCGCATTTGAATTAAAACATATTTGAAATACAAACCATAAATGATCATTAAAAAACCTACAATATTTTTCAGCAAATCCACTAAAAAAGCAATGAAACCAACAAATTTCTAAAAGAAATTTAAAACAAAAGTGCAACATATAAAAATAAAAATCTAAATATAATTTAAAAAAAATCCCACAACAAACCTTCCTTGTACAATCCCCCCCTTTAAAATCTTAAATACAAAACAAAAAAACCGTCCCTTAATTAAATTTATAAAAAAAAACCTACAAGAATCCTTTGTAAAATACAACAAAAAAAAAACCCACCTTAACATTCAAATAAAATAAAACCTAAAACTTATAAAATAACCTTAAAATAAAACAAAAAAGCTTACGGGAATTATAAAGCAAAAACAACAAAATCTAACTATAATTACACTCTCCTATTATTAATAAACAAATACCTATAAGAGAGAGTAACAACTGTTAGTTACAAAAAAGTTTAACAGCATAGAGAGAGAGAGAGAGTGTAATTTATGTTTTTGTTTTGCAACAAAAAATGTTATTAAAAATGGAACAGCAACAAGCGACGGCGTCGTTTATATCGTCGCTAAATATGTCACCATTTTCATTGCAACTGGAACAAGATCAGCCCTCCTCGCCAGCTCTGGTAGCTGGTGGTAATTCCAATTCCAATCAACACATGATCAATACAAATACAACCAATAATAACAATAACACTGAGACGGATTTAAATAATGCCACTGATGACTACAGTTCATATACTTTGCATTTAAGTAATGCAAGTCATCAGCAGCAGCAACAGCCACAACAACATCATCACCAGCAGCAACAGCAACAACATCACTACCATCAGCAGCAGCAACAACAACACTACCAGCAACAGCAACAACAACAGCCACCTCAACAACAGCAGCAGCAACTGCAACAACAAAATATTGCCAATAATCCCAATTTTCAATATTCCTACATCTATAACATCGATTCTCAATATATTTTTCCCACAGGTTATCAGGACACCACCTCCTCCCACTCACAACAGAGCGCCAACGGCGGTAATACCGGCGGCAATGGTCCTTCCTCAAATCAAACCACCTCCAATCCCTCGGGCGGCGTCTCCCTTATCAACGGGGTCGTCACCCTGAATTCAGCCCAAAATTCTGCCCTCACTGGTGGCAGCAACAATGGCGGCTCTTCGGCCTCTTCAGCCTCAGGCACTTATATGTCCCTGTTGCCGCCAAATGTTGGCGCCACCAGCTCATCGTCTGGCCATATGGGCGGTGTTAATGCTATGGGCGGTGGTACCAGTGCCTCCGCCAGTGGTTCGACGCCTGATGTCATTGATTTCAAACATCTGTTCGAGGAGCTGTGTCCTGTGTGTGGTGATAAGGTCAGTGGCTATCATTATGGCCTGCTGACGTGTGAGTCGTGTAAAGGTTTCTTCAAGCGTACAGTACAAAATAAGAAGGTGTACACGTGTGTGGCGGAACGTTCGTGTCATATAGATAAGACACAGCGTAAGCGTTGTCCATATTGTCGTTTCCAGAAGTGTCTGGAAGTGGGCATGAAATTAGAAGGTGAGTACAAAAGAAAATTTACAACAAAAAAAGTTTATTTTGAATCAAATTTTAAAAAGGTTTTATATACATTCACCATATCCTTTAGATTTTAAATCTTTTTACATAAAAAAGGAGCATTTGACATGGCCTCAGGTTTATTTTAGGGCTAATTTCTTTATAGTTTGCCACTATTTTATACAAAAATTTTATGTTTTATTAAATATCATTCTATAAAATATAAAATTTTCTTTAAATCCTTTAAATTTTAAAATTTTTCTAAAACTGAACTTAATTCAATCGAATCCTTAAGATTTTGAGACTCTTTTCTCTAAGAATATTCCTCTTGGTTACTTCTTTTTTAAACACTAAAGATGATTGCTTTATTTTTCCTACATTTAAAACTTTTTCTCTCTATTTTATACCACAAATTACAAGTTTAATTAAAAATATATCTTTTAAATCCACCATATCCTGCAAATTCTTTAAATTAACACAAATTACACAGAGTTTAATAAATTTTACTCGAAATAACAATTTAAAGTAAGAAGAAGCACAATGAACAAACCATAGAAGAGAGTACCGTTATTTTGAACTCACAAACCAAAACAACTCTCGCTACTAATACAGAGTTGCATATTTTTGTAGGAAAAGGAGTAGCCATACATAGATAAGAAAATAACCGCTAGGAAGTTATATTATGCATATTTTGGTTTTATTCTTTATAAATAAAGCATTTTGTGTTAAATATATAAAGAATTTGGTAAAATTTACAGAAAAAAGCTTCAGATTATGAATGTAGAAAACTTCCATAAAACTTTATTCATAAAATAAAAAATCATTTAAAATTAAATGATTTTATTTCTTTTTTGTATTAACTTAACAAATAGTTTATAATTATTTAGAATCAAGGAAATCCTTTCATCTTTACATAAAATATGAACATTCCACTTGATGCCATATCTTTTTATACATTAAATCTGATTACTTTATTATTTTCTTCTCCGAAACCATAATTTTATAATAAAATAACAAGTTTTACTAAAAACCGATCTATACAATCATCCAAATACTTCAAAATGTTTTCACACCATTTTTGTCCTAAATTTAATCTGTTTAGCTTGAAGTAACTATTTAAAGTAAGAAGAAGCACAATGAGAAAATGTAAACAAACCTTAGAACAACAACTCTCTCTACCAAGACAGAGTTGCATGTTTCTGTAGGGAACGCAGTTGCCATACATAAATGAGAAGAAAATAAACGCTAAGAAAGTAAAGGAAGCTATTATATGTCTACCTTGGCTTTAATCTTTATATTTAACCCATTTTAAATTTAAAATATAAAGAATTTGTTGAAATTTACAGAAAAGTGAATGTAAGAATATACAAAAATTTATATGAAAACTTTCATTAAACTTTATCCATAAAATAATTCAATTCTAAAGAGAAATATTTTATTTTTCCTTTTTTTATGTACTAACTTAAAAAATAGTTGTTTATAGTAACTTAGAATCAAGGAAATCCTTTCTTCTTTACATTAAAGATGAATATTCCATTTGCTTCCATATATTTTTAGACGCAAATGCTGATTGCTTTACTGTTTTCCACTTTCGAAACTTTTTCAGCTACATATTTCATACCAAAATAAAAAGTTTTATTACAAAATTTATCTATAAATTCAAACTGATCCTTCAATTTGTTTAAATTCACACCATTTTTATCCAAATTTATACAGAATTTAACTCGAAATAACTAAAAAAAACTATTTAAAGCAAGAAGAAGCACATTGAGCAAATGTAAACAAACCATAGAAGAGAGTACCGTTGTTTTTGTCTCAAACATCAAAAGAACCGCTAATAATATAAAGGAAGCTATTTCTGCTTTATTCTTTATATTATTTAACATTTAGTGTTAGAACTACAACAAATTTTAATAATTCTATACAAAAATGTTTAAGATTACGATTCAAAACAGAAATATTGATTTTTCACCAAATACTTGTTTCAGACAACTGGCTTTGTTTTGCTTAATAATTTATAGATTTGAAACTACTCACAATTTAAAGCCTAGGTTATGGGAATTTGTATCCTATACTTTATATTTACACAATTTTATCTTTAAAACTAAAGAATTTCATAGATTCAGCAGGAAAATTTTAAATTTATGTAGGAACATCCAAAAGAAATACATATTGTATTCCCAGCCGGATTTGTTTCTTAGAATTGGAATGGTTGCTATACTTTATATTTACACGATTTTATCTTTAAAACTAAAGAATTTCATAGATCAAAAATAACAAACTTAATTCAATATAATATGTACAATTTTTCCCATAATTTATCCAACTTCTAGAAACCATAGAGAAATACACATAGAGCGGAAACTAACATAGACAAATCTTAAACAAAAAAAGTACTTAAAAGTACTTGTTTTTATTTTCACATAGTTTTTTTGTTGTTTGCTAATACATTCTCACCACTTTGCTTTTTGAAAACTGAGTTAGGTCTTTGACAGGAGAGTTTCCGATCTGTGTTAGAAACGCTTAAAATAAATATTGAATTTGTTTTAGTTTTTAATCAAAATTAAGTAAAAATCTTGAAACTCTTAAAAGAAATACTGATTTTTTTTAGTTATACATCAAATATAACAAATTTTATTAATTTTAATAAAAATTTAGTAAAAATCTTGAAACTCAACCAATTAAGTTTATTATTTTCTAGTTTTTTTTAAACCTTTCCTTCAGTTTTAAATTAAAAAAACACATTTCATTACAAACTAATCATTAATTATTCGAATTCTTTTCAAAATTTATTAAAAAATATTGTGTTGAATTTTGTTTAATTTGTAATAAAATTTGTGATCTTTGATTCATAGATTTTCACATTCTAAATTAGAATGTTTTAAAATATTAATCATAGAGAATTATACATAGAGACGAGGCATTCCGATTTGTCAAACAAAGATACAACAAATCATATGTCGGATACAAACAAATTAATAAAATAAATAATTTACATAAAATTTATTAAATTAATCACAAAATGTAGAGAACCAAATTTATTTGCATTTTTATATCTTATTAGTAACACATTTTTACCATTATTTAATAAAAATAACATGTTTTCTTATAAACCAATCTTTAACCTTAACGGTTTTCTCCAAATTAATTAAATTTATACAATATATTCTTAAATTTACTTAGAATTTGTAAAATTCTATCGATAATATTAATTAAATGGAAGAACAAGCACATGGAATAAATGTAAACAAACCAATGAGAGTAAAACAAAACAACAATAACTACTAAGACAGGGTTGTTTAAATACGTATGAAACGGTGTTGCCATACATAAAAGCAAGGAAAAAAACTTTTAAGAATGGGGAAAGCAAATTGTTATTAAAATTTGTACTTTAAAAGGAATTTAAGTTAATGTATAAAGGAATTTAACTAATTTTATAAAAAATATGTCTGATTGCACAATTTAAAAAGAAATTTTATTGAATAACTTTAATTTCCAAATTTAAATGGCGTAAACACCATTTTTTAACCCATCTTCTTTAATTTATTAAAAAGCTATTGTCTAGTATTTCTGACCAGTTAAGAATTCTAAAACTCTTTATTTTTCCAAACTTCCATTGAATTAATTTCCATATCATAGTTGTTTTATCATAACAATGTTTCACCTAAATCCATAATATATTTACCATGTTGTTCTTATTATATAAAGATACACAAAAACATGTATTTTTAGTTTTACATGGCAAACAATGCGATTCCTTTTTTGTATATTTACTAAAAGTTCATGAAAAATTCATAACGTATTGTGTGCATTTATTTTGCATAATATTTATAAACTAGAAAAAAAAACTAACAATTGCAAAATAAAATTAAAATTGTATAGCTCCTTTGTAAGTTTGGTTTAAGAAATGTTTTAGAATTTATAAGATAACATAAAGAATGTGATAGATTTTGATAGTTTTAATTATATTTCTTCATAAAACTTTAAATTTTCTTATATTTCTAAGCAATCAATAAATTTTATTTCATAAAATAAACCATTTTAAGAAAAGAATTAGATTTTATTAAAAAAATTAAAACCGTTTATTATTAATATTAGGGAGGTGTAGTATTCTTTTGTATTCTAATTTAAATTCAAGTTCTAATTAAAGCTTTTTTTTATCACTTACACTGTGCAAAAGTCTAGCAAAACTTTTAGCAACATTCATCGGGAAATGATAAACAAACATTTTTCAAAGACATTCATCTGGAAATGATAATAAGAATTTTATATTAACTTCATAAAGTTTTATCAAATTTTATTAACATTTTTCTAATTTAATTTTCATTTATACAAATAATTTATAAAAGAACATTGAGATTATAATACGTTGTTGTTCTTACCCTATTTTTGTGGTAAATAATAAATAATCATTTTGCTATAAATCAAAATTACAAAAAAAAAAGAAAAATTGTTCTGCTTTTAAGCCAAAGACATTTTCGCTCCCCCTATAATAAAGACAAAATAATTTTACTACAACAATAAGAAAAAACTTAGAATTAAAAGGCAAAAATAAAATAAAAGACGTACGTCAAGATGTCATTATTATACAACTAAACTAAATGTACGAGTACTTTACAAGTAAAAGCAAAAAAAAAAACAACAACTTGTGCTGCTCTACTCATTGTAGTTGTTTATAGTAGTACATACTATATGCTGCTACTATTAAAAAACTACTGTGATAAACAAAATACTTAATAAGTGAAATATGTTTACCCTTTTTATAAAATAGCTGAAAATTCTTATTTGAAAGACCTTCAATATTCGTATTAAGGATCCAAAGAGTTATTTGATTAAGCTTTTCAAAAGTCGTTAACATATAAAGATTAAGTTATTGTTTTACATTTAATGGGTCTTTTGAAAGCAACTCTGTGTTGAATTAAATTATTATATTTAATCTGGCATCTCTCAAATTCTAGCCACCATGATCCGGCAATATTTGTTATTTATTAAAGTGTAGCCAACTCAGGAATTAAAATACTAATACATTCTCACCACTTAGGTTTTTGACAACTGAGTGAGGTCTTTGACAGGAGAGTTTCCGATCTATGTGTATTTATCCATGGCTGAAACAATTCTGTTTTCAAACATTCACCCTGAAATGCTAACCTTAACTTAAGCCTAAACGAAAAGCCCCATAATTTGTTAGAAATGTTCCATAAATGTTACAAACTCAACCATTAAATCAACATTACCCCATAATATTAATAAACCGGGTGAAGGGTTTAAAAATTATTGCAAAAAACACTAAAACAAAAACTATAAACACTATGGCAGAATAAGAAAAGAAGCAAAAAAAAAACAACTTAACTACACACAAATTCGTGTGTACTTTAGCATGTTTCAATTCAGCAGATACTTGATAATGAGGCATGAATACAACAAAAAAAAAAATACTTAAAACAAACAAAATCGATATTTTATTTATTTATTTATTTTTTTCCCCTCATTTCAAAAATGGTAAAACAATCTGCTTTTAGTTTATTATTGAAAAAAAAAAAACTAGTTGCAAATATTGTAAGACATCTTTAGTTTTTTGTTTACAATTTTAGATTTGCAATTCGACACTATAATAATTTTACAGCAAAAATTAGAATGTAGAAGTGAGAAGTAGACTTCTAGACAAAAAATTTTACAATTGAGGAAATAAGTTAGTAAAAGTTGTTTATAGGAAGTTTTATATAAAATTTAAAAGTACAAAATTTAGGTTTTAGAATTAAACTAAAAATATTAAAAAAAAAATTATTTACCTTTAACTTTTTATATGTTTTTTTCATATTAAGACTGTCTTGCATTCACCTGGTTTTAATACACTGTGTTATTCACCATGAAATAATAGTTTTGTTTACATTTGTGTATAGTCTCTATATAAGAGGAGTTGTTAAAAACAATCGTGGTTCTATAATAGTCCCGGCATAAGTTCCTGTATAAGAGTAATTGTTTAATTCAATCATGGCTATTTAGTAGTCCCTGTATAAGAGGTTAAAACAATCTTGGTTCAAAAATAGTATCTGTATAAGAGTTTAAAGCATTCTTGGTTCTATAATAGTTCCTGTATAAGTTCCTGTATAAGAGGATTGTTAAAACAATTGTGGTTCTATAATAGTCCCGTTATAAGTTCCTCTATAAATCAATAATGGTAATGTAGTAGTCCCTGTATAAGAGGGCAATCTTGGTTCTATAATAGTCCCTGTATAAAGTAATTGTGGTTCTAAAATAGTCCCTGTATAATTCCCTGTATAAGAGGATTAGTTAAAGCAATCGTGGCTCTATAATAGCTATGTTATATTTAAAAGATTTTATTGTTTTATATAACAAATTAAAGTTTAATCTATATATTTACTTTAAGATTTTAACAATTATGTGCTGGAAGTTACAAAAAATCAATTCATTTGACATGTGGAATAGACAAATTTACAGATAGGTAATAGTGTCTTGCTTAAATTAAAATCTAAATTTTGTTATTATTTTAAAAATTATTGAAGAAGTTTGTCAAAAATAAGAAAAACAAGTAAAAAGTACGTTTTTTTAACATTACTTCAACTACATGTTATTTCAATTCAGAAATTGAAAATATACACAAACTATATATCAATGAATGGGTAAAAGTGTATTCTTTCCTTTAGAGCAGGGGTGCCCAAAAGTTCCTTATGGAAGAGCAAACACAATACATTTAAAGAAAAACAAATTTTTTTATGCAATTTTTTTTGTTGTAAAAACCAAAACATACAAAGAATAAAAAAAATACACACTTTTTTTAACAATACCATACGATAAACAAAAACAAAATCTACATTGATGATCGCTGTCGTCAATGTTTACAAGCAAAGCATACGAAAGTGTTGTTGTTTTCCACTTGCGTGTGTACATTGAAGAACGACAAAAAAACCAACAAGGCAAAGTTGTTTGTGTATTTCATATTGCTAGTGCCTGAGTGTTCTATTGAGTATAGAAACACACAGCTTATACCTAAGAGCATTTACAAAAACAAATGAGCACCAAGAGTATAGGGCTTGGGCATCATTGCTTTAGAGTATAAATTTTGTAATTATACTGGACTTTTGCCAAAGAAAAAAAGAAAAACAAAAGAAATGTTTAATAACATTAGTTAAACGTTACTTTAACTACGTGTTAGTTAAACCAAGATTAATCTTTAGTTAATCTAAAATATTTTAAAACATTTAACAGTTTTGAAACACAGCTGGTTTAAAACCGTAAAAAGCAATGCAAAAAATCTATTTTACTAAAAGATATTCATACTGAGAGCATTAATTTATCATGAGTTTAAGAAATTTAGTTATATTTATATATCACTGCTTAGCTAATTGTGTCTTCTTTGCAATAAACTATTAAGCATTTAATATGTTTCAAAATATATAAAACATTTCATTAAAATATGTAAGCAATTGGAGATACTACAAAGATTATTTTTAGGTTATGAATATGGGATTTGGATCCAATCAATCGCTGTAGCATATTAAGATTTTGTTTAAAATTCCTTTAAAATTAACATTTCAGGGAATTTTTTATAAAATGTTTAGCAATGCTGTATATGGCAACACTTTAAATTTATGTTATCAGTTCAAGGTGAATGTTATGAACAGAGTAGCCATACGTTTCATTTAAATATTGAAATAAACAGAATAATTTTAACAAATTATTAAAAATTTGATTTTGTATAATATTTTCTATCAAATTTTACGATTTTTCTTTTAATAATCTATACGAAATACGAAGTTTTTAACATTTTAATAGTGATTGTTATAAAAAGTGTAGCCATTGCTTTTGTTACAATATTTAAACAAAGTAGGCATAAGTTTCATTAAAGTATTAAATTTGTTTAAATTCATTAAAATGTAATAAAATATTTATCACTTCTTTTATATTTTATCAAAAATTTAGTTTTGCACAATATTTTAACTAAATGTAAAGCATTTTTTTAATAATCTATAAGAAATACGAAGTTTTTACGGAAAATTACTTTTAATTTAACATTTCATAGTGATTGTTGCAAAAAGTGTAGCCATTTATTTTATCACTTCAAGGTGAATGTTCTAAACAATGGTAATTAAAGATTTAAAAATAGAGAATATTTCTAGCAAAACTGTTTAAATTCGTTAAAATGCAATAAAATATTTATTACTTCTTTGATATTATATCAAAAATTTAGTTTTGGACAATATTTTTACTAATTGTGTCTTCTGTTTCAAAAAATATAAACCATTTCATTAAAATATGTTAGCAATTTTAGGCATTTCTTTTAATGATCTCTAAGAAATTCAAAGTTTTTATTCAAAATTTCTTTTAATTTAACAATGGCTACAATTTTTATAACAATCACCCTGAAATAAAAAGTGTAGCCATAGTTGTTACAGTCTTTGGCAACACTAGAAGTTTATTTTATCAGTTCAAGGTGAATGTTCCACATTTGTTTATATTCAGTAAAATTGCCTAAAATGTTTATCACTTTTATTAAGAATTAAGTTTAGCTCTATATTTTAACAAATTATAAAGTAATAATGGGCATTACCTTCATTAAAATATTGAAAAAAAAAAATTGAACAATTGTAGCAAATTTGTTTTGCTACAGACAATTCAATAGGTTTCGCGGTGAAAATGTAAATCAATTTCAAAATTAATAATAAATAAAGAATGAATTAAAAAAAAACTTTTTCGAAATTTAACCAAAAGTTTAATTTTGCTTTAATAGGAGTATTTTAACTAAATCTGGAGTATTTTTTCAATAATCTGTAAGAAATAACAAGTTTTTGTTATATATACCTTTTATTCGGCATTTCGCAGTGATTGTTATACACAAGTGTAGCCCTTGTTTTTGTTACAGTGTTAATTTACATCAAACAACTTTAGGTTATCAGCTCAAGGTGAATGTTGTTAAGAGTTGCCATATATCTCTCTATATGTAATATATATCCAGAAATCACAAGAATTGTTGTAAATTAGTTTAAATTTATGATATTTTGATTAAATTTTTAAAAAAACATTCTTCTACAGAGTTTTTTTTTAAAGCTGCGTTAATTGAAAGTATTTTTCCTTTAAAATTAAAATTAATGTTAAATTTAAATATCAGTTAAGGCAAAATCTGCCAGAAATTTCAAGCCAAAATGAGATAAACTTTACAAAATGCTGAAATCTTACAACCATTTGTTTTTAGGGTATGTAATGTATGATTATTCCTTATTCATTGATTATTTCATAGAATTTTTTGTTTTATTAGTGTAGTAGTTTTTTTTTAACAAAAAGTGTTACTTAATGGATTGTCATCCTAAAAAAATTTTGTCATTTAGTCATTATTTGCCAGCTGAGCTACTAAATATAAATATTTTTTTATAAATTATACTATTTTTTTCCTCATAACAAATCTATAAATAATTATGTTTGTGTGTATAAGTATTTGTATGTGTATTTAACATAATTTGTTTTTTTTTTTTTTGTCCAAAGAACAAACATTTAACCAAAACATGAAATGAAATGAAACGAGCACAAACCACAGAAAAATATTCCAAAAAAAAAATATCGAAAAAATGAACGACCTATCCCAAGACCCAAAAATTTTACTTTTATTTACGTATATTTTTACTACTGCTGCCGCTGCTGCTTCTTATTTGTTAATACATATTTCATAATCTTCTTCTTACTTTTGTTGTTTTTTTTTTTAAATATTGAGGCACAGTTTCGGTACGTTTTCTATGTGTATACGTTTATGTGTACATGTGCGTTGTGTTTGTGAATGTATGTCAATGTGTTTTGGGGTTTTATTTTGCTGGTATATTTAGTTGATTTTTTTTTTCTTACTCGTAGCCAAGTGACATACAAACACACATTAAATATAAAACACAAAATGTTGTTTTTGTTTTATATAAAGCTTTATTTTTTTTTGGCTCCACTTTATTATTTGTTTGTTTAAATTGTTTGAGTGTGTGTGTATTTAAGTTTCACATTGTTTCGTCATGTCAATATCAGCAGCCATTGTGAACAAAGAAGAAGACATATCAAAAAAAAAAAAAAAATACGAAAAAAAATTAAGAAATACCTAAAAACTACCATACTTTAACCATTTAAATACTGTGGTTACACATATTCTGGCAAACACACGCATTTAACCAGAGTCAATAAGTCACTCAGTCGTCGTACACACTAATTCACTCTCGTTTTCATTTACACGACTAAAAAACGAATCAAAATAAACGAAAACACAACAACAGCAACACAAACCAAATAAAAATGGAAACCTTACAGTTACACACACACATACATATATGTATATATTTACATATGTAAACATATGAGTACCTTAGTGTTGTTGCTGTTGCTATTGTGTGTTGTAACCATAACCCCTCTCAATAATAATAATAATACGAAGAAGAAAATTGTACTGTAATATGGCAACAATAAAATCTTGTCATATTCATTGGCATTGCCTTTTATTTTGTTTTTGTTTTGTTTGTGTGAATTGTTGTTGTTGTTGCTATACAGCTAATTTAACAATTTGTTTTGTATAGGTTAGGTTTGTGTGTAGCTAAATGTTTTTTTTTGGTCTATGCGTTTGATTTTTTTCTGCTTTTATTAGACACTCATTAATATTTATTTTTTTTTCTTGCTTTATATGAGAGTATGATTATTATTATTAGTTGCTGCTGTTGTTGCTGTAATTTGTTGTGTAAGGCCTTTATTTGTGTTTTGTTTTCATTGTTGTTGCTAGCTTATTATTATGATTGTAATTAAAGCTGCCAGATTGGGTGATGTTTTTGTTTTTTTATGATTTAAGGATTTTTATTGGTAAAAACATAGACATTTTTGGTACAAAATAAAACAAAATCGTTTAAAAGAAATTAAATTTTGAACCTTTACTCTTTTTATGAGATCAATATTGTAAAACTTGGATAAGATATTCTTATACAGTTGAAATTGAGCGATTTTACACCACTCTTATATAAAATTTGAACTTTGAGCCTCCTTAAAAGACAAACCAAAGGGAATTTGTAAATGTTGAACAACTTCCAATTTTGTATGACCACAAAGAACCTGTATATCAAGTTTTAATAAATTTTGAAAGGTTAAGGTTCGATGCCTTGTCGAAAAATATTCCACCATTATGACTAGCCTGAAATTTGTTTACTTAGCGGACAATTTCATGTCCACACATGAATTAATCTGGTGTGGACAGAAACTTAACATTGACAAAAGATGTCCAAACAAGACAAATTCATGTACGCACACAAAATTGTTCACTAAATGCTAGTTACTCGTTTATGGGTATTTTTTGTAAGTTTTATCCCAAAAAACTGTTTTCAAAACCATGTGGCATCATCTTCCATTGCTTTATTTTGTTAATTTTTTGTTATATATTGTATATTTTTTTATATTTTATAAAAATGCTTTTTTAACCATGTGATTGATTGCAAAATCTTTATATTTATATGCTTTTATTAGGTATATACATATATTTATTATATGTTACAAGAGAGCCACCCACTTAAATGCTTTCCTCAACCTCAACCCCGTTCTCTTTTCTAAACCCCCAGAAACTGAAAAATTAAATGCTGTTCTAATTTTTTTTTTCTATTGCTTGCTTTAGTTTTCATCATTTACAAATTATTGATTTTTTTGAAAACATATTTTCTAAAGAATTCTAAGCTCATAACAACAATAAATATGAAAATTGGAAATTTAAATAAAAATTAAAAAAAAAAAAATACCATGAAATATCATTTTAATGGAGAATTTAAAGGAAATTTTTAAAGAAAAGTCTGTATAAATAATTTGATTCTGAAAAAAATCTAAAAGAAATCGGAAACTTTATGTAACAAACAAACTTAAAAATCTTAGTTAAACTATTGTTAAGCTTTAGCTAAGTTAAACTATAAACAAAATAGTTAAACTTTCTAAAGATAATAAAAGTTTAAACTAGAGACCCTACAGGAGTTTATAAAACAAGGGTTTAACTCTCAATAAAAAGCAGATTAGAGGAATTAAGTTCCAAAACTAAAAAGTTAGAAATAAAAACACAAATTAAATTATTAAACTAAGAATAGTATTCAAATTGTTACTTAATCCTTTGTTAAGCTTATAAAACAAGAGTTTAACTCTCAATAAACAGCAGATTAGAGAAATTAACTTTCAAAATAAACTGTTTAACTAAAAATAGTATTAAAATTGTTACTTAATCCTTTTTTAAGCATTAGATTAGTTAAACTTCCAAAGAAAAACATAAATTTAAACTTGAAAAGTTTTTTTTTTTTTAAATGGGAGTTAAACTCCCAATAAACAGTAGACTAGAAAAACTAGAAAAAAACACATATACAAAAATTAAAGAACAATTTCACATTGAACTGTTAACAATTATACCATTAATTTGACATGTTAAAAGAAAATATACACAAATTGTTTATCATTAAACAGGTAATAGAGTATGATGTTCAAAAATATATAATTTAATTTAATTAGTTAAGAAATTTGTAGAAAAATCATGTTAAAAAATAGGAAAAACGTGACAAGGTAATATTTCTGAACAAGATTACTTTGCAACCACAATTTTGCCCAGTTATAAGGAAAATATAGACAAATTACATATCAAAAGATAGATAATAGAGTCTTCTTCTTAATAAAGTATACATTTTTTAATTGATTTCTACAGAATAAAATACTTGTTTAAATAAAAACGATGAAAGTATAATTTTTAACACTATGCTTAACACTTCAATTGGAGTCTAAAACGTTAGTTAAACTCCGATTAGTTAAATTATTGTAAAAAACCACTAATTTTGAAGAGAGTGATATAAAACACTATAGAGTTAAAACTAAGAAAAAGCCATTTTACAGCCTGCTCTCAAAATTTTATTTTCCTAATTTGGCTATTGGAAAAGGAAAATATACATAACTTTAATATCAAAAGAAAGGTAACAAAGTCTTTTTATCATTAAACTGAGATTAATCTTTAGATTAATTAAACTGAAAACAATGGAACACATTTATCAGCTAGGAAATACAACAAGGGAAAAAAATATGAAAAAGCTAGGAGGAAAATCAAGTTTACTGAGAGATGCAAACTTTAAAGCCATTATAAAATATAGCCATATTATATATCACTGGCTAGCTAATTGTGTCTACTTTTAACTGAAGTATAAATCATTTAATTTGTTTAAAAAATTATACAAGATTTTTATTAAAATATGTGAGAATATTCACACGGGCGATGATATTTTTTGGGTTGTTGTCAAATGCTGGTCCTTAATTTGGGTAATGGAAATACAAAATGTAAGGTATTGTATATCAATGGATAGGAAATTGTATGTTGTTTGTAATGAAGTATAATTTCTATAATTTTTTTAAAGTACATGGAAAAATTTGGATAAAAAAGCAAATAAATTAGAAAAAAATAAATGAAAAGAAGAATTTTTCTTTTATTACTTAAACTTTTTTTACAAATACATATTAGTTAAACTTAAATTAAATCGCCAGTTAGTTAAACTTAAATCTTATAAAAACCTTTAATTGGTTGCAAACTCTGAGAGGTCAAGAGAAAGGCATAAAAAGCAGCCATATTTTTGTTGTCAATTGGATGACCGAAAAAATTATATGAGGGAATGAAATATAGTCATTTTGTATATCAATGGAAAGGAAACTGAGTCTTTCAAGCAATGAAATACAAATTTTATAATTTATTCTTAAATTATATAAGACTTTATCCTCAATAAGCCAAGAACAACTTTGAAATTAAAAAAAGTTAATTTTTCCCTCGTTACTTAAACTTTACTACAAATCAATGTTAGTTAAACTCTATTTAACCATTCGATTAATTAAACTACTATTTAAACTATCTCATTAAAACATTTAATTAAATCGAAACTCAGCAAGGTCTAGAATACTTAAATATAAAAAAACCATAAAGAGTAAGCCATAGTTCTTCTCGATATTGACAATTTGACGTCCCTTAATTTGAACTGAGGGAATGAAATATAGTAATATTGTATATCAATGGAAAGGAAATTGTGTCTTTTAAGCAATGAAATATAAGTTTTTTAATTTATTCTTAAATTATAGAAGACTTTTTCCTCAAAAAGGCAAGAACAACTTTGAAATAAAAAAAAGGAAATTTTTCCCACGTTACTTAAACTTTACTACAAATCAATGTTTGTTAAACTCTCATTAACCAAGCGATTAATGAACTATTTAAGCTATCTCATTGAAACATTTAATTAAATGGAAACTCAGTAAAGTCTACAATACTTCCATATGAAATGAATAGTTTTTCTCGGTGTTGATAATTTGACGACCCTTAATTTGACCTAAGGAAACGAAATATAGTCATATTGTATATCAGTAGAAAGAAAATTAAGGGTTATATTTATTTAACTATAATTTTTATTTATTTTAGAAGACTTTTGGCAAGCAAATTTAAAACATTTAAGAAAAAGTTATAAGTTCCATTTTTTAGTGTCGCATCCCTTAATTTGCTATCTGGAAAAGAAAACATAGATGTATAATATATCAGTAGACTGGAAATTGTGTCTTATTTTCAATAAAGTATATATTTTTTTAATTGTTTTTAAAATTATAAAAGAATTTTGTAAAGAAAAGGCCAACAAATTAAAAACAAGCTAAAAGTACAATTTTGAACTTTCGCAGCCCTTAATTTGCTATGGGGAAAAGTAAGCATAGATGTATAATATATCAGTGGAAACGAAATTGTGTTTTCTTTTAAATAAGGTCAAAATTTTATTATTGTTTAAAAATTTTTAGAAGATTTTCAATGTATAAAGGCAACTCAATTTAAAAAAATTTTATAAAAAACATTTTTCAATTTCGCATCCTTTAATTTGCTATGTGGAAAAGTAAGCCTAGAAGTATAATTAATAAAGTTAAAATTATTTAATTTTTTAAAAAAAATGTAAAACAAATTTGTTAAAAAATCTAAATAAAAATTTTCTTAATTTCGCGCTCTTTAATTTGCTATTTGGAAAATAAATTACAGTCATATTGTATATCAAAGGAAAGGAAATAGTGTTTTCTATAAAATAAAGTAAACATTTTATATAGCTTTCAAATTATGTAGAAGACTTTTGTTTAAAAACTAAAAAATAAGCCAAATATGTTTTTAAACATTATACTTAAACATGGTTTGAAATATGTTGGTTTTAAGGAAATATATTAAAATATTTGTTCTTTATTTTATAAATCAATTTGTAAATAAATAATTAATATTGAAAACTGTTAAAAAAATACTTAATTTTACTATAAATTGTGAAAAGTTATAAAAAAGTCTTTTAAAAATTTAAAATTTTTTTTAACCTTAAACAAAAAATTACTTAGAAAATCTACAAGTAAGTTTTTGTTATTAAGGTTAACTTAATTTAAGTTAATAATATAAAAAAACATTAAAAAATTTAATTAATTTTTTTGAAAAAATTTAAAATTTTAATTTTCGAAAATTTAACAACTTCGACTTACTTTAGCTTTCTGGGAGTTCATTTTGAGAGCTTAACTCTTCCTCTTATCGTACTGCAATTTTTGTTTAGATCGATGTATTAGTTTAGATGTTATTGATAAAACTATTCATTAAGTGGTAAGAATTTTGCTCATATGAGGTGTTTAATTTGGCTGACTATAGTTTAACCTGTGTTTAAATTTATTATCTTTATGACACACAGTTCGAAAGGTTAACTTCTTGTTTTATATTATACCAAGTTTGGTTGAAATCTGTTCAGTGGTTAAAAAGTTGTGAACATATTGCAACAGAATTGAAATATATGTTTTGTACAAAAATTGAGTGACAAGCTATTTTACTGTATTTAATGGTGGAGAAATTATTTGGTTCATTATCTCATATTGAGAACAAAAATTTAAGTTACGAGGGCTTAATATGTGAATATCTTAGTTTAACTAATAGTTTAAACTGTAAGTTAACTTGACTATTTGTTAAACTTAGTTTAACTATTATAATTTTGAGTTTAACTCTTAATATTTATTGACACTTTTGTTTTGTTTATCTCTCATCTCTAATAATTATCGATTATTTAGAGAACTCAACTACTGTTTGTGTTTTATTTTTGCTGCTGTAATTTTGTACAAATTGCTTTATATTTCAATTTATATTTGGACAGCTTCCAATATTTTTTTTCATTTTTTTTTTTTTTTAATACAATATGATGTTGTTATGGCTGTATATATTGTTAGCTGTTTAAAACACACATACTTTTACTTTTAATTGTAAATTTTTATCATTTTCACACAATCTTCAAATGCTTATAAAATAGCTAACAACGAGCAAAAACTAAAACTAAACAAATTAAATTACTACAACTTGTAAATGTTGGTTTAACTTAATTACAAATTAACTTGAACAATTGCAGACACTTGAAAAACTCAAGCATTTATACAAGCGGGCGGCGTTTAAACGCTTTGTAGCTAGCCTATTAATTGCACTTAACATTGTTTTGCAAGCAACATTTTGAACGCCAATTTGCCATTTTATTTTAAGCAAACACTTTTAAGACAAAAATAAACAATTAAAATTAGGCCAACAGCTGTAACAAGAAAATTTAAATGTATAGACAGACAAGAAAAAAACTAATTAAATTGATTTTTTTTAATAAAAAAATAAATCGACTTCATGACAATTTACTAAGGCAACAACAACATTAATACGAATTACACACAATATCACGTCACCTACTTAAATTTTTCTGTTATTTACACTCTTGTGATTTTTTTTTTTTCTCAAAATATTTCACTAATTATTTTAAATTTCAAAAAATTAATCGAGTAATAGTTTGTTTGTCTGTTTTGTTGTCTCCCTCTCTCTCTCTCTTTCCTTAGTAAACTGTTAATTTTATGTTTGTGGGGTTTGTGTGAGT
Source organism: Calliphora vomitoria (assembly GCA_942486065.2). Lineage (NCBI taxonomy): Eukaryota > Metazoa > Arthropoda > Insecta > Diptera > Calliphoridae > Calliphora > Calliphora vomitoria. The sequence goes on from OW818031.2 coordinate 109,510,445, forward strand.
GCAACTGAAACCTAGAGATGCCAATTTAGCGGGTTTTTGCAGTAAATTAAGAGGTTTTTCACTGTTTCTTAATTATGTTGAAAAATTCAACTTTAACAAATAAGCCTACTTATGGAATATCTCTGATTTATAAGATGGTTTCTTTAAGGAGATTTTATAATATTTATGTTTATATTAAATGTAAGCGTTTTTTTATAAGATCTCTAACCCTCCTTCTTGATTAGTCTTTTATTTGTTCACTCAGCTAACAATTTTGTGTGCGCACATGAATTTGTCTTGTTTGGACACCATTTGTCAATGTTCTGTTCCTGTCCACACAAGACAAATTCATGTGTGCACAAGAAATTGTCCGCTAAGTAAATAAATTGATGGCTTAGCAAGACTTAGGGTAAAGATACAAATTAATAAAATATCCCCTTAAAAAGGGCTACTTATTGATTAGCTCTGATCCATAATTAGGGTTATTTATATAAAATCTCTAACCCTCCTTCTTGACTTGCCTTCAATTTGTTCATTTAGCTAACAATTTTGTGTGCGCACATGAATTTGTCTTGTTTGGACACCTTTCACAAGAAAAATCATGTGTGCACAAGAAATTGTCCGCTAAGTAAACAAATTGATGGCTTAGCAAGACTTATGGTAAATAAACAAATTGGTTTATTTCTCTTGTGGATTTTAATAAACACACTCGTTTATAAATACTTCGTTGTCATCACTGCTTAAACCAGTTGTTTTGTAATTTTTTTTTATATTTATTTTCATTTTCATTTACTTAAATATGTATTTGTGTGCTAAAAATACTGTTTAAAAAAAACTATTGAACAAAAAAACCAAACAATTTCATGCATTTTTGCGCGCTCTCATTTTGTTACAATTTTTTTTTGTTTTCGTTTTTTCTTTTTTTTTTTTTCTCTACAAGAATTTGTCCTCGTACTCACCTCGTCCTCAAGTTGAGGGCAATATCGTGGCAAAACGAAACAGAAATGCAATATTGAACATGCATGATAATGGCTGGGACTAAACGAATGGTAAATAGGTGCTACAGTTTAAAAAAAAAGAAATAAACTTTTAATAATAGCAGTATTCTGTACTGTTGAGAGTAATACTAATGTATAAGGAACTGACTATAATAAAAATCTTTTGAAAGAGTTTAAAAATATACTTGTTTACAAAATTACACTTTCCATCCCTGCCTAAAATATCAATTCACACTGAATACCTATTTATAGAAAGAAGAAGAAAACAAAATGTCATACAGTGAACAAATGGCGAGTGTTACAAGAGATGATAAACAAAAAGAATTACATACACAAAATTGTTGTTGTTGTAGTGGTTCTAGCTTCTTTTTATTGTCATTTGGCATTCACTTTAAATGGATATGTTTCGCAAGTAAAACAACACCTAAATTATTAATTTTTTTGCAGTTTTGCAGTTGGTATTTAAAAGTTTAAAGTGACTACACTCTAGATTACTTAGAGACACTTAAGTGACAATTGTCTTCACGCTAGATTACCTGGGATGTATAAATTAACCAATTGTCTTCTCTATGCACTACAAAGAGTACAAACATGTCAAATGACCCAAAATATATAAATTGAAGTCAACCAAGTGATAAGACATTAGTGGCAATTCCTGTCTATAAGGGATACATTAACTACTTGCTTAACTGCTGGGAACTGAGTTAGGTTTTTAACAGGAGAGTTTACGATGTGTATTTATCTATGGTTTTAATATGATTCACAAAAATAATATAAAAACTTTATGTTTAAAAATCCTACTTCTTACTTGGTTTTTTTTTACAAAATTCCTTTAAAATAATAGTAATAACTGAAATATTTTTATATTATGGAAAAGAAAACACAATTTCCTTTCTACTGATATACAATTTCTGTACATTTTCTTTACGCCTTCTTTACTCGTTTAAAATCTTACTTTTTGTTTATTGTTTTTTACAAAATTCCTTTAAAATAATAGAAATATTTGTATATTGTAGAAGAGAAAACACAATTTCCTTTCCACTGTTATACAATTTGTCCACATTTTCTTTTTCTCAAGTTAAATTGAGTTAAGCTAAAGTTACTTCTTTACTTGATTAAAATCTTACTTTTTGTTTATTTTTTTTTTTACAAAATTCCTTTAAAATAATAGAAATATGTGAATATTTTTATATTGTAGAAGAGAAAACACAATTTCCTTTCCACTGATATACAATTTGTCCACATTTTCTTTTTTTCAAGTCGAATTAAGTTTGTGTTTATTTTTTATAAAGTTCTTTTATGTTAATTGAACTAATTCAATAATTTTTGTATCGTTGAAAAGAAGACACAAATACCTTTCTATTGATGTATATTAAGTTTATTTTGCCTTTATTTTAAGTCAAATTAAGGGAAGCAAAAGTCGTTACTTCTTTAAACTTTTAAAACTTTCCGTTTCCGTTTAATTTTATCGAAGTTTTTAATAATTTTTAAAAGGAATAATTTATTGTTATATGGTTATAAAGAAGACAAAGTTTCCTTTCCATTGATATACAATGTGCGTATATTTGCATTTTCTCAAGACCAATTAAAGATAGCAAAACTTGCTATTTTAGTTTCTTTAATAATTCTTGATTTTTGTAAATTTTAACAAAAATTTTTTGAGAAATAATTAAATTGTTTTCACAATTGGGGGATTCACACGGTCTGCTATTAGGTCATAATGTTCTAATACATTATGACAGTTTAAACAAATTTTTGTTTTCCTTTTAAACATGTTTTCTTTATTTTTTTCAATGAAGCAAACCTTTTGCCATCTTTCTGGCAACAAAGAGATTCCGAGCCCAAAGATCTGGTCATATTTTGAGGTGAAGAACGAATCAAGCCAATATCGAATACTCTGTTCTAAAGTGAAGCGTATCCCAGAGAGAGAGCGTTCTGCATCGATCGAAACAAATAGTATTTTGATGGGGCACGGTCTGGACTATAAAGCGTTCGGTATAGGTTCCCTGTGATGGTCTGGTCAGATTTGAGCAGCTCATAATAGATAGGACCCTTTTGCTCCCACCAAATATAGAGCATTACCTTAGGGGCATGCATATTTGGCTTTGCTATCGACTCGGCTGGTTGGCTGGACTTCACATACGATCTCTTATGCTTCTGGTTATTCTAATGGTTATATTTTTCATCGCAAGTGATGATTCGGTGCAAAAATGATTTTCTTTTATAGCGTTCAAGCATCATTCCGGACATGCAAAATCGTCTTTCAAAGTTTCTCGGCTTTAATTCGCATGGTACTTAATTTCCCTGCTTTTAAATGAATCCTGCTGCTCGCAAACATTTTGAAATTGCTGTTTAAGTAGCTCCCAATGATATTGCAAGCTCTTGTTGAGTTTTACAACAATTTTCATGGAGTAATGCCTTCAATTCTTTGTCTTCAATCTTTTTTTGGGTGGCCGGGGAGATATTTGTCTTCCGTGTCAAAATCGCCACTTTTGAAAAGCACAAACTATCTCTCGTACGTTGAAACTATACTGTAAGCTTTGATGAGCAATCGGTGTGCTTCAGCGGCACTTTTTTTAAATTAAAGACAGATATGTACCCTTCGAAATGACATATAAAATAATAAAAAAGAAAATCGCGTTCAAAAGATTTGCCATATATTGTAAATCCCGTATTTTTAAGTCATATATCCAATAATTTCTTTAATAAGTACCAAAACTGGATACAAATGTGTACCATAGTACGAATTACACAGTATAGTTCATATATTTTAAAATAATAATTTTATTGGCTCTATATCTCTGGTCTTTCAGACATTTTTGTTCAATTTCTTTAATAAATTATAACATTTAGTACCAAAACTGGGTAAAAATGTGTACCAAAGTACGAATTAACAAAATTGTTATTTATAATTGTAAATCATTGAAAAAATAGTTCAAATCTCGAACCTTTTAAACATTTGTATTTAATTTCTTTAATAAATTAAAACATTTAGTACCAAAACTGGGTAAAAATCTGTACCAAAGTACTAATTAACAAAATTGTTATTTATAAATGTTTATTATCGAAAAAATTATACAAATTTCTAACCTTTTAAACATTTGTATTTAATTTCCTTAAAGAATTATAAGATTTAGTACCAAAACTGGGTAAAATTGTGTACCAAAGTACTAATTAACAAAATTGTTATTTATAAATGTTAATTACCGAAAAAAGGGTATTAATCTCTAACCTTTTAAACATTTGTATTTAATTTCTTTAATAAATTATAACATTTAGTACCACAAACCGGGTAAAATTGTGTACCAAAGTACTAATTAACAAAATTTTTATTTATAATTGTAAATAATCGAAAAAATGGTACAAATCTCTGCCTCTTTAAACATTTGTATTTAATTAATTCATAAATTTTAATATTTAGTACCAAAAACTGGGTAATATTCTGTACCAAAGTACTAATTAACAAAATTGTTATTTATAAATGTTAATTATGGAAAAAATGGTACTAATCTCTAACCTTTTAAACATTTGTATTAAATTTCTTTAATAAATTATAACATTTAGTACCACAAACCGGCTAAAATTGTGTACCAAAGTACTAATTAACAAAATTTTTATTTATAATTGTAAATAATCGAAAAAATGGTACAAATCTCTGTCCCTTTAAACATTTGTATTTAATTTCTTTAATAAATTTTAATATTTAGTACCACAAATCTCTGAACTTTAAACATTTAGTACCAAAATTGTGTAAAATTTTATTTTAATTACCTAATGTAGAGTACAAAAACCATACATTGTACAAAATTCTTAATAAGAAAAAAGTAATTATGTCAAATCTCTGTGAATTTTTCTTATATTTTATTAATTTTTCTTTTTTTGTATTTAATATTATTTATTCAAAATTCATTTGAAATTTTTCCTTGGGGTTCCTTTTTTCTTATTTCGTTTAACTTTGTTGAAATCATAAAATTTTCATTACAAGCCGCTTAAAATTATTTTTTTTTTTTTCATATATAATTTTTGTATATTTTTTTTTACACTAACAAAACTAAATCTTAATAGTTTTTATTTTGTAAATGTATGTGAAAATATGTGCAAAAGTATGTGTATATGATTACATTCGCCACTTTATAAAATAGTTTTACGTTAAATTGTTGTTGGTTTTCTGTTTTGGTCTTGCTGTGTTTTTTTCTTCTCTGTGTGTTGTTGTAGTTGTTTTTTCTTCTTGCTATCTCATTTCCGCCTTTGCGCTCTTGGCCTATACATCCATCTCTTGCGCTCATGACCTAGATTTTTTCTGTGTTGATATTTCATGTTGTTGCTGTTGTTGTTGTTGTTGCTTCATTTACTCGTATTCGTTGTACTCGTTTGTTTATGTTTAACGAACATACATTTTTGAAAGGGGGTATGGTGGGGAGTGTGTATGTATTTATATTCTCCTTGTATTTGTTTTTTTTGTTTAATTTTGGTTTCATTTATATATTGTTGTTGTTGTTATGCTGTGTGTGACTTTATTTTTGTGTGTATTAGTGCATAGTGTTGTACTTGGACAATTTTTGTTGTAATTGTTGTTGTTTAGTGCAGAGTTGTGTATGTTTTTAGTACTTATAATCAATGCAACATGTATTTTACTCGCATTTTTTAAGTTTAGTATGCCATAGTTTATTTATTTATTTTTATTTTTGTTTCTGTTTGCATATTTTGTTAATTTTTTTTTTTTTTTTTGTTTGGTTTTGTTTTGATTTCTTACTTAATTTCTGGTTTTTGTCTTTTAAATTTTGTGGTAGAATATAGTTATTTATTTAATTTTATTTAGTAACTTTTTTTTAGGTTTTCATTTAACCTGTCCGTCATGTTTTTGACGAAAAACAATATGACCAAGATTATTCATGTAATATTCATTCTTTTACTTACCTACTAACTTATTGTAGTTTAAGTATGTAGTAGTTGTTATATGTAATTGTTGTTGTTAGTGTAATTTTTTGCTGTGGTGGTTGTATTTTAGTTAAGCTTGTAATTCTTGTATTTTGGTAAATTTTTTAGGGGGCTTTTTTTATAATTTGGCTGCAATTCTTGTATATTTTTTTATTTCTTGCAGCAATTATGTGGTAGTTGGTAATTTTTTTGGGTTCTTTTTTTAGTTATTCACGTCATTATATAGTTATTTCAAAGATTTTGTAATCTATTTTATAGTTTAGTAACTTTTAAGGAATAAGTTTGGAAAGAAATCTTTAAACACAAAAGTTTTATTAGAAATCTTTTAAAGTAAAGAATTTTTTTTTTTTTTTTTTGAAAAAGTTAGAAATATTGAAATTTAAATAAAAATTGAAAAAATATAATAATAAGAAAGTCTATCATAAAATACAGTTTCTTTGCTGCACATTGGTACCATAAGATATTTCTGGAGAAAAAATGTTAAAAAATTTATAAAATTCTTTATAAAAACACATTTAAAATTCATTTTAACTGATGCACAGTGGGACCTTAACATATTTTTAGAGAAAATTTTAAAATAATGTAAAAGAAAATGAACTAATTTTAATTAATATCTTTAGGAAGTTATTAAAACAATCTTATAATTCAGTTTATTTGCTTCCCAGTAGCACCTTAAGAAATTCTTGACACAATTTAAAATAATATTAAAAATTTAACAACTTTTATAAATTCCTTTATAAAGTTATGAAAACTAATCTTTAAATTCATATTTAACTGAGCACAGTGGTTCGTTAAGAAATTTTTAATAAAAAAATCACATGAAAAATTTGACAAACTTTAATAAATTTCTCTATACAGTTAATAAAAACAATCTTATATATAGTTTACGACCTGCACAGTGGGTCTGGAAAAAGTATTTAAAGGAACAATTAAAAAAATATAATTTAAATATTAAATTTAAATGAATTTTTTTAGGATGAAAGAAAAACCATTTTAAAATTAGATTTATACATTGCACAGTGGGACCCACTAAGAAATTTTTTTATACAGAAACGGAAAAATTTAGTTTAAAATTATGAAATTTTTTACAATTTCTCTATGCAGTTAATAAAAAAAAACTTTAAATGGAGTTTATATGCTGCACAGTGGGACCGTAAGAAGTTTTTAAAGACAAATTTTTAAATATAATTTAAATACTAAATTTAAATTAATTTCTTTAGGAAGTTAAGATAAACAATTTTAAAATTAGATTTATACATTGCACAGTGGGACCCACTAAGAAATTTGTATGCAGAAACTGAAAAGTGAAGTAAAAAATTATGAAATTTTTTACAATTTCTCTATGCAGTAATAAAAACAATCTTATATATAGTTTACGATGTGCACAGTGGGTCTGGAAAAAGTATTTAAAGGAAAAATTAAAAAAACTATTATTTAAATACTAAATTTAAATGAATTTCTTTAGAAAGTTAAGATAAACAATTTTAAAATTAGATTTATACATAGCACAGTGGGACTCACTAAGAAATTTTTTTATGCAGAAACTGAAAAATTAAGTTAAAAATTATGAAATGTTTAACAATTGCTTTATACAGTTAATAAAAAAAACTTTAAATATGATGCACAGTGGGTCCGTAAGAAATTTTTGTAGAAAAAGTGAAAAAGATTAACAAATTTTAATAAATATCTTTATGAAGTCAATAAAAACAATCTTAAAATTTCAGTTTTTACAGTGCACAGTGGGTCTTCAAGAAGTTTTTAATGAAAAACTATAAATAAAATTAGAAAATTAATACATTTTAACGAATTTCTTGATGTTGTTAAAAAAAAGTAAGTTTAAAAATTTAGTTAATAGGATGCACAGTGGGGCCATAGGAAATTTTTAAAGAGAAAGTAAAAATTCATACTTAAAAATAATATAATTTAGTAAATATCTTTGTGAAGTTGATAAAAACAATTTTATATTTTCCGTTTTTACAATGCACAGTGGGTCTATAAGAAATTTTTAAAGAAAAATTGAAAAAAATTATAAACAATTTAAAAATTCTAACGAATTTCTTTATGTAGTTAGTACAAAATATGTGTTAAAATTAAGTTTATTGTGTGCACATTGGGCCATATGAAAGTTTTACAGAAAAAGTAATAATTCATATTTAAAAATAATATAATTTTGTAAATATCTTTATGAAGTTAATAAAAACAATCTTAAATTTTCAGTTTTTACAGTGCACAGTGGGTCTGTAAGACATTTTTAAAGAATAATTGAAAAAAATTATAAATAATTTACAAATTTTAACGAATTTCTTTATATAGTTAGTACCAAATATGTCTTATAATTCAGTTTATTGTGTGCACAGTGGGGCCATAAGAAATTTTTAGAGAAAAATTGAAAAGTAATATTAAAGAATAGTATAATTTAGTAAATATCTTTATGAAGTCAACAAAAACAATCTTAAATTTTCAGTTTTTCAAGTGCACAGTGGGTCTGTAAGAAGTTTTTAACGAAAAACTAAAAATGAAATTAGAAAATGAATACATTTTAACGAATATCTTTATGTAGTTAGTAAAAAAATAATTTAATAGGATGCACAGTGGGGCCTTAAGAAATTTTTAGAGAAAAAATTAAAAATAATATTAAAAAATTACAAAATTTTAATAAATGTCTTTATGAAATCAATAAAAACCATTAAAAAATTCAAAGGATGGGGTGCACAGTGGGTCGGTAAGAATTTATTGCAAAGATACAAAAAATGTAATGAAAAAAAATTATAAAATTTTTTACAATTTCTTTATGCAGTTAATAAAAAAAAACTTTATATGCTGCACAGTGGGGCTGTAAAAATTTTTAAAGCTAAAGCGAAACATAATATTGAAAATTTAGATTTTTTTAAAAAATTTCTTTATAACGTTTATAAAAACACTCTTAAAATTTAGTTAATTGGGTGCACAATGGGTCTGTAACAAATTTTTAGAGACAAAATTTAAAAGTTCATATTATATAAAAAAATTAACAATTTTTAATTAATTTCTTTATTAAGTTAATAAAACAATATTTAAATAGAATTTGTGAACTGCACAGTGGAGCCGTTGGAATAATTTAGTAAAAAGCTGGAAAATCATATTAAAAAAATAATTAATTTCAATAATATCTTTATGAAGTTAATAAAAACTATCTTAAATTTCAGTTTATACAGTGCACAGTGGGTTTGTAAGAAGTTTTAGCGAAATATTAAAAATCATATTGAAAATTTTTTATAAATTTCTCTATAAATTTAATAAAAAATAAACTTTAAATAAAGTTCATGTGCTGCACAGTGGGACCGTAAGAAGTTTTTAGAGAAAAATTGAAAAATAATATTAAAAAATCTACAAATCTTAATAATATTTTTATGAAGTTTATGAAATCGATCTTAAAGTTATGTTTATATAGCGCACAGTGGGACCGTAAACATTTTAAGAGGATATTTAAATTTTTTTAATAAATTTCTTTAAAAAGTTTATTTAAAAAGGTGTTAAAATAAAATTTTAAGAATTCACAGTGGGCCTTTAAAAAGTTTTTAGAGAAAAAATTACAAATAAATTAAAAAATGCTTATAAAAATATTTTTAAAATTTAGTTCATTTGCGGGCACAGTGGGTCAAAAGAAGTTTTTACAGGGAAAATGAAAAATACAAATTAATAAATTACCTTATAAAGTTTATAAAAAAGTATTAAAATACAGTTTAATAGGTGTAAATTGTAACCGTAAGAAGTTTTTAAAATTCTCCAGAATTCTTTAATTTTTTAAAAAAAATTTCTATTTTCTACTTATGCTAGATAAAATGTTTAGAAAGTTGTACTGGCATTTAATTTGTAGGTCTTTTCTTTTAAAATATATTGAAAAAATGCTAAATTTTTAAATAAATTTTGAAAAAATTTTAAAACTACTTTTTTGTTGCATAATAACAAGTTTGGCTTTTAAGTTCAACTTAGACTCACTGCAGCTCTTCGTGTATACAAATTTATTATATCTGCAATTAAGTTGAGGAAAGCTTAACTTGTAATCTATTTATGGTAACAGTTTTGTTTTAATAGGTTGTGTTATTTGAAAGTTGTATATTAGTTAAGATTAAATATTTTCAATATACCACACTATCCAAAACAGTTAACTTTGGCTCACTGTAGCTCTGTGTGTATTTCAATTTGTTAGCTAAGCAATTAAGATTATGAAAACTTATCCCCTGCTTTATTAATACTCTAAATATTACTCAAATCCAATAAATAATTTGTAAGTTATATGTTAGTTAAAATTTGTATTTTCAATATAACAAACTTCCTAAGTTAGGCAATTTTGACACACTGTGGCTCATTGCGTATTAAAATTTCGGAAGTCTTTAACTAAGATTCTGACAGCTTATGTCCTGCTTTGTAAATATTCCCAGTTTTGTTAAAATGGGATTAATAGTTTAAAAGTTATATATTAGTTAAAATTTGTATTTTCAATATGATGAATATAAGGAAGTAAGACAACTTTGACAGACTGTGGCTCATGGTGTATTAAAAATTGTAAAATATTTTATTAAGATTATGAAAGCTTGTATCCCGCTCTATAATTATTCCCAGTTTTGTCCTAATCGGATTAATAGTTTCAAAGTAAAAATTTACATTGTCAATAAACAAAATTTCCCAAATTTGGCAACTTTGACACACTAGCTTTGCGTGTATTTCAATTTGTTAGCTGATCTATGAGGATTATGAAAACTTATCCCCGGTTCTCTTAATATTTTAAATATAGCACAAATTAGAAAAGAGGTTTGTAAGTTATATATTAGTTAAAATTTGTATTTTCAATATGATGAATATAATGAATTAAGGCAACTTTGACACACTGTGGCTCTATGCGTATTAAAATTTAGGAACTCTTTAATTAACATTATGAAAGCTTGTGTCCTGCTTAATAAATATTCCCAGTTTTGTCCAAATCGGATTAATAGTTTCAAAGTTGTATATTAGTAAAAATTTAAATTTTCAGTTAACAAAATTTCCCAAAATGGATAACTTTAGCACACTGTGGCTCACGATGTATTAACATTTTGGAAGTCTTTAATTAAGATTATGAATGCTTATGCCCTGCTTTATAGACATCCCCATGTTTGTCCAAATGGCATTAATAGTTTAAAAATTGTATATTAGTAAAAACCAAATTTTCCAAAATCGACAACTTTGACACACTGTAGCTTTGCGTGTATTTCAATTTGTTAGCTAAGCAATTAAGATTATGAAAGCTTATCCCTTGCTCTTTTAATATTTTAAATATGGCTCAAATTCGATAAGAGGTTTGTAAGTTATATATTAGTTAAAATTTATATTTTCAATATAACAAGCTTCCTAAGTTGGACAACTTTGACACACTGTGGCTCAACGTATAATTAAATTTAGCAACTCTTCTTTTAAGATTATGAAACCCTAACTTCTCCTATATTAACCTTCCAAGTTTTGGGCAGATTGTATTAATACTTTGTAAGTTGTATATTAGTTAAAATGTATATTTTCAATAATCTAAATTCCATCACACTTACACAAACTACTCAACTGTGACACACTATTGCACTCCCTGGAGTTATATTTAGGATCTGTGCAAACAAGATTTTAAAAGCTTAGCTGCTCCTCTTTATATATTCTGAATTTTGTTCTGATAGATTCAGGAGTTTACAATTTATATAGGGCCTATTTTTTGCCAATTTCCAAATTTTGTTTAATTTTTTGTTTAAATTTTGTTAAATTTACTTTTCTTAATTCATATTTCTTTTTAAAACTAATCTAATAATCTCCCTTATACCAACAATTTGCTGTTATTTTGTAACAAAATTCAGAAAGCGTGAGATGAAACTGTTTTTGGAGTAAGAGTTGCTGAAAAAGGTGTTTTTTAATATCTTTTAACTTTTGGCACTTCCTTCCTTTTTAGACATTTTGTTATTGAAACCAACTTGTTGCTGTTTTATATTTAAACATTAAAAAATTATGAATTTTGTTTGTTTTTTTTTTATTTTTGTTTTCTTGCCTTACATAATTTGTGTGTTATTTTATATATCTGTCTATCTTAACTCTTATTTGAAGTTTATTTTTGGATATTTTTTCTTCCACTTCCATATTTTAACTTTCGAATTTTTTCTTTGTTAATTTTACATACATATTTTTTGCCATTATTATAATCATTTGTTATTTGTTGCTGTTTTTTGGGGTTTATTATCTATCTGGTTGGGTGTTGATTTTTGTTTTAACAATTTCTGGTCTAAAATACTTGTACTGACAACTTTGTCTGCAAAAATGACATTTATGTGTAAGAGATAACAAAAATTTGTTAAAGGGAAATAACATTAGTGATGAGATAAATTATGAAATAGAAATTTTATTGAAAGTTTTTTAAAAAATTGGGGGAGTATTGGAATGTAAAGGTAATAAAAGGTTCAATTTTATAAATTGCTGCAAAATAATTGTTATAAATTAAAAAGAAAAGTTAAGTGGTAAAACCAAATTATCCTAATTACTAAAAAAAACAAAATTAGCTCAATTCATGCAACTTGAAAATCACTTTCTCTTCATCCATTTCTTACTTTATTTCTTATTTTCCATTGGCCCTTGTTAAATTCCCCGAAACCTCCAGAAGTTTATATAACGAATTCCATTTTTCCACATAAAGTTTTTCTTCTTCTCCTCAGTGTGCCAGAATAGGGCAGATTTTGTAAGAAAAATGGTTTTAAACCTACAGTTTCTAAACTATTGGTCTGCATAATACAAAATTTGGAATATTTATAGAGCAGGACTTAAGTTTTCATAATACTGTTCGCAGGGAAGTGAACTTGAAATACAGGGAGGGACATTGTGGGTCAAATATAACCCTCTCAAGTGTGAAAAAAATACATATTATTTAAAAGTTTTGTTGATAAAATAAAAGATATTTAACTTTATCTAAATAAAGAGTCCTTAGGCTGCTTTCTTTTAATATTTGGACCTGCTCTCTACATTTAAAATTAATATAAAATCCACAAAAGTTTAAATTTTCCTATTTTTTAGGAAAAGTACTTTTTTACATTTTTACATTTATTTAAGAAGTTTGTTAAACTAATTGAATATTTTCAACTGTTTCTGAAAGTACACACCCAAAGTATATTTAAAATTGAATTCTGGTGAGATTTGAATATGCACCCTACATTTAAGTAAATAGAAAAAAAGAAAAAAATTTTAAATTTTTTGAATTTTTTTTTAAAAAGTATCTTTTGTTTTTTACATTTTCCTAGAAAATTTGTTAATAATTTTAAATATTTTTGAACTTTTTCTAATAACATACACCTTAAAGAAGTTTAAAATTGTAATTTAGTTAAGATTTGATTAAGCACCCTACATTTAGCATTAATAGCAAATTAGCAAATTTTGTTACATTTCTCATTTTTTTTAAAAAAAAGTACTTTTACTTTTTTACATTTAAAAAAAAACTTTGTTAAAACTTGAAATATATTTCCACTATTTCTTAGAGTAAAGACTTTGAGCTAGTTATTTAAAGTAAGTTTGTTAAGATTTGTACTTGTATACCACATTTAGCCTTAATAGAACATAAACAATTTATGAACAAAATTTAAATTTTTTTTGGAAAAAGTACCTTTTTTTGTTGCCGTTTTCTTTGAAAGTTTGTTAATAATATAAAATATTTTTGAACTTTTTCTAATAATAAACTCCTTAAGTGAGTTCAAAAGTGCAATCTTTTTTCAGAATTTGTCATGTACCCTACATTTAACCTTAATAGAAAATCAAAAATTTTTTTATATTTTTAATTTTTTTAAAAATAAAAAATCTTTACTTTTTTACATTTTCTATAAAATGTTTTTAACATTATGAAATATTATTTACACTTTTCTGAAATTAGACACTTTAAGTATGCTGAAAAGTGTATTTTTGTAGGAGTTTTGGCTATGCGCCCTTAGAAAATAAAGAATTTTTCAACTTTTCAGATTTTTTTGAAAAAGTACCTTTATAATAAAATAAAATATATTTTAAACATTTCTGAAAGTAAAGATTTTAAGCTTGTTATTGAGTGGAAATTTGTTAAATATTTGGCTATGCACTCTACATTTAGCCTTAATAGAAAATGAACAAAAGTTAAATTTGTCACTGGTTTTTCGAGAAAGTACCTTTACTTATTTACATATTTTTTAAGGATTTTTCCCATTAACATTAAATACCTTTTATAATTTTTGTAAAGCTTAGACCTTTAGTAAACTCTTATATAGAATTTTATTAACATTTCAAATTGCACTCCACAAATAGCATTAATAGAAAAAATTTCAACTTCTCACTTTTTAGCTGAAAAGTACCTTTATTTTTTAATATATTCTTCAAAAATTTGTTTATAAAATTAATTATTATTTTACAGTTTCTAATAGAATAGACCTTAAGCATGTTAATGAGTATAATTTTGTTCAGATTTGGTTATGCACCCTACATTGTGCATCCCATGAAAATGAGAATTTTTTTTAAAAGAAAGTACTTTTACTTTTTTACACTTTCTATAAAACTTTCTTAAAGATCTTCCCTAGTTTTTAGTATCCTTAAATAAGATCTTCCCTAGTTTTTAGTATCCTTAAGTATGTAGTAAGATGTAATTCGGTTAAGATCTGAATATGCACCCTACCTTAAATGCTTAAAAAGAAAATGCTAAATTTTTAAAATTTTTGTAAAAAGTACCTTTACTTCTTTAAATTTTCTTTGAAAGTTTTTTAATAATATTTAATATTTTTAATCATTTGCTCAAAGTTGTGACCTTAAGTACGATGTAAAGTGTAATTTTCTTAAGATCGGGATATGCATCCTACCTACAGCACAGATCAGCAATTTTTACCTCAAGTTGAAATTTTAAAATTTTTTCTAAAAATTACTTTTACATTTTTTACATTTGCCTTGAAAGTTTGTTAATAATATTAAATATTTTTGATACTTCTCTGGTAATCTAGACCTTAAGTAAGCTCAATATAGTTTTTTTGGTTATGATTTGAACACGTACCCTACATTTAGCGTTAATAAAATAATTAGTAAATTTTTATATTTTCCTTTTTTTTTTCAAAAAAAAGTAGCTCCCCTTTTTTATATTTTATGAAATATTTTATTAATAACGTTAAATACTTTTTAATATTTTCGAAAAGTATAAAGCTTAAGTAAGCTTGAAAGTATCATTTTGTTAACATCTAGTTTTGCACCCTATATTTAGCACTAAAAGAAAATCATAAAAAAATCAACTTTTTTAATTATTTTTTAAAAAGTATCTTTCTTTGTTATACTTTTTTTATAAAATGTTATTAACCATATTCTATACATGTTAATATATTCTGAAAGAATACACCTTATAAAAGCTTATGAGAGTAATTTTGTTAAAATTTGTTCTTGTACCCTACCTACAGCAGTAATCGAAAATTAGTAATTTAAACAAACGTAAAATACTACATTTCACTTTTGTTAAATTTTGTCGTGCATAATTATAAATCTATTAAATACTTTATTGGAAAGCTAACATAGTTACCTATCCATTGATGTACAATATAGCTAAAATTGTCTTTGCACGTGACAAATAAACGGACTGAATGTAACACTTCACTTCTAACCTAATGCTTACATTTTTGTGTATTTTTTGCTTTCTTAGTTAAATTATTTTATAGATTTAATTTTTATTTAACTTATTATACATTTTTGTAAAGAAGACACACTTACCTATCCATTGGTATACGATATGTCTAAAATTCTCTTTTCACATGAGAAATTAATTGACTCAAACGTAACCATTCACTTTAAAATAAATTATTTTACTTGAATGTTGATTTGCTATTTTTGCAAAAGTGTTTAATAGATTTACGTTTTGGAAATACTTTTATACATTTTTGTAAAGAAGACTCAATTGCCTATACATTGATGTACAATAAGCTCTACTAGACTTTTTTACCAAATTAACGAACTCAACATTTTTCAACACTTTTATGTTTTTGGTTTATTTTTGCAAAAGTTGTTTGAAAATGTGGGTTTCATTAAATTTTTAATATATGTTTGCAAAGAAGGCAAAATTTACTATCCATTGATATACAATATGTCTAAAACTCTCTTTCCTTAGAAGAATTTAAAAGGATTGAAGAATTTGTACACTATAAGTTTCATGATTCCACTTTTATGTATTTTGTGTTTTTTTAGAAAAGTCTTATACCGATTTTAGTTTTCTTTAACTTTTTATACATGTTTGTAAAGAAGACTCTATTGTCTATCCATTGATGTATGAAAAGTGTAAATTGTGTTTTCCACTTGCCAAATTAATAAAATTTCATGGTTCCACTTTTATGTATTTTGAAAAAAGTCTTCTATCGATTTTTGTTTTCTTTAAATTTTTATACATGTTTGTAAAGAAGACTCTATTGGCTATCCATTGATGTATAAAAAGTTTAACTTTTGTTTAACACTTGTCAAATTAATAAAATTGGAGAACATGTTTACTTACTATAAATTACATGGTTCCACTTTTTTTTGGAAAATGTGTTCTATAGATTTTTGTTTTCCTTAACTTTTTAAACATGTTTGTAAAGAAGACACAGTTACCTATCTTGTGATGTATAAAAAGTGTAACTTCTGTTTTCCATTTTCCAAATTATAGACTCAAAGATTTAATTGTTCTACTTTTATATATTTTTATGTTATTTTTTTGATAAAAGTCCTTTAACGTTTTTTGTTTTGTTTAACTTTTTATACATGTATGTAAAGCAGACTCTATTGTCTATCCATTGATGTATAAAAAGTTTAACTTTTGTTTAACACTTGTTAAATTAATAGACTCGAAGAGTATGTTTACTATAAATTTCATGGTTCCACTTTTATGTATTTTGTGGTATTTTGGAAAAAGTCTTTTAACGATTTTTGTTTTATTAAACTTTTTATACATGTTTGTAAAGAAGACATAATTACCTATCTAGTAATGTATAAAAAGTGTAACTTTTATTTAACACTTGTCAAGTTAATGGACTCGATGTTTACTATAAATTTAATTGTTCTACTTTTATGTATTTTGGTGGTTTTGTGATAAAAGTATTCCATGGATTTTTGTTGTCTTTAACTTTTTATACATGTTTGTAAAGAAGACTCTATTGCCTATCCATTGATGAATAAAAAGTTTAACTTTTGTTTATCACTTGTTAAATTAATAGACTCAAAGACCATGTTTAATATAAATTTTTATGGTTCCACTTCAATTTTGGTGGTTTTTTGGTAAGAGTCATCCATGGATTTATGTTTTCTTTAACTTTTTATACGTTTTTGTAAAGAAGACTCTATGCCTATCCATTTATGTATAAAAATTTGAAACTTTAGTTTGACACTTGTCAAATTAGTGGACTCGTAGAACATGTTTAGTATAAATTAAATTTGACGTATTTTGGTGGTTTTTTGATAAAAGTCTTCCATGGATTTTTGTTTTGTTAAACTTTTTATACATGTTTTTAAAGATGACGCTATTGTCTAGGCATTGATGTATAAAAAGTGTAGCTTGTGTTTTCTACTTGTCAAAAGAGGGGACTCAAAGTAAAATTTCACTATAAAATTTGTGCACTTTTTTGGTTTACAAAAGTCTTCCATAAGTGTTTGTTTTATTAAATTGTTTATACATTTTTGAAAAGAAGATTCATATTAATAGTGAACGATATTAACTTTCAAAACACCTAAATTTAGCTGTTCAGATCAAGCCCAATACAAGTTACAGTGTTGAAATGTTGCTATATTAGAGCTTAACTTTGAAACAACATTTTTAAAACCTATAGAACTTCGAAGTGTTTACTCCAAATTGCGTGAGATTTGGTAGATTGATAGAAGAGTGTTTAAACTGTGCGAATACAGAAATTAATAATTCCAGTTCAAATATTACATGACTTACAAAAGGTCAAATTTTATCAGTTTTTTTGTTGAAAATGTGAAATTTTCTCTTTTAAATTGTTTAATTTGTTGCTGTTTAAAGTAGTTGTATAATGATTTTATAATAAAATAAATTATTATTGTATAAATTAGTTTACAGTGATCATGGTTTTGTTGTAGTAATAGTTAAAAACACTTTAATGGAAATTTTGATTAGTTTTTTTTAAAAAAAAGTATGTTTCACTTTTTAAAGAGAAGAACCGATATCTCTTTCTACTTTAATCTATCAAAATCATTAGTTTTTTTCCAAAAATCTAATTAAAACAATCTTAATTATACAATTTGTTGCTATATCTGCTTCCCATTTCATTTGTTTGCAAAAAAAAACTTAATTACAATTTCCTTGGTTTCACAAAGTTCCTAATCCCTTTAGACTACCACAGACCCTACCTAACTCCTACCAATTTTTAACATATTTGTTTATATGTGCTAAGAAATCAATATTTTGTCCACTTCCTTCTTTTAATATGTTTAATATATCATACCACTTGTCTTCAATCTTCATTAAATATTTCAAATACAAAGTTTTTCAAATGTCTCTGACCAAAAAAACAGTTTGTCTTAACCGACATCATAAATTTAACAACACTTGAACATGTTTTTCTCACACACAACAACAACTATCGCCACTATTGAATTACAATTGAGGTTTAAAAGTTAAAATAAAAAAAATAAAAAAAAAAATGAAAAACTTCAAGGAAAAGAAAGAAGAAAATTGAAAAGCAATTGAAAAATTCCCATTATCAAATAGTTGTACACAAGCGGCGGCATGTACGACGACACTTACAAATTTTCTTAACATTTTTCCTACATTTTCTTTTCTTTTTGTTTCCACACTAACCAAGTTAAGTGATGGCTTTGGTGTCCTACTTTTCATACTGTCCTTGACCTACTCCACTCACAATATCGACAATAATAAAATATATATACATATATATATATGTATATATGTAATAAAAACAACATCCATGACAGCAACAACGAACAAGCAGAAAAAGAAAATTGACTCATACTCATAAAAACAACACCAATTATAAACCAGCAACAACAAGAAAAATGTTACAACAACTAGAAGAAGACCAAACTAAACATACACTTGCATACAAAAAGAGTTTATGTTTATTACACTCTCTCATATACACACTCAATCACACATACTTTTACCAAACAATGACAACAAAGAAAAAAAAAGAAGAAGATTATAAAAAAAGAAGACTAAAATAAGAAAAAACAAGACTTATTTCAACTGAAAGCAAAAGTTGTTTAACAAAAATTAAAATGTTGTAATAATGGCAACAATAAGAAAAAAAATACTCCGCTATTTATAACATATATAATTCCAAATATAACTCTCACTCTCTCTCTCTCTCTGTCTCTTTCCCCACTTAACTTATAACAGAAAAAAACTGTAATTAAAAGAGAGCTTTCTAACAACGAATAACTGGTTATTTTAAGCAAAACTTTTTTTTCATTCGTATGAAACAATACAAAAGCTTTTAATAGAAAACTTTTGTTGTTCTTTAAATGGTTCATACTTGTTGAGAGTTGCAAAGAGAGTTTTGCGTTTAAAAAAGAGCATAAAAAATAGAAAATTTCTTAACGTATGAGCAATGTTGCAATACTCATACGTCATGTAGTAACACGTGCTTTGGTATTAGTAAATTCAGAAAGATGAAAATAAAATCTATTACAACATAATAAAAACAGCTCTCATTATTTTAATATTAAGAAATAAAGGAAAACTATGATTCTCTTTTCTAACATGTTACTCTTTCATAATTTAAAGCAATTCATCATTGATTTTTTTACTATATATTTAGCAAATAGAAAATAGGCCTACAACAATTTAAATTATGTTAAAGGGGAAAAAAGTTAAAAGAAATTAAGAAAAAAAACTAATATATTGTTTATATACAGTGGTGGCCATGAGGTTAGCACACTTCATACTTGCTGTTTTCTAAAGCAAATTATTTAATTTCATTGCAATTATAAACTAAAGTTTTTGGTAATTAGTGTTGTTTATGGTGTGATCAATAAGTCCCGTTACTTTTTTTTTGCATTCTATCGCTATTCTCTTTCAAATTTGCATTTTAGTGCAGTAATATGTAAAATAAGCTGGACACAATTTTAGCACATATAAGTATAATTAAATTTTTTAAAAGTTTTTTGAGGGTATAAATATTAATTGGTAAGTTTAGGTATTATTTAATCAATGAGGAAGACAAACTGACTTAATAAACATTATTTAGATATGGCTAAAAAAAAATGGTGTACAGAGGAACAACGAAAGATTATTCAACAAATGAACTCGAGAGGAACAAGTATAAGTGAGATTGCTTATACTTTGGAATGCTCCAGGAAGATGGTTTATAATGCATTAAGACATATTCAGAAATATAAAACATCTAAAAATGTTACACAGGCTCCTCGGCCCAGAAAAACTTCACGTAAAGAGGACTCTTTAATATACATAGCCTCTGTCGAAGATCCTTTTAAGAGCTCCACCGTAATCCAGAGAGAAATTTCAGGAAAATATGGTATCAACGTGTCCAGCAAAACGATAAGAAGAAGACTTAATGAAAAAAATTTACGTGGATGCATTTCTCAGCATAAGCCACATGTTTCAAAAAAGAACATACAAGCTCGGTTGTCCTTTGCTCGTGAGCATTTGGAAAAGCCGTTAATTTTTTGGAAAAATGTCCTTTGGAGTGATGAATCTAAATTTTGTAGATTCGGATCGGATGGTAAGAGGTATGTATGGCATCCTCCGAACATGCAACATAATCCAAAGTACACCAGTAAAACAATAAAACACGGTGGGGGTAATGTGATGGTGTGGGCAGCATTTTCTGGGTATGGTGTTGGTCCTATAAAAAAGATTGATACTCGTATGGACCAGTATGTATACCAGAATATACTTCTAAATACAATGATACCTTATGCAGAGGACAACATGCCACTTAGGTGGCGATTTATGCAAGATAATGATCCAAAACACACCTCACGCTTAGTGAGGTGTTGCTTGGAATCGAACAATATCGACGTGTTAAAATGGCCAGCCCAATCTCCGGATCTCAATCCTATTGAGAACCTTTGGAATGATGTGGAGCAGCATGTAATAAGAGAAAAGCCTAAAAATTTGGCCGATTTATGGAAAGAAGTAGAAAAAGCTTGGAATGATATTTCAGTGGATCGCTGTATGGCCCTTGTAGAAAGTATGCCAAGGAGACTAGCAGCTGTGATCAAAAATAAAGGGTATCCAACTAAGTACTAAGTTTTTAGTGAAATAAGTTTTTTTTGTTTTGTTACTTTTTTAATATGAATAAACTTTTTTATTTTGTGCTAAAATACTGTCCAGTGTTTTTTTGAGGTTATTCTATTCTGGATAGAAAAACGCAAAATATATATAAAGGAATAATGCTGGACATGATGGGACGTGATCTTAGAAGGACAAGTAACACACATGCAAAAGATATCATAAAAAAATTAAGAAATATAGGAAATATTTGCGTTTAAAAATAGCAAGTAGCTAGTGTGCTAACCTCATGGCCACCACTGTAAATCTAGGTAGAAAATAATAATGAAATAAAAAATGATATTATTGGAAAGCTAACATAATTGTCTATCAATTGATATACAATATAGCTAAAATTCTCTTTGCACGAGACAAATTAAATGGACTAAAAGTAACACTTTACTTCTAATCTAATGCTTACATTTTTGTGTATTTTTTTACTTTTTTAACCCAAGTCTTTTATACATTTAAGTTTAATTTAACTTGTTACACATTTTTATAAAGAAGACACACTTACCTATCCATTGGTATACGATATGTCTAAAATTCTTCTTTCAAATGAGAAATTAATTGACTCAAAATAACCCTTCAATTTAAAATTCATTCTTTTACTTGAATGTAGATTTGCTCTTTTTGCAAAAGTGTTTACTAGATTTTCGGTTTGGAAATACTTTTATACATATTTGTAAAGAAGATTTTATAGCCTATCCATTGATGTATAAAAAGTTTAACTTTTGTTTTCCACTTGCCAAATTAATATATTCGAAGAACATGTTTACTATAAATTTCTTGCTTCTACTTTTATGTATTTTGTGGTTTTTGGGAAAAACTCTTTTATCGATTTTTGTTTTCTTTAACTTTTTATACATTTTTGTAAAGAAGACTCTATTGATTATCCAGTGATGTAAAAAAAGTTGAAACTTGTGTTTTCCACCTGCCGAATTAATATATTCAAAGAACATGTTTATTATAAATTTTATGCTTCCACTTTTATGTATTTTGTGGTTTTTGGGAAAAAGTCTTCTATCGATTTTTGTTTTCTTTAACTTTTTATACATTTTTGTAAAGAAGACTCTATTGCCTATCCAGTGATGTAAAAAAAGTTTAACTTTTCTTTAACACTTGTCTAATTAATGGACTTGGAGAACATGTTTACTATAAATTTAATTTTATGTATTTTGGTGATTTTTTGATAATAGTCTTCCATGGATTTTTGTTTTGTTAAACTTTTTATACATGTTTGTAAACATAACTCTATTGTCTATCCATTGTTGTATAAAAAGTGTAGCTTGTGTTTTTCATTTGTCAAAATATGATATAAAAAACATAAAAAAAAAATTAGTTTATCTTTGAAACAGTTTTTTCTTCAGACACTGACCAGATAATTATAAAAATAACTTATATTCTAATTAATTCTACTTTTACAATGTCCCCCAAACTGAATATTTTGAAATTGTTATATATTAAAGGACTTATTCATAATAAATTCTCAAATTTATTACTGATTTATAAAACAAATTTTTTTTAAATTACTTTGATTTTGTAAAACAAACACTAGAATAAAGTTTTCATGCTAAATGTTTCTCAAACAGCAATTTTACAATAAAATAGAACATTTAAACGTTTTACAATATAAAATAGTCACTTCAAACTTTTTACTGTAAACGACTGTAGGATGAAGAAATTTTAATGAAATTTTTAGAGAATGTACTAAATGCTTATGTGATTCCATAGAACTAACACTGGAATAAAGTCTTCATATAACATTTTTATGAAACAGCAATTTTGCAAACGAACAGAAAAGAAAACAATTTCAAAACATAAAATAGCTACTGCAATCTTTCTGCTCTTACCAATTGTAGTGTGCACCAATTTTAATAAATTTTTATTAGAATGTACTACAAGATAATATGATTCAGTGGAACTAAAGCTGAATTAAAGACTTCCTACAAAAATGTTAACAAATTCCAATTTGGAAAACTAAGAGAAAATTTTGAGGTTTTAAAACCTAAAATAACAACAGCAAACTTTTTACTCCAACCGATTGTAGGCTGCAGCAATTTTATTGAAATTTTTACAAAATGAACTACTAAATAATATGATTTCATAGAACTAACATTTTAATAATGTCTTCTTACAAAATTGTTCACTAATTACAATTTTGCGTACAAACAAAACATTTTAAGGTTTCAAAACCTAAAATAGCTACAGCAAACTTTATACTATAACCGACTGTAGGCTGCAGCAATTTTAATGAAATTTTTATAGAATGAACTACTAGATAATATGATTCCATAGAACTAACACTGGAGTAAAGTCTTCTTATAGAATTTTTCACAACTTGCAGTTTTGCAAACGAATAGAACATTTTATGATTTCACAACGTTAAATAACTTTAGCAGACTTTTTACTTTAACCGACAGCAGCATGGATAAATTTTAATAAAATGTTTGAGGAATATTCTCTAAAGTATTACGATTCCATGGAACTAACATTAGCATTAAATGTTCGTACACAATTTTACACAATTAGCAACCTAGAAAGTATTTCAAATAACTGTTTTCCTTCGAACATTGTTAGGGATAAGTTTTTTCTATAGAAAAAGGTTACGGTTGAACTTTTTTTTCTATAGAAAACTGGTTTGGTTGAACTTTTTTCTATAGAAAACAGTTTTGGTTGAACTTTTTTCTATAGAAAACAGTTTTGGTTGAACTTTTTTCTATAGAAAACAGTTTTGGTTGAACTTTTTTCTATAGAAAACAGTTTTGGTTGAACTTTTTTCTATAGAAAACAGTTTTGGTTGAACTTTTTTCTATAGAAAACAGTTTTGGTTGAACTTTTTTCTATAGAAAACAGTTTTGGTTGAACTTTTTTCTATAGAAAACAGTTTTGGTTGAACTTTTTTCTATAGAAAACAGTTTTGGTTGAACTTTTTTCTATAGAAAACAGTTTTGGTTGAACTTTTTTCTATAGAAAACAGTTTTGGTTGAACTTTTTTCTATAGAAAACAGTTTTGGTTGAACTTTTTTCTATAGAAAACAGTTTTGGTTGAACTTTTTTCTATAGAAAACAGTTTTGCTTAAAATGTTTTCCTTGATTTTCCATAAAAATAATTTCTTTAACAAAAAAACAAGTTATTTAAATCATTCAGTGTTATATTTATGTATTTACAAATTTAGGTCATATTTTGTAACAAAAAAAAACTGACCCTATTCCTTTTTGTTTATCATCACAAAATATATAAATTATATTTTTCTCTTATTCCGTTTATTACCAACAAAAATTTTACAAAACAATAAAACAAAAAGTTTCCCAACGTAAATTTATTACATTAAAAACATTTAAACAGACATTACAAAATAATAGTATGCGATAAGATAAATAATGATTTTTCCTTATTAATATTATTGAAATTATACTCTTTTGTTAGCAACTCGCACTCAAGAAGGAATCTCTTAAAAAAAATGTTGTAATAAATTAAGAGCGATTACTCATTACAGTCATACGTTTTCAATAATACAGCAGCAATTACAAAAGGAGAAAAACGCACTAAAATCTGCATTCGTCATGCAGAGGCTGCTGCCTCTGCTACAACAACATTGAGAAAAACTTTTTTATTTTTTTAACCTATGTATAAGAATACACTAGCAACAACAACATGAATATGAGTACATATTCATAAACATACACATGCATTCTCCTCATCATACTCTTGCTAGTAGATTGCATTTTTATTTTGTGCTCGTTTTTTGTACATGCATGTCACTTACACTGTTGCAAATATTTTTGTAAACAATACGCTTGACCTAAATTTCATACATCGTTAGATGTTTATGTAGCTGTGTGTGTGTAAATGTGCAAATGATTTTGAATATGTGTTGGTATTGTTTTGTATATGATTTTTTATTATTTTGTTTTTATTATTATTTATTATTGTTGCCACTTTTTGTTTATGGGGGAACATTTTTGGGAATTTTTTTTTTTTTTTTTGATTACAATTATTTAATATAAGTATGATTAAAATAAATATTACAAAATGTTTCGGACGATTATCTTCTACAAAACTAATTTTCGTATAAACTGCTTTTAAATAAAAATACTTTGGATAGACTTGTTTCTAGAAAACTCATTCGGATAAACTTGTTTCTGTAGAAAACATATTTGGTTAAACTTTTTTCTAGAAAAAATGTTTTGAATAAAGTGTTTTCTATACACTATTATTTCGGATGAACTTTTTCCGTTAAAAAGGTTTTGGCTAAACTTTTTCCAATATAAAACTAGTTCGAATAAACTTTTTTCTATAGAAAACAGTTTCGGATAAACTTTTTTCTATAGAAAACAGTTTCGGATAAACTTTTTTCTATAAAAAACAGTTTCGGATAAACTTTTTTCTATAGAAAACAGTTTCGGATAAACTTTTTTCTATAAAAAACAGTTTCGGATAAACTTTTTTCTATAAAAAACAGTTTCGGATAAACTTTTTTCTATAGAAAACAGTTTCGGATAAACTTTTTTCTATAGAAAATAGTTTCGGATAAACTTTTTTTTATAGAAAATAGTTTCAAATAAACTTTTTTCTATAGAAAACAGTTTCGAATAAACTTTTTTCTATAGAAAACAGTTTCGGATAAACTTTTTTCTATAGAAAATAGTTTCGGATAAAGTTTTTTCTATAGAAAAGAGTTTCGGATAAACTTTTTTCTATAGAAAATTGTTTCGGATAAACTTTTTTCTATAGAAAACAGTTTCGGATAAACTTTTTTCTATAGAAAACAGTTTCGGATAAACTCTTTTCTATAGAAAACAGTTTCGGATAAACTTTTTTCTATAGAAAATAGTTTCGGATAACCTTTTTTCTATAGAAAACAATTTCGGATAAACTTTTTTCTATAGAAAACAGTTTCGGATAAACTTTTCCTACAGAAATCGGTGTCGGATAAATTTTTTTATAGAAAACACTTTCGGAAAAAATGTTTTTGTGGATAATTTTTTTGAATGAACTTTTTTTTTAGATCTTTTTTGGATAAATGATTTCAGACAATGATTTACATTTACAAAAATGATTCGGATAATGTTTTCTCTATAAAAAATGTTTCGGATACACTTTTTCTATAGACAATTTATTCGGATAATGTTTTCGAACAAAAAACTCTTCCGGATAATGTATTTTCTATAGACAATTGTTTCGGATAAACTTTTTTATGCAGTTCGGATAACCTTTTATATATGAAAACTGTTTCGGATATACTTTCATCTGAAGAATTATGTTGCGGATAAATTTTTTCTTAAGAATAATGATGCTGATATTTTTTTTTGTGTACAAAATTGTAAATTTTCTATTGAACATTTTATGTATACGAATTTTTCTTGCAAACACATAATTATTTGTAACTTAGATTACTTAGAATACCTTTATCCTGAAAAGTACTTCCTCCATTGGCAACCCTTGTCGTTGCTTACTACATATATTCTGTTCTCTTTTATTTAGATTTTTTGTTTTTATATGCAGTTTTCTTCTTTTCTTTTTTTTATTATTATTTTTTGTTCAATAGTGTGTTCTTTTGAGTTTGTGCAACAACTACAACCATTCAACGAAATGTATAAAGAATTGCGCGAGTATAAAATTTATTCCAGCTACTTGTACCCCCTATTTTGTTGTCCATATGTATGAGTGTAATTGCAGCAGTAGTAGTAGTGTTGTTGTGTTTTTTTGTTGTAGTAACTATTAGTAAAATAGTGTTTTTTTTTCTTAGGATAGAGGTGCATAAAAACATTGCGCTTCTATCAATGTGTGGCAACTAAAATATTGTATATTCTTTCTACAAAATGTTGATATTGACAAAATGTAAAACCAAAAAAAAAGAGGAGAAAAACGTTTATTGCGTTGCAATTATTTACTTGAAAACAAACAAAAAAAAAAAAAAAACACAACTATGAAAGTTTTTTATGCTTAGTTTATTTCTTTTTGCTAAGTGGTTGTATGAGTATGCAAATCAGTTTGAAAAACACAGTGTCCTTTTCAAATTAGAGAAAAAACTGGGGGTATTTGAATTAAAATTTTTATTTAAATTTAACTTTGATTATCCTTTGTTAGTGATACTTAATAAGTGCTAGGATGTGTTCAAATAAGGGTTGATTAAATTATTGACTTTTTTAAAAATAATATGTATATACGAGTATATTATACAAAAAATGTGACTCATAGCTTTTTTTCAATAGAGAAATGTTTTGGATAAACTTTTTTCTATAGAAAACAGTGTCGGATAAAATTTTTTCTATAGAAAACTGTTTCGGATAAAATTTTTTCTATAGAAAACAGTTTCGGATAAACTTTTAGCTATATTTTGAATAAACTTTTTTCAATAGAGAAATATTTCGGATAAACTTTTTGCTATAGAAAACTGTTTTGGATAAACTTTTTTCTATAGAAAACAGTTTCGGATAAACTTTTTACTTTAAAAAACTGATTCCGATAAAATTTTTCTATATAAACATGTTTCGGATAAACTTTTTTCTATAGAAAGCAGTTTCGGATAAACTTTTTTCTATAGAAAATTGTTTCGGATAAACTTTTTTCTATAGAAAATTGTTTCGGATAAACTTTTATCTATAGAAAACCGTTTCGGATAAAATTTTTCTATAGAAAACAGTTTCGGATAAACTTTTTCTATAGAAAACTGTTTCGGATAAAATTTTTCTATAGAAAATTGTTTCGGATAAAATTTTTCTATAGAAAACAGTTTCGGATAAACTTTTTTCTATAGAAAACAGTTTCGGATAAACTTTTTTCTATAGAAAACAGTTTCGGATAAAATTTTTTCTATAGAAAACAGTTTCGGATAAACTTTTTTCTATAGAAAATTGTTTCGGATAAACTTTTTTCTATAGAAAACAGTTTCGGATAAACTTTTTTCTATAGAAAACAGTTTCGGATAAACTTTTTTCTATAGAAAACAGTTTCGGATAAACTTTTTTCTATAGAAAACAGTTTCGGATAAACTTTTTTTATAGAAAACTGTTTTAGATAAACTTTTTTCTATGGAAAACAGTTTCGGATAAAAATGTTTCTAAAGAAAACAGTTTTGGATAAAATTTTTCTATAGAAAACAGTTTCGGATGAACTTTTTTCTATATAAAACGAAACTGAACTTTTTTTTATAGAAAATTGTATCGGATACAAATTTTTGTCTATGCGTTTACACATGGAAGTAACAGTTCGAAAAACTCAACACATTCATACTTTTGCACTAACACAATCACACATGCGTGTGTAAATTTACACATGCATGAACGCCAGGTAAATCTTTTTTAACAAAATGATTCGGATACACTATTTTCTACGAAAATTTGTTTTGGATATTGTCCTTTCTATATTGCGGATAAACTTTTTTATTGAAAAATGTTTTGGATAATCTTGTTTCTATAGAATTTTCTTCGGATAATGTTCTTTCTATAGAAAATTGTGTCGGATAAGGTTTTTTCTACAGAAAAGTTTTGGATAAACTTTTTTCTATAGAAAACTGTATCGGATAAATTTTGTTTCCATATAAAAATGTTTCGGATAATGTTCTTTCTATAGAAAAGTCTTTCAGATAATGTTTATTCTACAGAAAAATGATTCGGCTAAACTTTTTTTCTATAGAAAAATGTTGCGTTGATCAATATTTTTCAAATTTCTAACTAATCAGTTTTATAGCTCTGAATGCTTCCATTGATTAAACCAGGATCTTTAGGACTTTAATGGCATGAAAGTTTTCATCCCCATCAATATTACTATGTTCCCAATCATTTACACAGCATTGACATTATTACCCCGAAAAAACTTTGAATCGTTTATTTCAAAAACCAGTCAAGCCACATATTATGGATTTTTAGTAAAAGTATAAATTACTTTTACAAAATAGATATTTTTTTCTATGAAAGTTATACATTTGTCTAACTGTTTGATAAACATAAAACTTTATTATATTAACATAAATTAAAAAAATAATATAAAGTTTGCACTTGACTGGTTTCTGAATAAAATAACTCTCAATATTGTAAATTTCATACGAAATATTCTAATTTAATTCGGAACTTCAAAGGTAAAATGACAAATGAACTTTTTAAAGATTTTAACATCATTTTCATATATAGATTTTTGTTTTGAAATAACTATTCATCATTATAGATTCGTTTTACAGTGCATTCTGATTCCGTTATAGGTCATTGAAAATATTCCCATAAAACTCTTTAAATCCAACCAAGAAGGATTTTAGAGCTTGTAAATCTTTTATTCTTTTCACATTTATTGAGACCTACATTATTTATGAAAAGAACAAAATAGGTTAGGTCCAGTCAAGCGCTGTCACTTGATTTATTTGTGCACTAAACACGGATTTCTCGGCATTGCTTTTCCATAATAGGGGACAGTATTTTTTTTAATCGTCCAATAACTCAATTTTGGATTTTTTGTTGCTTGACTGGTTTTCTTTTAACACTCAAATAAAACCTTTCATCAAATATAGATTTGAAAATAAAGTCTTCATTTTAAACAACTTCCCCCTTATAACAACTTTGCTAATGTCATATTTTTCTTTCCATTTCCCTTTCAGCTGTGAGAGCCGACAGAATGCGCGGCGGTAGAAATAAGTTTGGACCCATGTACAAAAGAGATCGAGCGCGAAAATTGCAAGTGATGCGACAACGACAAATTGCATTGCAGGCCCTGCGAACGTCTATGGGTACGGGAGAAATGAAAGCGACACCTCTCTCGCCCGGCTACCAGCAGGCCTACACAAATATGAATATAAAACAAGAAATACAAATACCTCAGGTAAGTGGGAAAGACAATACATAAAGTAAAACCATATAAAATTAACTTTCAAATGTATATTTTTGGCTAATTATTTAAATTGTTTTGTTTAATTGATTTGCATAATTAAAGATTTTGTTTGTTTTGTTTTCAATGTAACGAAGCCATTTAAAACCATATACACGTCAATGTTAAAATTTATAATGACCTTGACATTGACCCATTTTCCTAATTTAAGACAAAATAAATTTGTTTTATTATAAAACAAAAGTAGGACACTGCTTTTTGCTGGTGTTTTAATACAATATTAAATTAAACACAATATTTAAATACAATATTGTTTAGCATTTTTAGTTTTTATAAAAAAAAACGAAATAAATTAATGTAATTTTTTGAAATACATAAATAAAATGTTTGGTTTATCCCAATTTTTAGGTATCCTCTCTAACACAATCACCCGACTCATCACCCAGCCCCATAGCTATTGCCTTAGGTCAGGTTAATGCCAGCTCTGGTGTGATAGCGACACCTATGAACGGCAGTAGTGGTGCTGGTGGAGGCGGTGGCGGAGGAGGAGGCGGCGGTGGTGGTGGCAATAGTGGCAACAACAACAACAGCAGCAATACAAGTGATGGCATCAACCGCGTTGGTAGTGGCAGTGGTGGTGGCAGTGGTAATTGCCATGAAACTGGCACAGGATCCTTACAAAGTGCCAGCGATTCAAAACTGTGGTATAAAGAAATTTTACTTTCTATTTTTTTGTTTTTCGTATATTTCTTTTCAATTTTATTTGCCGCAAGTGTATGTTTAGTATTAAGGGTGTGTTTTAGAAAAGATAAATTTTATTTTTGGGAGTTGAAGTCATTTCTGGAAGTATTTGTAACCACAGAAATAAAGAAACTTTAAGGTTTTAGGTTTTTATGTTATTTATGTGAAAAATAGTGTCATATTGAGAATACATACATATGTAAAATTTTACAGCAAAAAGGAAGTACATAGTTTAAAAATTGACAGATTGTAAGGAAAATATTTTGGAGCATAAAAGCTTTTATTAAAACTGCAGTCTTTAAAATAAAAATTTTAACGTTTGAATATTTTCAATATCAAAAGCTTTTAAAATCTTTAAAATGGAATTTAAATTTAAAGAAATTTGAAAAATAAATCAGATAGAAGCTTTTGAAAGCTATAAATCATATATTAAACATGAACGCTTTTTTGTTAAACTTTTTGGTTGTGAAGCATAAAAAATTTTCTAAAACTTTTAAACATGTTTGTACAATTTCAAAACTTTATTAAATCTTTCTTAAAGACTAAGGCCCATTATCTAAATATCGTGACGATATACTGACAGTTCTCATACAAAAATTATATTAATTGAAAGTATATCGTTACGAAAAACGATAACTAGAGATTGTGAAAATGGCGTTAATAGATTTCTTAAGGTTGAAAGCCTTTTTAAAGGTTTATTTGAGTTAAAAACATTATGGAATCTTTCTTAAAGACTTGTAACTCCCTTATTCATAATCAATTTAATATTATTTTATAAAAGGTTTATGAAAGAATTTTTTTTTCTAAATTTTTATTAAAGAGTTATCTTAAAAGCTTTAAAAGCCTTTCTAAAACTGAAAGCTTTTCTACAGCTTTTAAAAGTGTTTATACAATTTAAAAGAGTTATTAAAGACTAAGAGCAATTTTAGAGTTTAAAAAAGCTTTTTTAACAATTTTAAATGTTTTATTTGAGATTAAAACATTATTAAAAAGTTTTTAAAGACTAAGAGTTATCTTAACGATTATAAACTTTCTTTAATATTAACAGCCGTATTTATAACCAAAATTTAGCATGGATTTATCATACGATTTATCCACTCGCTAAATGGAAAAATCTTAAAAACTTTGTTAAAACTTAGAAGTTTTTTTTTAAACTTTAAAGCTTTCTCAACTATCAGAAAAAAGCTTTCTTAAATCTCAAAAGTCTTAAAAAATTAAACAAAAGCTCTGAAAACTTTGAAAGCTTTTGAAAAATAAACTTTAAAATTCGTAAAGCTAAACAGCTTTTTCAAAGCTTTCGTAAAGTTGGAAAGCTTTTACATACGCAAAAGATTCCTTAAAGCTTATCTAAAGCTTAAAAGCTTCCTTGAACCTTAATTAAAGCTTAAAAGACTCCTTAAATGTTTAAAAGCTGAAAAGCTTTCTTAAAGCTTGATCATTATATTCAAGTTTTTTTGAAAATTTAAAACTTTGTTGAAATTCAAAAGCTTTCATAAATTTCAACAATAGCTCTTAATATATTCTAAAGCTTAACAGCTTTTAAGAACTTAAACGCTTTTCAAAAATAAACTTTAAAAATCTTAAAGCTAAAAAGCTTTTAAAAGCTTTCGTAAAATTTAAAAGCTTTTCATTACGTAAAATTAAAAGCTTTCTTAAAGCTTAAAAGCATCCTTAAAAACTTTCTTAAAGATTTATTAAAACTTAAAAGCTTTCTAAAAGCTTAAAGGCTTTCTTAAAGCTTGAACATTTTATTAAAGTTTTTTGTAGTAATTTAAAATCTCAACAGCTTTTAAATTTTTTAACAGCTTTTCGGAACTTAAAAGTTTTATAGATGTTTTAAAATATTAAAGTTTTTAAAAAAAATCAAAGGCTTAAGCTTGAAAGTTTTCCTAAATATAAAAAACTTTCTTAAAACTTTTTAATTTTACTTCATTCTTATTTAAACAGAACAAACGAATATGCTTTTAAAGGTTATTGCATAGAGAATTTATACATAGAGACGAGACACTACGATTTGTCAAACAAAAATACAAAAAAACATATGTCTGATACAACAACAACATACATTGACTAGAATGTATTTTGTTGTTGCAAGAGTTAGGCTTTTTAATTTTATCTAGCAAACATAATAAAAATTTATTAATACTCTTTTTTTCCCTCTCTCTCTTCTCATTATTTATTAACCCTTCGTTAAGCTTCGACTCGGGCACACATCCTTCTAGTACCGCCGATTCCATAATAGAACCTTTAAGGTAAGTTTTTTTTATGTTCAAAATTTAACAAATTTAATATAAAAAATATATATATATTGTCTTAATATTTCTAGGGTCTCACCGATGATCAGGGAATTTGTACAGTCAATAGATGACAGGGAATGGCAAACGCAACTATTCGCGTTGCTGCAAAAACAAACGTACAATCAAGTTGAAGTGGATCTCTTTGAATTAATGTGTAAAGTTTTAGATCAAAATCTATTTTCCCAAGTTGATTGGGCCCGTAATACTGTGTTCTTTAAAGATTTGAAGGTGAGTGAATAAAATTAAATTAAGAAATTTATATCAATAATGATTTTAAGATTATGCAATATTGAGTACAACCAGAAATAAATCAATCATGTAGTCATGCTGGTTAGTTTTATAGGTTTTATTTAAAATTTGTTTGACTCACTAAAGAACAACAGACTATTAAATCAATTTGAGTACAAAATGTTAATTCCGTCTAATGCGGAAACATATCATACATCATACAATTATATTTTAATATCTGATTTATCATCCTTTGAAATCTATTTGTATTTGACTCTTTTAAGAATGAAAAATAAGTAAAACATATTCCTTTGAAACTTAATCTTTACTTCAAATCTTTTAAATAGTTTAAGAATGTTTAAGCAAAAAAAATATATAAAAATCGAATTGCTCATTAAGTTTTTTCTTAACACTGCATGATTTGTTGTTTGATTTTTTATACATATTTCTTTATATTCATACTATATAATGACAGCAACAACAACAAAAGCAATAAAGATTGCATTAGCAACAACAACCAAACTCAAATTATGTAAACTTATTTAGCACTCTGTCTGCGTCATCGTCAGACCGAAAGCAGCACACTCTAAGCGATGATGACAACTTAGTGCTTTTTCACACTATAATTAGTGATAATTTTAAAGCCTGTTAAGTTATGCTTAAAAGTTTAATCTGCTAACAAAACTTTAGTTAAAAGTATTTTAAATTTTTTCTATTCAAAGTTTGCCTTGCAAAGAAGTCGAAATTTATAACAAGAATTTAGCAATTAAGGCCAGACACAAAATGATCAATCATATTTTATATCCACATTAATTTTGCTATAAAAAACGACTTCATGTCTTTCTAAGACAGTTTTTCTTATAGAAAAGTGTCTTGCCAAGACAGTTTTTCTTATAGAAAAGTGTCTTGCTAAGACAGTTTTTCTTATGAAAAGTGTCTTGCTAAGACAGTTTTTCTTATGGAAAAGTATTTTGCTAAGACAGTTTTCCTATAGAAAAGTGTCTTGCTAAGACAGTTTTTCTTATAGAAAAGTGTCTTGCTAAGACAGTTTTTCTTATAGAAAAGTGTCTTGCTAAGATAGTTTTCTTATAGAAAAGTGTCTTGCTAAGACAGTTTTCTTATAGAAAAGTGTCTTGCTAAGACAGTTTTCTTATAGAAAAGTGTCTTGCTAAGACAGTTTTCTTATAGAAAAGTGTCTTGCTAAGACAGTTTTCTTATAGAAAAGTGTCTTGCTAAGACAGTATTCCTATAGAAAAGTGTCTTGCTAAGACAGTTTTCCTATAGAAAAGTGTCTTGCTAAGACAGTTTTCCTATAGAAAAGTGTCTTGCTAAGACAGTTTTCCTATAGAAAAGTGTCTTGCTAAGACAGTTTTCCTATAGAAAAGTGTCTTGCTAAGACAGTTTTCCTATAGAAAAGTGTCTTGCTAAGACAGTTTTCCTATAGAAAAGTGTCTTGCTAAGACAGTTTTCCTATAGAAAAGTGTCTTGCTAAGACAGTTTTCCTATAGAAAAGTGTCTTGCTAAGACAGTTTTCCTATAGAAAAGTGTCTTGCTAAGACAGTTTTCCTATAGAAAAGTGTCTTGATAAGACAGTTTTCCTATAGAAAAGTGTCTTGATAAGACAGTTTTCCTATAGAAAAGTGTCTTGCTAATACAGTTTTTCTTATAGAAAAGTGTCTTGCTAAGACAGTTTTTCCTTCCATTTTCAGTTTTAACTATTTCTTTGCTTATAAACAGTTGACATCACAGCGCTACTCTTACTATCATTAGCAATCTTTTTTGTTTTGTTTCCAATAATACCAGCAACAACTACTACAACATGCTAAGTTCTGTCTAGCATTACGACCATTCTTCTCCGACAATCTTTGAAGACAATACAATACATTCCTTTTTTCTATTTTTAAGCCGGCAGAATATCAATTATTGTTGACGTTTAATTTATTTATTATTATTTAGCTTATTATTTCTTTTTGCATTTTCTGCATATAGTAAATGCAAGTAGCAATTATTTTTAGTTTTAGCTGTTGTTGTTGCTTTGTTGGTTTTTCTTTAGTGTTTATTATGGTTTGATTGTGTTTTTGTTGTGCTGTGTTTGGTTTAGTTTTCATTTTCATTTGCAATTTTTGTTTGTGCTTCGTTATAATTCATGCAGAGGTTCGTTCGGTTTGTGTATTCGTTTCGGTTTGTTTATAATATTTGACCTACTTAGCAACCAAAGCTGAACCATATGTTAGCAACAGAGAGTAGGTATAACCACAGCTTTGGCACAAACTTATATATATACATACATATGAACATTCATCATTGTATGCCAACAATTACACATGTATGTAAGTTTGTTTATCAAAACCACAAAACAAACAAAATGTAAAACGAATGAATACCAAACGAATCGTTTACATTAACGACGATGACTACGACAACAATAACAACAGCAGCACTGAATGAGACAACAATTATATATAGTTGTTGTTGGTGTTGCTGCTGATTTTTTTGTTTGTTTTGTTACTATACAGACGACTTGTAATAAAGTAGTCATGCTGGTGTTAAGAAAAAACAACAACAACAATAACAAAAATTTATAGAAATCATGACGCAACAGCAGATCTCCTCTGTTTAGCTCGGCTCAGCCACTGTCAGACAATTTATTTTATTATTATTATTACTTTTGTTGTAATAATTTCGATTTTATTTTTAGTTTCTTATCAATGTGTGTGTTTATTTGTCTATGTATGTAAATGTGTTTCTAAAACCCAGATATTTTTATTCCAAAAATAAACCAGTATTCAAAGAGAGACTTTATGTAGAATTTTTGTAACTCTTTAATAAATATAATTCACTCTTAGTATTTGCTAGATTTTAGGCGGGAAGATGCCAGATTTGTTTCTGTGTCGAGCAAAGTTTTGCCGTCTTCCTAAGACACATTTCATAT
This sequence comes from Calliphora vomitoria, assembly GCA_942486065.2. NCBI lineage: Eukaryota > Metazoa > Arthropoda > Insecta > Diptera > Calliphoridae > Calliphora > Calliphora vomitoria. The sequence goes on from OW818031.2 coordinate 109,546,641, forward strand.
AGAAAACTATCTTTCAAAGAAACTGTCTTAACAAGACACTTTTCTATAATAGAAAACTGTCTTAACAAGACACTTTTCTATAATAGAAAACTGTCTTAACAAGACACTTTTCTATAATAGAAAACTGTCTTAACAAGACACTTTTCTATAATAGAAAACTGTCTTAACAAGACACTTTTCTATAATAGAAAACTGTCTTAACAAGACACTTTTCTATAATAGAAAACTGTCTTAACAAGACACTTTTCTATAATAGAAAACTGTCTTAACAAGACACTTTTCTATAATAGAAAACTGTCTTAACAAGACACTTTTCTATAATAGAAAACTGTCTTAACAAGACACTTTTCTATAATAGAAAACTGTCTTAACAAGACACTTTTCTATAATAGAAAACTGTCTTAACAAGACACTTTTCTATAATAGAAAACTGTCTTAACAAGACACTTTTCTATAATAGAAAACTGTCTTAACAAGACACTTTTCTATAATAGAAAACTGTCTTAACAAGACACTTTTCTATAATAGAAAACTGTCTTAACAAGACACTTTTCTATAATAGAAAACTGTCTTAACAAGACACTTTTCTATAATAGAAAACTGTCTTAACAAGACACTTTTCTATAATAGAAAACTGTCTTAACAAGACACTTTTCTATAATAGAAAACTGTCTTAACAAGACACTTTTCTATAATAGAAAACTGTCTTAACAAGACACTTTTCTATAATAGAAAACTGTCTTAACAAGACACTTTTCTATAATAGAAAACTGTCTTAACAAGACACTTTTCTATAATAGAAAACTGTCTTAACAAGACACTTTTCTATAATAGAAAACTGTCTTAACAAGACACTTTTCTATAATAGAAAACTGTCTTAACAAGACACTTTTCTATAATAGAAAACTGTCTTAACAAGACACTGTCTTAACAAGACACTTTTCTATAATAGAAAACTGTCTTAACAAGACACTTTACTATAATAGAAAACTGTCTTAACAAGACACTTTTCTATAATAGAAAACTGTCTTAACAAGACACTTTTCTATAATAGAAAACAGTCTTAACAAGACACTTTTCTATAATAGAAAACTTTCACTCACTAACAAGACACTTTTCTATAATAGAAAACTGTCTTAACAAGACACTTTTCTATAATAGAAAACTTTCACTCACTAACAAGACACTTTTCTATAATAGAAAACTGTCACTCACTAACAAGACACTTTTCTATATTAGAAAACTGTCTTAACAAGACACTTTTCTAATAGAAACAAGACACTTTTCTATATTAGTAAACTGTCTTAACTATACACATTTCTTTTAGAAAACTATGTTTTTCTTAATTAAATACTTCTTTCAGTTTTGAAAACTTATTTATTTTATTCTATATCTATTTTGAAACACCAATATTAATATTTTTATATTTTTTTTAAATTCTAACTTCTAGGTCGACGATCAAATGAAACTTCTACAACATTCATGGTCCGATATGTTAGTATTGGATCACCTACATCAGCGCATACACAATGGCCTGCCCGACGAAACCCAACTGAATAACGGTCAAGTCTTTAATCTCCTCAGTTTAGGCCTACTGGGCGTACCACAGCTGTCCGACTATTTCAATGAGTTGCAAAATAAATTGCAGGATTTGAAATTCGATATGGGCGATTATGTGTGTATGAAATTTTTAATTTTATTAAATCCAGGTAAGTATTTGTAATACAAAGCAAATAAAATACAACTTTAAAATAAAACAAAAATTCAATTAATTTTATCTTTTCGAATACCTTACAGATGTACGAGGTATTATCAATAAGAAAACTGTATTGCAGGGTCATGAAAATGTACAAGCAGCGTTATTAGATTATACATTAACGTGTTATCCATCTGTGACGGTAAGTGTGCTAATAAATTGAGTGGAAATTATTGTTATTATTATGCCACCTAGAAGTTTGATACGGTTTTCAATGCTAGAAAGTATAGCATATCTTAGGGTGTTGTTTTAAAAAGCAGGGTAGGGGTTTGCTTATAAATATTTATTTTCCTTTGTGTGGTTGTAAATTGAAAGCAAATTGTGTTGCTTAATTGTTAATTCATTTTAAAGGTGGTTCAAATAGTGGTTTACATGGATGTTCCATGCTCCATGGATGTCAAATTTCAAGGAGACTTTAACTTCAAATGATTTTTAAAATAGGTTTTCGATTAAATAATTTAATAATCTTAGCACAATTTTCTCAATCTCTGGGTTTTTTTTGTATCGGGACGATATACTGACAGTTCTCATACAAAAATTATATTATTTTGAAGTATATTGTCTGAAAAACGATAACCATACTGGAATTACTGCCCGTTTCTCACAATTGATCTCCATATGTCCAAATTGTTTTTAAAACACTTTTATACAGAATGAGTTTATAGTTAAGGCTTAATTTTGAATGATTATTGATTAACCAGTAAAACCTAGAGAGTCTTAACTTCATGTGAAGTCGCTTGAAGTGAATACCAAGGTATGTAACAGTATTTAGTGTGAGGGTAAATGTGATGTGTTTACTTTTGAATTCATTTACTCCTATTCTCCAGTCATTCAGCCATATCTCCACGAGTCTGAGATAATTGGTCAATTCCGTAGAAGCTACCTGCAATTCTGCATGGGAGCTAAGTATTGCCGTATCATCAGCGAATGTCGATATGGTAAGACTATCGCACACAGCAATTTCAGAAGTATATATCAAATAAAGTGTTCATCCGACAACACTTTCCTGTGGGACACCAGTTTTATTATCATAATTTCCTGTTACATAATCGCAATATTTCAACAAAAAACTCGGTCTGATATATATGACTCCATCAATCCATGCGTACATTTATTTTTGTGTATTAAGTCCTTATGTCAAACCTTGTAGAAGGCCTGGGCGATGTCCAAGGGTATTTTTTATTTTCAAAAGATTATCTTAACTCTCCAGTCAATCGATTAACTTGCTCAATGGTTCCATATTGTTCACAAAAACTAAATTGATGATTATTTAAGTATGGTATAATTTTACATTGCAATATTTTCCCAAAAACCTTTGATATGCAAGGCAGTAGACTTATAGATCTGAAGATGGCATTGTGTAATCTTTACCTGGCTTAGGTATCATTATAAGCTGAGTTATATTCCAATTTGTTGAGAAAAATCCTACTGTTATGATCGCAGAAAACAGTACATATATCTCAATTATAGCTATATTCGGTAGATTTTTAATCATGGATAGTGTAATTTTGTCATATCCAGAAGATTCGTATTTATGTTATATTTGATAACTTTTCGAACGTCCTCGGGTCATAAACAGGAGGATTGTCCTGTAAAAAAAATATTGTTGGTTGGATTTGGCTTGAATATGTTACACAAGTGCTCGGCAATAAATTAATGCTTTGTCCTTAGCATTTCTTGCCCAATTACCATCAGCTTTTCTCAAAGAATTGTTTCCCTCTACCTGGGGTATAATGTTACATATGGCTTTCCTATAGGAAAAGTTCGTATGTTTAGTATTGGTCAAACTCTCGATGTAGCTTCTTCTCTAAACAACGGGATCTTTTCAGTGTTCTAGTATTGTTCGAATTTTCAAAAAGCACCTGTTCTTTTTTTTTAATGTTTGAACATATATTCGGTCTATGATTTGAAAATGCGGGATTTACAATATATGGCGTATCTTTTGAATGCGGTTTTTGTTTTTAAAAACTTATATGTAATTTATTCTCACTTAGTTATTGAACATTATAGTGTAAACACCAAAGTTTTTTTTGCTTCGAAAATGTCGAACTATTTATCAACGAATCGTGAAATGCGGGAAGTTTTGGTTTAATTTGAAAAAATGTGCCGCCGAAGATCACCGATTGCTCACCAAAGCTTATGGTGAATATGGTGATTTTGACACGGAAGACAATGTTGTAAAAACTCAACAAGAGCTTACTAAATTATTGTTACTCAAGCAGCCATTTTAAAATGTTTGTGAGCAGCAGGATTCATCCAAATCCAGGGAAATTCGGTACCATACGAATTGAGACCGAGAGACCTTGAAAGACGACTTTGTATATCCGAAATAATGCTTGAACGCTATAAAAGAAAATCATTTTTGCACCGAATCATTACTTGCGATGAAAAATGGATCCATTACAATAACCCGAAGCATTAGAGATCGTATGTAAAGCTTGGCCATCCAGCAGAATAGACACCAAAGCCAAATATCCATGGCTCTAAAGTAATACTCTGTAGTTGGTGGGAGCATAAGGGTCCTATCTATTATGAGCTACTGAAATCTAACCAGACCATCACAGGGAATATGTACCGAATGGAACTGATTAATTTGAAGTGAGCATTGGCCCACAATATGCGGCCAGACATGAAACTACTAGGCCACATGTTGCAATATCTGTTAAAAACTATTTAGAAAGAAGTAGTTGGGTAGTTTTTTCTAACCCGCTTTATAGTCCAGACCATACCCCGTCCGACTACTATTTGTTTCGATTTATGCAGAAAGATCTCTCCGGGATACGCCTCACTTTGTTACAGAGTATTCGAAATTGGCTTGATTTGTTCTTGGCCTCAAAAGATGTGCAGTTCTTTTGGCTTGGAATCCATATGTTTCCAGGAAGATTGGAAAAGCTATCATAGCTAACAATGGCCCATACTTTGAATAAATTTATGTTGTACAAATGTTTCAAAATAAAAGCTAAAACTTTTAAATAATCCCGCATTTTTAAGTCATACAAATAATTGTTCTTTTTTTAATGTTGAAGATGTATTTTAATGCCCCAATTCTATTAGACGATTTAGGATGAATTTTCTTTTCTACATATTTGAGTTATTGAATTTTATAAATCAATAATGGTTGCTGTCTATGATTGTGGCACTTAATAACATCGAATATTTGATTCAGTTGATGACTGTTGTCAAAAACCTAATTCATGAGAATGTATTGCCATGTATTTTGTTATTGTATCATCCGTATGTGTTAAAAGAAAGACATTTTTGTCCATTGATATTTCTCGCTCCTTCTATGTATATTTCTCTATGTTAGTAAATATCAAAACAGACGAAAACAATTTTCGATTCATAAATGACAATTACATAGGTAACTGAAAGACAAAAACCTAAATCTGTTGTCAAAAACCCAATTCATGAGAATGTATTACATGTATTTTGTTATTGTGTGAAAAGGGAGTAATTTTTTCCATTGATATTTCTCTGTCCTTCCGTTCTATGCGTTTATTTTATGTTTGGAGTTTTGTTGAATATTTTGAATATGTTTTCTTTTGTTGGTTTCATTTTTTCGAACAACGAACAGTCTTGGAGTTGAAAGAAAACAATTGCGCGATAAAACCAACCCGCTGGAACTATCTATTTATCTATCTATCTATCTATCTATCTATCTATCTATCTATCTATCTATCTATCTATCTATCTATCTATCTATCTATCTATCTATCTATCTATCTATCTATCTATCTATCTATCTATCTATCTATCTATCTATCTATCTATCTATCTATCTATCTATCTATCTATCTATCTATCTATCTATCTATCTATCTATCTATCTATCTATCTATCTATCTATCTATCTATCTATCTATCTATCTATCTATCTATCTATCTATCTATCTATCTATCTATCTATCTATCTATCTATCTATCTATCTATCTATCTATCTATCTATCTATCTATCTATCTATCTATCTATCTATCTATATATCTATCTATCTATCTATCTATCTATCTATCTATCTATCTATCTATCTATCTATCTATCTATCTATCTATCTATCTATCTATCTATCTATCTATATATCTATATATCTATCTATCTATCTATCTATCTATCTATCTATCTATCTATCTATCTATCTATCTATCTATCTATCTATCTATCTATCTATCTATCTATCTATCTATCTATCTATCTATCTATCTATCTATCTATCTATCTATCTATCTATCTATCTATCTATCTATCTATCTATCTATCTATCTATCTATCTATCTATCTATCTATCTATCTATCTATCTATCTATCTATCTATCTATCTATCTATCTATCTATCTATCTATCTATCTATCTATCTATCTATCTATCTATCTATCTATCTATCTATCTATCTATCTATCTATCTATCTATCTATCTATCTATCTATCTATCTATCTATCTATCTATCTATCTAACTATCTATCTATCTATCTATCTATCTATCTATCTATCTATCTATCTATCTATCTATCTATCTATCTATCTACCTATCTATCTATCTATAATTCAATAATTTATTTTCGTGAGTGATTTTCGGAAGTGTGCTTATATAGGATCTATGAGCAAATACGGGCAACGATATTGTCTTGATGAATCGTAACTTTGACAACTTTTCCTCCTCAAGCAAAACGAAAAAATTGTCTAACAGAATTGGGGTATAAAGGTTTTTTGTAGCTCTTTCCTCTAGATTCAGTCATTTGGGCTGTGCGATGACTCTTTTATATTTTATAAATATAGAAAGATATATAGATAATATTAATTGATTAATTGCAACTAAAAATATGATTAATAATACTTTTATAACGCTTGTGTAATTGCAGGATAAATTTAGGAGGCTGTTAAGTATACTGCCAGACATACATGCGATGGCAGCGCGTGGTGAAGAGCACTTATATTCAAAACACTGTGCCGGCAGTGCACCCACACAAACGTTACTCATGGAAATGTTGCACGCAAAACGAAAGGTGTAATAAAATGTAATTAACACACATTTTAAGGCAACAAAAATGGATGATTAAACATTTTAAGGGGCGGGTATATATAAATAAGTAATAAAACACACACACACACACCCACACACACACACACACACAAAAATCATTTAAAGTTAAAAACAAATTTAAAGAATTAAAAACAAAATGGTTTTAAACTAGAAACAGATAAAATAGATAAAAAGCAAAGCTTAAAACATAATGTTAGAAAAAATAAAAAAAAAAAATAAAAATATGATGAAAGATGGAAAGAAAGAAAGAAATAAATAAATAAAAACTATATTTTTGTGACAATTATAAGAAAAAGAAAAAGAAAAAAAATATATAAATAAACATACTTTCAGGCTTTACAAAGACACCTTTTTTAAGGCATACTTTCAGGCATAAAACAAACATACATACATACAAACAAACAAACAAAAAAATAAGAAATTTAACAACTTTTTTAATTTACAATTAAAATGGTTTTTGTGTTTATTTATAAAAACAAAATTATTAAAATAATGATACATATATACAGCTATATGTTTTCAATTTTGGGGATTCTCTATATATATATATATTATACAAAACATAAAAACTTTGTTGTTAATTTTAGTAAGTAAACATATTTTGTGAAAGAAAAACAAACAGAAATTTAAACTAATTGTTATTTTATGTAAATATAATTTAAATTTAAGCTAAACTAAAACAAAAACTACTTTATGAAAAAAAGTAAAACAAAAAAAAAACAAAAACAAAATTTATTTAAAAAATACCAGAAACAAATTAAACATCACTAATTAAGTAACATAAATAAACCAACAAACAAACAAACAATTTAACTATAAATAAAACGTTATAAATGTATTTAGATTTTAATTATTATTAATTAATAAACAAACAAACAAAAAAAATAAAACAAATTGTTGCTTGATGTTTAACAAAAAAATAAAATCTAAATGTTAAAAATTTAAACAAAAAAACAAAAAAAAAAAAAAACTTACAACAGATACCACTACAACAACAAAAAAACCAACAACAAACAAACAAAAAAATCAAACAGCAATTGTTCGTTCTTGTTTTATTATTAAATTAATATTAAAAAAAAGCAAACAAAAATTTAACACTAATTATGTAAATTTAAAACAAACAAAACTTTTTAGGGAGTACATTGCAAAAACAAAAAAGAAAATATATTTAAAAGAAAAGAAAAAAATGTACCTTAAACTATATTTTAAATATATATATAAAAATAATAATTATTTTTTAAAATAATTAAAAACTACAACTACAACAATTCTTTCTGTTAATTTATACTTATAAGAGGTTTATTTTTTTTAAACGGTTTTTTATTATTATTATCATTATTATTATTATTTTAAATGTTAAACTATTCTTTTAATTACCTACTTTAAACTAAATAAATAAATAAATATTATTGTCTATCACATTAAACATATACATACATTTATAAATATTTTTTATTATTTTTTAATTTTTTTTTTTTTGTTATATAAACATTTTATTTACTTTTAATTATTAATTATGTATTTTAAAAATTCAAACCATACAATAACTACTACCTTCATAGTTTTTTAAACAAAATTTTATTAAACAAAACAAAAACATTTTACATATACATACATACAATTATGTTGTAGTTTATAATTAATTAATTTCTCTTTTTATTATTACTATTATTATCATAATTATCATTATTCTTATATATATAAATAATTATTATTTTTCCTCTTCTTTATTTTTTTGTACTTTTCTTTTAATTGTTATTTTGATTTATAATTATATTTTTATAATTTTCCTTTTTAATTTTTAGTTTATTATTTTTTCTTTTTAATCTTATAAAAATTCTTATATTTTTAGTAAAAAAAAAAAAAAACTTTTGTCTGTAATTTTTTTTTTATTTTATTTTAAAATTGTATAAACAAACAAACAACAGCAAAAAAAATTTGTCAAACAAACAAAAGAGATACTAAAAAAAAAGTAATAAAAAAAAAACAAAATTTTTAAAATCACTTCAACTTGTAGCAAAGCTAATTTAATTTATTATTTTATAGTTTAATTTAAAAAAATTTAAAAGGACAGTGCAAACAATTAACACTGTTCTATACAGGCCTGTCACAGAATTCCATTCCTATCTAAAGTGGAATTAATATGTACCGTATTTTGCTTCTTCAGAAGAAGTAAAACAAAAATTTCTTTCGAAATCAAAACACTTTCAGTTTTCAAAGTGGAGTTGATATATTATGCTGGGTATACACGATACTATTTTTCGTACTAATCGTAGTATGAGTAGAAGTACGGTTTTGTGATAGTTACTACAAATCGTACTACTTCCTTTGAAAAAAAAAATTTTAAATAAAAAAATATCACAAAATAACTGACCGTTGAAGAAATACATTTCGTAGTACGGCAGCATGATACACGATACTAATTATCGTACCTATAGAAGCTCCGCCCTCAAAAAATCAAAATTTTTTTATTTTCATACTTTGTTAGTACGACAACATGATACACGTTACTAATTTCATACTTATACGATTTATCGTACGACTTATCGTAATGTGTTTACCTAGCATTATATTATTCCACAAAAAGTTTACTTTTATTTTAATATAAAAAGTTTTCCAACAAGAGGTGTTATTATGTTGAATCACCCGGTATTTCGGTAGCTGTCACTTTTGAAACTTTTATTCTTTGACACTTAACAAGTAGAAACTACGCCATTACTAAAAATGGAACAATACACGCTTTAACAATGCTTTGAAATTATTAAAATTCACTACAAAAATGTTGAAAATCTTGCAGTCAGACTTCGCAAAACTAAAGCATTTTTGGGTCGTCGTGAAGCAGCTTGTCGGACGGCAATACAGAAATTGATGGAAAAATTCGAGCTGTTGGGACAAGTTAGTGATGTGTAGAATAAAACCCGTGAGCTTCGCTGAAGAACAACTGAGAATATTGCTGCTGTAGCCCAAAGTGTTGAAGAAAACCCAGGTTTGTCCATTCCTCGTCGTTCTTTGGAATTGGGCATTCCATGAATTTGATCTGGACAACGTTTACTTTCAACAAGACGGCGCTACGTACCACACAAGCAACAAAACCATTGCTCTTTTAAGGGAAAAGTTTCCGGACCGTGTTATCTCTCTTGAATAGGAGATCACAATTGACCACCAAGATCTTGTGATTTAACACCTTGCGACTTCTTTGTTTAAGGCCACGTGAAAGATAAGGTCTACGCCAATAGCCCAGCGTCAATTCAATACCTCAAAGATAGAATTCGTGAGGCTATCGAGGACATAGGGCAGCCACTTTGCGATTTGGTTATGGACAAATTTCATGAAAAGGATATGATCCTGTAAGCGTAGTCGTGGTACCCATTTGGCTGATGTTGTTTTTCATTAGTAACGGCATACCTTCCTCTTTATTATGAAATAGACATCCGATCATTTAGCTCAACAAATTCCATTTTTCTTTGAATACCAAAATAACACCTTGGTATAACGGAAAACCCGTTAGAAAACGCTGTCAAATTAATAACTGAAATACAGAATTATTAAATGATTTTTGAAAATATCTTCCGATTCACTACCTTGAGCTAAGGAACGCATTTGACTTAACAAATCTGATGGTTTTCTGTCTGTTAATTCGACTTCTGTCAAAAGTTTCTTGAGACGTTTATGTTCACAGTCGTAAAATGAACTGATGAGTTTCGCTCTTAAAGTTTCATACATGTTGGCAGCCGGAGGGTTGATTTGCACTTTCTCGAGGATGTTGCTCTCTATTGATGTCACAATTATGTGAAATTTCGTTGCGTCTTGAGTAACACCAGCCATTATACTTAAAGTGTGACTCCATTTGTTTAAACCAAAACAATGGGTCTAAAAACGCCAAAATGGTGGTGCTTTAACAGCGACTCTTGAAATATCCATATGAGGAGAATTTTATGGTACAAATGAAAAATTGTCTTCTGAAGTTGACATCCTTATAACTAAAATTCTTTAAAATGCGGGGTCACCAATCTTCTTTTGCATTACCAATATCTGTTAGACCTTTTTTTCTTTCTGATCCAGGTTTCCTGTCAATGCTCAAGTCTTCCTTATACTGTTTAATGGCTTTTGAAACGGTGTGACGATGATCCTTCAGATCTTTTGCTATTTTTTTAAAAAAGTTTTCATTATTTGTTCACGTACTTTCCTTTCGCTGTCCATTTTTACCGAAATAACAGGTAAAAATTAATGATTTAGAAAAGATCTCTCGTGATTAAAAAAAAATAATAATTTATGGACCAAGGATAAGTTTTGGCTGGAATAGTGTGTATACGTTTTTTCTGACTCACACTTTTTAGTGGAAATACTCTTGAAAAACTATTTAGTGTAGGTTATATTGATGTATGACTTCAAACTGCGGGATTTTTTATTTTGAAACATTTGTACAATATAAATTTATTCAAAATAATGGCCATTGTTAGCTATGACCTTTTCCCATATATGGATTCCGAACTGTTTATCTTTTGAGGCCAAGAACAGATCAAGTCAATACCGGATACTATGTTCCAAAGTGAAGCGTATCCCAGAGAGAGCGTTCTTCATCGATCGAATCAAATAGTCACCCTTGTTCTATTTGGCGTCGTCGACATCGTCGTCAATATTGAGTCAAAAAATGGTATATGTTTCGCCGATATCGATAACAATTGGTAACTTTTGAAAGCGTTTTGTAGTTTAACCCGACTTATAAAAGTTTTAAATTCTGTCAATAGTAACCATTTGTTACCGATATCGACGACACATATACCATTTTTTGACTCAATATTGACGACGATGTCGACAACGCCAAATGGAATAAGGGTGAGTATTCGGACGGAGCAAGGTCTAGACTATAAAGCGAGTGAGGTAAAACTTCGCAAACACTTCATTCTAAATAGATTTTAACAAGTATTGCAACATATGACCGAGCGTTATCATGATGGTTTATTACGGCTAATGCTCGCTTAAAACGAATCAGTTGCTTTCGGTAAAGATTCCCTTTGATGGTCTGGTCAGATTTCAGCAGCTCATAATAGGTAGTAACCTTTTTTAGCGCCAAGCTTAGATTGAACTATTTAAATAACTACGATCGAAGTTAACATTGTATATGTTCAACTGTGATTGAAGCTAAAACAGAATTGGACCATAAAGGGTCTTTCATTAAGCGTTTCCTATCATTAAGTTTAAAGAAATCAAAGTGTAAGATTTCTCGAAATTTTTTTTTTCGTTTGAAAGTCCTATCAATGCCATTATGTATGGAATATAACATCGTGCAAGTGTCCCTCGCGGCTTCGCTGGATGTTTTCCATGAGTCTGACGCTTAAATAATCATCGACCTATAGTGATTGCCGATGACCTGGCCAACGTCGTTCTCAAAAAATATGGACTGATGACGACGTCAGCCCAAAATCAACATCAAACAGTGATTGTACGCTCTTCGATCTCAGGTGGATTGATATCGAAATTCGACAATTTTGTTTGTTGACCTACCCATTCATACAGAAATGTTCCTCACTATAAAATGGGCAAAGCGCCCGGAACGTTGGTCGAACAGAACACCTATTTTGATAAAACAATTTCATAATTTTAACGTGATTTGGCAAAACAAACTGAATAAATGACAGCTAATTCGACACATGTTGCTTCAACAATATGGCCGCTATCAACTGATTAAAGCTAAAATTTGACTACTTGAAGAACTATCTAATTTTGAAGTTTAAATCGGGCTATTAAAATGACTACTATGAAAGCTAATATAGGTCTGTATTTGCGTTTATTTTCAGATGACCCTATATTGAACTAAATCCCGGACAAAGTATTCTATTACTTTCCAACCAACCCTCGTCAACACATAAATCACATAATATATATATTTTTACGTTTTTACCTTTTAAAAACGTGGTTTATTTCCTTTAAATAAACCGGATACTTTTGATTGCAAATAAAAGCTGTTTTAGTAGTTTAAAATTGTAACAACTCTTTATTTATTTAGAATGTACAACAACAGAATTAAATAGTCACTCAATGTCTTTATACACGTATATCAATTCGCAGAAATGCACACAACCTTTATTATGTACAAACACACACGTACACGACAGTTGATGTTAACTCTAACAGCGCCAATGATAAACTCTACTCACGACTGCCAGCTCTGCCACTATTTATATACGCGCCATCTATCGGGAATCTTGTACAATGCTCTTAACGGATATACTAGTACATTCGATTTCTAGAGCTTTTCGATGTCATTGCCAGCAGCCCAAACATTTAGTGCTGCCATACTTACAAACAATGTCAATGATGGACGTGCCTTCAAACATGATGAATGCTGTAGGCAGTCGTTACAGACCGTTGAATTCAAATCGTCATTGCACATTCGTAACAATATTTTGATCTTAAACAAGTAAGAGTGTTATATTCGGCTGTGCCCACCATTAATATGTTGGCATACATACATATTTTTCTGGTATTGGGGTATATGGGGTGTAGGGTCAATTATGAACTGATCCTCTCAAAAGTTGTTAGAAAGATTTAGGTTCATATAAAACCAATTCCTTCACAATATTATTTATTATAAGACAATTATGAATGTTCAATACATTTTTTGAGGAGGGCCTTGTATGGGAACTAGGGACAAATGTTTCCCGATTTTCGCCATACTTCACAGTATACAGTACTTAGAGCTAATTTGTGCATAATTTTATCAGGATTGCTGCATAATCAACATATTTATGACTGCTTAAACAGTATTCCGGGGGACATTTATATGGGGGCTAGGTGAAATCATGTCAACAGACAGTATTTGTGGAAGATTTTAACCAGTTACTTCCTTTCGCTTGGGTCCTATTGTGGTTTCAACAGATAGACTGACGGACGGACATATATAGATCGTGTAAGAATCATATTAGGACCCAGAATATATATACCAATAGGTATTTAGTATATAATTCATATGATTGCAATCCATGGGTCAACAAAGGGTTACATATTTCCCAATAGTTCTGATTCTATTAACATTTTTTTAAAACTTTTCATTGCAACTTCTCTAACCGAACAAAGCTAATATCTCGCATGTTCGTACATACATGCATGGAAATTCCCAATTCAAACACAAGTTGTTTCATTCACTTCAATATACTTGTAGTATTTTCCGATAAATTCTAAGATTACATAATTCAACCGCAAGTGGTTTGATTTAAAGAGAATTATTTCTTATATTACTACTTTTTGTACGTGTATAAAGAATAGTGTCACAACAATCACCCTTATCACGGTTGGCGTATGTGTTTTACGCCCACGACAGTTTCGTACTAGATTAAAGAAACAAGTTACATTTGATCTTTAAACTAGTTCGAAACTGTCGTAGGAGTAAAACACATACGCCAACCGCGATATGGGTGAATATTTTAATTATGAACTATTTAAGGTGTTGTTATTATTGTTATGGAATTAATTAAATACTGAGATCATGTGTAGACAAACAACTTCAAGCTTTCTTTTGTAATTGCAACATAAAGGGTGTTTTTTTATCCTAATAGAACTTACGAAAGGGTTAACTGTCAAACGAACTGTTGTACTGCGCTTACTTTTTTGACATCTATGATCAGTATTCTCTGCAAATCATCATGAATAGATTGACGCTTGAACAAAGCTACCAAAATATTCAAATTTTCTTTGAAAATCAGTCATCGATACGCGCAACTTATAAACCACTGTTTTACCGTTGTGTTCAGCGATGAGGCTCATTGTTGGCTTAACGAGTTTGTTAATAAACAACATGTTCGGCATATGGAGTAGTGAGACCAATCCAAAACAGAACCTACAGAATCCATTGCATACAGTTTACAGGCTAAAGGCATCATCCTACCTTATTTCTTCAAAAATGAAGCGTTACGGTCAATGGAGATCGTTACTCACCATGATCAATGATTTTTTTTGTTTGTTTCGAAAACCAAAACCTCCCAACGTGATCAATTATTCAAAAATATTATTTTTCATACGTTTAGTTTTATTATATTATATTTATTTTGTCTTATTTGTTTTCGTTTATCACATATTCTAAAGAAATCATTACAAATAATAGAAAATTGAGTACCTTATAGAAAAAAGAAAACATAAAACATAACAAATAAATTTGTTTTTAAAACAAAACCAAAAAATATTGTAAATTTTAATAAGTTAAAACTGGTCTGTTCAATATCAAAAAAAAAAAAAAATATTACCAATTATCACAAATTGTTTAAACATTTTCCAAATTTGTCTTAGAAAATTTGTAAGAATTTCTAATAAGTAGTTTTTTTTTTTTGCTATAAAAGAGACCAAATGTAAATAGATTTAAAATGAAATGTATTTAAAAGGATTTGGCAATTTTGATTGAAAGTTTTGAGAAGAATTAGTTTGAAAATTTTTAAAAAATTAATAAGGATTTATTGTGGATTTTTTTAAAACTTTTTAAATAAGTTTGTTATATTCAAAAATACCAGGGGGCAAGTTCTCTCACTCGTAATTGAAATAAATTTCGAACGCTTGCTAGCTTTCGACTAAATACTCGTTCGTTATCCAGCACAATCATTATAATTTTATATACATTTTATTCGATATCGAAAAACTCTCACGTTCGAATAAGTATTCGACTGTGTTCGACTGCGGTAATTAGCCCCCAGGGCTTACATATCAGCGGGGTATGATTATGAATGAGATAGGATTAAGAATACAATGGCACTAAAAAACAGTTTGTTAGCTCAACATCTCAGCTTTAAATCTGTTATTAACGCATAATAACATTTTCCGATATCAAATTCATTATTTTAAAACATTTTTCTTTATATTCTAAAGTTTTTTAGAAGTTTCTTTGTATTACTCAGAAATTATTGAAAATTTTCTACGTACATACATTCGGTACAGGTTCTCTGTTATTGTCTGGCCAGATTTCAGCAGCTCACAATAGATAGGACCCTTATGGTCCCACCAAATACAGAGCGCCATGGATATTTGACTTTGGTGTCGATTCGGCTGGTTGGTCGGGCTTCACATACGATCTCTTACGTTGTGGGGTATCGTAATGGTTCAATTTTTCATCGCAAATAATGATTCGATGCAAAAATTATTTTATAGCGTAAAAACATCATTTCAGACATCGTCTTTCACGGTCTTTCAGCTTGTATTCGTATGGTACCCAATTTCTCTGCTTTTGGATGAATACTGCTGCTTGCAAACGTTCTTAAATCTGTTGACTTTGACAACAATTTTTAAATTTTTGGCTAGCCTGGGTGATCTTTGTTTTCCGTTTCAAGATCACGTTGAAACAAATGGACCACATTCAACAGAAGCTTTGTTGAGCATTCGATGAGCTTCAGCCGCATTTTTTTTTTTTAAATAAAGAAGTATGAAAGCAAAACTTTCCGCATATGACGCTTTGCTGGCACAAAATTCGACATTTTCAAAGCAAAAAAAAACTTTGTTGTTTACACTATTATGTTCAATATCTAAGTGAGAATAAATGACAGATACGTGCGCTTCAAAATGACATATAAGTTCTTAAAAACAAAATCTGCGTTCAAAATTTTTAAGTCATACACCCAATATAATCAACTATTATTAAAGCTAAATTCTAAAAATATGATAAACTATGATTGAAGCCAAAATTGGAATATATAAGCAAATTTAACTTTATAATCAACTGTGATTAAAACTGAAACTTAACCATATAAACGACTATATAAAGAAATATGTTAACTTTATAATCAACTATGTTTGAAGCTAAGAAAGGAGTATACAATCAACTGTGATTGAACCCTACATTCAAATTTATAATATATATGATTCAAGCTAAAATTGGACTAATCAATCAACTTTTATTAAAGTTAAAATTTAACATTATAATCAACTATGATTGAAGCCAAAATTAGAGTATTCAATCAAGTATGATTGAAGATCAAATTTAACTTTATAAAATCAACCATGATTGAAGAAAAAATTTAACTGTTTTTCAACTATGATTGAAGCTAAAAGATAAGCTTATAATTAACTATGATTGGACTTTTCAATCAACTATGATTAAAGTTAAAACTTGACATTATAATCAACTATGATTGAAGATAAATTTGACTATTCATTAAACTATAATTGAAGCTAATACTTCAACTATAATTGAAGCTACTATTTAAAGAACTGTGGTTGAAGCTAAAATTGGACTATTCAATCAACTATGATTAAAGTTAAAATTTAACATAATCAACTATGATTGAAGCCAAAATTGAAGTATTCAATCAAGTATGATTGAAGATCAAATTTAACTTTATAAAATCAACTATGATTGATGACAAAATTGGACTGTTTTTCAACTATGATTGAAGCTAAAATTTAAGCTTATTATCAACTATGATTGAAGCTAAAACTTAACCATAAAATCGACTATATAAAGCACTAAGCTTGAAGCTAAAATTGAAGTATTCAAGTAACTATGATTGAAGGTGAAATTTTACTTTATAATCCTATGATTGAAGCAAAAATTTTACTATTCATTCAACTATGATTGAAGCTAAAACTTTAACATATAATCGACTATATAAAGAACTACGGCTGAAGCTAAAATTGGACTATTCAATGAACTATGATTAAAGCTAAAATTTAACTGTATAATCAACTATGTTTGAAGCTAAAATTTTATCAAGGTGATTGCATGAAGCTGAAATTTTACTTTATAATCATCTATGATTGATGCAAATATTGGACTATATAACCAACTATAATCCACAATGATTTGAGATGAAATTCAACTTTGAAAATGTTTTTTTTTAATTGGAAAATTATTCAAATTCTTAAATATATTTCAAAATTATTAAAAAGTTTCTTAATATTTGAAAATCATTACAATTTCTTTATATTCGAATATTTTTAAAAATATTTTTTTAATAGAAATTATTATTAAAACGTTTTTTGACTTCTTACTAAATGAAATTTAATTATATTTATGCTGAGTATACTATTTACTATTCAGTTTATAAAAATATACACTTCAGTCTTTTAAAAAATCGCTAAATCCTTTAACTTCTAAAAAAATACAGAATAAAAAAAAAAAAAAAAAAAACAAATCAAACCATGAAACCATTTCAGGAGCGCACCTTTCAAAACAAACAAACAAAAGAGTTATATAAATGTTATATGTATCATAAAACCAATTAATTTAATAATTTAAAAAATATATAAAAAAAAACCAAAACAAATTTCTAACCCCAAATAAATCAACAACAAAAAAACAGAAACTAAATCATTTATTTTTGTGTTCACTTTAAAAATATTTAAAAAGAAATTATAAATTCAAAAAAAACTTGTAAATGTGTGTAAAAATCAATGTAAATTTAATAGATTATAGAGAAATTAAAATAAATATTTATTAAAAAATATTTTAATTAAAAGAAATTGTACCACAATGACAAACATAAAAATGTTGCAAACAAAATGAAAATATTTACAAAAAACAAACCGTTTTCAAAGTTAATTTTAACAAAAAAGAAACCCCACTAAAATACCTGCTAAAATAAACTAACCAATATGTTTAAACAATGCCTACAAAAAAACATAAAACAAGGTGGCATTTTAGAAAAATATTTCAATTTCTAAAGTTTTTTAGTGTAACCAACCACAAAGTTAGACAAACATACATATTTTTATTACTGTACTAAAATGCAACCCTGTTTTATAATTGCATTTGTTTTGTTTACTGTTGTTACTCTTTCCCTTTTGCGCCAACTTCCTGCCACCTTCTCTCTCTATATCTCTCTCTCTCTATCCAAACAGAAATCTCATTATTTACTACAAATTGTTGAACACCGTTTATATATAGTCTATATCTATATTACAAATATATATTTATGTACATTACATTCAACCGATTTAATAAAAATAATAATAATTGTATGTATTCAAACAAATAATAAAAAAAATATATATATATTTATTTCTTCAAGAAAAAACAAAAAAAATAAAAATGTAACCTGTTGAATGAAATTGAAAAGTGATTTTTTGTAAGTGATAAGAATTTACGAGTCTAGTGATGATCATAAAGAAAAACATAACAAAGTAAACCAGAGTTATTTAACATTAGTAACAAAATGTATAAATTATTATTAATAAATAAATAAATATATAAAATAACAAACCGAACAAAAAACAAGGAAAAGAAGCTTAAAGTACAGAAACAAAATATAAAAAAAAAAACTTAGTTTTATCTTTAAAAGAAACTTGTATAATTTTAAATTATGTAACTTAAACAAAATTCTTTAAACAAAAAAAATGTTCATTTTAGTTTTCTTAACTCTAAGTTGTTATTATAATTATAATATGTATTAACTAATTAATTAAATAATTATATTAAAGATTACAAAGAGTAAAAACGTTTAAAACAAATTTAAACAAAATGTTATTTTATTTAAAATTTTATTTTTTCATCTCAATATCTAATGTTTCAAAAACATTTTGTAATAATAATTAAAAAAAAAAACAAAACAAAACAAAAAATAAACAAACACATTTTGATTCATTTAAGAAAAGAAAGAAAAGTATATAAGAAAAAAAATAATAATAGTAAAGTGGTTTTATTTGGGTTTAAAAAATAAGGTAATTAAACTAACATTAACATTTAAAGCTTAAATTGCACTATATAAGGAACTACAATTGAGAAACTACAAATTTGGATTAAAATTTGACTACATATTTAAAAAAACTACGATGGAAGTAAATATTTTACTATATAATTAACTGAGATCGAACCTAAAATTGAACTATATAATCACCTATGATTGAACCTAATATTGGATCATATAATCAACTGCGTTTGAAGTTAAAATTTGACTTTATAATTAACTCTACTTTGAAGCTAAAAATTTACTATGTAATTAAGAATGATTGAACCCAAAATCCAAAATCAACTACAATTAAAGCTAAAATTTAACTATAAAGCGACTATGATACTAGGATTGTATTTAAAATTACAGTATATAATCATCCAAGATTGAAGGTAAAAGTAGACTGTATAATCAACAATGATACAATTGGACTTTATTATCAACTATGGTTGAATCTAAACGCGGACTGTATAATCAACTACGATTATGAAATTAGGCTTTATAATCAACAATGATTGAATCTAAAATTCGACATTATAGTCAACTATGACTGAAGCTAAAATCGGACTATATAGTCAACTATGATTTAAGCTAAAATTGAACTTTAAAGGGAACTAAGTTCGAAGCTAAAATTGGACTATAGAATTAACTAGTATTGAAGCTAAAACTAAACTAAATATATAGTCACCTACAATTAGAGCTAAAATTTGACAATACATATTGTTACGTTTTCACCTTTTGAGAACGTTGGTTTATTTCCTTTTAATATACCGGATACTTTTGATTGCAAATAAAAGCCGTTTAGTAGTTTAAAATTGTAACAACTCTTTATTTATTTAAAATCTACAACAACAACAGTCACTCAGTGTTTTTATACACGTTTATCAATTCGCAGAAATGCACACACACTTTATAATGTACAAACTTAAATGTACAAGGCAGTTGATGTTAACTCTAATGGCGCCTATGATTAACTCCACTGACGTCTGCAACCTTTGCCACTATTTATACACAAGCCATCTTTCGGGAATCTTCTACAATGCTCTTAACGCACAAACTAGTATGTTCGAATTCTCGAGCTTTCGATGTCAATGTCAGCAGTTTAAACACTGCCAGTGTTGCCATACTTACAAACAATGCTAATAACCGCATGCTATCAACATTGTTGATAAGTAGAAGCTTCTACTGATGGACGTGTTTATAAACATGATGATCACTGCAAGCAATTGTTACCGACCGTTTAATTCAAATCGCTATTGCAAATTCGTAATAATATATTCAACTATAATTGAAGCTTTATAATCAAGTTTATTGATGCTTAAATTGGAATTCACAATAAAGTATGATTAAAGCTAAACAGTAGCTTAAATTGGACTATTTAAAGAACTACTATTGCAGCTTAAATTGGTCTAAGTATTTAAAGAACTACGATTGAAGCTAAAATTTAACTATTTAAAGAACTACGATCGAAGCTAACATTGTTTATTTTCAACTATGATTGAAGCTAAAATTTGTTATATATAAAAAACAACGTTTGAAACAGAATTTGAACTATAAAGGGTCTCAGTAAGCGATTCCTATCTTTAAATTGAAATAAAACAAAGTGTGAAAGGCCTATCAATGCCATTATATATGGAATATAACATCGTGCATCCGAAATGTCCAATTTTCCATGACTCCGGCGCATAGATAAGGTTAAATATGACTGATGACATGGTTATGAAGGCCGCTGTGGTTTGTTACTTTTTCGCATAGACCTGGGACTTAAGAAAACCTCACAAGATAAAGTCTAAAGGGGTCAAAACATACGACCTCGTTGGCCAGATCTCAAAACGCTCGTGCAGAATGTCCACAGTGGCATGAGCTGTATGACACGTAGCGCCGTCCGTCTATATCGTTGGTGTTCATATCATCCACTCGCCGTTGACGGTGATGACTTGGCAAACGTCGTTCTCAAAAAAGTAACGACCGATGACGCCGCCAGCTTAAAATAAACATCAAACACTGACTTTTTCGGCATGCATTGGATGCTCTTGAATTTCATGTGGATTGGTATCGTGGCAAATTCGACGTTCCGCGCGCTTTTCAAGAACATAACACCTATTTTGATAAAACATTTTCATAATTTGAAGGTGTTGATTAACGCTATATATCCGTCCATGGTGATTTGGCAAAACAAACTGAATAAATGGCAGCCAATTCGACATATGTAGCTACAACAATATGGCTGCTATCAACTGTCAAAGTTCGGATGACCCTTTATAATCGGCGACGATTCAAGCTAAAATTAAACTATTTAAAAAACAACGATTTAAGCTCAAAATTAACTATATTTAAAGAACTATCTACTATTGAAGCTTAAATAGAACTATTTAAAGAACATTTAATGTTAATATTGTACTATATAAAAAAATACAATTGAAGCTAAAAATGTACGATATAAATACCTACTATAAAAGCCAATATAGGTTGAATTGTATATTGAACATTTTTCTATTACTTTCCGAATACTTTTCAACCAACCCTCGTCAACACATCAATCACATAATATATTCTAAACTTAAATAAGAGAACTCAATTACTTAAGAATAAAGAGAAAACAAACATGTGTACACAAAAAGAATTATATCACTATTTTTGATAATGACTTTAAAAAAAATAATTTAGAGAACCCATAAATAACTACGCACTCAGCGTTTTTGAATGGCAAAAACATGTGCTGTATTATGCTCATCCCGATCTCACTTGAAAAGCGCTGGAGAAACCTGATTAAATAGTATTATGTTGAACACGATCAATAATCGTAACAAGTAGACGAGTACAAAAGAGTCCATTGTATTTGAAAAAAATATAAATACATATACGAGAAAACAAGTAAGAAAGTATGGTCAGTCAATTCCGACCATATTATACCTTACACTGAGGAAATGAGCAAAAACATATTATTTTTTTTTTTAAATTTCAATTATTTATTTTCGCGAGTAATTTTCGGAAGAGGACCTTATATGGGAGCTATGAGCAATTATGGACCGGTTGCCATGAAATTAAATCTTATAATTGTTAAATTTTATTTGGATTCCAAAATTTGTAATAGATTTATGTTCGTTAAAGTGATTTTAGGAAGTGGGAGCTATGACCAATTATGGACCGATAGCCATGAAATTAGTTCATGTGATTTATGTCTATATAAAACTTATTTCTGCTGAATTTTATATGGATACCAATATTTTTAAGAGATTTATGCTCATTAAAGTGATTTCCGGAAGTGGGTCTTATATGGGAGCTATGGTCAATTATGGACCGACACTCATACAATATATATAAAACTTATTTGGAGCGAAATTTATGTAGATACCTATATAAATTAAACATTTATAACAGAAAAAGTTCGATTTCGGGAGGACATTTGTATGAAAAAATGAACCGATTTCATCCAGTTTCAATAGGCCAATTTTATAGAAATATCTTCACAATTCGGACTTGTACTTTACGCATAAGGTTCACATGGACAGCCAGCCAGACGATCAGTATACTTTAAAGTGTGTGATAGACTAATATATTTTGGCGTTACAAACATCAGCACAAACGCATAATGATGGTGTAGGGTATAAAAAAAACATTACACTAAGTACAATAACAATTATGTACTTGGAGAAAAGCAAAGAAGAGTAACAATTTGTTTTTATCGTTGCTGAAGTTTATCGACGATTATAAATAAAAGTCGTTTGACGATAGAACGATCATTTACAACAGCTAGAGACTTTTTCAATTCCAATTTCAGTTTGTGGGAAACACTCTGAACGACGACAGTTAAACTCTTGATAATAAAATTGAAATAAAAACGTGTGTGTGTCTTAATTCCGGTGACAAGAAGTAAAAAAACAAAAAACGAGAAAAAAACTAAATTTTAAAAAATATAAAAAAAAAATCTGAATATTACATTTAAAAAGAAGTTTAATTTGTAACTAACAAACAAACAAAATGAATGCAATTATATTTATCATCTCACTAATATTGGGCTATGTGGGATATTATTTATATAAGTCCATTAAAAGACCAGCAAATTATCCACCAGGTGAGTTAAAGGATTTTAATTTTATTGTGCAAATTATAAATCATTTTCCATATAAGTCAGTTCCATTAAATTTAAATTGTATCTAGATACATTACGAATATGTATCTACATATAGCAAATACATATTTTTATTTATATTTATTATTTTTTTTATGCAAATTTTTGATTGACTTGACTGACATTTGATATGACCAATTGTGTATGTTAAATTGTTTAGACATAGACGACGACACAGTGATTTGGTTAAGGCAATAACGTGTGTTTCTAATAAGACCACATGTCTCTGGAATACTTTTACATTTATGGAGGTATTTCCTAAACTAAAAGAGTTTTATGGCAATACGACACCTAATTACGCATACACGAGTTATTTTTTGTTTTCAGTATTAACAAGTTTTTAATTGTAATTATTACTTACTTATTATATAAATTGTAAAACAGAGACATGTTGAAATTCTTTTTTTTTAGAATTTAATGCATCATAATGCAGCCGATTTCTATTCCAAGTTCTTAAAAAGTTATGAAAAGAAAATCTCTGGGGCTTCAAGTAAGTAGGATGTCTTCTTTTCGAGCAGTTGGTTTCTCACACTTTCAATAGCGCAACTCTTTTGAGATTTCAGTCAAATCGGATAATGTTAAGCCGTGTAAAAGCGAAACGATAAATAGTCCGTGACTTTTTGAATTAAACACAGGTTTTTCAATAAAAAATCATTTTATTTTTCAGCATAATCTCCTTTGAGCTCTAACGTTTCTGTAATACTTTTATCCCTTCCAAAAAATATGATTTGTCGAGGTCATCAAAATAGGTATTTGTTTGATGATTTTCATTGGAGTCAAATCCCTTTCCGCCGAGGTTTGGAAACAAAAAATAGTCACTTGGTGCCAAATCCTAAGAATATGGCGAATGAGGGAACAACTCGTAGACTAGTTCATGGATTTTTGCCATGGATACTGCGGCTTTCTCATACTAAAGTGATCATTCAAAATTGAAACCACTGAGCCATGTGAGATGCCTATGGCTTCTGGCATTTTTGTGAATTTTTTTTTCAATTGTTTCGTGTATAGAGACCTCATTTGGGCGTACAGAACGTTCGCCATCTACCGTATTTGTAAGGCCACAACGAAATTCAGTAAACCACTTTTTTACCATTGAAATTGATGGTGCAGAGTTCCCATAGTATTTATCAAGCTTAGCCTTGGTTTCAGTGATGATGTTCCTGCGCAAAAAAATAATGCTTAATGGGCACCTAAAATTCACTTTTTTCCATTTTCTCCTCAAGTCAGTCGGTAGTCTGCTATCAGTGGCTGTCAAACACAAACTAAATGATGCAGATTGTTCAAGTAGTTAACTGACAGATGCCTGTTGACAGGATGAATGTTGCCGGAATACATCTTAAGCCACTACCAAGTTTTCTTGCGGAAGTTGATTCCAGAAGTGACTTCCGGAAGTTTTTGAAGTCGACTTCCAGAAGTCACGGCTTGCTGAAGTTACTTGCAGCAATTATGTGGAAACACGTGTTTGTTGCTTGCTGGAAGTAACTTGAACGACTTGCTGTGAACTGCAAGTGTTTTGAAGACTTGCAGAAGATGTCGGGTATACATCAGGTAAACGGTTTGTGGTACTCTCTTCTGTTTTCAGTTTTGTTTTGAGTTCTTTTCCAAATTTATAAAAATGGACATGTCGTTCAGAGTAGTGGACAAATTCGTTTGGAGTAGTGAAAAAACACATCGAAGAGTAACTAAAAGACGGCCTGTGGGAGGTATAGCCAATCTCATTTTAGTACGCAGCTTTTGAATAGTTTTTTGAATAAAAGATAAAATGTATTCAAAATCATCATTAGACATTCTCAGGAAATTTTTCAGCAGCATGAAATCTTAGGTCCGCAATTCTTTAAGTAATGTATTTTGGAAATTTCTCACCCAAACACTTCTTTTGGTTTCTTTTTATTAATTTGCTGTTTCTTTTTAATTAAATATGCTGTGATGGCAGCTGCCAATCTTATTTTGCCACAAGACTCACATTGTGTGGAAACATGTCTGCAATTTCTTGCAGCAAGTTTGTCGTAATAACTTCTACAAACTACTTCTGGAAGCAGACTTTCGCAAGTTTCGGTTTGAGTGGAAACACTTCAGCAAATACTTGCAGAAGTCATATTTATGACTGATCAAAAAGTATTCCGGAGGGACATTTGTATGTGGACTGGGTGAAATCATGACCGATATTGCCCATTTTCAAAATCAAACAAACATTATCAACAGAGAGTATTTCGTTTGAGCCCTATCGTGTTTTCAACAAACAGACAGACAGACGGACGGACATAACTAGATCGTTTTACAATCTAATGAACCCCCCACAATAAATGTACTAATGGGGGTCTGCGACAATATGTTGATGTGTTACAAACAGAATGACAAAATCAATATACACCCCATCTTTTTTGATGGTGGGTATAATAATTATGTTATCGATTCACATTTGACTTTATCTTATGACCAGCCTACTACGAATTTTAATCCATGTTTTGATTGTTTATTCTACTTTATATTTTTTATGATTTTGGAAATGAAAACAATGTTTACTTACAAATTAACATTAAACTGTTAAATAATAATTATCATTAATCATGTGCTAACTCATAAAACTAAGAAAAGCTGGCATTTTCTTTAAAGAAGTTTAAATAGTTATTAAACTTGGTGTAGTTGAAATATTAAATATGATTTAGTTTACAATGAGATTTTTGGGAATATGAAATGGCTTAAATAAAGTGTAATCATTTTAAGTCCGACCACTTAACGAAATATATATATTACTGATGTAGACTTGTAAATTTATTAATTCATAACCAGAGTTTGTTTTTGCTTCACTGTGTTTCAGTTTTACTTATTTGCTGAACTACAACTACGAGAAAATAAACAAGCAAAGTCAAACAGCAAAGTCAAAATATAAAAAAATGCTTATTAACTTATAGTGGTACAGTGATATTTTATCTTCTTGCGCAGCCAGTCACAGCGATTAAATTCACAAATGCTGAAATGCTGTGATCAGTACAGTATTTTTGTTTTTTCCTATGCTTTTGCTTTGCTTTTTGCTGCGCTCTTTCACTTACAAACAACTGCTTAAGGTTTTTTTAATGTTCAGAAATTAACTGTGTGTTTGCACCATTCTCTTTGAAATGTTACATACATACACACATACATACATTATTTATGAAGATTAAGAACAACATTAAGCAGTTGTTTGTAAGTGAAAGAGCGCAGCAAAAAGCAAAGCAAAAGCATAGGAAAAAACAAAAATACTGAACTGATCACAGCATTTCAGCATTTGTGAATTTAATCGCTGTGACTGGCTGCGCAAGCAGATAACATCTCACTATACCACTATAAGCTAATAAGCATTTTTTTATTTTTTGACTTTTACTGTTTGTTATAGCTTGGACGCAATTACTGAAAAACTATAAGCAAAGCAATTTTTTAGGTGCTTTTGCTAATTTCAAGCAAGCAATACAAACACTGTTCATAACATAATATATTGGGTTCTATAGAATATACTTAAAAAGTGTTTTCACCATCACTTGTTAATAATGTCGAGTTCAGCGACTTCCCGACCTTAATCTTAATATTATTGTTAAAGTTTAGGTCTAGTACTAATAATACTACACGTAAACTATCTTTTGAACCCACATATCATTAAAGTTTACTCAGATCATAGTGAAGCCCACGTTTTGACTTCATTATAGAATTAAGAATTCACATTCCTAGCATAAAGTACTAATAGCGGATAATGTTCTTGAAAGATTCTTTAATACCAAGATCTGTTAGCTATATTTATTACTCTCTGTGACTGTGCCAACGGAATAATTTAATGTTGATGTTTGTAACTATAGGGTAACATAGAGATGAGACGTGATTGTCAAAAACCTAACTCTAGCAACAACAAAATACATGCTAGTCATTATATTATGTTGTTGTATCAAACATATGATTTGTTATATTATTGTTTGACAAATCGAAGTGTCTCGTCTCTATGTATAATTCTCTATGTTTGCAACTATTATCATTCATTCAGACAGAAATCGTTTCTCTGTTATGATTAACAAAGTTTAATTAATATAAGTTACTAGCTGAACCGGCAAACGTTGTCCTGCCATACAAATTATTTCTAGTGAATATTTTGGTTGTTAAATAAATAATAACGAATGTATTCTAAGTGAATTTGGCATTTTAGGTATTTTTGATGCCAAATGAAGAGAAATACAAACAAAATTTTTTGGCGAAAAATATTAAAATAAAAAAGTCGTTGAATAGGGACATCCTAATGACCTAGCGGTATGAAATGTACTTTACGACCTATTCTCGTACCTATCAAAAATATATAAAAGATTCATAAAAAGCTCATCCAAAATACTAAAATCTCGCTTAAAAATTGGTGGGTGAGGGTCGGTTGATGAAAATTTGGGATTATAGGTAATTTTGAATGCAAAATAAGAAAAATGCGAATAAAAAGTTTTTGGCAAAAAAATTGTAAATACAAATTCTGGATAGGGACACCCTTATGATCTAGCGGTATGAAATATACTTTACGACTTATTCTCATAGCTCCCAAACATACGTACAAAATTTCATAAAAATCGGTTTAGTCGTTTCGGAGGAGTTCAAACACAAACATTGTGACACGAGATTTTTATATATTAGATAAATATTTTAAATAATATTTTGTAATCAATTCCAATTCACAACTTGTTAATCTTTTCATTTTAAGGGCCCGATTTTGTACCCTGGGTTGGCAATACCATACAATTACGCAAAGAGGCTGTAGCAGCTGGTGGACAACATAAAGCATTTGAAATTTGGTCTAAACGCTACAACTCCAATATATTGGGTCTTAAACTGGGCAGTGAATTGGTGGTGGTAGCTCTCTCATATCCCCTGGTCAAAGATGTACATTTGCAAGAAGTTTTCGAGGGTAGGCCCGATACCTTCTTCTTGAGATTGCGCACCATGGGCACACGTAAAGGCATCACATGCACCGATGGTCAGTTGTGGTATGAACATCGTAATTTTTCCATGAAACAAATGCGTCATGTTGGCTATGGACGCACCCAAATGGAGCAGCACATTGAAAAGGAAACCGATAGTTTATTGCATTTTATAGAAGAGTTTAAGGGACAACCTGTAAGGCCGGGTTCATTTTTGGCCCAGAGTGTTATTAATGTGTTGTGGTCCATGACGGCCGGTAAACGTTTCAAACGAGATGACAAACGTTTAGTTAAACTTTTGGATTTAATGAATCGTAGATCAAAAGTTTTCGATATGTCGGGCGGTGTTATAACACAGTTTCCCTGGTTAAGATTTGTGGCTCCTGATAAGATTGGCTACAATTTGATAATTCAATTAAACAACGAGTTGTTTCAATTCTTTATGGAAACCATAGAGGAACACAAGACCACTTTGACAAAAGAAAATGCCGATAATGATTTTATTTATGCCTATATTAATGAAATGCAACAGGAAACCAATAAGGACACTGAAAATTCCACCTTTAATGAAGTACAACTTACCATGACCATATTAGACTTCTTTATAGCTGGCTCTCAGACCACCAGCACCACCACAGATTTGGCTTTAATGACTTTGGCCATGCGTCCTGACATACAAAAATTGGTGTACGAAGAAATAGTGGCCAATATGAAGAACACAGATTTTCCCCATTTAAGCTCTAAAGCATTTTATCCCTATATGGATGCTTTCATCATGGAGGTGCAAAGATTTTATCACATTGTGCCCATAACAGGACCCAGACGTGCTTTATGGGATACCAAGTTGGATGGCTATGATATACCCAAAAATACCACCATACTTATAGGCCTATACTCGGTGTTAATGGACGCTGACCACTGGCAAGATCCACAAAACTTTAGACCCGAACGTTTCATAGATGATGAGGGTAAAACATTTAAAGATGAATATTTTATGCCTTTTGGCCAGGGCCGTAGACGCTGCTTAGGTGATGCCATGGCTAGAGCCTGTCTATTTTCGGTGCTCGTTAAAATTTGCCAAACTTTCGAATTGGTTTTAAGCGACAAGGAGGAGGATAAGCCCTCATTGAATCTTTTACCGGGCATAACATTATCTCCTAAGCCTTATAAAATTAAATTTATTAAAAGACAATTGTAGAAGGAATTTTTTCTGTTGATATTGCAGCATTTGAGGTATTCGTTTATGTATAAAAAATGATTGATTTTCAATAAATAGTTAATATGTATTTACATAAGTGTAGTGTTATGAAGATTTCATGTAATTAATTTAAGTTTAAATATAAATAATCTAACGAATTTAATAAAGTATTAATGAGAATATTTGGTTAAGTGTTTTCATTTTAAAAATAATGTTTTTCTTTGTCTAAAATAGTAGAGACATTACTAAAAATATGCCTAACATTAGGATGCCAAATTCCTTTTTAGCTTTCAGTTCATCTCTCAGATCTTGAGTTTTACCTTTTCCTCGTATTCTCTCAATTATTATGTATTGTTAAACCACTCTGAAATCTTATTTCATTATTAGCTTCAATCGTAGGGTTTAATATAGTCCATTATAAGCAGCAATCGTAAGTCTTTATGTAGCCTATTATATACATCAGTAGTAGGTCTTTACATAGTACATTATAAGCTGCAATCGTAGGTCTTTATATAATCCATTAGAAGCTTCCTCATTATGGGTTAGCTGACCGATTTTTCTCGCTTAAACTTAAATAGATTATAAACCAGATATTATTTTTATAGAAAAAACACCTTTCAAGTTTAAACAACTTTTAAACACATAAACATTTACAATTAGTGGATTCACAGGTATCTTATTATGTCATATTGTCATAATGTTCTAATATTACAAGATTCGGCTCAATGCGTTCCGCACAGATCGCTGCTCTTTGGTAACGACAGCACAATAAACATTAAGGACATTTTTTTTAGATAGAAATGCAATAACAACATTTTTAAACAATTGTGAAATATTAGAACATTATAACAATATGACATGTGAATCCACTAAATAAATATTTAATTGCAAATATTTCGAACAAAATTACTACAATTATGCAAGTCAGAACACGATTAAAAACATCAATGTAGATATTGAATAAAAACTGTAAATATTGAATAAAAACTGTAAATATTGGAGTCATATTAAAATAAATATTTACAACAGGTATAGGTAGTTCTATATTAATAAAAGATCTAGAAAAATAATATACTGATAAACAGAATAATATTTACCTACGTAATACGTAAATAAGTAAATACTACTTTAACTCTAAACAGTAAACACATTTCTTAGAATACATCCAAAATGGAATTCTGACGCCAAGGGTATAGCGTTACTAGAGAAAATGTGAACTAATCATGGTTTATTTAAACAGCAGCCTTTTATAGAGAAAATTTAAGACACTAATCGTAATTTGTTTTAACAGCAATCGTGGGTCTTTTATAGAGAAAATTTAAAACAGTAATCGTGGTCTGTTTTAACAGCAATCGTGGGTCTTTTATAGAGAAAATTTAAGACACTATAGTCATCTGTTTTAACAGCAATCGTGGAACTTTTATTGAGAAAATTTAAGACACTAATCGTGGTCTGTTTTAACAGCAATCGTGGGTCTTTTGTAGAGAAAATTTAAGACACTAATCGTAAGAAAATTTACGACACTAATCGTGGTCTGTTTTAACACCAATCGTGGGTCTTTTATAAAGAAAATTTAAGTCAATAATCGTGGTCTGTTTTAACAGCAATCGTGGGTCCTTTATAGAGAAAATTTAAGACACTAATCGTGGTCTGTTTTAACTGCAATCGTGGGTCTTTTATAGAGACAATTTAAGACGCTATTCGTGGTGTGTTTTAACAGCAATCGTGGGTCTTTTATAGAGAAAATTTAAGACACCAATCATGGTGTGTTTTAACAGCAATTGTTGGTCTTTTATAGACAAAATTTAAGACACTAACCGTGTTGTGTTTTAACAGCAATCGTTGGTATTTTATAGAGAAAATTTAAGACACTAAAAGTGGTCTGTTTTAACACCAATCGAGGGTCTTTTATAGAGAAAATTTAAGATACTACGTAAGCAAATTTAAGACACTAATAATCGTGGTCTGTTTTAAGTGCAATCGTGGATCTTTCATAGAGAAAATTTAAGACACTAATCGTGGTTTGTTTAAACAGCAATCGTTGGTTTTTTATGGAGAAAATTTAAGACACTAATCGTGGTGTGTTTTAACAGTAATCGTGGGTCTTTTATAGAGAAAATTTAAGACACTAATCGTGGTGTGTTTTAACAGCAATCGTGGGTCTTTTATAGAGAAAATTTAAGACACTAACCGTGTTGTGTTGTTTTAACAGCAATCGTGGTTCTTTTTTAGAGAAAATTTAAGACACTAATCGTGGTGTGTTTTAACAGCAATCGTGGGACTTTTATAGAGAAAATTTAAGACACTAACCGTGTTGTGTTTTAACAGAAATCGTGGGTCTTTTATAGAGAAAATTTAAGACACCAATCATGGTGTGTTTTAACAGTAATCGTGGGTCTTTTATAGAGAAAATTTAAGACACTAATGGTAGTGTGTTTTAACAGCAATCGTTGGTATTTTATAAAGAAAATTTAAGACACTAATCGTGGTGTGTTTTAACAGCAATCGTGGGTATTTTATAAAGAAAATTTAAGACACTAATCGTGGTCTGTTTTAAGATAAATCGTGGGTCTTTTATAGAGACAATTTAAGACACTAATCGTGGTGTGTTTTAACAGCAATCGTGGGTCTTTTATAGCGAAAATTTATGACACTAACCGTGTTGTGTTTTAACAGCAAAATTTAAGACTCTAATCGTGTTGTGTTTTAACAGCAATCGTTGGTCTTTTATAGAGAAAATTTAAGACACTAATCGTGGTGTGTTTTAACAGCAATCGTTGGTCTTTTATAGAGAAAATTTAAGACACTAATCGTGTTGTGTTTTAACAGCAATCGTGGGCCTTTATAGAGAAAATTTAAGACACTAATCGTGGTCTGTTTTAACAGCAATCGTGGGTCTTTTATAGAGACAATTTAAGACACTAATCGTGGTCTGTTTGAACAGCAATCGTTGGTCTTTTATAGTGATAATTTAAGACACTAACCGTGTTGTGTTTTAACAGCAAAATTTAAGACTCTAATCGTGTTGTGTTTTAACAGCAATCGTGGGTCTTTTATAGGCAAAATTTAAGACACTAATCGTGGTCTGTTTTAACAGCAATCGTGGGTCTTTTATAGAGAAAATTTAAGACACTAATCGTGGTCTGTTTTAACACCAATCATGGGTCTTTTATAGACAAAATTTAAGACACTAACCGTGTTGTGTTTTAACAGCAATCGTTGGTCTTTTATAGAGAAAATTTAAGACTCTAATCGTGGTGTGTTTTAACAGCAATCGTTGGTCTTTTATAGTGAAAATTTAAGACACTAATAGTCGTGTGTTTTAACAGCAATCGTTGGTCTTTTATCGAAAAAAATTTAAGACACTAATCGTGGTATGTTTTAGCAGTAATCGTTGGTCTTTTATAGTGAAAGTTTAAGACACTAATCGTGGTGTGTTTTAACAGCAATCGTGGGTCTTTTATAGAGAACATTCAAGACACTAATCGTGGTCTGTTGTAACAGCAATCGTGGGTCATTTATAGAGAAAATCTAAGACACTAATCGTGGTCTGTTTAAACAGCAATCGTGGGTCTTTTATAGAGACAACTTAAGACACTAATCGTGGTCGGTTTAAACAGCAATCGTGGGTCTTTTATGGAGAAAATTTAAGACATTAATCGTGGTGTGCTTTAACAGCAATTGTTGGTATTTTATAGTGAAAATTTAAGACACCAATTGTGGTGTGTTTTATCAGCAATCGTGGGTCTTTTATAGAGAAAATTTAAGACACTAATCGTGGTGTGTTGTAACAGCAATCGTTGGTCTTTTATAGTGAAAATTTAAGACACTAACCGTGTTGTGTTTTAACATCAAAATTTAAGTCACTAATCGTGGTGTGTTTTAACAGCAATCGTGGGTCTTTTATAGAGAAAATTTAAGACACTAATCGTGGTCTGTTTTAACAGCAATCGTGGGTCTTTTATAGAGACAATTTAAGACACTAATCGTGGTGTATTTTAACAGCAATCGTTGGTCTTTTATAGTGATAATTTAAGACACTAACCGTGTTGTGTTTTAACAGCAAAATTTAAGACTCTAATCGTGCTGTGTTTTAACAGCAATCGTGGGTCTTTTATAGGCAAAATTTAAGACACTAATCGTGGTCTGTTTTAACAGCAATCGTGGGTCTTTTATAGAGAAAATTTAAGACACTAATCGTGGTCTGTTTTAACACCAATCATGGGTCTTTTATAGACAAAATTTAAGACACTAACCGTGTTGTGTTTTAACAGCAATCGTTGGTCTTTTATAGAGAAAATTTAAGACTCTAATCGTGGTGTGTTTTAACAGCAATCGTGGGTCTTTTATAGGCAAAATTTAAGACACTAATCGTGGTCTGTTTTAACAGCAATCGTGGGTCTTTTATAGAGAAAATTTAAGACACTAATCGTGGTCTGTTTTAACACCAATCATGGGTCTTTTATAGACAAAATTTAAGACACTAACCGTGTTGTGTTTTAACAGCAATCGTTGGTCTTTTATAGAGAAAATTTAAGACTCTAATCGTGGTGTGTTTTAACAGCAATCGTTGGTCTTTTATAGTGAAAATTTAAGACACTAATAGTGGTGTGTTTTAACAGCAATCGTTGGTCTTTTATCGAGAAAATTTAAGACACTAATCGTGGTATGTTTTAGCAGTAATCGTTGGTCTTTTATAGTGAAAGTTTAAGACACTAATCGTGGTGTGTTTTAACAGCAATCGTGGGTCTTTTATAGAGACAACTTAAGACACTAATCGTGGTGTGTTTTAACAGCAATCGTGGGTCTTTTATAGAGAACATTCAAGACACTAATCGTGGTCTGTTGTAACAGCAATCGTGGGTCATTTATAGAGAAAATCTAAGACACTAATCGTGGTCTGTTTAAACAGCAATCGTGGGTCTTTTATAGAGACAACTTAAGACACTAATCGTGGTCGGTTTAAACAGCAATCGTGGGTCTTTTATGGAGAAAATTTAAGACATTAATCGTGGTGTGCTTTAACAGCAATTGTTGGTATTTTATAGAGAAAATTTAAGACACTAATCGTGGTCTGTTTTAACACCAATCATGGGTCTTTTATAGACAAAATTTAAGACACTAACCGTGTTGTGTTTTAACAGCAATCGTTGGTCTTTTATAGAGAAAATTTAAGACTCTAATAGTGGTGTGTTTTAACAGCAATCGTTGGTCTTTTATCGAGAAAATTTAAGACACTAATCGTGGTATGTTTTAGCAGTAATCGTTGGTCTTTTATAGTGAAAGTTTAAGACACTAATCGTGGTCTGTTTTAACAGCAATCGTGGGTCTTTTATAGAGACAACTTAAGACACTAATCGTGGTGTGTTTTAACAGCAATCGTGGGTCTTTTATAGAGAACATTTAAGACACTAATCGTGGTCTGTTGTAACAGCAATCGTGGGTCATTTATAGAGAAAATCTAAGACACTAATCGTGGTCTGTTTAAACAGCAATCGTGGGTCTTTTATAGAGACAACTTAAGACACTAATCGTGGTCTGTTTTAACAGCAATCGTGGGTCTTTTATAGAGAAAATTTAAGACACTAATCGTGGTCTGTTTTAACAGCAATCGTGGGTCTTTTATAGGCAAAATTTAAGACACTAATCGTGGTCTGTTTTAACAGCAATCGTGGGTCTCTTATAGAGAAAATTTAAGACACTAATCGTGGTCTGTTTTAACACCAATCGTGGGAGTTTTATAGAGAAAATTTAAGACACTAATCGTGGTCTGTTTTAAGACCAATCGTGGGAGTTTTATAGAGAAAATTTAAGACACTAATCGTGGTCTGTTTTAACAGCAATCGTGGGTATTTTATAGAGAAAATTTAAGACTGTAATCATGGTTTGTATAAACAGCAAACGTGGGTCTTTTATAGAGTAAATTTAAGACACTAATCGTGGTCTGTTTTAACAGCAATCGTCGGAGTTTTATAGGCAAAATTTAAGACACTAATCGTGGTCTGTTTTAACAGCAATCGTGGGTATTTTATAGAAAAAATTTAAGACACTAATCGTGGTCTGTTTTAAGACCAATCGTGGGAGTTTTATAGAGAAAATTTAAGACACTAATCGTGGTCTGTTTTAACAGCAATCGTGGGTTTTTATAGAGAAAATTTAAGACACTAATCGTGGTGTGTTTTAAGACCAATCGTGGGAGTTTTATAGAGAAAATTTAAGACACTAATCGTGGTCTGTTTTAACAGCAATCGTGGATATTTTATAGAGAAAATTTAAGACACTAACCGTGGTGTTTTAACAGCAATCGTTGGTCTTTTATAGAGAAAATTTAAGACACTAATCGTGGTCTGAGAAGAGAAAATTTAAGACACTAATCGTGGTCTGTTTTAACAGCAATCGTGGGTTTTTATAGAGAAAATTTAAGACACTAATCGTGGTCTGAGAAGAGAAAATTTAAGGCACTAATCGTGTTGTGTTTTAACAGCAATCGTGGGTCTTTTATAGGCAAAATTTAAGACACTAATCGTGGTCTGTTTTAACATCAATCGTGGGTCTTTTATAGAGAAAATTTAAGACACTAATCGTGGTCTGTTTTAACAGCAATCGTGGGTCTTTTATAGAGAAAATTTAAGACACTAATCGTGGTCTGTTTTAACAGCAATCGTGGATATTTTATAGAGAAAATTTAAGGCACTAGTCGTAATCTGTTTTAACAGCAATCGTGGGTCTTTTATAGGCAAAATTTAAGACACTAATCGTGGTCTGTTTTAACAGCAATCGTGGGTCTTTTATAGGCAAAATTTAAGACACTAATCGTGGTCTGTTTTAACAGCAATCGTGGGTCTTTTATAGGCAAAATTTAAGACACTAGTCGTGGTCTGTTTTAACAGCAATCGTGGGTCTTTTATAGGCAAAATTTAAGACACTAATCGTGGTCTGTTTTAACAGCAATCGTGGGTCTCTTATAGAGAAAATTTAAGACACTAATCGTGGTCTGTTTTAACACCAATCATGGGTCTTTTATAGAGAAAATTTAAGACTCTAATCGTGGTGTGTTTTAACAGCAATCGTTGGTCTTTTATAGAGAAAATTTAAGACTCTAATCGTGGTGTGTTTTAACAGCAATCGTTGGTCTTTTATAGTGAAAATTTAAGACACTAATAGTGGTGTGTTTTAACAGCAATCGTTGGTCTTTTATCGAGAAAATTTAAGACACTAATCGTGGTCTGTTTTAACAGCAATCGTGGGTCTTTTATAGGCAAAATTTAAGACTCTAATCGTGGTGTGTTTTAGCAGTAATCGTTGGTCTTTTATAGTGAAAGTTTAAGACACTAATCGTGGTGTGTTTTAACAGCAATCGTGGGTCTCTTATAGAGAAAATTTAAGACACTAATCGTGGTCTGTTTTAACACCAATCATGGGTCTTTTATAGACAAAATTTAAGACACTAACCGTGTTGTGTTTTAACAGCAATCGTTGGTCTTTTATAGAGAAAATTTAAGACTCTAATCGTGGTGTGTTTTAACAGCAATCGTTGGTCTTTTATAGTGAAAATTTAAGACACTAATAGTGGTGTGTTTTAACAGCAATCGTTGGTCTTTTATCGAGAAAATTTAAGACACTAATCGTGGTATGTTTTAGCAGTAATCGTTGGTCTTTTATAGTGAAAGTTTAAGACACTAATCGTGGTGTGTTTTAACAGCAATCGTGGGTCTTTTATAGGCAAAATTTAAGACACTAATCGTGGTCTGTTTTAACAGCAATCGTGGATCTCTTATAGAGAAAATTTAAGACACTAATCGTGGTCTGTTTTAACAGCAATCGTGGGTCTTTTATAGGCAAAATTTAAGACACTAATCGTGGTCTGTTTTAACAGCAATCGTGGGTCTCTTATAGAGAAAATTTAAGACACTAATCGTGGTCTGTTTTAACACCAATCATGGGTCTTTTATAGACAAAATTTAAGACACTAACCGTGTTGTGTTTTAACAGCAATCGTTGGTCTTTTATAGAGAAAATTTAAGACTCTAATCGTGGTGTGTTTTAACAGCAATCGTTGGTCTTTTATAGTGAAAATTTAAGACACTAATAGTGGTGTGTTTTAACAGCAATCGTTGGTCTTTTATCGAGAAAATTTAAGACACTAATCGTGGTCTGTTTTAACACCAATCATGGGTCTTTTATAGACAAAATTTAAGACACTAACCGTGTTGTGTTTTAACAGCAATCGTTGGTCTTTTATAGAGAAAATTTAAGACTCTAATCGTGGTGTGTTTTAACAGCAATCGTGGGTCTTTTATAGAGAAAATTTAAGACACTAATCGTGGTCTGTTTTAACAGCAATCGTGGATCTCTTATAGAGAAAATTTAAGACACTAATCGTGGTCTGTTTTAACAGCAATCGTGGGTCTTTTATAGGCAAAATTTAAGACACTAATCGTGGTCTGTTTTAACAGCAATCGTGGGTCTCTTATAGAGAAAATTTAAGACACTAATCGTGGTCTGTTTTAACACCAATCATGGGTCTTTTATAGACAAAATTTAAGACACTAACCGTGTTGTGTTTTAACAGCAATCGTTGGTCTTTTATAGAGAAAATTTAAGACTCTAATCGTGGTGTGTTTTAACAGCAATCGTTGGTCTTTTATAGTGAAAATTTAAGACACTAACCGTGGTGTGTTTTAACACCAATCGTGGGTCTTTTATAGGCAAAATTTAAGACACTAATCGTGGTCTGTTTTAAGACCAATCGTGGGAGTTTTATAGAGAAAATTTAAGACACTAATCGCGGTCTGTTTTAACAGCAATCGTGGATATTTTATAAAGAAAATTTAAGACACTAATCGTGGTCTGAGAAGAGAAAATTTAAGACACTAATCGTGGTCTGTTTTAACAGCAATCGTATTTTATAGAAAAAATTTAAGACTGTAATCATGGTTTGTATAAACAGCAAACGTGGGTCTTTTATAGAGTAAATTTAAGACACTAATCGTGGTCTGTTTTAACAGCAATCGTCGGAGTTTTATAGGCAAAATTTAAGACACTAATCGTGGTCTGTTTTAACAGCAATCGTGGATATTTTATAGAGAAAATTTAAGACACTAACCGTGGTGTGTTTTAACACCAATCGTGGGTCTTTTATAGGCAAAATTTAAGACACTAATCGTGGTCTGTTTTAAGACCAATCGTGGGAGTTTTATAGAGAAAATTTAAGACACTAATCGCGGTCTGTTTTAACAGCAATCGTGGATATTTTATAGAGAAAATTTAAGACACTAATGGTGGTCTCTTTTAACACCAATCGTGGGTATTTTATAGAAAAAATTTAAGACACTAATCGTGGTCTGTTTTAAGACCAATCGTGGGAGTTTTATAGAGAAAATTTAAGACACTAATCGTGGTGTGTTTTAACAGCAATCGTGGGTATTTTATAGAAAAAATTTAAGACACTAATCGTGGTCTGTTTTAAGACCAATCGTGGGAGTTTTATAGAGAAAATTTAAGACACTAATCGTGGTCTGTTTTAACAGCAATCGTGGGTCTTTTATAGAGAAAATTTAAGACACTAATCGTGGTCTGTTTTAACAGCAATCGTGGATATTTTATAGAGAAAATTTAAGACACTAACCGTGGTGTTTTAACAGCAATCGTTGGTCTTTTATAGAGAAAATTTAAGACACTAATCGTGGTCTGTTTTAACAGCAATCGTGGGTCTTTTATAGGCAAAATTTAAGACACTAATCGTGGTCTGTTTTAACAGCAATCGTGGGTCTCTTATAGAGAAAATTTAAGACACTAATCGTGGTCTGTTTTAACACCAATCATGGGTCTTTTATAGACAAAATTTAAGACACTAACCGTGTTGTGTTTTAACAGCAATCGTTGGTCTTTTATAGAGAAAATTTAAGACTCTAATCGTGGTGTGTTTTAACAGCAATCGTTGGTCTTTTATAGTGAAAATTTAAGACACTAATAGTGGTGTGTTTTAACAGCAATCGTTGGTCTTTTATCGAGAAAATTTAAGACACTAATCGTGGTATGTTTTAGCAGTAATCGTTGGTCTTTTATAGTGAAAGTTTAAGACACTAATCGTGGTGTGTTTTAACAGCAATCGTGGGTCTTTTATAGGCAAAATTTAAGACACTAATCGTGGTCTGTTTTAACAGCAATCGTGGATCTCTTATAGAGAAAATTTAAGACACTAATCGTGGTCTGTTTTAACAGCAATCGTGGGTCTTTTATAGGCAAAATTTAAGACACTAACCGTGTTGTGTTTTAACAGCAATCGTTGGTCTTTTATAGAGAAAATTTAAGACACTAATCGTGGTCTGAGAAGAGAAAATTTAAGACACTAATCGTGGTCTGTTTTAACAGCAATCGTGGGTTTTTATAGAGAAAATTTAAGACACTAAATGTGGTGTGTTTTAACAGCAATCGTGGGTTTTTATAGAGAAAATTTAAGACACTAATCGTGGTCTGTTTTAACAGCAATCGTGGGTTTTTATAGAGAAAATTTAAGACACTAACCGTGGTGTGTTTTAACACCAATCGTGGGTCGTTTATAGGCAAAATTTAAGACACTAATCGTGGTCTGTTTTAACAGCAATCGTGGATATTTTATAGAGAAAATTTAAGACACTAATCGTGGTCTGAGAAGAGAAAATTTTAGACACTAATCGTGGTCTGTTTTAACAGCAATCGTGGATATTTTATAGAGAAAATTTAAGACACTAACCGTGGTGTGTTTTAACACCAATCGTGGGTCGTTTATAGGCAAAATTTAAGACACTAATCGTGGTCTGTTTTAACAGCAATCGTGGGTTTTTATAGAGAAAATTTAAGACACTAATCGTGGTCTGTTTTAACAGCAATCGTGGGTTTTTATAGAGAAAATTTAAGACACTAATGGTGGTCTCTTTTAACACCAATCATGGGTCTTTTATAGACAAAATTTAAGACACTAAATGTGGTGTGTTTTAACAGCAATCGTGGGTCTTTTATAGAGAAAATTTAAGACACTAATCGTGGTCTGTTTTAACAGCAATCGTGGATATTTTATAGAGAAAATTTAAGACACTAATCGTGGTCTGAGAAGAGAAAATTTTAGACACTAATCGTGGTCTGTTTTAACAGCAATCGTGGATATTTTATAGAGAAAATTTAAGACACTAACCGTGGTGTGTTTTAACACCAATCGTGGGTCGTTTATAGGCAAAATTTAAGACACTAATCGTGGTCTGTTTTAACAGCAATCGTGGGTTTTTATAGAGAAAATTTAAGACACTAATCGTGGTCTGTTTTAACAGCAATCGTGGGTTTTTATAGAGAAAATTTAAGACACTAATGGTGGTCTCTTTTAACACCAATCATGGGTCTTTTATAGACAAAATTTAAGACACTAATCGTGGTGTGTTTTAACACCAATCGTGGGTCTTTTATAGGCAAAATTTAAGACACTAATCGTGGTCTGTTTTAAGACCAATCGTGGGAGTTTTATAGAGAAAATTTAAGACACTAATCGCGGTCTGTTTTAACAGCAATCGTGGATATTTTATAGAGAAAATTTAAGACACTAATCGTGGTCTGAGAAGAGAAAATTTAAGGCACTAATCGTGGTCTGTTTTAACAGCAATCGTGGGTCTCTTATAGAGAAAATTTAAGACACTAAACGTGGTGTGTTTTAACAGCAATCGTGGGTTTTTATAGAGAAAATTTAAGACACTAATGGTGGTCTCTTTTAACACCAATCATGGGTCTTTTATAGACAAAATTTAAGACACTAATCGTGGTCTGTTTTAACAGCAATCGTGGATATTTTATAGAGAAAATTTAAGACACTAACCGTGGTGTGTTTTAACACCAATCGTGGGTCTTTTATAGGCAAAATTTAAGACACTAATCGTGGTCTGTTTTAACAGCAATCGTGGGTCTCTTATAGAGAAAATTTAAGACACTAAACGTGGTGTGTTTTAACAGCAATCGTGGGTTTTTATAGAGAAAATTTAAGACACTAATCGTTGTCTGTTTTAACAGCAATCGTGGGTTTTTATAGAGAAAATTTAAGACACTAATCGTGGTGTGTTTTAACAGCAATCGTTGGTCTTTTATAGAGGAAATTTAAGACACTAATCGTGGTCTGTTTTAACAGCAATCGTGGGTCTTTTATAGAGAAAATTTAAGACACTAATCGTGGTCTGTTTTAACACCAATCGTGGGAGTTTTATAGAGAAAATTTAAGACACTAATCGTGGTCTGTTTTAACAGCAATCGTGGGTCTTTTATAGAGAAAATTTAAGACACAAATCGTGGTCTGTTTTAACTGCAATGGTGGGTCTTTTATAGAGAAAATTTAAGACTCTAACCGTGGTCTGTTTTAACAGCAATCGTGGGTATTTTATAAAGAAAATGTAAGACACTAATCGTGGAGTGTTTTAACACCAATCGTGGGTCTTTTATAGAAAAAATTTAAGACACTAATCGTGGTCTTTTATAGAGAAAATTTAAGACACTAATCGTGGTCTGTTTTAACAGCAATCGTGGGTCTTTTATAGAGAAAATTTAAGACACAAATCGTGGTCTGTTTTAACTGCAATGGTGGGTCTTTTATAGAGAAAATTTAAGACTCTAACCGTGGTCTGTTTTAACAGCAATCGTGGGTATTTTATAAAGAAAATGTAAGACACTAATCGTGGAGTGTTTTAACACCAATCGTGGGTCTTTTATAGAAAAAATTTAAGACACTAATCGTGGTCTTTTATAGAGAAAATTTAAGACACTAATCGTGGTATGTTTTAACAGCAATCGTGGGTCTTTTATAGAGGAAATTTAATACACTAATCGTGGTCTGTTTTAACAGCAATCGTGGGTCTTTTATAGAGAAAATTTAAGAAACTAATCGTGGTCTGAGAAGAGAAAATTTAAGGCACTAATCGTGTTGTGTTTTAACAGCAATCGTGGGTCTTTTATAGCCAAAATTTAAGACACTAATCGTGGTCTGTTTTAACAGCAATCGTGGGTATTTTATAGAGAAAATTTAAGGCACTAGTCGTAATCTGTTTTAACAGCAATCGTGGTCTTTTATAGAGAAAATTTAAGACACTAATCGTGGTCTGTTTTAACAGCAATCGTGGGTCTTTTATAGAGAAAATTTAAGACACTAATCGTGGTGTGTTTTAACAGCAATCGTTGGTCTTTTATAAATAAAATTTAAGACGATAATCGTGGTGTGTTTTAACAACAATCGTGGGTTTTTATAGAGAAAATTTAAGACACTAATCGTGGACTGTTTTAACAGCAATCGTGGGTATTTTATAGAGAAAATGTAAGACACTAATCGTGGAGTGTTTTAACACCAATCGTGGGTCTTTTATAGAAAAAATTTAAGACAGTAATCGTGGTCTTTTATAGAGAAAATGTAAGACACTAATCGTGGTCTGTTTTAACAGCAATCGTGGATATTTTATAGAGAAAATTTAAGACACTAATCGTGGTCTGAGAAGAGAAAATTTAAGACACCAATCGTGGTCTGTTTTAACAGCAATCGTGGGTCTTTTATAGAGAAAATTTAAGACACTAATCGTGGTCTGTTTTAACAGCAATCGTGGATATTTTATAGAGAAAATTTAAGACACTAATCGTGGTCTGAGAAGAGAAAATTTAAGACACTAATCGTGGTCTGTTTTAACAGCAATCGTCGGAGTTTTATAGGCAAAATTTAAGACACTAATCGTGGTCTGAGAAGAGAAAATTTAAGACACCAATCGTGGTCTGTTTTAACAGCAATCGTGGGTCTTTTATAGCCAAAATTTAAGACACTAATCGTGGTCTGTTTTAGCAGCAATCGTGGGTCTTTCATAGAGAAAATTTAAGACACTAATCGTGGTCTGTTTTAACACCAATCGTGGGAGTTTTATAGAGAAAATTTAAGACACTAATCGTGGTGTGTTTTAACAGCAATCGTGGGTCTTTTATAGCCAAAATTTAAGACACTACTCGTGGTCTGTTTTAACAGCAATCGTGGGTATTTTATAGAGAAAATTTAAGGCACTAGTCGTGGTCTGTTTTAACAGCAATCGTGGACATTTTATAGAGAAAATTTAAGACACTAATCGTGGTCTGTTTTAACAGCAATCGTGGGTCTTTTATAGCCAAAATTTAAGACACTAATCGTGGTCTGTTTTAACAGCAATCGTGGGTTTTTATAGAGAAAATTTAAGACACTAATCGTGGTGTGTTTTAACAGCAATCGTGGGTCTTTTATAGCCAAAATTTAAGACACTAATCGTGGTCTGTTTTAGCAGCAATCGTGGGTCTTTCATAGAGAAAATTTAAGACACTAATCGTGGTCTGTTTTAACACCAATCGTGGGAGTTTTATAGAGAAAATTTAAGACACTAATCGTGGTGTGTTTTAACAGCAATCGTGGGTCTTTTATATCCAAAATTTAAGACACTAATCGTGGTCTGTTTTAACAGCAATCGTGGGTTTTTATAGAGAAAATTTAAGACACTAATCGTGGTCTGTTTTAACAGCAATCGTGGGTCTTTTATAGAGAAAATTTAAGACACTAATCGTGGTCTGTTTTAACAGCAATCGTGGGTTTTTCATAGAGAAAAATTAAGACACTAATCGTGGTCTGTTTTAAC
Source organism: Calliphora vomitoria (assembly GCA_942486065.2). Classification (NCBI taxonomy): domain Eukaryota; kingdom Metazoa; phylum Arthropoda; class Insecta; order Diptera; family Calliphoridae; genus Calliphora; species Calliphora vomitoria. The sequence continues at coordinate 109,590,973 of OW818031.2, forward strand.
AGCAAGCGTGGGTCTTTTATAGAGAAAATTTAAGACACTAATCGTGGTCTGAGAAGAGAAAATTTAAGGCACTAATCGTGTTGTGTTTTAACAGCAATCGTGGGTCTTTTATAGCCAAAATTTAAGACACTAATCGTGGTCTGTTTTAACAGCAATCGTGGGTTTTTATAGAGAAAATTTAAGACACTAAATGTGGTGTGTTTTAACAGCAATCGTGGGTTTTTATAGAGAAAATTTAAGACACTAATCGTGGTCTGTTTTAACAGCAATCGTGGGTCTTTTATAGAGAAAATTTAAGACACTAATCGTGGTCTGAGAAGAGAAAATTTAAGGCACTAATCGTGTTGTGTTTTAACAGCAATCGTGGGTCTATTATAGGCAAAATTTAAGACACTAATCGTGGTCTGTTTTAACAGCAATCGTGGGTCTTTTATAGAGAAAATTTAAGACACAAATCGTGGTCTGTTTTAACTGCAATGGTGGGTCTTTTATAGAGAAAATTTAAGACACAAATCGTGGTCTGTTTTAACTGCAATGGTGGGTCTTTTATAGAGAAAATTTAAGACTCTAACCGTGGTCTGTTTTAACAGCAATCGTGGGTCTTTTATAGAGAAAATTTAAGGCACTAGTTGTAATCTGTTTTAACAGCAATCGTGGTCTTTTATAGAGAAAATTTAAGACACTAATCGTGGTCTGTTTTAACAGCAATCGTGGGTCTTTTATAAAGAAAATTTGAGACACAAATCGTGGTCTGTTTTAACTGCAATGGTGGGTCTTTTATAGAGAAAATTTAAGACTCTAACCGTGGTCTGTTTTAACAGCAATCGTGGGTCTTTTATAGAGAAAATTTAAGACACTAATTGTGGTCTGTTTTAACAGCAATCGCGGGTTTTTATAGAGAAAATTTAAGACACTAATCGTGGTCTGTTTTAACAGCAATCGTGGATATTTTATAGAGAAAATTAAAGACACTAATCGTGGTCTGTTTTAACAGCAATCGTGGGTTTTTCATAGAGAAAAATTAAGACACTAATCGTGGTCTGTTTTAACAGCAATCGTGGGTATTTTATAGAGAAAATTTAAGGCACTAGTCGTAATCTGTTTTAACAGCAATCGTGGACATTTTATAGAGAAAATTTAAGACACTAATCGTGGTCTGTTTTAACAGCAATCGTGGGTCTTTTATAGAGAAAATTTAAGACACTAATCGTGGTCTGAGAAGAGAAAATTTAAGGCACTAATCGTGTTGTGTTTTAACAGCAATCGTGGGTCTTTTATAGCCAAAATTTAAGACACTAATCGTGGTCTGTTTTAACAGCAATCGTGGGTATTTTATAGAGAAAATTTAAGGCACTAGTCGTAATCTGTTTTAACAGCAATCGTGGACATTTTATAGAGAAAATTTAAGACACTAATCGTGGTCTGTTTTAACAGCAATCGTGGGTATTTTATAAAGAAAATGTAAGACACTAATCGTGGAGTGTTTTAACACCAATCGTGGGTCTTTTATAGAAAAAATTTAAGACACTAATCGTGGTCTTTTATAGAGAAAATTTAAGACACTAATCGTGGTATGTTTTAACAGCAATCGTGGGTCTTTTATAGAGGAAATTTAATACACTAATCGTGGTCTGTTTTAACACCAATCGTGGGAGTTTTATAGAGAAAATTTGAGACACTAATCGTGGTCTGAGAAGAGAAAATTTAAGGCACTAATCGTGGTATGTTTTAACAGCAATCGTGGGTCTTTTATAGAGAAAATTTAAGACACAAATCGTGGTCTGTTTTAACTGCAATGGTGGGTCTTTTATAGAGAAAATTTAAGACTCTAACCGTGGTCTGTTTTAACAGCAATCGTGGGTATTTTATAAAGAAAATGTAAGACACTAATCGTGGAGTGTTTTAACACCAATCGTGGGTCTTTTATAGAAAAAATTTAAGACACTAATCGTGGTCTTTTATAGAGAAAATTTAAGACACTAATCGTGGTATGTTTTAACAGCAATCGTGGGTCTTTTATAGAGGAAATTTAATACACTAATCGTGGTCTGTTTTAACAGCAATCGTGGGTCTTTTATAGAGAAAATTTAAGAAACTAATCGTGGTCTGAGAAGAGAAAATTTAAGGCACTAATCGTGTTGTGTTTTAACAGCAATCGTGGGTCTTTTATAGCCAAAATTTAAGACACTAATCGTGGTATGTTTTAACAGCAATCGTGGGTCTTTTATAGAGAAAATTTAAGACACTAATCGTGGTCTGTTTTAACAGCAATCGTGGGTTTTTATAGAGAAAATTTAAGACACTAATCGCGGTCTGTTTTAACAGCAATCGTGGGTTTTTATAGAGAAAATTTAAGACACTAATCGCGGTCTGTTTTAACAGCAATCGTGGGTTTTTATAGAGAAAATTTAAGACACTAATCGTGGTCTGAGAAGAGAAAATTTTAGACACTAATCGTGGTCTGTTTTAACAGCAATCGTGGATATTTTATAGAGAAAATTTAAGACACTAACCGTGGTGTGTTTTAACACCAATCGTGGGTCGTTTATAGGCAAAATTTAAGACACTAATCGTGGTCTGTTTTAACAGCAATCGTGGGTTTTTATAGAGAAAATTTAAGACACTAATCGTGGTCTGTTTTAACAGCAATCGTGGATATTTTATAGAGAAAATTTAAGACACTAATCTTGGTCTGTTTTAAGACCAATCGTGGGTCGTTTATAGGCAAAATTTAAGACACTAATCGTGGTCTGTTTTAACAGCAATCGTGGGTTTTTATAGAGAAAATTTAAAACACTAATCGTGGTCTGTTTTAAGACCAATCGTGGGAGTTTTATAGAGAAAATTTAAGACACTAATCGTGGTCTGTTTTAACAGCAATCGTGGGTTTTTATAGAGAAAATTTAAGACACTAATCGTGGTCTGTTTTAAGACCAATCGTGGGAGTTTTATAGAGAAAATTTAAGACACTAATCGTGGTCTGTTTTAACAGCAATCGTGGGTCTTTTATAGAGGATATTTAAGACACTAATCGTGGTCTGTTTTTACAGCAATCGTGGGTCTTTTATAGAGAAAATTTAAAACACTAATCGTGGTCTGAGAAGAGAAAATTTTAGACACTAATCGTGGTCTGTTTTAACACCAATCGTGGGTCTTTTATAGAGAAAATTTAAGACACTAATCGTGGTCTGTTTTAACAGCAATCGTGGGTGTTTTATAGAGGAAATTTAAGACACTAATCGTGGTCTGTTTTAACAGCAATCGTGGGTCTTTTATAGGCAAAATTTAAGACACTAATCGTGGTCTGTTTTAACAGCAATCGTGGATATTTTATAGAGAAAATTTAAGACACTAACCGTGGTGTGTTTTAACAGCAATCGTGGGTCTTTTATAGGCAAAATTTAAGACACTAATCGTGGTCTGTTTTAACAGCAATCGTTGGTCTTTTATAGAGAAAATTTAAGACACTAATCGTGGTCTGTTTTAACAGCAATCGTGGGTATTTTATAGAGAAAATTTAAGACACTAATCGTGGTCTGTTTTAACTCCAATCGTGGGAGTTTTATAGAGAAAATTTAAGACACTAATCGTGGTCTGTTTTAACAGCAATCGTCGGAGTTTTATAGGCAAAATTTAAGACACTAATCGTGGTCTGTTTTAACACCAATCGTGGGAGTTTTGTAGAGAAAATTTAAGACACTAATCGTGGTCTGAGAAGAGAAAATTTTAGACACTAATCGTGGTCTGTTTTAACAGCAATCGTGGGTCTTTTATAGAGAAAATTTAAGACACTAATCGTGGTCTGTTTTAACACCAATCGTGGGTCTTTTATAGAGAAAATTTAAGACACTAATCGTGGTCTGTTTTAACAGCAATCGTGGGTCTTTTATAGAGAAAATTTAAGACACTAATCGTGGTCTGTTTTAACACCAATCGTGGGTCTTTTATAGAGAAAATTTAAGACACTAATCGTGGTCTGTTTTAACAGCAATCGTGGGTCTTTTATAGAGGATATTTAAGACACTAATCGTGGTCTGTTTTTACAGCAATCGTGGGTCTTTTATAGAGAAAATTTAAAACACTAATCGTGGTCTGAGAAGAGAAAATTTTAGACACTAATCGTGGTCTGTTTTAACACCAATCGTGGGTCTTTTATAGAGAAAATTTAAGACACTAATCGTGGTCTGTTTTAACAGCAATCGTGGGTGTTTTATAGAGGAAATTTAAGACACTAATCGTGGTCTGTTTTTACAGCAATCGTGGGTCTTTTATAGAGAAAATTTAAGACACTAATCGTGGTCTGTTTTAACACCAATCGTGGGTCTTTTATAGAGAAAATTTAAGACACTAATCGTGGTCTGTTTTAACAGCAATCGTGGGTCTTTTATAGGCAAAATTTAAGACACTAATCGTGGTCTGTTTTTACAGCAATCGTGGGAGTTTTATAGAGAAAATTTAAGACACTAATCGTGGTCTGTTTTAACAGCAATCGTGGGAGTTTTATAGAGAAAATTTAAGACACTAATCGTGGTCTGTTTTAACAGCAATCGTGGGTCTTTTATAGGCAAAATTTAAGACACTAATCGTGGTCTGTTTTTACAGCAATCGTGGGTCTTTTATAGAGAAAATTTAAGACACTAATCGTGGTCTGTTTTAACACCAATCGTGGGTCTTTTATAGAGAAAATTTAAGACACTAATCGTGGTCTGTTTTAACACCAATCGTGGGTCTTTTATAGAGAAAATTTAAGACACTAATCGTGGTCTGTTTTAACACCAATCGTGGGTCTTTTATAGAGAAAATTTAAGACACTAATCGTGGTCTGTTTTAACAGCAATCGTGGGTCTTTTATAGAGAAAATTTAAGACACTAATCGTGGTCTGTTTTAACAGCAATCGTGGGTCTTTTATAGGCAAAATTTAAGACACTAATCGTGGTCTGTTTTAACAGCAATCGTGGATATTTTATAGAGAAAATTTAAGACACTAACCGTGGTGTGTTTTAACAGCAATCGTGGGTCTTTTATAGGCAAAATTTAAGACACTAATCGTGGTCTGTTTTAACACCAATCGTGGGTCTTTTATAGAGAAAATTTAAGACACTAATCGTGGTCTGTTTTAACAGCAATCGTGGGTCTTTTATAGAGAAAATTTAAGACACTAATCGTGGTCTGTTTTAACAGCAATCGTGGGTCTTTTATAGGCAAAATTTAAGACACTAATCGTGGTCTGTTTTAACAGCAATCGTGGATATTTTATAGAGAAAATTTAAGACACTAATCGTGGTCTGTTTTTACAGCAATCGTGGGTCTTTTATAGAGAAAATTTAAGACACTAATCGTGGTCTGTTTTAACAGCAATCGTGGGTCTTTTATAGAGAAAATTTAAGACACTAATCGTGGTCTGTTTTAACAGCAATCGTGGGTTTTTCATAGAGAAAAATTAAGACACTAATCGTGGTCTGTTTTAACAGCAATCGTGGGTATTTTATAGAGAAAATGTAAGACACTAATCGTGGTCTGTTTTAACAGCAAGCGTGGGTCTTTTATAGAGAAAATTTAAGACACTAATCGTGGTCTGAGAAGAGAAAATTTAAGGCACTAATCGTGTTGTGTTTTAACAGCAATCGTGGGTCTTTTATAGCCAAAATTTAAGACACTAATCGTGGTCTGTTTTAACAGCAATCGTGGGTTTTTATAGAGAAAATTTAAGACACTAAATGTGGTGTGTTTTAACAGCAATCGTGGGTTTTTATAGAGAAAATTTAAGACACTAATCGTGGTCTGTTTTAACAGCAATCGTGGGTCTTTTATAGAGAAAATTTAAGACACTAATCGTGGTCTGAGAAGAGAAAATTTAAGGCACTAATCGTGTTGTGTTTTAACAGCAATCGTGGGTCTATTATAGGCAAAATTTAAGACACTAATCGTGGTCTGTTTTAACAGCAATCGTGGGTCTTTTATAGAGAAAATTTAAGACACAAATCGTGGTCTGTTTTAACTGCAATGGTGGGTCTTTTATAGAGAAAATTTAAGACACAAATCGTGGTCTGTTTTAACTGCAATGGTGGGTCTTTTATAGAGAAAATTTAAGACTCTAACCGTGGTCTGTTTTAACAGCAATCGTGGGTCTTTTATAGAGAAAATTTAAGGCACTAGTTGTAATCTGTTTTAACAGCAATCGTGGTCTTTTATAGAGAAAATTTAAGACACTAATCGTGGTCTGTTTTAACAGCAATCGTGGGTCTTTTATAAAGAAAATTTGAGACACAAATCGTGGTCTGTTTTAACTGCAATGGTGGGTCTTTTATAGAGAAAATTTAAGACTCTAACCGTGGTCTGTTTTAACAGCAATCGTCGGAGTTTTATAGGCAAAATTTAAGACACTAATCGTGGTCTGTTTTAACACCAATCGTGGGAGTTTTGTAGAGAAAATTTAAGACACTAATCGTGGTCTGAGAAGAGAAAATTTTAGACACTAATCGTGGTCTGTTTTAACAGCAATCGTGGGTCTTTTATAGAGAAAATTTAAGACACTAATCGTGGTCTGTTTTAACACCAATCGTGGGTCTTTTATAGAGAAAATTTAAGACACTAATCGTGGTCTGTTTTAACAGCAATCGTGGGTCTTTTATAGAGAAAATTTAAGACACTAATCGTGGTCTGTTTTAACACCAATCGTGGGTCTTTTATAGAGAAAATTTAAGACACTAATCGTGGTCTGTTTTAACAGCAATCGTGGGTCTTTTATAGAGAAAATTTAAGACACTAATCGTGGTCTGTTTTAACAGCAATCGTGGGTCTTTTATAGGCAAAATTTAAGACACTAATCGTGGTCTGTTTTAACAGCAATCGTGGATATTTTATAGAGAAAATTTAAGACACTAATCGTGGTCTGTTTTTACAGCAATCGTGGGTCTTTTATAGAGAAAATTTAAGACACTAATCGTGGTCTGTTTTAACACCAATCGTGGGTCTTTTATAGAGAAAATTTAAGACACTAATCGTGGTCTTTTTTAACACCAATCGTGGGTCTTTTATAGAGAAAATTTAAGACACTAATCGTGGTCTGTTTTAACACCAATCGTGGGTCTTTTATAGAGAAAATTTAAGACACTAATCGTGGTCTGTTTTAACAGCAATCGTGGGTCTTTTATAGGCAAAAGTTAAGACACTAATCGTGGTCTGTTTTAACACCAATCGTGGATATTTTATATAGAAAATTTAAGACACTAATCGTGGTCTGTTTTAACACCAATCGTGGGTCTTTTATAGAGAAAATTTAAGACACTAATCGTGGTCTGTTTTAACAGCAATCGTGGGTCTTTTATAGGCAAAATTTAAGACACTAATCGTGGTCTGTTTTAACACCAATCGTGGGTCTTTTATAGAGGAAATTTAAGACACTAATCGTGGTCTGTTTTAACAGCAATCGTGGGTCTTTTATAGGCAAAATTTAAGACACTAATCGTGGTCTGTTTTAACAGCAATCGTGGATATTTTATATAGAAAATTTAAGACACTAATCGTGGTCTGTTTTAACACCAATCGTGGGTCTTTTATAGAGAAAATTTAAGACACTAATCGTGGTCTGTTTTAACACCAATCGTGGGTCTTTTATAGAGGAAATTTAAGACACTAATCGTGGTCTGTTTTAACAGCAATCGTGGGTCTTTTATAGAGAAAATTTAAGACACTAATCGTGGTCTGTTTTAACAGCAATCGTGGGTCTTTTATAGGCAAAATTTAAGACACTAATCGTGGTCTGTTTTAACAGCAATCGTGGGTCTTTTATAGAGAAAATTTAAGACACTAATCGTGGTCTGTTTTAACACCAATCGTGGGAGTTTTATAGAGAAAATTTAAGACACTAATCGTGGTCTGTTTTAACAGCAATCGTCGGAGTTTTATAGGCAAAATTTAAGACACTAATCGTGGTCTGTTTTAGCAGCAATCGTGGGTCTATTATAGAGAAAATTTAAGACACTAAACGTGGTGTGTTTTAACACCAATCGTGGGTCTTTTATAGGCAAAATTTAAGACACTAATCGTGGTCTGTTTTAACAGCAATCGTGGGTCTTTTATAGAGAAAATTTAAGACACTAATCGTGGTCTGTTTTAACAGCAAGCGTGGGTCTTTTATAGAGAAAATTTAAGACACTAATCGTGGTCTGTTTTAACAGCAATCGTGGGTTTTTATAGAGAAAATTTAAGACACTAACCGTGGTGTGTTTTAACAGCAATCGTGGGTTTTTATAGGCAAAATTTAAGACACTAATCGTGGTCTGTTTTAGCAGCAATCGTGGGTCTATTATAGAGAAAATTTAAGACACTAATCGTGGTCTGTTTTAACACCAATCGTGGGAGTTTTGTAGAGAAAATTTAAGACACTAATCGTGGTCTTTTATAGAGAAAATTTAAGACACTAATCGTGGTATGTTTTAACCGCAATCGTGGTTCTTTTATAGAGAAAATTTAAGACATTAATCGTGGTCTGTTTTAGCAGCAATCGTGGGTCTATTATAGAGAAAATTTAAGACACTAATCGTGGTCTGTTTTAACACCAATCGTGGGAGTTTTGTAGAGAAAATTTAAGACACTAATCGTGGTCTGTTTTAACAGCAATCGTGGATATTTTATAGAGAAAATTTAAGACACTAATCGTGGTCTGAGAAGAGAAAATTTAAGGCACTAATCGTGTTGTGTTTTAACAGCAATCGTGGGTCTTTTATAGCCAAAATTTAAGACACTAATCGTGGTCTGTTTTAACACCAATCGTGGGAGTTTTGTAGAGAAAATTTAAGACACTAATCGTGGTCTGTTTTAACAGCAATCGTCGGAGTTTTATAGGCAAAATTTAAGACACTAATCGTGGTCTGTTTTAGCAGCAATCGTGGGTCTATTATAGAGAAAATTTAAGACACTAATCGTGGTCTGTTTTAACACCAATCGTGGGAGTTTTGTAGAGAAAATTTAAGACACTAATCGTGGTCTGAGAAGAGAAAATTTAGGACACTAATCGTGGTCTGTTTTAACAGCAATCGTGGGTTTTTATAGAGAAAATTTAAGACACTAAACGTGGTGTGTTTTAACACCAATCGTGGGTCTTTTATAGGCAAAATTTAAGACACTAATCGTGGTATGTTTTAACAGCAATCGTGGGTTTTTATTGAGAAAATTTAAGACACTAATCGTGGTCTGTTTTAAGACCAATCGTGGGAGTTTTATAGAGAAAATTTAAGACACTAATCGTGGTCTGTTTTAACAGCAAGCGTGGGTCTTTTATAGAGAAAATTTAAGACACTAATCGTGGTCTGTTTTAACAGCAATCGTGGGTTTTTATAGAGAAAATTTAAGACACTAACCGTGGTGTGTTTTAACAGCAATCGTGGGTTTTTATAGGCAAAATTTAAGACACTAATCGTGGTCTGTTTTAGCAGCAATCGTGGGAGTTTTGTAAGACACTAATCGTGGTCTGTTTTAACACCAATCGTGGGAGTTTTGTAGAGAAAATTTAAGACACTAATCGTGGTCTTTTATAGAGAAAATTTAAGACACTAATCGTGGTATGTTTTAACGGCAATCGTGGGTCTTTTATAGAGAAAATTTAAGACACTAATCGTGGTCTGTTTTAGCAGCAATCGTGGGTCTATTATAGAGAAAATTTAAGACACTTATCGTGGTCTGTTTTAACACCAATCGTGGGAGTTTTGTAGAGAAAATTTAAGACACTAATCGCGGTCTGTTTTAACAGCAATCGTGGGTTTTTATAGAGAAAATTTAAGACACTAAACGTGGTGTGTTTTAACAGCAATCGTGGGTTTTTATAGAGAAAATTTAAGACACTAATCGTTGTCTGTTTTAACAGCAATCGTGGGTTTTTATAGAGAAAATTTAAGACACTAATCGTGGTGTGTTTTAACAGCAATCGTTGGTCTTTTATAGAGGAAATTTAAGACACTAATCGTGGTCTGTTTTAACAGCAATCGTGGGTCTTTTATAGAGAAAATTTAAGACACTAATCGTGGTCTGTTTTAACAGCAATCGTGGATATTTTATAGAGAAAATTTAAGACACTAATCGTGGTCTGTTTTAACAGCAATCGTGGATATTTTATAGAGAAAATTTAAGACACTAATCGTGGTCTGAGAAGAGAAAATTTAAGGCACTAATCGTGTTGTGTTTTAACAGCAATCGTGGGAGTTTTATAGAGAAAATTTAAGACACTAATCGTGGTCTGTTTTAACACCAATCGTGGGAGTTTTATAGAGAAAATTTAAGACACTAATCGTGGTGTGTTTTAACAGCAATCGTGGGTCTTTTATAGCCAAAATTTAAGACACTAATCGTGGTCTGTTTTAACAGCAATCGTGGGTCTTTTATAGGGAAAATTTAAGACACAAATCGTGGTCTGTTTTAACTGCAATGGTGGGTCTTTTATAGAGAAAATTTAAGACTCTAACATCCATCATGGGTATTTTATAGAGGAAATTTAAGACACTAATCGTGTTCTGTATTAACAGCAATCGTGTGTCTTTCACGGAGAAAATTTTAGACACAAATCGTGGTCTGTTTTAACTGCAATGGTGTGTCTTTTATAGAGAAAATTTAAGACATTAACCGTGGTCTGTTTTAACAGCAATCGTGGGAGTTTTATAGAGAAAATTTAAGGCACTAGTCGTAATCTGTTTTAACAGCAATCGTGGACATTTTATAGAGAAAATTTAAGACACTAATCGTGGTCTATTTTAACAGCAATCGTGGGTATTTTGTAGAGAAAATGTAAGACACTAATCGTGGAGTGTTTTAACACCAATCGTGGGTCTTTTATAGAAAAAATTTAAGACAGTAATCGTGGTCTTTTATAGAGAAAATGTAAGACACTAATCGTGGTCTGTTTTAACAGCAATCGTGGGTCTTTTATAGAGGAAATTTAAGACACTAATCGTGGTCAGAGAAGAGAAAATTTTAGACGCTAATCGTGGTCTGTTTTAACAGCAATCGTGGGTATTTTATAGAAAAAATTTAAGACTGTAATCGTGGTTTGTATAAACAGCAAACGTGGGTATTTTATAGAGAAAATTTAAGACACTAATCGTGGTCTGTTTTAACAGCAAACGTGTGTCTTTTGTAGAGTACAGTTCTAGTTTATTTTGAGGAGTTTTTAGAATTTTGTTTTAGTTGACAGACAAAAAGATATATTTGTATGTTAATTGTTAAGGGAAGTCAATTTTAATTATCTAGTTCTACATTTGTAGACACTTTTCAAATCAGCCTCGTTACAGACATTTAAAAATGGTATACCTGACCTAATAACAATTATAAATTTAAGTTTTGATTTTATGTATTTAGAATAGTTAAAGAAAAAAGAGTAATGTTGATAAAAATAAATAATAATTTTAAAAATTATAGTTTTTCGGTTAAACATGCCGGTTTTGAGTGGAAACAGTAAACACCTCAAGTAGTTATCGCTGATGAAAATAGTATCCGATTAACTATATCACAGATTATGATTTACAACTTGAGTGATAAAACTAATTTCACTTTTCCATAATTGAATAATTTGTTCAGCTGCACACATGTTTAGATGCGCTACTGCAATGAGGATGGTATTATATGTTTATCATCTTTGTATGTAAAAATGTAAACTGATTTAATAGATGCTTGATTCCTTCATTATTTTAAGTGATTTTCATAAAAATTTTCTAAACGAAAATTGCGTTTGTGTGAAATATTTTGAGAATGAGTATTTTCAATTCGTTGTGAACCTTAATTTTAATATTAACTGTACTAAAAACTAATGATTCCTCACTGCATTATATTGCAAAATCTTTCACACATCTAAATGACCTATTTTGTTCTGGTTAAAAATATTTATATACTTTTTAGTAGTAGTACTCTGAACTAGAAATGAACTAGAACTGAACTAGAACTGAACTAGAACTGAACTAGAACTGAACTAGAACCGAACTAGAACTGAACTAGAACTGAACTAGAACTGAACTAGAACTGAAATAGAACTGACCTAGAACTAGAACTGAACTTAAGGGTGGTGAAAAATCAGATATCTTGAGAAAAGAAGATTTTCTTTATAACAGACCTACGACGCCTCTTTAAATAAACAACGTTCAGTGTCTTCATTTTTTTAAACCACCCACGATGGAGGTTTGCATAAACCACGATTATTGTCTAAATTGTTCTATATAAAAGACCGTGATTCCTTATAAATAAAGATAATGAATGATACTACAAAAGATAATTATCTTTCACACACACACACATCCATACGATTTATTTTGTCTTGGTTAAAAAAATATATACTAATTAGTAGTAGTAGTACTCTAAATGCTTACAAAAATACCGAATTCTTAGCCATTATATATTCAATTTCCGTAGTCCAAGGATTTTTAAATGCACGCCATTCACTTTGCAATTGAATAAAACTATTGTCCTTGCAGCGAAAACGATAAACTTGGGTGGTGACCTTTTCCGCCACCTGCAGAACCATTTTATGGGATTCAGCCAAAGCGGGTATGTCTTCGGGATGGAAGTATTCATAAAAACTGCTGCCCAGGATTTCTTGAGGCAGAAAACCCACTGCCAAGGTAGCTCTAGTAATATAAAGATACATTAAATTCACATTTAATAACAATTTTTAATAATGGAGTTATTGTTACTAACCTTTGATCTATAAACAAAAATTTACCATCCACCGAGTGTCTAGATAGAAAATTAACATGCCTCACATTAGGATGATTGTCCAGTGAGGAGGTGCTTTTATCTGCCTTAACATTCGAGGGTATACGACCAATGGCCACTAAGCAGGAGAGATTTGTTATTTGATCTTCACTGTCAGTATCTTGATTTTCTTCTTTGATAGGTGCCCACGACTTCAAATAGCCCGTGCATTGTATGACCCGATATTTCTCATCCATACTTAATTTTGATTTACGTTTGGTGGAGCTGCGTGAACTGGAAGAAGTATCGGATTCCTCCTTGATCTGACTACTACTGGCGGCTTTTAGTTTCATGCGACAGAAAAAGGATCTTCTAGCACCCGGGCAGAGGCGGCACAAACTTTGGGGAATGTCTGTTTTTACGGGAAGCATGGCTGTGAATTTAATTTGTATTAAAAATGGTAAATAATATATTCCACATACTACTTACTTTTGGCATCTATTAACCTTTCCCTGGGACAGGGATCTAACGATGACAACTGTTCCTTAACCTTGGCCACATCTTTCGGATGCAAAACATCAAACCAACTTTGTCCCAACAAATCTGTTTGTGTATAGTTCAAAACATTTGATACCGATTCCGATACATAAAGTATACGTCCCCGATCACAACCCACTACGAATAGAAAACCTTCGGCCGCCTGTAGTATTAACATTTTCAATTCTTGATCCGACAGAAATGTTGGCTTACAATCACCGCCACTGTAGGCGTGCACCGCTCCACGTATACTGCGCAGATGTTGCACTGCCATGCGTAAAACGGTTAATTTATCCAATTTACGATGCATGGCATAGCACATGGGTATCATGGAGGATAGCTCATTAATGTAAGTGTTCATTTTGTCCCTCCGTCGTTTTTCGATTTCACTGTGATTTTGTCTGGAATATAAGTAAAAGAGTTAAAGTTACAATTGGACTATTGAAAGAACTAGGAGAGAAGGTAAAATTTGACTTTTTAAAGAACGTAGAAGCTAAAATCGAACAATTAAAGGAAATAGGATAAAAGCTAAAACTGAACTAGAAACTGGGATAGAAGCTAAAATTATACTATTTTAAGAACTTGGATAGAAACTAAAATTGAACTATTAAAAAAACTTGAATATAAGCTAATGTTGGACTATTTAAAGGAGATAAGATTGGTCTATTTAATGATCTGCGATTGAAGCTAAAATTGGACTATTTAAAGAACTTGGATAGAAGTTAAAATTGGACTATTTAATGAAGTATGATTGAAACTAAATTTGTACTATTTAAAGAACTATGATTGAAGTCAAAATTGGAATATTTAAAGATTTGTGATTAAAGCTAAAATAGGACTTTTTAAAGAACAACGATTGTAGCTAAAATTTTACCATATAATCGACTGTGAATGAATCTTTCTTCGGACTATATAAAGAATTATGATTGAACATGAAATTATACTATTATTTTTATTTTGATTTAAACTTCATGGGCCGTTGATGTTAATTTATTTATAATTTTGATTTATTATACAATTCAACCCAATGTGCGTTAAAATAGACTGACTGATTAAAAATATACACAATTTATTCTGTAACTCATCTATTAACATATGGCACATTGTCTCGGTAGTTTTCCTTAGGGTATATGCAAACAAAAAGCAACAGATTTCTATACGTCCAGTAAAAGTTTTATTATATACCCTTTGCACGACTATTACTAAATATTGTTGCATTTCTTATTAATTAATATTCTACTTACTTTCGATTTTCATCAGAAGTTCTGGCCATTTTTTCCTCATCATATGTTTCATCGTCCAATTCTTCCAAATTTTCACTAGACGAATGGAAAAGATACATGAGTCTTGTTTAAATTCGTACACAAATTAATTAAATTAATCAATCAATTTAAAAAAAATTTCCAAAAAAAGATATCTCGAATAAAAACGTCCGTATGTTGCTTAGGTTGTAGCACAAATAATTTTTCCAGTGGTTGTTACTAAAGAGGATAAATAATATGTATTTACAGCAAATCACCACCACCCCGTTGTTTTTATTACAGCATCTCTCTGAAATCAATCAGATACGAGTGCCAACTTACCTAAATTCCATAGATACGCGCGAGTATTGATAGTTTATCTTGCTCTTCGTTAACTTATTTTATTATATTTGTTTTAGCAAAAGGAAAAGGGTATTTTGTGGAAAATTTGATTTGTTTTGATTTTATTTTTTGCGTACCGTTCTTATAGATAGTACGAGTATACTATGTTGTATACCTAGTGTGTTGTTAAAAATATTAAACTTTTTTGACAAGTTGTTGCGCTTATTTGTTCTTTTCTGCATTTTCTATGTGCCTTATTTTTCGTATTTTGCAAGTTTTTATTTTCATTTCTATTTTTGGTGTTTCGTTGTTGTAAAGAAAGCTTTGAACTTTTTGTTTGTAATTTTTGTTTATCCACTGCAAGTGTAGGTGTAATTGTATGTATATGTGCATTTAATTGAGTATACATGTGCGTTTTGTTTACATTGAGAATTTAGTGTAGTTGTGTGTAGTGTTGTATTGTATCTATGAGATTGCAATTTGTCAGAGATGGTTCTTTTACCACTTATTTATATGTTTTCGAATGGATTAATCCATTCGTTGCCACTGTACTCGCTAAAGTATAAAAAAGCAGGCAACTATATAACGCTATATAATAATTAATACTGATTTTTTTAAAGTGTACTTTCAATAATATTACATATTATTTGGAGTGTAAGGAATAAATATACTGTTTTGGCGAAATAAAAAAAAGTAAAAAATGTGGACGCTGTTTTTTAATTTTTTTTTTTCTCACTTTTTTTGCAATTTATAATCATTTAACTTTTATTTTAAATTAAATGGAGTCCAATGCAAGTGAGAACAAAAACTATTTTAAAAATTCCAAAATGTGTGTCTTCTGGTAAGCTTAGATATTGGTGTGTTCCATTGGGTATAATGGTATAATGTATGCACTATTTTTGTATATATTTTAATTATCTGATATGTATTCCAATACTTTTTATGATATTGGCATAAACAAATCGTTAAAATTTTTATTTCACAATTATTACTCCAAATACTGCCTGTGAAACTGATGAGGAAGGATTTGAAGAAGGAAATTTATTATGTGACGACTAACCAAATGATATTCCAGGCCAATTACAATTATTTTACATTTGTGACAGTTAAGAAGATATCACATAAAAAATCTATGTTAGCACGATCATCAATAAAGTTATGAAGAAGAGCAATGGATATGGATATGATCAGTACCAGTAAGTTTGAGACGATCACAATGGGATCAGATTTGAATGGACCCAAGTGAGCTGCTTGAGGAGCAGCTGCCCATGGAACCTAACACTAGAAGACAATTATTTGGATCTACTAGCTTTGTAACGAAAATCTTTGAGTAGAGAAAGAGCGTTTCAAAAAATTCTATACCTACATAATTTTGTTGAAATATTAATTAGTTAAACATTGTTATAAAATAGTTGCCATATAATAACCACTTCTGAAAATCTCTCATACAAATTTTGGAATTCAAATTTTATTTAATAAAAATAAGTTTCATATAGAAAGAAAGCACGCGAGTTAATTTCATGACGATGGGTCATAACGAACTATTATTGAAATTTTAAAAATAATGATTTGTAAGGTATTATATTGTCGGCCTTGACCGACTTGAAGATAAAATTGGACTATGTAATAAATTTAGATTGAAGTTTAAATCAACTAGAAATGAACCCCAGTAGTAAAGTAGGTCTTGATTGATTAAAAACTCGCGCGTCATTGTCATTATTTCTTAAGGGCAATCAGACTTGTTCCGGCGCATGTGTGATGTAAGGATCGTATAACGGTTCCTGTTCTACGTCGTTTGCAGCAACCGCGTGTCTTTTAATTTGGACATACCCTTTGGAGATCATAAAAACTCTTCGATACTGGTGGAGTACCATTTAAAACTCTGATAGTATATTGGTGGAGTACCATTCATAACTCGTCGTATGAACTGGTGGGGTACCACTATCACTCTTGATTTTTATAATAAGATTTAAGCGCTCCAGCATGCTACAGGTGGACTAGTGACTTACTTATATTGACGTGGGATAACCTGCAATTTAAATATAGCAAAAAAGGATTGAATTTGTCAAATACGTTTAAATGTGAAATTTGGCTATACAATTACAATTCAGCTACGAATGAAGTTAAAACGGGACTATATAATCCACTATGATTAAAGCTAAAATTTTGAATATATAATCATCAAGAATTGAAGCTAAAATCGGGCTATATAATAAACTAGGATGGAAGCTAAAATTGGACTATACAAAGAACTACGATTTAAGCTAAAATTTAACTATAAATTCAGCTACGAATGAAGCTAAAACAGGACTATATAATCAACTATGATTAAAGCTAAAATTTTGAATATATAATCATCAAGAATTGAAGCTAAAATTTGACTATATAATCAACTACGATTCAAGTTAAAATTGGACTATATAATCAACCACGATTGAAGCTATAATTTGACTATAAAATCAACTACGATTGAACCCAAAATGTAACTATAAAATCAACGTTTTGATGTTAGAATTAAACTATTTAATCAAGTATGATTTTAGCAAAAATTTAACAATAAAATCAAATTCGATTGGACTATAAAATCAACTAAGGTTAAAATTAAAATGTTACTAACGCTCAAAAATATGTTAAATATATGTACTGTTATCGTGACTGCATTCAGGATCAAATTATGAAGTAACCCCAAAACAAACCTTTATTTTGTTTCGAATAGAGTATTTTCAACTTGGCTATTGATATACATACACACAGCCTCAAAAGTGAGTAAACATCAGTGAATTTTTTGATTTTTTTAAGATCATGGAAATCATTATAGTCCGACTTAAATCTTTTTTTTTTCAAACAGAATCTAGTATTCAGCCCAATATCCAACAAACCGAAACTTTAAAATTTTAATCGATGGATAGATTTTAGGATTATCATTATCTTAAAAAAAATTAAAAAATTTGTGGTGTTTACACTCATTTTTGAGTGTGTGTGTATATAAATCAAAATAAAATCTAGTTTTTAAATAATTAGTTTCTTTAATTTTTAAAACGAAATGTTTTACACAATCAAATTACTGATGTTTCACTAATTTATAAAAAAACATAATAAATTGGCAACTTAAAAATATTTCTAATTAAATATGATACATTTTATCCAAACATATACTGATAACTTGCATATAACGATCCCACAAGCAGCGGGTTTCTTGATCTCTGAAAAATATAGAAATCATAATTTGTTTATAAAATAAGAGTATTTTTAAAGCTGTACCTAGATATTTCCAAATCTAACACACTTTGTGTAATGGCAGCTAGAAACTTGTTGACATGATCGCGGGCCCACATATTTTGGCGCCATGGTTCTATCAATTTCTCACAAAGATCCACAAATAAATCACGCAACTCACGTGTGCGATGTAAATTGCAAGCAATACTAATTAAAGAACGCCAATAGGAGCTAAATAATATAAAATTGATATTAAAAAAAAGATTTCGAAATATTTTAATCATTTTTTTTTTTTTTTGGAAATTACCGAAAATTTGAGTCCAATTCATGAAATGATCTTTCCAATAATACTGGCTTTAAACGCAAACACACCAAACTACAAATAAAACAAAAATTAATGATACAAAGAAATTTTCCAGTAAAATAAGAGTAAACCTACTGTTTAATTTCCTTTTCTTTATCCAATAAACATCTCAATTCCCGCAAATCCAATAAAAATTCTTTATCCATTTCGGTATCATAGTATTCGGGTCCAGAATGCTGATACGTATACGTCCAATAAATCATGACGGCCTGGGAACAGTTAAACAAGTCATTAAAGGTTAAATACTGCAGTTTTTTCTTAGACGTTTCAAAACGTAAACAGGCCAAAAATACTATGGAGGCATATTTTCTTTAAAGGAAAAAAAAAAAAATTAATTAATTTTAATAGATTGGCTTAATATTTCCATATATTTACTTGGCCAATTCGTCACGTATATTAAATAGTTGCTTAATATTTTGTGTAATATTGCCGGGCAATTCTTCTACAGCTTTGAAAATGCGTTTGACATTATCGAATTGGCGCCTGTAAGGAAAATAAAAGGATTTTTAACATTCTACAAAGTGTTTAGTATAAAATTTTATATTAATAAAATTTGTGCTTATTAAAAGTTAGTAATTTTGTTGATGCTTCTGTATGAGACAAGAAAATTTATCCTTTAAAGAGATACTGGCACATTATAACAGCTTTTTTTCTGACTAGTAGCGTTAGAGTAAATATAATCGCAACCGCCGACCTGGAACCGTTAGAGACTAGTCATCATTAACGACTGACAATTGATTCAGGGTATAAGAACTACTAAGAACCAATTTAACTATAGTTATACATTTGCACGACAGACGGTTCTATGCACCAGAATGAACCGAGTTCACTCGGCCACGAGCTGTCAACTAAGCAACCACTGCTGCTACAACAACAACAAGTATAGTTAATACCTTTCGTCATAATTAGTAAAGGCTGATTGAATAACATTCTGTCATGTAGCATTTTAACTTCATTATTGTTTCTTGCAGTTTTTTAAATGATCTAACCATTGTTATTATTCATCAAACAACTTAACTTTTAATCATGGATACCTTCATCCTTATCATCTGATTTTACTGGAAAATAAATACTTCTATTAATAATGTTAAGTTTTTTTACAATACCTGCAAGATTTTAATTTAACTCCTGTCTTTTCAGCCACCTCATCCAAATCCTTACGATAACGTGAAGACAACTTTTTGCCTAAAATTTCTCGGGCTACACAATCATCAATGGAGTAGTATCTTTATAAAGTAATAATAAAATGTATTAAACTTATAATAATAAATAAAAACAAGTAACTACATATAACAAGTCTTTTCAGTAACTAAAAACTATTCAAAACAGTTCTAATACATGAATGCTTTTTTTAGTTTTTAGTTGATTTAAGTTTTTTTTTACACCATACTTTTCTATGATGAGATCTCTGGTCTCCGCTTCCAATTGGAAACATGATTGTTCCAACAATTTAGTGGGCGCATGCAAGAGGCGCTCTATTAAAGAATAAGTGCGATAATGATCTAAAACATCGGAAGTGATTAAATCCAAGTGGACACCCATAGAATGGCCAAAGCCTTTTTGTTTTAAATAACAAACAGCTTCAGTGGCTAAAAATTAATATTACTTTTTATACATATAGCCAGCAATTTCAACACACCACTTACATGAAAAGCCCTCTATCCATAGTTGATAGATTTCTGGATCTACTATGGTATAGTTGGTTATAAAAACATCAACATCAGCCAACATAATTCCAATAAATAATGCTCTAAATTTTATTACTTTTATCTTTTTTCCCTGTTAATCTTAATTCCAATTGGTATTTTTGTGCTTTTTTTGTTGTTTTTCTTTACTCAACCATATGTTTTTAACAGCCCTGTTTAAAACAGTAATATTGGTATTCACTGTACAGTGATTACACCCCAACAAATACAACCCTGCCTTCTGTTTAGTTGGAAAAAAGCTTTTCTGCTGTCTAATTTTGACATTTCTTGCTTAACGAACAGAATTTTTAATGTGTTAATTGAAAGTTGTTATCACAAATGTCATACATCTCCAGTTAATATTTTTTCTACAAAAAAAAAAAATTATTTATAAGCAAAATGTGATTTATTTGTTTAAAGAAAATATTGAGAATTAAACTATTGAAAAACACAATTTGCAAATTAGTTATTAAGTGCTGAATTGAAATAGTTTAGAGAAATCTTAGATTGAAAACCGCCTAAAATATATATTTTTTTTATAACACGGCAAATTAGAAAAATTGTGATTTTGTGTGTGTGTAAGCACTTGCAAAGCAAAGAAAAAGAGCAAAGCAGACAGTGTCAAAACTCCAAAACAAGCTATGGAACAGGACTCCACTGAAATGCATCTAAGTAGAATACGTGATGTCAAAGAATTGGCTGTTCTAAGTGATGAAGCGCGTGACGTTGTTAAGGAAGAAGTCATACTTGAAAGTTCCGGCCATCAGGTGCGTAACAATATACAAATAAATAAACTAAAAGCAATTTCAAAGAAATTAAGTGGGAAAAATTTAAATACCAAAACGACACATAAACGATAGAAAAAAATTATTTAAGAAAAATAAATACACAAAATATAATAATAAATGAAGCGGTAGTTTTGTAAGTGCAAGTGTTTTTATGCAAAATGCGCCACTGCGCCACCAATCCAAGCATTCTCCCCCCAAAAGCATTTGAGCTGGGAAAACCAAAAGGGGCCTGCAATTGGTGCTAAGAGCAGCAGGCAACGTTTCAAAGTGCGTTAAACGCCTGACCGATCTTCCAAGCGACCGTCCTACCGTGTGCGTGTGTGTTGTACACAAAATATTGTGTACATATTTTTTGTATGTTGTTTTTTTTTTTTATTTGATTTCCAAAATTTCTCTATTAATTAATATTTTTGTGCTTTTTTTCCTACTTCTAATTGCTTTTGTTTTGATTTTGCAATTTCTCTTATTTGTTGTTATTTTTTCTCATATTGTATGTTTTTTTATTTCTTCTCCTCATCTGCCATTGACGACGATACGAAAAAAAATAAATACTGAAAAAACATTTTTCAATTGCTGCTGAAAATTGTGTGTGCTGTGTGGTGCGTGTTGCAATTTATTGAATTATTTTCTTGCAACTGCTACTCCGGGTGCTAACGTGTTTAGCTGGAAACCAAAGTGCATATGGTAACATCATCAAATGAAAACAGTGGTGGCAGCGGTGGCAATGTCGTTTCCGTACCCGTTTCCCTGCCCATAGGTTCCATGATTGCCGGGACCGCTTTCAATGTCATCTCACCCGATCATCTACCGCATTTCAAACAGATGCTGTGCGTCGACAACAATGGTTATATTTCCAGCGGTGCGGTAGTGAGCAGTGTTGGCGGTGACCTCAAAACGATTGTCATACAACAGCAACAGCAAGGCGATTCGGGTGGCATGAATCACGATGGCTCCGGCAGCAACAACAGTCATGACAGCACCGTTACCGGTGATCAAATGATGCACGGGTCCGGTTGTGGCTCGGCGTCCGGTGTCAGTTGGTCTGAAACGTCGCAGATGGAAATATTTCCAATACGCTGCAAGACCACAAGTGCCGAGCTGTATCGCAGTAAGTTGGGCTCGGGCGGTCGTGGTCGCTGTGTTAAGTACAAAGACAAATGGCTGACGCCTAGCGAATTTGAGCAGACGTGTGGTCGTGGCTCGAGTAAGGATTGGAAACGTTCCATAAAATATGGTGGAAAATCGCTGCAGTCTTTAATCGATGAGGGCACACTGACACCGCATGCAACCAATTGCAGCTGTACAGTTTGTTGTGACGACGAAGCGGGTAAGTCATAAAATAATTTTAGAAGTTTAGAATTATCTTAGAGTTAAGTTAGCTGCTGAAATGTTTTTTTTTTTTTTAAATTTGTTAACAATCCAAAAACCAATTAAATAGTTGGTAACTGCTTTGAGTTTAAAATGATTTAAAAATCTGGGAATTCCTTTTAATTCTTAACAAGTAATATATCATAATTTATTTTAGTTTTTGTTTGTATTTCGAAGGAATTTTTTCACGTAGTACAATTTTTGATAAAAATCAATAGATTTGAACACGTAGGTACCATAAGATATGAACAAATTGTAGCCAAACTATCGTTTTGCAAACCACTTATTTATATACATTTGTACTAGTTAAATTTTAATGACAACTGGAATTATGTGTTATGTGGGGCCCAAAAACGTGATTTTTACGAGTCTATTTATATTCAGATATATCAGAATCTAAAATAATATTTTTCAGTCTGGTTTTAATATATCAAGAATAAACATACCATTTATCAGTACCTTCAAGCTATATTCCGTAACTCTCCCTAGAAATTATTATTTTTTTTTTTTATTATGAAAAATTGGAATGACTGGACATTCTGAAATTTGATAGGTTCTTATATAAAATTTCCAATGATTAGTGTCCCGAATATTTTTAATACAAATGACCTAGGCAAAATAGAAAATGCATTCCAATTTGCCAAATGTCTAAATCACTTTTCAGAATACATTCGATTATTACGTATTAAAAATAACTTGAGCCAGATTAAAATTAAA
This sequence comes from Calliphora vomitoria, assembly GCA_942486065.2. NCBI lineage: Eukaryota > Metazoa > Arthropoda > Insecta > Diptera > Calliphoridae > Calliphora > Calliphora vomitoria. Next base: position 109,613,907 of record OW818031.2, read on the forward strand.
AAGTTCAAATAATTACCTCATTTATTTACTAGAAATCCACAATACATACAGAATTATACATACGACAAGTTAGAAGCACAAAAGGATTGGAAATATTTAAGTAATTGCAATTATGCGTATTAAATGTCGAACATTGTGTCTCAGAACACTTAAATTAGAAGTGCAACAAAAATTTAACATAATTCATTCAGTTCTACATTCATTAATGCTTAAATTATAATTTTTGTGTTACTAGTATAGAAAATTTTGATAATTTTAGAGCACTCCAATCGGATTTTTGTTTTAATTTCAAATAACTAAATTTTATTAGATATCATGAATTAATAATGGAAGAAAAACTAGTTTTGTTAATAATTTGTTGAAAGTCAATTTCAGAATATTATAAGCCAGATCACAAGAAACATAATAAAATAGAATATAATGCTTTTGAGATATGCAGATTTGGACTCCAGCCCATGAAATAACCTTTGACCTTTTTATGTAAAACTTTGAATAACGTTTTTTAAAACTATTCAGGAGAAAATCGGGCAACATTTTCCCCTAGTCCTCCAAGCTTCTCCTCAAAAAATGAGTTCATATTTATCCTATAATCATTTTGAGGACTTTAATAGTAGTCATGTTGATAATCAGTGCTCTATTATTTCTTCACTTTTTAATTCATTGCTGACTTTTGTTCCAGTTGTTAGGAAAACAATTTCTTGTGCTGACAATAATTGGATGAGTTCTAGAGAAGTTATGTTTGCAAGATATCTTAGGGACTTGACATATCGTTATTTTAGACTTTATCGTTCTGAAGAGAACTGGAGAAAGTATTGTAGGTATCGATGTAAGGCCAAAAGCATTATACGCAGGGCTAAGAGGAGATATTTTTCTAAACTATTTTCGGGTTTAAATACGGCAGGGGTGTGGAAAGTTTTGAGATGGGCTGGGTGTGTTGGAAGCGATTGAGTTGACTTCTGTTGTGATTCTGATGTCCTAAATGACTTTTTTGTTTCTGGTAACATTAGTGGTGTTATCTTAGATACTTTTTCTGATTGCAAACAAATTTTTTTCATTTCGCAGTATTCTGTTGCGAGTTGATAATATTCCAATACGTTTTATTAAGTTAATTTATCCACTTGTTTCTAATCTAATATTGGATTTATTTAACCACATTTTGATGACATCTACTTTCCCTTAGTTTTGGAAGACTGCCCGAGTTATTCCAATTCCTAAAGCTTAATTTCAATTCTACCGGTATTATCTATTATTTCGATGCTTCTTAGTATTACAGATCACATTAGCAGGCATATATCTCTGGATCTTTCTAAAGTTTTTAATTCTATTTCTTTTTCTACCACGGTTAGAAACCTTAGAGATGAGTTTCATTTCTCTGGTACAGCATGTAGTCTTACTTATTCTTATTTGATAGATAGGTCACAATTTGAAGTTTTCAATGGACAGTCGTCATCTTTGCGAACTTTTAGGTCTGGTGCTCCTCAGGGGTCTGTTTTCGAACCTCTTTTATTCATTTTGTATGTGAATAGCCTACCTGAATTTATTGCCTCTCCGTTGTGTAGATCTTTTATATATGCTGATGATATCTTCTTGCTTTTTGGAGGCAGTATTGATTTTCAAGACGTTTTGCAATTCTGTTCGGTCCAACAATTCGTTTTTGTCTAGTTTGAATATTGTATATGACAATGTTAGTATTAACATTTTTGAACATCTCAAATGTTTAGGTTTTATTTTAGATATCAAGCTTTCTTTTTGTAACCACATTGATATTGTAAGCACTAGAATTTTTTGAATTTTACGTAGAATTTACTATATTAATTTGTATTTGCCTACGCATATTCGGTGTAAATTGACTCACTCACTTCTAATATCCCAGATTATGTATGATTCCAGTTCTATGCACTTGTGTTGGGTTAAACGTTTGGTTAATTGAGTGGTTCGTTTTGTATATGGGCATTTCCAGCGAAAAGTCAACCCAGACCAAAAAATTAAAAGTTAATCAATTCAAATCAAATCCAAATAAGTTTTATATATACGTTAATCTTGGCACTTAATTTTATGATGATCGGTCCATAATTTGTTATAGCTCCCATAAAAGGTCCGTGCATAAATCTCTTAAAAATTTTGGTATCCACATAAAATTCAACAGAAATAAGTTTCATATGGTGAAATACCCATATAATGTAAAGCGTCGCGAACATGTTTCTTACTTCGTTTGGTGTTTCCTTGGTTGCACCTTTGATAATTTATTAAAAACTAAAATTTTTAATACTGGATGGTGTAATCCTTGCACTAGTCTTTATTAATAAAATAACAGAGTTTATTCGTAATAGAAAGACTCAAGAACTATAGCTCAAACAACACAAATATGCAATCATATGTTCCATGGAACATGAGTCGTTAAGTTAAGTTTTTTATATTTTAGTCAATTACACCAAAATTGGTTAATTTTTCTCAAATTTAAATGACATTTATATCCTTTTGTGCCATATATATAGAGAAATAAATTTAGTACCTTATGTCACAGATTGCACATATATGAATCAGCTGGTTACAGTAATATGGCAATAGAAAACAAACAAAAGAATATGTCAAAATGGTTGTGGTTTGGAAAGAGGGACAAATAGTATATATCACACTCGTTGCCTATTTAAAATTGTATTTTTTAACTCTTTCCGGAAACCACAACCAATGAAAAGTGGTTGTAGAACGTCAAAATAACCTTACGATTCGATATTACTTTTTTGAGAACTGTCATTTGTTGAATATCTGTAATAATCTAAGCTTTTTATTCTACCCAAGTTTTGAACTAAGATCGGTAAATGTACCAATAAAATAAACATAAAATAAGGACTTATGATCAGCAATCCACTTCTGATTATAGTTTTAAATAAAACAAATATTAAATACACGATTTATTATCGATTGTTAAAAGTCAATTAAGAGTTTTTAAGCTCAATTTCCATGCAAACTCTGTCTTACAACATTAATAATAGTACTTAAGTACTAAAAATAGAATATTATTTTGTTTACTGTTCCCTAAGATCAAATATAATAAATGGTATTGCTATTATCGACTAACATTGTGTAAACAGCAACAAAAAGTGTCAATACTAAATGAACAGAAAAAAACCAAACACATTTTACAAAGTGTCAAAGTCCAGTTTCCGCTGATAAATATATTGTGCATAAATTAACTAAGGATTTTTTCTTTTTTGCAGAATTGTCTAACAAATTCTTTATTCTTTTTACTTTAAATAAAATCATAAGCTAATCAATTAATTTTTCCCCATATTCCTTCAAAAAAATAACATACACAGCATCCGGACCCGTACGTCTCTTTACACCATACAAACGTCGAAAGCGAAATCAAACAGATAATGATGGTGAAACCGGTGGTCCAAAACGTAAACGTAATACTAACAATAACAACAATAATAATAATAACAACAACAATATTATGAATAACACGGAACCACCACAGCATACCACAACGGTGGTAGATGATAATAATATGTTTTTAACGGAAGATAACATTACCTCCAAGGATGAACCGTGGCCAACACTTAACGACAGCCTCGACACGTCAACAGAGCTAGTAGATCAAACACAAATATGTAATGCATACGATAGAGAAACATTTGTAGTGAATATAAATGATCCGGGGCCAATTGCATTGTTAGACAACAGTCAGACAATGAAAACACTTGAGAATGTTTATTGCACAATGGTCAAAGCCACTAATGATTTTAAGCGCATTCTAACCGATTTAAAGAATACGTACGATCGCAAAATCGAAATATTACAGAAGGAACGCGACGCGGCTGTGGCAGCAATGCGCGTACAAGTACACACAGATATTGATGATCCGAATATATCGGGTGCATTACATGGCAACGAAGTTATATCAGCTAAAAAGGTGAGTTCTTTTTTATTGTTTTTTATATATAAGATCTTTATATATTATATGATTTCAATAGCTCTTGAGTAGGAACTAAATATTGTTATGTTTTTACCTTTTTAAAAACGTTGGTTTATTTCCTTTAAATAACCCGTAACTTTTGAATAAAAGCCGTTTAGTAGTTTAAAATTGTAACAACTCTTTATTGATTTAAAATGTACAACAACAGTTTAAATACTCACTCAGTGTTTTATACACGTTTAAAAACTCGCAGAAATACACAAACACTTAAATTAAACACAGGTAATGTACAACAATACACTGGTAATACAGTTGATGTTTTTTCAAACAACGTCTCTGATAAACTAACTAACAGCTGCAACCTCTGCCACTATTTATACACACACCATCTATCGTGAATCATCTGCAATGATCTTAACGGACAAACCAGTTCATTCGAATTCCAGAGCCTTCGATGTCAATCATTAATCATTCAGTGTTGATAGGGCCCAATTTTATCCCAAAAATCCTTTTAAAACCTCTATATCTGGGGGGAAATTCACAAGACTGGCAGGAATATCTGTCAGATATAATATGCGCACAGAATAGCTGCTCTAATCTCCTATTCCTCCTTGCTAAGGCGACATAATACAGGTTAGGTTGTAATATTGTAAGCTAGTGGAGAGATATGTCATATTGTAGAGCATTCGGTAAATAAAGTGTTTCAATCATAGATTGGCAAAGGCTCGTCGATGGCAGACAATGTTTTCCGCTGTCTCCTGCTGATTTATAGCTTCTGCTGAAGTGAATACCAAGAGGCCAGTGTACAGTTAACACTGCAATTAAGCAGTCTTCTCTGCGCTCATGAAGAGAATAAAAATGTTTCTGAAAACAACAAAAAATTGGATGAAAAAAATGTTGGTTTTAAAATAAATTGGGAAAAATTAGTGGTGAAAATTGCTGCTTATATCTTAGCAATTTGTGTACCAAATTTCGGATTTTAAATAGAAATATAAATTAGACTATATTGATAATTCAATCACGTATGTAAGTTAATTGGTAGCGTCGGAAAGTTGATTTCAACAGATAGACGAATAGACGGTTATCGACTACGTTATCTACAACGACCCAGAAAATAAAAAAATGTGGAATACTGAATGACAAACTTATATATTCCCTTACCACTAATGGTGAAGGGTATTAAAAAGTTAACTCAGAAGAAAGTAAAATTGAAAGTGATGTGATTGAAGGCAATGTTATAAGTGATTTTACTAACGAAAAAATTCTTAATAACTTACTTTATTTAAAAAAAGTGTATCGAATTATTCGAACAAGTGGAAATCTCTTATACGAATTATTCGTTTTAATCGAAGAAAAGATAAATCTTTGGATACTCTGTATTCACATCTACATATACGCAGATGTGGGTAACCGTTGAATGTCTCGCTATCACATCAAGAGACACCATTCATTCATAGCAATTTACGATATGATATACAAATTCTCTAGAGATTTAATGTCTGATATCCCTTGATACTGAAAAAGTTCTACGGCTGTCTTTATAGCCATTACTTTGGTCTGAATAACATTACAGAGATCCGGTAGTCTAAGGGACACAGTCTCAAATTTAGCTGGGCTGAGTTATTTACTGTGATCTAAATAGCATTGATTTGCGTCGGTAATGGCATTGAATTTATTTATTTATTATTCCATATATGTAATTGCATTCTCTATAATGTGTATGTCATTGTTCCCTTCCTATATATCTGGTATCTTTATCAGAAAACCAGGATCTAAGTTGCCGTATTAACAGCGATCTCAAATTTATTTCTAAATAGTTTAAATACGTTTTTTGCTGTTCCATTCGTTTGTAATATTGGAAGTCATAAACACACTTCTTGATATTCCTTTTGACATGAGCAGTATGACTACCTATGTATTTTTTTACACAAAAATATATTTTTTATGCATAAAGCATTTTTTTTACAAAATAGTATGTTTTATACAAAAACTTATTTTTTATCAAAAAAATCTGTTTTACGCAAAAACGTATTTTTACAAAAATTGTATTTATTACACAACAAATTGTTTACACCAAAATGATGTAAATTTTTCCAAAATTTTTTTTATATTTGTATTTTTACACAAAAAAACAATTTTTTTTTTTAAATTTTATTTTTTTACACAAAAAAAACAATTTTTTTTAACACAGAAACAAATTTTTACACCATATATTAGATTTTACACAAAAGAATACAAATTTTATTTTTACACAAAATTTTATTATTTACATAAAAATCCATATTTTTTACACAAAATATAAATTTTACATAAAACAATTTTTTTTTTACACCAAAAGTACACAAAAGTTTAAATTTTACACAAAAAAACTATTTTTTTTAACACAGAAACTAATTTTTACGTTAAATTTTAGATTTTACACAAAAGTATATACATTTTATTTTTTTACAAACAAATGTATATTATTTACAAAGAAACTCATTATACATATAAACAAAAATTTATTTTTTACACAAAAAATAATTTTTTATACGCAGAAAATAATTTTTTACATCAAAAGTACACAAAAAAACCATGGGTGCGTTCGTAATGCAGTAAATTTTTGCATTACTGATGCCACGATCTGTAAACTTTTGCAACAGATAACTAAATGATGCTTTGGTTACACAAATTGCGGCATCACGCCCAACAATTTGTATTAAAAAACCCCATATTTTTTTACACAAAATGTAAGTTTTACACTAAAATTATCTTTTTACACCAAAAGTACGCAAAAACTTAAATTTTACACCAAACCATAAACATTGTATTTTTTACACAAAATTATATTTTTTACACAAAAAATAAATAAATTTTTACACAAAAATAATTTTTAACTGAAAAATTATTTTTTTACACAAACACAATCAATAATTTTTTACACAAAAATAAGTTTATAATTACATTTTTAACCCCAAATTTGTTATTTTTTTTTTTAATTTCAGTGCGCTAATTGTAATCGTGAAGCATTGGCTGAATGTTCATTATGCCGAAAGACTCCCTATTGTTCCGAATTTTGTCAACGAAAGGATTGGAATGCCCATCAAGTTGAATGTACAAGAAATCCGGCCCCGGCTGCAACCCAACAAATTATGCTCCTAGTAGACGAGCAATCCTAAATGAATTAAAATTGTACATAAAAACAAAAAACCAGCAACAGATAAACAATTTAACAAACATTAAAACAATACAAACAAAAAAAAAACAAAATTAAATTTTAAATAACTTTATACGTTTGAGTAAAACAAAAATCAACAATTAGCATTAATCGTAAACAAAATAAAAAAAGGAAAAACAAAAAACCAGCCACAGCAGCAGAACCGTAAACTTTTTAAACTTAAATAAAACTCATCATCTAAAATGTCTAAACTATTCTACGCTTTTTTCTCCAAACAAAAAAAAAAGAAGTACGAATGGCCACAAATTATTCAAAATTTTACAGGAAAAACAATAAAATAAATAGATACAACAAACATACAGCTAAATAAAATTTAAATACTACAACGGAAAAGTTAAATAAAATATTCAAAATAAAACCAACAACCACAAACAAACAAATCAACAACATTGTCAGCAACAACAAACACAATATTCAAGAAGACCGGACCGCAAAATACATATAAAAACAATTCAATTTAAAGAAAAAACTAAAATTAAATTTAAAAAAAAAAAAATAAGAAAAAACAAAAAACCCTGCATAAAATTTACATACATACATATTCTCTATGTATACATCTTTTTTTCATTAGAATTTAAGCACATAGTTAAACTTTTAACATTTTATTATTATTTTATGGATAATATTAATAAAAACGAAACAAAAACAAAACAAACAACAAAATTATTATAATATTAATTAATGTAAAACTAAATTGATGTGATTGATGAACGTCATGAAAATAACTGCCGTTACAACATTTTCAAAAAACAAAAAAAAAAAAAAAACGAAAATAATAAAAATTTCAATTACTATAAAAAGAAAAGCAAAACAAAAATAACAGCCAACACATAATACATGGTAGTAAGTAATAAAGTTTGAACAATTCTTAAGAAATACTTGAAATAAATGATATAAAAAGCAAATGAAATACGCTACCGATGAGACAAACGGAAAGGTATTTTTCTAAAATCCATTTTTACCCCAAAACGTCTTTTTACACCGGCATCTTTCGTCACAAATTTCAAGAGAAGGCAAGGTATGTGAGTCTCCTGAGGGTTGATATAAGCATTATGTACAAGTGTTTGCTATAATTGAGAACCTTAGGACTAGAGGATTAATATTTTAAAGAAACACAACCATAAAAACCTTTAGGATTTTCATAAAAGATGCCGCTTATTTACCGTGTGATATCTTATTAAACTATATATATATAGGGCCTTTCAATAATAATATTTTTTTTTTTTATAATCGGAGCTTTGCGTTTTTTTTATAAATCTTAAATTTTTCTTTAAAATTGGTCGAGTTTGGACAGGGAAGAGGGCCTTATTCCCTTAAATGAGTTTACATGCATTTACGTTAAGTTTTCTTTTAGAAAAATATAGAAAATATATATTTTTCTATAGCAGAAATATAACAGATGTACCGAATTTGGATGCGTGTAACTTTTTATAGGGACCAGATAACTGTATGAACTTTTTTCTGTTTTATAATAATAATTTTTAAAACATTTCCGACCAAATGTTGGTGCATCACATAAAAAAATTAAAAAGAAAGTCGGCAAAAATTTGTTTAAAACGATTTGTCAATATAAATATCTCTTGAACTAAAATAGATAACCAACACATGTAAGCGTACTACCTAAATTTCTTGACATTCTGATACAAAGTAAATTTATGGAGATTTTTTTTAAATTTTGTAGGTCCGAGGAGAGCAACTTTGGAACTACGAATCAACTGAAAAACACAGCACAATGTAAAATTTCATTAAGATATCTCAAACAGTTCACAAGCTACCGAATTATTTCCAAAATTAAAGGATTACTGTGTACTACTTAATATTTCGATGATGGAAATCAATATGTTTGTTTCCTGAATGTAAGTAGTATGTTTTCATAAAATGGAAAAATCAACCGATGGATGAACAATTGTAATCCAACTCATCTATAGTTAATTTAATTCGCTCATTTAGATGTTGATACTAGTTATAACAATTCGGACTAAAGAACTCGAAACAAAAAGTAAGTAACATAACTATAAGCAAATAAAAAATAAAACTAAGCTTAATGTAAAATATTTATTATACATAAATTCTTTGATACATATAAAAGCAAACAACTTTTCATAAAAAAGCTTGGAGAAAACATTTATCAAGAAAATTACAGGATGTTTTATTAATTACTGTATTAAGACCGGTATAACAAATCTCATTTTAACGAAAATCTGATATATGTAACGTACAGACAAATTTTTAACATTAACTACTTTATACGAACGTTTACAAAATGTTATGCTCGATAAAACGAATGTTGAGAAAAACACCATCAAATTTTTAACATTATAGCTATAAAGAATGAATCAAAAAAATTGTCGATCTCTAAAGAATGATGAGTTTCGACCAGAGGAAAAACCACATTCCAGTTAATGGAATTACTTTGAAAACCAATGTCATAGAAATACAAAAAAACATTATAATTGTGGATTCCATTCGAGTTATTGTTGACTATATATATTCAAAAAAGGATAAGATGTAAAACTTCTTTAAGAATCATCAGAGAAGTTATCATACAAAGCACAATCTAAATCCTTATGTTAATTTTAATGCGGACGAAACTGGTCTCTATTTGAAAATGCTACCAGATATAACGTATGCTCAAGCTAGAGAAGAATGTTATCGAATGTAGAGCAACAATTTTACTATGCGCTAATGCATCTGGAAGAAAGAAAATTAAACCTTATTGGAAATACAAAGAACCCCCACTCGTTTCGTAACAGGCAACATTGTAAATTGCGGGATAAAAACCCTAGTTGACGTAAGCGTGGAAATTTAGAACGTATAAAAATCGTCATATTTCGATATTTTGGTTTTGATTTCTAAACTCAGAAAATTATTGAACTTCGTTTGACAGAGTGAAGTTTGTGATGACGTAGATCAGCATAAAGTGGTATACGTGGAAGAAAGTAACAGTCGCTGATTAAGGCCATTTACGATCTGAGTGTTTATCAAGTTTAAGGCCATTGTTTCGCTTTCCACTACTTCTGCTGCTACTGGAAAGAGCAAAATCTCATGATTCGTCAGGTTTTAAGTTGGACATACTGTAGACATCATTGGAACTAAAGTAATAACACAGGATCAAGTTTCGCTGAAAGACATTCAACATTTTAACTATTTATGTTATTATCCACAGACAACGGAAACTTTTATACTCATACCCATAGGTGAATAGATCTCATGAACTTCACACATAGACAGGTTTTGTCAATAAGTATTGTTGACCAAGTATTCTAAGTCTCAGGTCTCCAAATGCCGCACAGTGAGATGAGTTCAGGAGACTACTGAACTCCTCTTCTTCCTCGTCATTACAGTTTCTACAAGAGTCGTTGAAAGGGATTTTTAACCTCTGATCATGTACATTTTGAGGCCAGTGTCCAGTAATGACCGCTATGAGGTTTCTTAGATAGCTTCTAGTTATTTTCCCCTCATGAGAGGAATGCCAATGACACATCTGAATTCGTCCGAATTTATGGCGATGTCTGCTTTTGGAAGTACATGTTCTCGTGCCCGGAAACCCAAACAAAGTTAACAAATAAATGTCTCGTACTTTCCTCTAGAGATACCCGGCATTCATATATATTTTTCGATGTATGCACACTCTAAAGATCTAATGGCCGATTCTGCATCTCCAATGCTATCCACCAAACACTGCCACATAGAATTGATTTAAAACAAAATCATACAGCCAGCTTTTAGGCTTGATGGCCCAGTTTGGATTAATTGCTTTTAATAGCAGTATAATGCAGTTACCGCTTTAGTTCTCGTGGATAGTCCAAGATATTTGGCATTATCGGATAATGTTAGTGCTATTCCATTGATTATATTGAAAGATGTTGTATTTCCTTGTGAATAGTACTAGTACTTCTAGCACCAATCTAATAACAATTTTAGTGCAGTTTCCAGAATTTCAGAGAGTATTTTTGAATCTTAGTCCATATAAGCAATATTCATGCAATATGTTTTCTGCGTTGATATTAGGGTTCCAGAGCAGTGAAGAGAGTACACCTCCTTGTAGTGTAACTACCCCGAACCTCCAATTTTACAATGCTCATGGCGCATAGAGTTGATTCAATGCACTTGTTTTTTAAAAGTCTTCCGACAAATGCGATGACCGCAGAATCAATATCCGGTTATCTCAAAGCGTTAATAACCGCTCAAAGCGTTAGTAACCGCTTCCTGTTTTACATTGTTGAAAGCACACTCCATAAATGACAACTAGATAGGTAACTGAGAGCCAAAACCTATGTCTGTTGTCAAAAACCTACATCACGAGAATGTATTGCAATGTATTTGGTAATTTTGTTTTATTTTTTTCATTGGCATTACTCTCCTTCCCTTTTATGCCAACCTCTATGTCAGGAATTTGTCTATATGGCTAACTAATGAGTGTAGCACAGTTTCGAAAGATCTTCCTTTCGTGAAGTCATGTTGAGCCTTTAATAGAGTACATGATCCTAAATCTGATCTAATATAGACATCAATGATCCTTGACAGTATCGATGAGAGTACTCCTCCTTTTGGCACTTTCATTTGTATCATGCGATAGTTTGATTTCTGTTTGCTACAAGCGGTGTATACTATAAAATTCTCGGAGACCCATTGGATCTATTGTGTTACGCCCAAAAATCAGCGTTAATAAGCAAGGAATGGGATTATGATTTATATATGAATCAGACAAGTTCAATCGTCTTTCAGTCAGATATTGCACCTATCAACAAGAGATAATTAAATTATTGAATAATAATGATAACTGCTATGAAACAACATCGTTAAATCTCATAGTGTCCTGGAATGTAAGAATAGAAATGAAAAGGCGGAGGAGCTATTGAGGATGGGTTCCTCCTTGTTGTTCATGAAAGATCTCAAGAAATGGAATTTGATGAACGTGTCTATAGCTGAATCGTAAATATTAAAATAAATTTTTTGTTAAAAAAAAATTTGGTGAAATAAAATGTTGGTAAAAAAAATGGAAAAATAAATTTTTGGTGATAAAAAACATTTGTCGAACAAATATTTCTGTGAAAAAAATTGTTGTGGAAAATAGGTGATAAAATCGAGGTAGTCGCGGATTGCTGCTTATATCTTAGCTATTTGTGGACCGATATAGACCTCAATGGATCGGTTTGTAAATCCCCTCTGAATAAAGTTCTTCAAATTATCTTAACATCTTTTCTTGTTTAACAAATTTAATAAAATAAAACAATTTAATTTTAATTTTTTTATGCACACTTCCATTTATTGCGTTTTTTTTTTTTTTTTTTGTTGTTTTTTCTTTTATTTTACTTAAAATTTATTTTTCTTTTAGTATTCCTATTGATTACCAAAAATATGATTCTTCTTTATACTTTTTTTTTCATTTATTTCCTTTAAAACTCTTATTTTTTTATTTGTTTTAATTATAATTTAATTTAAGATAATTGTAATACACAAACTTGTTTTATTTAAAGACAAACAAAAAGCAACGAGTATTTAAGATAAAATAGACATTTAAACGAAATTAAACAAAAAAACTAATGCAAGTGTCTTTAAATAAAAAACAAGTTTTTTTCTTTATATAGTATTATTGTTGTTGTTATTATTATTATGTATTAATTATTTTTATTTTAGTATTAAGTCAATTTTATTTAAGTGTATATTAAATATTTACTTAATTGTTTAATTAAATTTCGTTAGAATATATAATTTTTACGATTTTTTTTTTTAATTTCTCGGAAATTTATAAATTAATTGAGAAAGAGTTTTTAGGTTTACAAAAAAATTAAGCTGAGGGTGGTGAGATTGTGTGTGAAAGGTAGAGGAGGAGAGACAAGTGTGAGTATTTGACATTTTAAAGAGTGAGAGTGATATTTTCAGTTTCAAAACGTGGGCTTTTTGTTAGAGAATGATATTTTTGGTGTTTAAATAAGTTTTTCTTTTGTTTTTAATAAAACTAAATTAGTAAATGTTTTTGGCAAAACCGGGGTAACAAATTTGTTTTAATTAAGAATATATTAAAGCTTAAAAGCCTAAAAGCAAACAAATTAAATTTATTTTGTGTTAAATAACAAAGAGATTGTATAAGAGAACAGGGAGCAGCTGTAGGAGGAGTTTGATAAATCACAATTATTAGGAAATTTTTTCATTTTATTTGAACTACTATGTATAATAATTTTAATTAAATTAAAAATTATATTAAATATATATCATAAACATTTTAAAGAAGATTACGGCTTAAACAAAAACACTTAACAAAAAACCTTATTTAAATTAAAAAAAGCAATTTTGATTTTATGATTATTTTCTGGTTGTTGATGCTTTTGTTATTTTTAATACTAAATTTTCCAAAACATAAATTGCCATAAAAAGTTACCTATTTATTTCTTAAGTTGTTGTTTTTTTTTTCTATTATTATAACAAAACAAAAAATGTATTGTAATTGTAATACATACAATAAAATTATTGTACTTAAGCTTTAGTTGAATGTTTTTTTATTTGTGTTTTGTTGTTAGTGATATTTGTTGTATTATTTTATTTTAATTATTTGTTTTTTGTTTTTGTGTTTAAAAGATCTAGAAACTTATAAACCAGTTGAAAGTTTTAGATCATTTTTCTATTCAATTCAATAATTTTTTTTTTAGTATAATTTGTTCATGATTTTTTCTTCGTTTTTTTGTTTTGCATTTTGTGGCATGAATATGTAAGTGTTTTTTTTTTTTATTTTGTAGGTATTTTTTGCATGTTTTGTTTTATTTTTTGTTTTGTTACGGCGTTAAGTTCAACTTAGAAATGAAAATACATATAGAAATTAAATGTAAACAATGATTTTGTTTTTAAAAACGAATGATAGCTCAGCCTCACTCTAAATTTCTTACTTCAAAACGTTTGAAGGTGTAATTGATGAAGACCCAATCTTTAGCTATTTCACTGCCCTGAGGCATAGGAGCAGAAGCTGTAAGAAAAAGAGAAACAAAATAAGGGTTTGAAATATATTAAAACATAAAAAAATATAGAGTTTTAATAGATGAAGGTAATCATTTCAGCTTATGTTATTAGTGTAAAAATAATTATTTAATTTCGTTGTAGATTTTGCATTTAAATTGAATTTTCTTATATTAATATTTATTATTGTCATGTCATGTGTTTTTTGTCGTATAAACACATGAGTTACTTATTTATCCGTTTCATGCAGTTTTAAGAATTTTGTAATCGATTTGTTAGACCCCTTTCACATAGGCAATTAGTTGCGCAAATCTTCTGCGCAATTTTTATGTTTGTTTATATCGAATTTAAGGTCGGGTTAAGGAGAACAAGTTTTTTTAAAATTTGAGTTCAGACTTGCTTGTAAACAGCAAGTTGATTTGTTTTTTCATTCATATTTTTAGACATTGATAACTCTATCAAATTCTGTACAGTTCGGATCTTATTAAGTCTGATTCAAGTCCCCATAGAAGTCCCTTTTTCGAAAATCACTCATAAATCTCATATTAGTATTGAAACTGCAATGCAATTCGATATATTTATGTAAGTAAGCTTTATTACAACATTAATTACTTTGCAAAGTTATGTAGGACCTAGACATATTGATGGTGGGTATACAAGATTCGGTACAGGTTAATATAACACTTATACTTGTTTCTAACAACATTATTTTACACTCATGACATGTAACACTCGTCTTGGAATGATTCTTACAAATAAATTTATTACATCACGATTGTTTATTTGAAATTTGACCGATTTTAACAAAAGAAGCAACGTCATTATTTAAAGCATTAAGACTGTGATAAATGAGTACAGAATAAGGAACACATGGATTGAATTATAATTATATTATTACAAGTACACATCTGGTTACCATTTTCACCAGATGTGCTAGATAGTCTAGGCGACGTCATCCCAACCGCAAAAAGCGTTGTCATTAGAAGAACCCTATTTTTGAATTGAGTCGCCGTGCATTTATTATTGAATCAGAGCCAAATAAGTCGTCTAGCATGTTCTGATTTAGGTCGCATTCTCGTTAGGTCTTGGAATTGAAATGGATTATCTACTTTATATCTCAGGCCTTTTCGATATTCTAAAATCTCAGACAGTAACGTGTAAGCAGACAGTTTTGCAGTTCTGTTCCCAACTGTTCGGACGGGGGATCACTAAAATTTGAGCCGGTTTCTAGTTTTTAAAGTCAATCATATTTCTCCTGTTTTTCAATCCGAAGTATTGGGAGAATGGTTTTAATAGATATTGTATAAGTAGTCCTCATTTCCATTACAGATGTCGCAAAGTCGCAGCATTGCTTGAAAATATTGTATGTTGCACAGCCTGTCGTATTGTTATAACTACTTCATGCTTAGGAATAAGTCAGGATTAGTCCTAATACAATCGTATAACATCAATAAACTTATGACCCGATTGAAGCTAATAGTTCTTTGGCAAAATGTATAGAGATTACTACTGAAATTAGGAAGATGTCCTGTTCCGACCTTAATCAATTCACAAGATCATTGAAGGAGCGGTTGATAAATTATACGAAGGTACTATGTTCAGAGACAATACAATCGATACCAATCTAAGCGTACGCGGATATAAGAAGAATTCAATGATCCAGAATAAATCTAGCGGATGTGTGTATGTCGTTCAGAGACAATATAGATAAGTGGTATGATCGGAAATAAGAACGTTTATTTCCAACCATATTAGAGACAATTGGTTAATTTTATGGTTGGATGTAATATAACCAAAGAACTGCTGCTACGATCATTGAAGTAACGGTTATGGTTGCCTTCTTCTGTTCTGTACAACGTTCAGAGTTTGATTACTTGATTTAGAAACTATAAACGTCAAACAAATTTGTACAAAAAGTAGTGGTTACGCTTTTTGGAGTAAGTATTGCATAGCATACCTTTTGTAGTTTGTAAAATAATGTAAATCAGATTAGTTAATATAAAAATAAATCTTATCTAACGTGTATTTCCATCCACAACGTCAGAAATGTTCACAATTTGTTATCAAAACAGTGAATATTTTATGAATAAGAAGAACATTGTAGCTGGTTGTGTTTTGAGAAAATAAATTGAAAAATCCAATTACTACACAAATATTTTTATTTCCATCCACAACGTCAGAAATGTTCACATTTTAGCTCTGTTCAATAACTAAAAGTTGTTACTAGTTAGTAACAATTGTTACTGGAAAAGCGTTCATTAACTCAAAAAACTAGCATGTAGAGAAAAAATCAAGAGCGTATAAATTTTAGAGAGTGTTCTCTCGTTGCAAACTATTACAAGTTCTATTTTGAACTCGTAATAGTTAGCAGCTTATATTTCATATGTTTTGTGTTATTGTTTATTTATTTAAAATTTTATTTTTGTGGTGAAAAAAATAAAATTGAAGAAAATGTGAATATTTATACATTTTAAAAGGAAAAAATATGAAAATTGTGTGTATAAATTTTTTGTTGCTGGAAAAGCGTTCATTTACTTTTTACTATTTTTGAGAATTTAAGAGAGTAATTTTGTATATTTTGATTTTATTCTCTCGTTGCAAGTACTTACTGGGAAAGTAAATGAACAGACCTTTTGTTAGTTATTCTTTGTTTTGTTATCAAAACTGGTTGTGTGTTTTGGGAAAATAAATTGAAAAAAATCGAAAAATCCAATTCCTACACAAATATTTTTTATCTACTGATTGTAATTTCGGATATAATGCAAAAATTAGCCCGGCAACAGTGGCCGCTAAAACTACATTCGTAGATTAAACTTAATTTAATCTCCAATCTTCAAGTTAAAAACCAGCCCTTAATGATACAGAATTTCGTTATACTTATATTATCTATTCTATACTTGAATTCTTTTGCATCTCTTATTTTAAGTAAGAAATTTGATTATTGCGATTGATAGTAATGCTTTAACCTTTGGAATATCATACATTCTTATAAAAAACTAAACTGAATTTAAAAACCAATAAATGTAAAACTAAATTCAGTTAAAAAATCATCAAGAGTAAAACAAAAAAACTTACGTATTTCTAATGAAACATCGGGGAATTCATCAAAGTTGGACGTGTCATCAATTGAACGCACTTCAACGGGTATAGCTGCTGGTCTCTCACGTATATGCTCCCAATCGACACCGCGGAAAAATGGTACCGACTTCAAATCCTCCAAACCTCTTTGCGAACCTAATCGACGATCGGCCTCACAGCAAAACTTAATAATTGTTTCTTTAGCTTCTTCTGATATGGGTATTTCGGGAGGGAATATTAATGTTTCGCGCCAATTCATCACTTTGCGATACGTATCCTGGGGATTATCTGAGCAAAAGGGTGGATAGCCCATTAACATTTCATACATTATAACGCCCAATGACCACCAATCACAGGCGGGACCATAACCGGTCTGCAGAAATACTTCGGGGGCGATGTAATCGGGTGTGCCAACGGTACTGTAGGCCAAGGCTCGTCGGTTGCGTTTCCACGATTCGGCACGTCGTTTTGAGTCCATGGGGCTATAATATATAATAAATATATATATTGATATTCTTTCTGTTTTTAATTTGTTTAAGAGATTACTATTACCTTGCACATGTTCCTATAAAATCAGATGGTTTTGCTTGTGATAAATCTCTATAAAAATCAGTACGATGTGATTTTTTTAAGCCGGTACATAAACCAAAATCAGAGAGCTGTATGGTGAGATATAAATATAGTTTTTTCGTATATAAAAATTATTGTATAATTACCTTTAGATGTCCACGGGCATCCAATAATAAGTTGTCGGGCTTTATATCTCTATGTATGAAACCTAATTTATGTATTGAGTCTATAGCCAATGCTGTTTCTACAATATAAAATTGTGTACATTCCTCTGAAAGTGTATCTTTTTTCATTAACAACGTCATCATATCACCGCCGGGCAAGAATTCCATAATTAAATATAAATTTGAGGGATCCTGTAATATATGGTGGTTGTAAAAAAGAAAGAATAAAATATAAAGAAATTACACAAAATCGAAATTTTTCAAAGGATTTTTATATAATTTTTTGAAAAATTGGAGATTATGATCGAAAAAAGTGAAGCTTATTGCTAGATTTTTGTTAATAAATACTGTAATAGCCAAGAAATTGTAAGAGTTTTCTTTGGACAACATAAAGAATTTACAAAAAAAAAAAAATCTATTTGAAATGTTTAAAATGGATTTTGCCTAGAACGCTTACAGACACTGCAACCATGCAGGCTTGCCCTGCCCTACAATGATTTCTGAAGCAGAATGAAGAGCTGGATGAGACCGTTTTTTATCTTTTTCACTGCCTGGCATTCAATTCTTCAATAGTCTTTCTGAATTCTGGTACATGAAGTTAGAATGCATCAATGACTTCTGAAGAAGCTGTAAGAATGAAGAGCTGGATGAGACCATTTTTCATCTTATTTTTTCACTGCCCGGCATTAGGAGTTCTACGCATTATGTTTCTACGACATCGTTCCTTCAATAGTCCTACTGAACTATCGGACATGAAGGTAGAATGCATCAACGCCTTTATAAGGAATAGCAAATGTCTACCCACCTCAAACACAGTAATCTATTCGGGGTGACCTAGTATCAGTCAAATGTCTGGAGTTTAATAATCTCCACCTTTCTCCTCATATGACCTCTTCCTCTATATTTCTTCTACACTTCTATCTGACATTTCTCTTCCATTTTTATCTCTATCTGGTTCTCTCTATTTCTCTATTTTCAGGTAACACAAAGGGACCTACTGTATGGGCCCAAGTGAGCTGTTCTTTCTTGCTTCGATTAGATGGCTGCCTGTTAATCTAAATTATTTTGCGTTCACGGTTTTGGATTTTCTGACGATTTTTTTTAAATACAAACACAAAGAATCATCTTCTTAATCTATGTATACACGGTTGTCAGATCTCACAACGTTGTCAGAAAAATGTTCAGTAAATGGTTAACCAACCATGTGAACTTATGTTGAAACATATGGTTGTTAACCTTTTACTGAACATTTTTCTGACAACGTTGTAAGATCTGACAACAGTGTATTAATAGCTTTAGCCTCAACTACATTCAGCAGAGACTTTAAAATCGTTCCTAATCTAAGCGAACGGCTGCTTCCATCATGGTTTCATGAAATTTATTCTCAATCTCGTTCACATTAAAGGGATTCGGAAGATCACTGTAGCAGCGGTTTGTAAATTCTCTACAGCCGTTTGTATCTGTTATATTCTGAATGATTTACATGTCGGTCAGATACTTTTAGTTTCTAATCTAAGCAAACGACTTCTGCGTTCCTGGTTTCACGAAATTTTCCTACGGTATTAAGTACTTTAGAGGTATTCGAAAAATCACTGAACCAGTGATTTTTTTTAAACCCGTCAGCTAAAACCTGGATGAGGTACGTTGTTCCTTCAGTGGAAATACCATTGCAGTGGAAATACCATTGAATTGTGACATTGTTGTGAACGATTGTGTTGTCTCGGATGGATCTACGCAGAAACAACACAATCATTTCTAACGGATGGATTACGTTCACATTACAAGTACTTCGAAAATTATTATTGGAAAGTCGGTAACAGACTCTACAATCATTTGTAACCTAAGCAAACTGTTGCTGTGATCACGAAATTTCCCTTCGACCTAATGCACAGTCTTTAAATGGATATTTTCCATCCTCATGGAAAATATCTGAGATCGTTATGATATCAAAACCGGGAAAAGATGTCACTCAAGTGAGATCACACCGTCCCAATAGCCTGTTGTCAATATTCTCAAAACTTTTTGAAAAGTTGTTAATTGAGAGCCTTATAGTACACCTTGACGAAAATTGCATTATTCCTGACCATCAATTTGGTTTCAGAAGGAACCGTAGTACTATCGAACAGGTACATCGGATAACTACTCTTATTCGGAAAACCTTCGAGAGCAAGCAGTACTGCTCTGCATTATTTATTGACATATCTCAGGCCTTCGATAAAGTCTGGCACGATGGACTAATACACAAAAGCATTAGATTACTACCTGCAAATGTACATAAGCTGCTTAAAAATTACATACAAGAAAGATCTTTCCAAATCAGATCAAAAGATGTGATCTCTTCACGTCGAAAAATATCCGCTGGTGTACCACAGGAAAGTATTTTCGGTTCCTATATATTTTATATACTGCAGATATGCAGATATACGGCATTTTTAAGTACAGACGGAAACCCCTCAATAGCTTCTGAACAACTCCAGTCTCACATCGGCGATTTAGAAAAAAGGCTGGACAAATGGAAAATAAAAGTCAATGCAACAAAATGTACAAAATGTAAGACGAGAAAGTTGTCCTTCCATACATACTTGGAATACAAAGTGGTTTTGTACAAAACAGTTATAAAACCAATATGGCTATTGCAAAGAAAGCAGTCAGTACTGTTAAGGAAAATAACAGGTGCCCCATGGTGCATTCACAATAATAATATCCATAGGGATCTCAATGTAACCATAATACGTGAGGAGATAAAACTCTCCAGTTTAAACTACCTATCAAAACTATTGGCCAAGGAGTTGCTGTCATTTGAGGGTCACAGACGACTGAGGCGATTGGAAACACTGGATCTGGCCAGATAATCATTTTAACGGGCACTCATGTTGGACATTGCAGCGGCAATAACAACTTTAGTTTTAGTTTAGGTTAAGATTTTAATACTTATTGTAAATTTCTAAAAAGAAAGATTCAATAAAGAAAATAGATATAAAAAAAAAACTTTGGAACTTTTTTAAAAAAAGGAACAAAATTGTTGGTACTTTTTGAAAATTTAAACATAATTTGATACTTTAATTAAAAACAACTTAGAAAAAGCACTTTTGAACTGTATTACATTTTGAAAATAAACCAAAATGCTTTTCTAGATTGTATTTCCGTAGGACCTGTCAAACATACCTCGGGGGACACTCCAACTGTCTGATGTTGAAGTTTGGATGACTCCTCCAAAACTGTGTCAACATGACGTTGTTGTAGTAATATATATGCACTTTGGTACCATATGAAAAAAGTACTTTAATACTTTATGAAATATAATTGATGGTACTTTTTCCAAAGTTCTTTGTATTTGATATATAATAACAATATCAAATGCTTTTTAAAAGAAGTACTTTGATACTAAAAAAGTATCTTTCTAATTTGTGTCACTTTTGTTAACAAAAACTTGTACTTTTATATTAGCAACATAACAGAAAAAAGTATTAAAGTAAGTATTGAGTAAAAAATATTGATAATTTTTAAAAAATTTATATTTTTGAGCTTTCTAAACAAACATGAGCTTGGTTTTTAATTTTGTAAAATAAAAAGCTTTAAAAATATTGCAAAAATCTAGCTATCTTTCTTAATCTGAAAGTCCATTAAACTCACATCTACTTAAACCAATTTTAAAGCAACAATTTTCTTAAAAACAAATTTGTCATCCATTAAAACACTCCCATTTTTTTTAATAAAAAAAAAAAAAAAAAAAAAACATAAATATGAATATCGAAGCCAAACATTATCATTCTTAGTTTATATTCCACATATAAAAAGAAACCTAACATTTTAAAAAGATTATATTATTTTGATTTCATCACCCACTATTCATATTTGAATAAATTATCTACATGTATACTTCCCTCATTACCTCTTTCAAAAAAATCAATTTCTAATTCAAACTTAAAAAAAAAAACAAAAACGATTGACACAACACATCTTTAGAATGATGGCCAATGATTTGTATTGTTTCGTGATATTATTGCTGTTTTACTTTCCCTTTAATAGAACAACAACAACGAAGAAGACGACAACGACATTATAACAATTAATTATTCAGTTTATCTAAATGTTTGAGAACAGTGGAGGGAACTGAACAAAACAAAAATTAACCCAATTGACTGTCTCTGCATTAAATAACAGAGCTCAGTAAGAACCTTAAAAACAAATTATACAAAAAAAATAACAATTACAATGTTTAAACAAAGATCAGTTTTTATATGATTTCTTTATTTCTGCACGTACATTTCATTTTTTCAAGAGGAGTTCAATAAACAATTATGAAATGACTCATAATTTTTTTGGTTTAATGTTTTGTTAGGTTTTTATTTTGTGTTTTTTTAATAGAAAAAGGCAAATAGGAACACTGTTTGGTGTGATTTTAATCATTATTTTTATTAGAGAGCTAAAGAAAAATCAACAAAAATTTAAAAATTGTTTAACAGAAGGGTCGTTCGTTCGTTCTTATTATCACTTATATAGTATTAAATGGAAGAAAGAAAAAAAGTAATAACACCACTGAGTCAATAATATTTAAATGAACCAATATTTATAGGTCAATATTTAAAATAACAAATATGAAGTAAGCCAAAATAAATAAATGAGCAAAGATAATCGTTCAACAGAAACGAATTTTAGGTACCTGTCAATATTAATTTTTAGGTTTTGAATTTAATGAATTTTTTCAAAAACTAAAATTATAAAAGTTTAGTTTTGAAAATGTACAATTCTTCAAATATTTAGCCAAAAATTTATATGTCTTCATTTTTTTTTTAGAGCCATAGAAGCCAACAAATTTCAAATTATTGTTTTTAAAAAGCACTTTAGTACTTTTTTAAAAAGTATTTTGATACTTTTTACTTTTATTATATCAACATTTTTAGTGTTAATTCTTTAATGAGTCTTGAAATTATAAATTTTTTATGTTTTGAAAAAGTTCTTCGATAATGTTTGCTAACAAAATTAGCAAGATTTTGTACCGTAAATGCACCAGATTTATTTGGCAGGTAATAACAACGAAAGAAACATTATTCCAAATGAGGACTAAGGTTCAGTGAAATGTAAATTTTATTAGATTATTAATCAAAACTATCATCATTAAAATTAAGTTCAAATACATACTAATCTTTCAACATAAAAATTTTCAAAACTAAAGAAATCTCTTACACATACAATAATTTCAATTAAGAAAAATACCAATTTCAATAACAAACAATAAAAATAATCGATATTAAATTCCATGATCATCGTTTTCAAATTGTTTACAAACCATTTTAAAGTATACCACTTCAACTTTACTTTAAGTTACAAATGAAGTAACCAAATTAAATATACTCCCTTGCCACTTAGAGTGGAGTTGAGTATAAAAATAAAGTAATAGGGTTAATGACCTCAATAAATTCTTAACAACTTGTATTTATATTGAAAACTAAAGCAATAAAAATATTTCTTTGTGTCCACTTAATAGCCTACCTGAAAACTGTAGTACATTTTCACTACCCACTGATGATCAGCTTCGACCAAGACATCACGTTCAGCTCGCACATGAGCCACTTGTTCCTTCTCCAACATATCTGCCTTACGCAAAACCTTCATGGCATAAACATGGCCAGTGTCCTTCTTTTGTACTAAACGCACTTCGCCGAAGGCACCACGACCAATTACCTTGAGTGCTTCAAAGTCTTCGACACCCAAACGTAAACGTTTCAAGCGCAAAAATTCTGTTTCCTTTTGGGCATGCTGCAGACGTTTCTCCTGGCGCTGCGTCTCTGTCAGACTTTCGTCTTTGAGTTGAGCCTCGAGTTTGGCTAAACGTTGTTTACGCTCACCATATTGGGTGACTAAATTACTGTAGTAATTTTCTAATGTTACCTTGGCCTTGGTGGCCTTGTCCAGTGTATGGTCGCTAAAGCGTATAGAAGATCCATCAGCGCTACTGCTCATGGCTTTTGTAGGATGCGATTTTAATTTTCTTTTAATTTATAAGGCTTTTTGTGATTATTTCGTATTTTTTTTATAAATATTGTTATCAAGATTCGTTTTTTTTTTTTTTCAAACTTTTATTGTAACCAAAAGGGGGGCTCTTTTGTTATTGTGGGCGAAGAATATTCGTCAATACTACTGCGTCGCTCACACACAAGATTTTGTTGGTGGTAGACTGACTGCGTCTTGCTGTTGTATATGTAAAAAATAAAAATTTGATGATTCTTTTTTTTCGTTCTCTATTATTCCCCGTAAATTATTGTCTTTTTGTATGGAATTCTTGCTGCACTAGTAATTTAACATTTTCTTCAATGATTGTTATGGGTTTTTATTAAAAATATTAAATTTTTTCCACTTAATTTTGTTATTGAAAGGAAAGTCGTAAGAAATTTTTTCAGTTTTCCCTTGTTACACTCTTTATTTTGTAAATTCGTAATTGCAACTGTGTTGTTAAAGGGACGTCAAAATGAAATGGAATGAAACATACAGAAACATAACAGAGCTGTCATTACTAGGGCACCAGCAATGGTAGCATGAACTTGATATGAAATCAAAATATAGTGTGAGTGAAGTTATTTGAAAAAAAGCTTAACTTTTAATTGAAATTGCGAAATATTGAACATAAGAACTAAAATTTGTTTCGATTAAATATTTATATTTAAAATTAAAAGGTAAACATATAAATATTAAATTAAAGATAAAAGAATTTATAATAGCCGTATTATAAAGTAATTGCTACATAAATGTTCTAACACAAATATATGACGTCTCCATGTAACATTTCTATGTAACATTTAACTGTAACGAATAGTACGGATAATTTGCAAAGTATTGCAAATTATGTTCAACATTACCTGAAATTTTAAAAAAATCTAATTTTTCCAAAAATTAATTTTTTTGTAATGTATTTCAATAATTATTTAATATATAATAAATACGCTGATAATTCCAAGACAGTTTTATGAATTGGTACCATTTTAATTTTAATAAAGCATAAGCTATATTTTTTAGCATATTTTTAAACAATTTAAGAAAATTAAGTAAAA
Source organism: Calliphora vomitoria (assembly GCA_942486065.2). Classification (NCBI taxonomy): domain Eukaryota; kingdom Metazoa; phylum Arthropoda; class Insecta; order Diptera; family Calliphoridae; genus Calliphora; species Calliphora vomitoria. Next base: position 109,638,855 of record OW818031.2, read on the forward strand.
ACATTTTTATTATTATTTTCACAAATGGTGATAAGCATAAATAAAATTGAATTTTAAACATAACGAGAATAACAAATACATCACATCATTTTTTCAAATCGTTTCGGTTTTGAAATCAATCCCAAAAATATTATTAGAATATCCTGCTCTTGGCAACCCTTGGCACCAGCTGTTGTTTGTAAACAAATTACCAGAAATTGGAAAAAAAATCGAATGCATCTGTTATTTTGTTTTTATACAATAATTTTTGTAATATTCTTGTAATCCCATGGATATGGATTACAACCTACACAAAATCTGTCGGGTATGTTTAAAAGAAGGAGCTCTCACTTCCATCTACAGTACTGAGTTCAGTATGATGCCCTCCACCATGTTGATGTTGTGTGCCAAAATTCGGGTGTACAAGAAAGATGGTTTACCCGAGGTTATATGCAATAATTGCATTTACAGATTGGGTGTAGCGTATCATTTTAAGCAGGAATGCGAAAATTCCGATATAAGACTGAGACAGTATTTGGGATTGACCGATAGGGGTTATGGGTAAGTGGAAGAGTTAAAGTCAGAAGAATTGTAACATGTTTTAAAGACTTCATAATTCTTTGGCTGTAGAATATGTGATGCCGAAACAAATACAGATGATAATTTAAACTTGGGTTTGTTGAGCAAATCTCAGAGTTATCATAATACCACAGGAAACTCTTCAGATTCTGAGGAGGAAGATGAAGAGGAGCATAGAACGAGTAAAAAGAAAAGGTAATAATTATGTTAAACATTCGTTATGTGACTTTATGCTACAACTGATATTTGATTTTAAATTATTTATCCTATTTTCTAATTCCAGCAAAAGACGCTCTCGTTATCAACGCAAACCTCCGGAAGAGCATAAGAAGCGCGGACCCAAACCCCTGCCAAAACTACCACAAACCTGTTACGAGTGCAATAAAACCTTCAAATGTTCGGCCCAATTACAGCAACACATACGCACACATACCGGCGAAAAGCCATTTCCCTGTCGCTACTGTCCTCGACGATTTGCCCAAAAATACAATCTACAAATACATGAACGCACTCACACCGGTGACAAACCTTTTCAATGTGAAATTTGCTCTAAACAATTTTCAGCTTTAGGCAACTTCCAGGCTCATTTAAAAATACACACCGGCATACGAGATCAACATTGTCCCGTGTGTCAGAAATCATTTTATTCGGCCGGCGATCTATCCAAACATATGATTACCCATACGGGTATTAAAAATCATCATTGTGATGTGTGCGGCAAGGCGTTTAGTCGCAATCGTGATATGCTGGCTCATAAAAGGAAATTACATCAAATGTCAAATCTTACGGAGCGCAGTGAAGATGAAGAGGATGAAATTGTTGATGCAGTGGTGAATGATGCATTTAAATGTCCCGATTGTGATAAGGAATTTGAATCGGCTGGCAGTTTATCGGTACATTTTCGCACTCATGGTTCGAATAATCTTTTGAATTTACCCTTAGGTGGTCATACACAAATGGTGCCGCCGCCACCACCTCCATCACATGCTGCTCCCCATCATTATCATCATCAGGCAGCGGTGGTTTTAGGTCCGCACACTCATCACGATGGTCTGCATGCCCAGGCTCATCATTTAGGTTTGAATGCAGCCTCATTACAACCGAATCCGGGCGGTAGTATGTCTATGGCTCATATAATGGGACCACCACCACCACATACGGTACCATTACCACCGCCGCCAGCTACAGCGGTACCTCAATCGTCGCTGTCTATGATGCATACTGCACAAAGATTACATCCTTATTAAAATTAATAAAGAATAAACATAAATTTGCGTGTTTTCTATTTAATGGAAAATTATTCAGCTTTCGATCTTCGCAATCTTACTGCCATTTTCTTGATATCTGAGGAATGTTTTCATTTGATTTCTAAGCGAAATTTGTTTTGGGTACATTAACATCCATTCTAAGTGACCGATGACTCGAACGAGAACTCTTTATCAGCTGAACAAAAGTTCAAAAATTTCGAAAATATTAGATATCAGTTCATTATTTTTCCTTGTTCGAAAATCCTAATTATGCCAGAAAATTAATAATATAAAAATTCTACACACAAAAAAATAATCGAGGCTATATTAACTAAGCTTAAATAGTTAATTTCTTTTTATATGAAAACTAAAAACTGAGTTTTATTATCTATGCCAATAGGTAATTCCAACAATACACTTTACCTAAAAACTATGTTAATATAACTATTGGAATTAGTAATTTGATATTTGGTATATTTTTTGTTTATTTTATTGTCAATTGAAAATATTTTTGGTGCAAAAGGGTATGTGTGAAATTATCTAAAATTTTAGTTATATTAACTAAGAAACTTTGTAAATGCCATTCTACCCTTGCGCTTAGTTAAATTTATACTATATTTTTAGGAAATATAAACTATGGATTTTTTTGTGTGTATGTTTAGCTAAAAAATTTAAATTTTACCTTAGTTTAATAAAGTTTCCAAAGTTCGAAATTTAAAAATATTTCAATTTATTAGTTTTATAGAGTTTTCCAAGTTCGAAAATTACAAAAGTCAGAAAAATACAAAATTAAAATTTTTCAATGCAAATTTTTAATAAAATCTATAAGTTTCGAACATAATTTCGAAATTCTAATTTATAACTCAACATTAATTTTTGTTAAATATTTAGGTAGAAATGGAAATTTTATTAATATAACCCAAGTTTTGAATATTCGAAAATCTTCATTATTTCAGTTCATTAGTTTTTATGATTCAAAAATCGAAATTTTAAAAATATAATTTGTTTAATTGAGTTTGAAAATTTTGAACACAGTAAATTCAAAATTTCTAATTTATTCCCAAAAGCTATGTTTAGCTAAAAAATTTAAGGAAAAATTCAAATTTACTTAATTTTATCTCAGTTTGATATAGTTCGAAAATGAAAAACTCTTTCAGTTCATTAGATTTATGCAGTTTTCGAAGTTCGAAAAAAATATTCATGTCAGAAAAATACAATATTAAATTTTTTGAACCCAAATTTTTAATAAAATTTTAAAATTTTAATTTTTCAATGAAGTTCGAAAATGTTGAAGCTTAAGAATTGCAAAATCATTGGGAACTACTCAAGCAGCAATTTCAAAACGTTTGCGAGCGGCATGATTCATCCAAAAGCAGGGAAATTGGGTAGCATAAGAATGGAAGCCGAGAGACCTTGAAAGACTATTTTACATGTCGAAAATGTTGCTTCATTACGATAACCGAAATGTTGCTTCATTACGATGTTGATTCATTACGATAACCCGAAGCGTAAGATGTCATATGTGAAGCACGCGCTAAGGTAATTCTTTGTATTTGGTGGTAGCAAAAGGGTCTATATATATTATGAGATGGTGAAATCTTACCAGATTATCACAGGGAACCTGTGCCGAACTGTGAAGCGAGAATTTGCCGAAAAACGCCCAGAATATGCGGCCAGAGCTGAGACCGCAATATTCCATCAAGATAACACTCGGCCACATGCTGCAAAACCTGTTAAAACCTAATTAGAAAGAAATGGTTGGGAAATTTCGCCTCATCCGCCTTATAGCCCAGACCTTGACCCGTCCGAATACTATTTGTTTCAATCGATGCGGAATGCTCTCTCTCGGATACGCTTCACTTCAGACCAGAGTATCCGAAATTAGCCTCAAAAGATGAGCAGTTCTTTTGGCTCGGAATCCATAGCTAACAATGGCCAATTCTGTGATTTTTTGCTAAAAATCACGCAATTCTAAAGTTAGGGTCACATATGGCAAATATTTGACGAAAAAGACATAAAAATATATTTAGTTTTATTTTATTTGATCTTACAAAACACTTGTAAGAGTAAACAACGTCAAACAAATTTGAGATTAAAAAAAGTAGTTACGCTTTTACCTAATACAAAATTAATTTTTTTTAACGTAAATTTTGAATAAAATTTAAATTTTTTTATGAAGTTCGAAAATTTCGAAATTCTAATTTATAACTCAAAATCAATGTTTACTAAAATATTTAAATAAAAATGGAAATTTAATTAATTTTACTTTAGTTTTTTCAAATTTAAAAAATTTCGAACATTATTTTAAAATTGTAGTATATAGCTCCCCCCTCAATAAAACAATTTTTGTTTAAATATTTGTTTTTTTTACATTATGAAAATAAGTTTTATTGTATTTGTTATTTTGTTCTGTTTGTTTGTTTATTTTTATTTTTTTGTTGCTGTTGTTGTTTTTATTTATATTGTAATAATATTAATTTAATTTTGTATTTGTTTTGTTTAAACCTTGGTCACAAACATATAATTTATTAGATTTTTCCATTTAATTATTTATTTAATTTATTATTAATCTTATTCATTTTCACATATAAAACAATTTATTTTTAAGTTTTTTGTTAAAGATTTACTTTTGATCTTTAGATTTTCTTTTTTACATTTACACTAAATTAAAATATATATTTATATAAAAACTAAATATTGCATTAAAAAATAAACTAAAGTATTATTTAAATTAATTTAAAAAAAAAACAATAAACTAATTAATTATTATCATACACACAAATTAAAAATCAATTTTAAATTGTTTTATTTTATTTGTTTGTTACTAAATAATTTCCTTTTTTTTACAGCAAATAGGTAATACATAGTATGAAGATTTTCTTTTGTTTTAAATTATTTTTAAAATAATTTCTTTATAAATAAACTAAATTTATTTAAAATAAAGGTTACACTTTTAACTTTCATGAAAAGGCAAAAATAAATTTAAAAAAATAATGAATGCCTTTAGTCGTTCTACACATAAATATTTTCTTTTCTTAATTTTTTTTTTGTTAAAATTTTCAATTTTGTTTTACTAAATTTGTTGTTTGTTTATTTTTGTTTTTGTTAATTTATTACCACATGTTTGTTGTTCACACATTTATCATTTACAAGTCATTTCTTCGTTTTCGTTTATTTGTTGTTGGTTTCTTTTTATAGCACCTTAATTATCACTTTCACTTTTTTAATTTTTTTTTTTTTTTTTTTTTGAAAAACAAACCTTGCTCATTTTTTTCCTTTTACTGCCAATTTATTTATTCTTGGTCTTTCATGCACACACCTTAAATGAAAATTGTTATAATTGTATTTGTTTTAAATTAAAAATGTACAGAATGATTCATTGAATTGACTTAAAATACAGCAACAACAACTTTTATTGGCAAAATTCTGAAATTTTACAAAGATTTTTGTAAATATTACAGCTATAGAATTTAGAGATTATCGAAATGTTAATAGAAATTTTTAATTGAAACAAGTAAGAGAGATATATTCGGGCCGAATCTTATATACCCTTCACCAAACTATACTTCAAAATAAAAATTTTAAATATTTTTAGGTAAACAACATTTTTTTTCCAGTTGTTTTTTTTCATTTTTTGGAAAAAACATTTTTTCGAATTTTTTTTTTTAAATTTTTTATGTAAATTTTTTTTTATTTTTTTTAAAATTTAAAAATTTTTTTTTTTAAATTTAAAAATTTTTTTTAATATTTAGCGAAAAAAACTTTTGATGAAAAAAAAATCTGGTTAAAATTTTTTTCCCGGTTTTGACCCATTGTAGGTCCAACTTACTATAGTCTTATATACGTCGTTGCAAAGGTCTTTGAAATATCTATCATTAGATATCCATATTGTCTATATTAATGACTTAGTAATCCAGATATAGGTAAAAAAATAGGTACAAAATCGAGGTTGCCCTGGTTTTTTCCTTATATCTCAGCCATTTGTGGACCGATTTTGCTGATTTTAAATAGCAAACTTCTCGAACGCATGTCTGACAGAATTACTGAAGATTTGGATCCCGAAGATATCTGGGGTCTTCAGAAAACTGATTTCAACAGACAGACAGACAGACGGACATGGCTTAATCGACTCCGCTATCTATATGGATCCAGAATATATATACTTTATAGGGTCGGAAAATTATATTGTGGAAATTACAAACGGAATGACAAATTTATATATACCCTTCTCACGAAGGTGAAGGGTATAATAAAAATCCAAGTTCTAGAATATAATCTAGTAATATTAAACAAAAAACTGTAAATTCTTAAAAGATATATTAATATTATTCTAATATTCAAAACTGTATTACTCAAGGGATGTGAAACTTGGTTCATTTCCCGAAGATATTAAAAATAAACTACGAGATTTTGTTAACAGATGTATTCGAAGAATCTTTAGAATCCAATGAACAACCTTGGGCAAGAAGTAATTGACATTAATATTGAAAATTGTATGAAAATTTGGATGGATCCTTCGAAAACATCCAGCGGAGATATGTAATCATGCACTTGAATATAACGCACAAGGTAGCAAAAAAATATATCGCCCTAATAAACACCTGGTGAAGATCAACATTACAAGAAATTAACGAGATGTCAGTGAGATGTAGGGCGTCGGTGACCTCAAGGACCTGACAACGAATAGACAAAGATGGAGACAACTTATAGACATCCTATGACCAGTATAGAGGCAGCCCGTAATCAACTAGACGACGAGCAAGGCTATATTAATATTATTCGGAAAATATCTAATACTAAAATGGATTGAAAGAAAATTTCCCTGGTCTTCCATACTGAGTATACCACTTACATCAGTTTATTATGAAGACCTATTATTTCAAGTGCCCGCAAAAAATTTCATTACGTTTCGTTTTAATAACGAAAATTAACAATATAAAAATGATAATAGTTTTGAATACTTAAAAAAAGGATTTAAAAGATTTCAAAAAATAAAATAATTGCGACTTAGCTCCCTTAGGTGAAGGTATTATTTCGCGGAGAAGATCAATCAGTAACATCTGTGTTGTTGAAAATGAGATATATGTATAAAAAATAGATTTTTGATAAATTTGAAGAAAGAGATCATCACATATTTGCATAGTTTTTGCGGCTCTAGTTTCTATGAAGAAAATGCGTTTTGTGAACCGGGCAATGTAGTTAAACCAACGAGAACAGGAATAGTTGAAACCTTATCTTTAGATAGATTTGAAAGGGTGTACTATAAGAAATACACTTCCACTCGGAGACCCATATGGGCTTAGAAATAAAACTATAGGCTTTTGAAATATAACTAGATGTAAAGAGCTGAAATGAAATTGGAGAGAATAGAATGAAGTAAGAACAGAAAATAAGTATAGATTGGGTTTATTAAAGCCCTGTTACCTAAAATAGCCAGCCTATTCCCCTGATAAAGCCTAATAGATTAACTAGATCTAGCTATATCCACCAGTTCATCATGATATCTTCTCCTAGCCATTCTTGCTTGAGACACTGTAATCTAGGACAGTTACACAGAATATGTTTCACTGTTTTCAGTTCCTCAATTAACTAGAAACAAAAGTCCTTTAACAATGAAGGCTCCACTTGAGCAGTGACCGCTTATCACTTCTACTAAAGACCTGAGACTTCTCCTAAACAATCCAATTAGTATTCTGATTGCCTTTGCATTCAACTCTTCTACTCTCGTCATACTTCAGATTGTAGCGCCATTTCTTTATTTCTAAAGCAACTTCTAAGGTGTTTTTATAAAATTGGTGAGTACATATGATGTGTCCATATGTTTTAAAACGATCGATCTCGAAAGAGTGTGATGAATTTCGGTCGATTTGAAGTACGTTTTTATTATTTACTTCCGAAATAAAACCCAGATGATAAATATTAAGTAATTTGAAGCAATTAGTTCACAAAAGTGATACAAATTATTGGAAAAGCATTTAATTGGAATTTTAAATAACTTACAAAACGAAAGTATGATATTCTTTACAACTTTTTATGGTTACAAAACTATTCGTTTTTAAAATTGATTTGCATCACATACCTGCATTTCTTTGTGATATGGATTTCCAGTCACAAAGTATATATGTCTGGGTGATTAACAACTCTCGCGTTTGTCATTATTTCCTAAGAAGAATCAGGCTTGTTCTCGTTTATTTTGCCTTCGACAATTTTACGTTTCGATCTGGCACGTGTGTTTTACATCGTTTGGTGCGTGTATTTTATATTTTGTAGAAGCACTGGTGGGGACCATACAAATCTCATCTGGTGCAGTTCTATTTATAGCTCAAATCGGAAATTGAACGTGTGAACTGGTGGAGTACTATTATCACTTTTAAATATTAATTAGAAGGTTTAAGCGTTCCAGCTTCCTATATGAAGATATATAGGGTAATAGTGTCCCGATGCCAGCACGTTTATGTTGCATTTTAGTGAATTGTGACAGAAGTTTCGTGTCATTGTCGGAATCATGACTGCCTTTAGAGCAATTCATCTGGTAGAATAGGTAACGGTTAGAGTAGATGAAACAGATGGCTGCATGCAAATCAGATTACTGAGCAACGATATAACTTTTAAACGAAATCTATGTTACCAGGTTGCCCATCTGCAACAATCGGCTCTTAACTATTCCTGAATTGGACGGGTTCTCCAGCTAATATTCACTGAGAACTTATTACAACTATAGCAATGGTCGGCATAAAGGGAATATTCCCTTTATACCTGGATTGTAATCACATGTAATGCACTTTCTCTCTGTGTTGTAATTTGACCAGTTATTGATTGAGATTTTTGTTCCTTATTTAATAACTTAATAGGTCAAAAATCGGTCTAATACCGAAACTTTTATTAAGGAAAAAATTATGGAATTTTAAAGGTGTAACAAGTTTTGAATAGAATACGAAAACGTATATTTTATTGTAAAACGTCTAAGTGTCCACAATGCATTGAGTGTTCTGCAGGGCATCTAAAAATGAGCAGAAACATCTTTTAATATTTTTTTTTTTTTTTAATTTTGGACATTTTCGGCGTGAAACCCGAACTTCTTTGATGTTCGTGTTGTTTCCAACTAAATAACCAATTTACCATGGTGACTATGAGTGCCGATCACAGCTCTTTAATCATTTATGGCTTCCGTGCCCGCTATGTTTTCTTTTTTGACAGGGACAATTGATCGACTTCCTGGATATCGCTGCAATAACATCGAAAGTCTAACCGGTTGTGTCGAGGCGACGGATCTACCATCAAAATTTAATGGTTTGGGGTGACTTGACTGAATCCAATAGCGTGCTGACACAGTTGATGCAGCAATCTGGGTAGTTACAATTGTTCGACTTCCTGTCGAAAGTCTAACCGGATGTGTCAAGGTAACGGATCACCGATCAAAATTTTATGCTTGGTGTGACTTGACTGAATCCAATAGCGTACTGACACAGTAGCTGCTTCGATTTGGAATAGTAAACTATTGCAAATGTTCATAAATTTGCGAAATATCTGCCAGTAATATGCATTAAAAAACATTTGACGTAAAGAAATTATGGTAAATGTTATTTTTCGAACGCTAAAGTGATGCACTGTTACTGCATTCTGGAAGTTTTAATCCGTAGCTGTGCTGTAACCATGTTGATGTGAGACGATCGAGAAATGATCTTACGGTGATGGCAACATTAGTGATTCTAAAACCATAGCTACAGGTAAATCGGATGGTATTAGTCCCCATTTGTAGCGGGGTTATCTGGTTGCTGAATTGTAATAATTCTGGAATCATCAAGTGGCAATTCGAGAGTTCCAGCAGATGTGTCAATGCTACATTAGCATAGAAATTTCATCTCGACCAAGAGCTTTAATCTTGTTAGAGATTCTTGTTTTTCCAGATAATGGCTGTTTTGTCCCTACTTTTCCAGTTCATACGTTCGGCTTAACTTGCTATGCATATTGACGAGATTATCAATCTCAGACCTCAACTGCACAATTTTCTCATCAGCTGGGTTGCAGGCGAGATAGAGATCGCATTGTGCTGCCATATGAGCAGCTAGAGATGGAAAATTGGATGCAACATTAGGGAATCCTTCTCTAAAAACATTCTCAATCATTCTGTCGCATTTGGAGAGGGACCTCACATCGACCTTCAAATCCTGGAAAGGATAGAGATGTGCAGACAACTAAAGATTATTGAAGGTAGTGCCAATAACACAACGGAATAGTAAACAAATACAGATCCAGGGAGTTTACTCCATAATTCGATTCGAAATGGAATCGTTTCGAATTTCAATGTATTTAGCACACATTTTCGAACATTTCCGTTTTCGGATTGCGTTACGCGGTAACCTCCCAGTACGAAGGTTTCACGATGAAACAAGGATCGAGATTTTAGATTAAATTAAGGAATCATGGCAATTGACTAAATTTAAATACAAATTGTAATTTTTAAAAGGTGTTTAAGGAAAAATTAAAAATATTTGTTTTTTAAAATATTTTTTTTTATTGATTTTTTACCCTTCTTTATAGGGGGTGGTTTAAAATTAATTTTAAAACATTATTTTCTTTTATAACAAATTTCATTGAAATTTTTTTTTAAAGCATTTAGAATTTTATTGCAAAGTTGTTGTTGTTATTGTTAATTTTTTTGTGTTATATTAGAATCATTTTAAAAATCAAGCTATATATAAAAACTTTTTCTTAGTTTTGTATAATTTTTAGTTTAAAAAAAAATATTAAAAAATAAATTTACGTTTAAAATTTTAACTTAAAACAAAAACAAATTAATATTTATAACTATAAATGTAACTAAAAAAATAACTTAAACAATAAATAATATATGTAATATAAACACATATAGTATATAATAGTTAGATTTTTCTGTTTTATATAAAATTATATATGTATGTATATTAAAATAAAAGTATTAATTTTAAAAATAATATATGCACATGTTGTTGTTTGTTACTTGTTGTTGTTTTAGTTTCATAATAATAATCATAATTTCTTAAATTTTTGTTTTATTTTTTTATAATTTTTGTTTGTTTGTTTAGTGTGTGTTGCGATTTTTATGTATTTAACACACAATAATACAGATTTTTTTTATATTAAATTTAAATTTTAAGTTTTTTTTTAAATTAATATTTAAAAATATGTATGTATGTATGTTTTATAATTGAATTTTTAGCATAATGTTTGTTTGTGTGTGTTTTTAACTTAAATACTACATAAAAATTAAAATGTAAACTAAATTTTGTTAAAGTTTTATTTTATTTTATATCTTTATATAAATATATGGGGGTTTTGTTGTAAGTTTTAAAGCTTAATAACTACATATTAATAATATTTAATATTGTATAATTTGTTTTATTTATGTTTAATTAATTTTTAATTTTACTTCATTTGTTGTTGTGTTTTTTGAAACTTTTGTGTGTGTGTGTGTTTGTTTTTTTTTTTTTATTTTAAATGTTTAAATTAATTAAAGTTTTTTGTTTGTTTAAATTTATTTCTAAAATTTCATTAATATTGTTTTGACCCCTAATAAGTTTCTAACATTCTCGTTGTATTTTATAAGGACAACCTTGGAGGCGCATATATTTATTTTCTCACCAGCGCACAAAAGTTGTAAACATGTCGCCTTCTCCAGGAAATCCGACATTTTCAATTCACGCATAAGACTTTTGTGAGCAATGGCTAGGGAAGCGGCTGATGAAGACGATGTAGAGGGATAAATCTAAAAAAGATAAATAAGAATATATAAAAAAAATAAGATAAATAAAAAAATTCCTTATAATAATATTGGGTGTATAACTCAAAAATGTGACATGTTTTCAAATTTTTTGATTTTATTTTTTGAAACATTTCTACAACATAAATTTATTCAAAGTATTGGCCATTGTTAGCTATGACCTTTTCCCATCTTTCTGGCCACATACGAATTCCGTGCCAAAAGAACTGTACATCTTTTGAGGTCCACAACGAATCAAGTTAATTTCGGATACTCTGTTTTGAAAGTGAAGCGTATCCCAGAGAAAGCATTCTGCATCAATCGAAACAAATAGTAGTCGGACGGGGCAAGGTCTGGACTACAAGGCGGGTGAGGCAAATCTTCCCAACCACATCTTTCTAAATAGTTTTTAGGAACTGCTCATCTTTTGAGGTCAAGAACGAATCAAGCCAATTTGGGATATTCTGTTTTGAAAGTGAAGCGTATCCCAGAGAGAACGTTCTGCATCGATCAAAACAAGTAGTAGTCGGACGGGGCAAGGTCTGAACTATAAGACGGGTGAGGCAAATCTTCCCCACCACTTCTTTCTAAATTGTTTTTAAGAACTGCTCATCTTTTGAGGTCAAGAACGAATCAAGCCAATTTCGCATACTCTGTTCTGAAAGTGATGCGTATCCCAGAGAGAGCGTTCTGCATCGATTGAAACAAGTAGTAGTCGGACGGGGCAAGGTCTGGTCTATAAGGCGGGTTTTTAACAGTTATTGCAACATGTGGCCGTGCGTTGTCATGATGGAATATTAATATTACTCATGTCTGGCCGCATATTCTGGGCGTTTTTCGGTCAATGCTCCCTTCAAACGAATCAGTTGCGTTTCCTGTGATGGTGTGGCCAGATTCCAACAGCTCGTAATAGATTGGACCCTTTTGCTTGCACCAAACACGGAGCATTACCTTAGCGCATGGATATTTGGCTTTGGTGTCGATACGGCTGATAGGGAGTGCTTCACATACGATCTCTTACGCTTTGGGTTATCGGAATGGATCCATTTTTATTCGCAAGTAATGATTCGATGCAAAAATGTTTTCAAAATCGTATTTCAAGGTCTCTCAGCTTTAATTCGTATGGTACTCAGTTTCTCTGCTTTTGGATGAGTCCTGCTACTCGCGAACGTTTTGAAATTGTTTCTTGAGTAGCTCACAATGATTTTTCAAACTCTTGTTGAGTTTGATAATGGAGTAATCCTGCAATTCTTGGTTTTCAAACTTTTTTTTTTGGCTAACCTGGGTGATCTTTGTCTTCCGTGTCAAAATCACCACTTCTGAACCGAAGTTGAAACCGATGGAACACACTCACCATAACCTTTGGAAAGCAATCGGTAGACTATAGCGGCACTTTTTTTCAAATTAAAAAAAGTAAAGCAAAACTTCCCGCAAATGACTTTGTTGGCACAAAATTCGACATTTTCGAAGCAAAAAAAAAAAAAACTTAAATGTTTACACTATAATGTTCAACAAGAATTAATGAAAGATAAGTTATTCAAAATGACATAAGTTATTAAAGACAAAAAACCGCAATTTTTTAAGTTATACACCCGCATTTTTTAAGTTATATTTATAATTTACCTTATTTAATAAAGTATCCTTGGATTTAACTTTAAGTAAATTGCACAAATCATTTAATAATACCCATTTATCTTGGGTACCCTCATCTTTTAATAGATAAAGGGGCGGTAGTAAAACATCAGCCTCTTCGAATTCAAACATTTCACCGTCGCTATCGGAATTTTCTACTAAAATTTCCGGTTTATTAGCATTGTTCAAGCGTACAGCATTGAAATGATCTATATTATCCAGTACAACTGCACATTTTTCCATAACAGTCTTAGTTGAGATCTCCCCTTTTGTTTTAAGTTGTTGCTGCTGCTGCTGCTGTAACTGCTGGGCTTCAATTCCTGGTTGCAATGTATTGCTGCTACTGCTACTACTGTTAGCACTTGTTGTGCTGCTACTACTTGCACTACTACTTGCTGCATTATTATTATTATTATTATTATTATTGTTATTATTATTATTACTATTATTTAACATTGCACTTTGGCCAGTGGAAGCAGTAGCTGTGGTAGCTGCTGTTAGGGAGATATTATTTGTTAAAGTTTGTTGAGTAGTAGTGGCTGTTGCATTAGTTGTATTGAGCACATTGAGTAGTTTTTTATTGTTTTGATACATTTGATTATTGGTTAAAGAACCTCTACGTAAAAGAGCTCGGCTCATATCACATACTGTATTTGGTGCACCCTCAAAGATATTATAACCACATTCCGAAGGATCTAAAATAGTTGATTTGGAAAAGAAAAACTTTATTAATTAAACTGTAATTCAAAAGATAATAAAAAGTGGTAAGTAATTATAAAAAGGAGGAAAGTGAATACAGCGGGAACAAGTAAATTTATTTGTACATTATAATTACATATTAATATTTCTGTAATGTGGCAATAACATCTCTATATTTAGCGAATTAATTTTATTTTGTGTATTTGTTAGTTTAGGATCAGCTACACAACTAGTTATATAAAACTTACCATATATTTCCCAAGGTCCATTAAATCGCCATGGCTTACGTTCAGGTCCCATACTTTGTACATCTACTAAATGATTACTTAAAATATCACGCATTGTTTTGCTTGAAGCTAACATTAAGGGAGTTTGACCTAAAGAAAAAAAACACACACATTGAGAACATTCCAAAAAAACCCCTAGAGTAGAATACTCACCTGAATAGGTAGCCAATAGCGGATCAGCACCATAGGACAATAGCAAACGAACAATTTCCTCATGATCATTTTCACTAGCCTCATGCAGTGGCCGTATACCCGAATGGGCGGCTTCCGAATGATTTGCACCGTATTGCAGTAAAACACGAGCAATATTTAGCCAACCATTTGTGCAGGCCTCATGTAGCGGTGTATAGCCAGCATTATCTTTTTGATCCGGATTCATGCCCATACGATCCAAACAATAAACTATCACATCCATGTAACCCTGGCGGGCAGCCTTATGCATTGTACTCTGACCTACACCCTTATTGAGTACCCATTTCTGGATTTCACGACTAACATCATCCTCTGTCTTGATTTTGTGCTCGTACTCGTCCATATCATATTTTTCCGACTTAATGGAGAAATTATGAAGATTGGAGAGAGGACCATTGTGGTGATGGTTGTGTTGGGTTGAGTGATTGTGGGCGGAGGAAGAGGCTGGAGTGGGCTTTTTCTTTTTGCGTATGTAGTCAAAGCCGGAACTGCCTTTGCGACGCAAATATTTGCCACGACGTTTGCGACAAAGATTGGGCAATAATTTATGATCATCTTTGAGTTCATCGGCATCTATGACACTGGTGGATTCGGTATCGAATTCTTCTTGCTTGATATTAAGGGCGGACAAATCTTGATTGCTATTTGCCGACGATATGGGTAGTTTTTTGGCACCCGCCGTACGTCCCAGTCTACCCAACGTATCCGCACTTACCACAATATTCATTTGTTGCAAAAATTGTTCGTATTTCTGTTCATAAGTCATTTTCTCGGTGGCATCTAGTGTTTGGGTAATTTCCGGAGGAGCCGAGGCTGGACGATCATCACCCACAAATATTTCACGTATATTCTCTTTCTTTTGCTGCAACTTTGATTCGGTTCTGGTTTTGGTGGGCAAAACTTTGGTATCAAAAATGCTAAAGTGTCTTTTCTTGCCATTGGTGGAGTCATTGTCATCATTATCCTCCTCAATGTCGGAATCTTTTTTCAATTCGGGCAACATTTGCAGCTCACTGGACTCGGTGGTCTGAGAGGTTTCACTAAACATGCCGCAGTTATTGTTGCTATTGCTTAACGGCGGCTTCACATTGTTCGAACTGGTGGTACAGCAGGGTTTCGTTGGCCTGTAGACGGCCGTGGTGGTGGTGGTCTTGTTGCGCACATTTATACCCGAAGCCTTGGTTACCCGGGAATGTAATAGATCGATAATGGATTTAGGTTCCTCACTTACAGCCATCCTGTGGCCGCTAGAGTTACCCGCTTCTGGCTTTATTTTTGAGCCGATGTAGTTTTTCGATGATTTTACTTTAGTTTGATTTTTCTGCGAATTCTTTTCACGTTTTTTGGCATAAGCCTCCAAAGCTTCCGCATGCCTTTCCAAATCGGGCAGGGAAGCCGCTATTTTATGAGCTCCCGGATGTTTGATGTTTATCAAACTGGGCGGCACCTTCAGGGCCCTTTTAAAACGATACAAATCAATGACATTCCTCTCGTGCACATTTTCCGGCTTTGAATTTTTCATTTTATTAGCGGCGGAGTCTTTAGTGTTGTTATTTTGTAGTTTATTATTGGATTTTGTTTTATTATTCTTGACCAGATTCAATTTACCACCATTTCTTTCTAGCTTGGCCCTCAGCCTGGTAGATTTCATTATGCCCGATTCTCTGCTTAAACCGCCCGATTCTAACAGACTATTTACCGTATTGTATTTACGTGTATATTTGCGTTTTATTTTGTTGGAAGAATTCGAGTTGGCAAAGTTGCGTATGATCTTGTCATTGCGCAACACTTTACTATTGGCCAATTGTTGTTCCAGTTCCTGTTTACGTTTTGATCTGGTCATGGTGTTTAGAGCCTGTTTGGTGATTTTTCCCTTTGGGTTTGTATTCACTTTAGTTTTGTTAGCATCAACTTCTTCGTCTTCCTCCTCTTCATCTTCTTCTTCTTCTTCCTCTTCATCTTCGTCTTCCTCTTCATTTTCATTTTCACTTGCTTCAGTTGAGCTTTTCTC
This sequence comes from Calliphora vomitoria, assembly GCA_942486065.2. Classification (NCBI taxonomy): domain Eukaryota; kingdom Metazoa; phylum Arthropoda; class Insecta; order Diptera; family Calliphoridae; genus Calliphora; species Calliphora vomitoria. The sequence goes on from OW818031.2 coordinate 109,655,220, forward strand.
TTCCTGCTTTGTTTTGTTTCTTTCCTCTGCTTTATTGTTGCTAGGTTCTTTTTTAATCGTTTGTTTTTCTTCTTTGGCTGCTTTGCTGCTAATGTTACACGATTTGTTCTTAGTTTTATCCTCAATTTTATCTTTTTTATCATCGTCTTTAAGCTTAATATCACATTTCTCTTGTTCGTTGTTCTTTAGCTTTTCTATTTCCTCCTTGTCCAGTATCTCTTGCTTAATTTCTATTTTAATGGGTGATTTCTGGATAGCATTGGACTTTTCCTCGGTCATTTCTGTGCTTGTCGAGTCTGAGCCACAGTCAGAAAAACGATTTTTATCCGTTGGAGTTGTGGAGGAGGAACTATTTGAATTTGTATTTGATCCCGTTTTGGCTGACTTTAACTTGTGTTTCGTTTTCATAAGAGGTTTCTTCAAACGTTCAGTCTTGCGTTTATCCAATTCATCTTCGCTTTCCGAAGAGGATTGTTTAGCTTTGAGCCTTTCGGCCAAACGTTTTTCTTGCTGGTAACGTTTCTTTTCCCTATCGGTTTTTGACATTTTTTTGTGTACAAAACCCGAGCATTGTGAGTTAATTGAATCCTGATTGACGTTATTAAAGGTAATACTAGATTCTACACCAGCATCTAGTCGGGCAAAGGAACTGCGTGTGGTATTATCTGCTGATTCCATGGTGGAAAAATTGTGATTTTCTTGTGGCAATTTCGTCGTTGTTGTTGTCGTTACTGCTTCGCTAGAAGTCACCACCATATCGGCATCTTTACACGATTTGTTGGAGGGGATATTTGTGTTGCATTTCTTCTTTGGGCTGGGCCTTGTCAATAGTTGCTCCATAAAATTGTTACAGGTATTGCTCCAACCAAAATCTAACAGGCTTTTCTCCTCAAATTCATCATCCAAACCAGGTATTGTAGGTAATTCAATTTTGTTTACAACTTCTTCTTTAATTTTCTCGACTGGTAACAAATCCTCTTCCACTTCTTCCTGTTTGATGGTAACTACTTTGGCAGGAGAGGGTGGTGTATGGTTAATTTCAGCCGTTTGTATGGGGGGCGGTGGTGGTGGGTTAAAAGTGAAACCCTTTAGTTCAGCCTTAGTTCGTATGCGTGCCGTAAAGGAATTTACCGGCATTTCGGCCGTTTTAGCACAGGCGGGATTTGGTGGGTCTCCCGTGGGTGTTAAGGGTTCTTGTTTACACACCACTAGCACCGAGGGTGTCGCAGTATGATTTGTAACATTCACATTGATATTATTAACAATAACTTTTGAATTGTTTGTGGAGCTGTTGCAAGTCATGGTGGATGCTATAACAGAACTAACTACCTCCTCTGTTCTGGGTTTTGTAGCAATTAAAGACCTTCTTTCTACTTCCTCTTGCTTTAACTCATTTACCGCTATCACTGAGATATCGGCCGGCCTCATAGGTATTTGAGGTTTTGCGGCAGCAGGTGAGTCCATATAACGTTTGTGTTTGGCGTCTGGTTCGTTAAGCGACATTTGTTGGGAATACTCTTGTAAATGGCGCTTTCTGCCCAAAAAATTGGGATTCTTTTCACAGGCCAGTGAGTAATTTGAGGGCGTTATGGGATTTGAACTAGAAATATTGGCATTTGCATTGTGATTCGTTTGTATGGCGGATCTGACAACGCCATATGGATTTCTAGCCGGCAAAGCCATGATACTAGTGTCGGGGGGTAATCGTTCCACGGCAGCCAAAGTATGATGTGGTGAAGCTGGTGGAGTTTGATTAAATCGTTTTGTTTCGCTTTTAATCACTGTGGCATAGGGATTTGTCTCCAAAACACTAGGCCTGCAGATTTGTGCGTTTGATGGCGTGGCTGGTGGCGCTGTTATGGTTGAGGGTCTCACCACTAAATCGCTATTAAGGTTATTTAGCTTGGGCGCCGTTTTAATGACCAAGGAATTTTCATAGCAACTCATGGGATGTGGAGACTGTGGCGCTAGATTGTTCGATAAATCAGTTCTTCTCGTAGAGCCACTACCACCACCACTGTTAACATAGGGATGATGTGTTGTAGAGGCGGCAGGAATGTGTTGTGTAGATGAGGGAGGATATGGACTACCACCTCCCAGAGTAGTCTTATGTGTAGCTTGCTGTGATGTTGGTGGCGTATAGTTTCGTCTATCTAGGGAATTGTGTCGGGATGTCGGCTGTCTGTTTGTTACAGGCATTGACGCCGCTGCCGCCGCTCCCGGTTCGAAAGCATGCACCGAAAATATGGGCGTAGAATCCACTCGAGGCAAAGTATAACGGCCTTCCGAGGACGTGGTAGAACTGGCCGTTGGGTTGGTTAAACGTGGCCTTTGTTGGTATTTATAGTCGGTCGAGTCAGCCTTGGTTTTAACCGTGCGCATGGAGAGATCTAGCGGCGAAGAGGCAGTAGTGCTGGAAGAAGATGAGGAGGGCTTTTCATCTTCTTGTTTGATAGAGAGACGTTGGGGGGGTAAGGCTTCGGGCCCCTCAATTATTCGTGCGGTGGAAGGCAAAGTACTGTGTGTTACCAACACCGAACCCGAAGGTTTATTTAGCTTGAGACTACTTGCAGACTCTCTAATCGAACTTGCGGGTTGTAAACGTTCAGTAGCTTGTAATTGTGGGTTGGGCATAGCGGCTATGCCGCGATTACTGCCCGTTAGGGGATGTTGCTGATTGCTGGTGTTGGCCGGAGCTCTGATATTTTGAGTATCTACATTGAGGGTCTTTTTAATGATTTGCATATTGAGCTCTTCTTCTGAGGTGGCATTGCGAATTGCCAATTTTTGATTAATCAGTTCACGATAGTTGGGTTTTTGATGTTTCGCTACAGGTTTGCCCGCACTTGCACTTGCACTGCCCTGTGGCATTTGTATAGCAGAGTGCAGCCCTGAGGAGGTGGTGGACGTAGGATGTGTTAGAATATGTTTCGAGTTTAGGTGTTGCGACGATGTGGGTTGGTTGGGGTGATGTATTGCACGTTCGTAGGGATGTGTAGAAGTGGGTTGCACCGTTATCATTAGATCATTATTTCTTAAAGCAGCTGATGTGGGCTGATGCTGATGATGTGCCAGATGATGTTGCTGGGCCGCCATGGGTGGTTGTGTGGCATAAGATTGAGGCATATTTGCCCCAACCAGTTGTGAGGGTGGTGGTGGTCCAATTGTTGGTCCAGTTTGCAATGTCGAGGATATGTACTCCGTATGATGCATGGGGGTTTGTGATGTAGTCGTTAGAAGTGCTGAGGGTGAGGGCGAGGCGGCTGTAGCTGCTGCGGGCGAAGGAGCACTATGAGAATTGCCCTCGTAATAGTAGTTGGCTTGATGCTGACCCCTTTGACTGGGTGCCCTGCTGGGCGGCGGAGTATTTTGATTAATTAGCGAGTGTTTGCTGCTGGTAGTTAGATTCTCATTCATGGCCAACTTGGCATATTTGGTTGGATAAAATTGTGGAGATTCTACCCGATAGTTGGGCGTAGCCGAGCCCGTGGTATAGGGCGAAGAGGAGGCGGATAAAGCCACCTCTTTACAACAATTATCACCGGTAGGTGGTGGAGTATTGTAAGGATTTATATAGATACCACTAACACTGTGGCGTGAAGACGTTTGATTAGGATTTTCATACATTTCGAGATCTTCCCTTTTCACACTGTCCATTAAATAGCGCTGAGAGTGTCCGGACGCATTAGAGGGAGGCGGCGGAGGCCCCACATTCATTGATGTTTGACTTTTAGCTGCCATTTGTGTGTTGGGAGGAGGAATTGTTTGCTGTTGCAAATGGGACGGTGGTAATGGAGGTGGTAGCGGACTCTTTGAATACTGATAATGATGTGTATGATGACTTTGTTTCATTATAATGGGCGACATTTCCGGTGGGAGTATTTTGGAGGGATTTTGCGACTGACTGGCTGCATAATACGAGCTGGGATTACGGGGCATTGACGTCGTCGCCGTCGTCGTATGTGTGGGAAATTGCGGTGATTCTCTTAAATGTGAGGCATGCTGCATGCTGTGAGGAGTACTGTATTTATCGCTGTGCGGTGCCACCATATAAGAACTCCCACTAGGACTTTCACGCAATTTTGTATAATCGCTAGGCGGTGGAGGTGGTGGTGGTTGCTGCTGATGCTGCTGTGGAGACGCTCGGGTAAATTTATCCGAGCTAAATTGTGGCGTTGACATATACAAGTGCTGGTGAGCTGTGGTTTGTTCTTCGGGCGCATACATTTGGGGACATTTGCGGGCGTAATTTGGACTTGGATGTTGTTCTTTTGAGGTTGGCAAATTGCTGGGATTTATAACATGATGGTCGATGGGCAGAGTTTTGCCCATAGCTTGATTATTCAGGTGATGGTGGTGATGACTATCGTACATGGCGGACGTTGGTGTGTTATTGTAGGCCATTTTAGCCGTTGAAGCCGAGGAAGGTGTGGAGTATTTCTGATGTTCATAAATGCGTTGATCCTTGGACATATATGGAGTGTTGGCGTTAGTACTACCAGCGGCTGCATTTGCTCCACCTCCTCCTCCTCCTATTGCACTAACCCTTTGGTGTAAAGGATTCGAAGTATTTAGAGAAGATGAAGGTAACTGGTAGCCACTAACTGCACTATTACTACTGCCACTATTAATGTTGTGCTGGCCAGCATGTGTAGCATTCGTTGGCATTGACATTGACTTGTAGGGTCCATAGTCATTGGGAGCGGGTGCATTTCGTCTTGTAACACTAATATCTAATTGTGGTTGGTTGCTTAGAACTCCTAATTGTTCATCGCCAGCACCACCATAGGGTTGTGTACCACTACTACTAGTACTACTTGCTGGTGTGCCGCTCTGAGGCCAATAGCTAGATCTACTGCCCGGCATGTTCCCCACATGGCCAGGGTGTTGTGCTTGTACCATACTAGGACCATGCATGGGTTGTTGTTGTATTTGTTGCTGCACATGTTGCTGATGTGGATGCTGTTGTACATACAAGGGACTTTGTCTTATATTTGAACGTACTGCAGCTTCTGGCGCCATACGTTGGTGGTAATCTCCTGTCATTCCCATTCCTACTACTGCTCCTCCTACGCCACCACCAACACCCATTACAGCACCTCTTTGACTGTGATCGTTTTGATTGTTAGTTGTCATCGTTGGCCAGCCTCCACCCTCATCAGCTGGATTTAAATGACAGCCATTGCACGTTATACAACCGGCCGTGGCACCACTACCCGTAGTCGTACAACCACAGGGTTTACGTGTATTATTGCTTACCGTCCTTGTTGTTGTTGTGGCGGGTCCATAGTAGTGATGTGATGTTATTTCTGGTATTTCGCGTCCATAATAGTTGCTCCTATTAGAACGATCATCTGTATTGGCTAAAAAATTGTGATGTCTGCCTGGATCCATATTTTGTAATCTTGGAAAAGTCTAAAATGAAAAGGAAAATTGAAAAGATATTAAAGAATTGTTCGAGGAATAGAATGTAGAAATATTACAAATTTTAATAAATAAAAGAACGAAATTTTAAAAAAATTAATTTAAGGGACACAGGCATAGGGTAACATAGAGACGAGAAGTAATTGTCAAAGTTCTAAGTCAAAAACCTAACTCTTTCAACAACAAAATACATGCTAGTCAATGTATTTTGTCGTTGTATCAGACTTATGATTTGTTGTATTTTTGTTTGACAAATCGGAGTGTCTCGTCTCTATGTATAATTCTCTATGAACACAGGTTTTTCATAATCATACACAATCTGAAGTTGCTCAAACATTTTAAAACAGTTTGGTACTTTTTCTCCTAATGGTACTTTTTAACATTTAAATTTTTTAAAATTATCGACATAAAATTTAGCTAATATGCTTCTAAGTGAACTAAGAATCAATGATGCGAGGCCTAATGGTGTTAAAGTACCAAAACTAATGGTACTTTTTTGTTCTCCTTATGATAATTTTGGAATTTTCTATAATTTGTGTTGTGAGTTGTGATGCAGTTTTTGTTTCCATCCAGGGTATGCTTAGTCTGTCCAGGTTCTTCAAGAGTCTGCTTCCTTTGAAATCTTCTCTACCACAGAGCTGTCTGTTTGTTAATGGGCGAAGCTTCTTATAGAGGATTCGACGAGATAAACGTTTCGTTCGGCTCTAGGTCGGCTAACGACTTATTATTATAAAGTAAATGCAACGGATGCAATCCAATGAGATGAATTCGTTGTCTCTATAAGTTAGGACTAGCTACTGAGTATAATTCGACGAGATAAATGCTTCGGCTCTCGGTTGGCTAACGACTAACTATGGGTAATGGATGCAATCTGAGGAGATAAATTCTTTTGCTCTCATCGGCTAACTACTATTTATTGGCTATGACTAGCTAATGAGCACAATCCGATGAGATAAATGCATCGGCTCTCGTTCGGATGCAATTCGAGGGCATAAATTCTACAGCTCTCATCGGCTAACTACAACTTTTTGGCTATGACTTGGTGAGTACAATCCGACGAGATAAATGCTTCGGCTCTCGTTCGGCTAACTACGGATTTTAACTCCGGTATTAGTACGAAGTAAGAATTATGCTTTGTTACCCGGGAGCAAAGTATAAGTAGATCGGGACTTCGATTCTTGCTTCCCTTGTTCTAGATTTCTTAGATGTCTTATACGGGATTTATACGATGACTTTTTTGTGACTTTAAGTTCTGATTTTATGAGTTTGTTGGCAAGAGGTGTGGTGTAAAATCAAATTCAAAAGAAAATAATATAAAGTCGTCGTGTGAATCACGTATTATTTTAAAACTCATATCAACTATTTGGGAATTATTAACAACAATGTACTAATATATATTGTACTAGTATTAATTACGTTAAGTTGATGCATTGACTATTTTTATCAATTCATTTTCTCAATACACACAGATCTAGTTTTTGGATAAAATAATCTACACTCTTTGTTTAAAACAGTTCGTACTTAGGTTTAACTCGCCAATGATGTTCAGTTAAACCTAGGTTATAGTATTAAATAAACAATAAGTTGAAAACAGAAATATTGGTTTCAGCTAGGTTTAAACAGAGAATATAGATAATCTTTATCCCAAAAACTCGCTCTTATTGTTTACTTAGTTTATAATCTAGGTTTAACTGATTCATTAGCCAGTTAAACCTAAAATAATTTGTAATTTTTTTGTTATTGGCCTGGTTGCTTTTTCTTATAAATATAACACAATCTAAATTTGTTTCATGTTTAACTTAACAACGTGTTAACTACTTTTAACTAGCAAGTAAACAATCTAGCTCACACCCAGCTAAAAATTTCTTCTTCTTATTCATAAATTACTCACTGTTTTGATAAATAAATGAGAAATTTTCAGACGTTGAGTATGGCGAAAATAAGAAGTTTAAACTAGAACCCAAAAACATTAAAGTGGATTAACGTTAGATTAGTTTTATTTTTAGATTCAAGTAAAAAACCTGTCCTAAAGGTTCAAAAATTTATTTTTTATGGAAATTTTTCGTTTCGTCCCTTTAACAATTCATCACAAACGATAAAAACCCGAACCCTTTATCTGTATTACAAATATGACAAAACCTGAATAAATATTGAAAAAAAAAAATTAAATAAATTTAAAAAAGTTTGTTGAACTCGTAAAATTAATAATTTATTTAAATTTATAAATAAATAAAAAATAAAGTATTGTATACAAAGAACCAAAAAAAAAAATTATGATCATAAAATTATGTGTACAATGACTTTTAATAGGCAAAAGGCAGTTTTTTTTTATGCCGTCTGGCTGGCTGTTTGTTTGTCCGTCCGTTTGTCTGCCACAATACAAGGCCTTAAGCTACCCTGACCTACCCCTTTAAATAAAATTTTAACGCTGCCGAAAATACGAAACACAAAATTTAACAACAAAAAATATTACAAAGAAAAAAAGGACAGCAAGAGAGTAACACGCATACATACATGTCTATACGTCAGCAACCACAATAACAATAAACGTAGTAATATTGCTGCTGCTTGTGTTGCTGTCGCTGCTAACGAGGCCTCTGCAACAACAAAATAAATATACTACGAGACAATTTTAATATTCAATAGGAAAATACATAACAAAAAAAAGTAAAAAATACCAAACAAAACAAAAACAATTTCTTTGTGTCAAACGAAAACTTTTTCAAAGAAAAATTATATTAAAACACCAACAAAAACAAACTGACAACTTTGGCAGCAGCAGCAGCATTAACAACAGCTACAACCACAATAACAAACAGCAACAAACAAGAGTAAAGGCATACATTTGTATACAAAACAAGAACAACAACAAAAAAATTCATGCGCGTTTACAAAAACCAACAACATCAACAATAAAAAACGCAAAAATTATACGAGAGTACAAACAACAACAAAAATAAAAGAAATAAATAAACACAGTGGGGTATTTGAACTTTAGCAAGGCCGACAAAAAAAATTTGCAAAAAAATCATCACCATTTCACGTTCTAATTAGTAAAACAAAATGAAAAGTTCTGCCGAAAAAAATAATATCACACACAATAAAACTTGAATACAAAGAGCTAGAATATAGACGAGCGCGAGAGAGAGTTTAAGATTACAAAAAAAAAAAAAACAGAGACAAAGAAAGGTTTGATAGAATATTAATTTCACAACAAATTCCTGATAAAAAATTTGTTTGGAAGACAACAAATAATAACTATAAACAAACAAAAACAAGAAGGTTGGAAAGTTATAATAGGTCAAGTACGACTATAAGAAATACTCTAAGTCTTAGCCTACCTACTAAACATTAAATGAAATGTCCAAGGAAATTCAAAAAGCCAGGAATTTTCAAATTGAATCCCGGGGTAAAAAAATTACAAATTCCTAACTAAACTTTTAATTTAGACGAAAATTATTGTATTTAAATGGCGGCTCACTTCGAGATATGCAAAAACTCGGAAGAAAATATATTTCATAAACAGTCCTTTTATATGAAATACTAACATTAAAGTTACACAATATACATATGACCAGTTTTTTTTTAAGAAATGAGAAACCAAAACAAAATATTTTAAAGGAAAGTTTCATATTCGTATGTGCTGGATATCTGGCTGGTTGGTCCAATCTCATAATGCTCTTAATACCGGGCTACAATGGCCCTATCATCATAATAATTTGTATTTAGACATAATTTCCTCATAGGTTTGATGCGAAGGCCATCTAAAACTCCCTTCAATCTATAAGGCAAGACATTCGCATGATTATAACTTAACAATTGATTTAGATTTAACACACAATAATCACGAAACTCCTTTCGATCTTTAGGGTCAGACACCCGGTTGAAATGTAACTTTACCCCCAATTTGGGTTTAAAAACACAACCACACACGTAACTCCCCAGCTGCACATATAAATTTGGCTGAAACCTAAGCTCCGACTCTCGTGCTACCAAAACATATCATGGTCATCGCAGCTACTAATTGTTGAACTCGAAATAGTTCGAGAAGGGTAACACAACCATCAGACACAGTAAACGGTCTAACCCGCTGTCAATAACAAGAAAAACGAAACGGCCTTATTTAGCGACCCATACCATATACTAAGAGTAGTCATCCTCACCGGTGACCTTGTGACTCTCACAAGTAAAAACGACGACAAAGACAGCTGCATCCTGCAGAGAATCATGAACTAGTAGCAACTACGATTGCAATTGAAAGAAGCAGAAGTTACGAGTGATTGCAGAGATGATAAGCTCTACCAACCCTGTCTCTAATGCTCTACTCAAGGAGTGCCATGTTTCGCCTACTATTCTCATTCGCAAGTTCAGAAGCTGAAATCTAATCAGGCCGTATTATTGATTTAAAGATACACCTAGCAGAGCCTGTAGTGAACCAGTACAAACCGTCCAGCCAGCATTGCAAACCTTTAACGCGGCAAGACCTTGTTAATGACAGGTTCAGACATAACCATTTTGTACCATAGTTAGTAGCTCCATACATTGTACATATATGTGTATATATATAGTACGAAGAGTTCGACTGCTGTTTTACCCTCCACTAACCTACAACGACGGCCAGCATGTTTGTAATGTGAGTTAGAAGAACTAAGATGTCATCCTCTTATTATTGCAAAATACTTGAATTGAGTCCCATATCTGAGACTAACAACGTTGCCATACCCAGAAAATGGAGGCAGACAATATGACAAATTGCACTTGGGAAGCATTATCATAGTTTTGTCCATTACTGTATCAACATCTTCCAAATATGCCAACTATATATTTGGAAGAAATCTCCTTGAAGTCTACAAATATACCAAAAACATATTTAGCAGACGTCTTCCTAACAATATGTCGGGCTTCCATCCTCGACGAATCTATATTTCCTAAAAGCAAACTGGAACTCTTTAGTAGCCTTATTGGCACTCTAGCTCATCGATACACCATTATCGTTTTCAGTATATACAGTATAGAGAAAATCATCATTCGAGTGTGTATGGATTGTGACGTTCAAAATTGTTTCTTATGCCTGAAAACATTGATACTGTACGTGATGTGAGAAGAGATTTCGAAATTTTCAAAATATGCTGGACATTTTTCAATATATTGTTACGCTTTTACCTTCTAAAAACGTGGATTTATTTCCTTTAAATAAACCGGATACCTTTAATTGCAAATAAAAGCAGTTTTAGTAGTTTAAAATTTTAACAACTCCTTATTTATTTAGAATGTAAAACAACAACAGAATTAAAATGTTTTTATACACGTATATAATTTCGCAGAAATACACACTTTATAATGTACAAGTATACACTTGCAATGCAGTTGATGTCTTTACTTAACGATGCTTCTAATCAGACTGATCTGTGGTGTTCTCACGGCCAATTTATATACACTGTATTATCATCTAGAAAGCTCTATTTCTACAATGATCTTAAAACTAGAATATTCGAATTCTAGAGCTTTCGATGTTAGGCATTAAACATTTAGTGTTGCCATACTTACAAACAATGCTCAACTCAAAGCTTTTTTATTCAATGTTGTATGTTCTATAGCAATCTTATTAATACCCACACATTTGTTAAAGTTTGAGACACACTGCTGTTGAGAGGCATTATACAACTTTAAACCAGCCGTTAAAACAGTTATATTTAAATTCAAGTACAATTTCGTAACAATATGGAATAAGGTCATGACAGAGCAAAATCAATCAGTACTTCAAGAACTGTTCCTTTCCTTTGGTTCGAAATAATTCGATATCGGTGTTATAAAAGACATTGATTACAACGCATCAGCCCTTGATAGCATTGCTTCAAAAAACATATAAAGATCATGATAGAAACAGTACCAAGGGTGCTCTGAGAACAACCGAATGCAACAAAAGTTAGTCTTCCACATACTTATTCTTGTCAATTGTTTCAAAGAAATATTTTGAGGGCAATACTTTAAAAGATATCTTTTAGATGGTTACAGTCAATAATAACATAGCTTCACAATCAAAGCTAAATATTCTGAGATGAGCCTAATTAGTTAGCGTTGGTATAGGAGACATCTATTAGGTCGTGACACATTGAATTAGATAAATATGCATTTAAGCAACAAAGCCATCCAATAAAATTTGTTCACACACGAAGTATTTCGAAGGAAATGATAACCGGTTTCCTATAAAAACTGAACAGTTAGAGTAACGTAGTACTATAATGATACTCTTTCATTCTTTTTCCAGGAATATTCGCATTCATCCAATTAAGACTTCGACAATTCAAGATCACGCAGGTTAGCTAAAGCTAATAATATTTCAGCGATAAAACCATTAAATTGATAGATCGATCTCCATAAAGCCTTGATTTGGCACACAATAGATTCTTGTTATTATTACCATACAAAAGGTGGAGATTTACCATCATTAGGTAAACAAAAGTCTTTCAATAATGTCAATTGTGACCACAATGAGGTCACCAGAAAGAGTTCTCGAACATATATGAGACGCCCTCCTTACAGCGATGAATTGGGACCCAATGGATTTTTCTTACTATCCCCAGAAGTCCATTTGATGACTTTATGGCACCCAATAGCATCTTGTTAATGGCATACCACCAGATGACTTTGGATATTTCCAGTTAATACTGCCAGCAACCTTAATATATCCCTCCGATTTCGGTTGATAAGTTGTATAGTGCGTTATCCATTAAAAGAGGGCCACATCAACTTGGCCACCCAACATGTTTTCAAATTACTTACTACATCTATGTTCAGCCTTTTGAAGAAAGTGTCTGAAGGTACTACTTTTAATAGTCTCGAGAGGAAATTAAGCTCACACCGCGTTAGAGATATTAAAAACAGATCTGCCTGTTAATTACCATAGCAGTCGTTATGCGCAGTTTTCAAACTAAAGTAATATTAGCCTTGGCAGCTCTTTGTTATATTGACTGACTAAAAGAGACGAGGAAGTATATGAGTATTCCCATGAATATTGCTGTCATCTAACAACTTACATGCTTCCATTATAGCAAATAAGTCTTTAGATACTTTCAGACAATGTGAGCTCTCTCAGATCGACTGAAAAAAGTAACTCTAACTTATTCCAAGTGGAACAAGTAGTTCAAACAATGTTTTAAATACAGACATGATCTTCATGGAGATTAGTTTACATAACAATGAAATTTATTTTAATATTGGTTTTTGATTTTCATGTTGAATGTTCTAAAATGAAATGGCAGCCAAAGGTGAAGTTATAAAATTACTAAGATGACTCTCAGGCTTGTATTCCAGGATAATTCACTCATTCACAAGTAATAAGCATAGTTTAACACGTCCGGGATGAACATTTAAACGTCAAATGTCATGTAATGCGATCATTAGTCAAAACATATTTCAAATCTATTAAGAATTTGGTAAAGAATCCATAGAAACTTTATGAAAATAACAGATGTTAGTTGTTGTAACCGGTCTGCTGTCATTGAAAGTTGTTGCCTATCGGTTGATACAGCTGTAGCTGAGTTGACAATCTTAGGCCGAATAAGACTCGGGTCGTTCCGGAGCGAAGATCCTATAGTTGTAGGAATGATAAGAGTAAGTCGAAATTTTTGGTATCAGAATGTTTAATGAAATCAAATAAGCTTTTCTTTATCCTACTAACTTAAGGCGTTGCCTTTTCTACCCTTTTTTAGCTCCTTAGACCTTTTCTTCTGAAAAAAAAGGAAAAACTGTCAATGAGTAACAATTTCTTTACTAAAAATTGCATACTACAATTACTTTAAATGCTATTTCATGAAGAACTGGTATAAAACGCCTGTTTTTTATATTGTGTTCAAGAAAATGCCACCATTTTGTGAGAATGAGGACACTATTTTTAAAATGGTGCCCTTAAAATGATACTATGTAACAAAGCAACTTGTATTAGATGAAAAAAGAACGCCATTAGTTTTAATTATTAATTTAGTCCACTTTATTGAAAAACTCACAACACCCTGCAACAGTGTGTTGTCCAACCTACAAAAAAAAAAAAATGGTAGACTTTAACAACAATAACAACAAATTACCTCACATTAATTGTTTGAGGCTATTAAACAACAAAAATATATCAAATGTTTTAAGCCATTTTTGTTTACTCTCTGTCTCCTTTTCATTATGCTCTTCTTTTGGGGTCAGTGTAACGGGAGTATGTAGTATTGAGTTGTGAAAGAAATAAAAAAAAATATGGCTGTTATTGTCGTTCTTGTTGTTGTTGACAAATGATGTGGGTGCAAAGAACTGTAAAACATCATTTTGTTATATTTAATGAATGATGATGCATACCGTCCGCCCCATCGGACGTCTTTTAGTACGTACGTTTATACATAGTCTTTGACATCATAATTACGATCGTGGTTGTTGCTGATTTTTTGTTGTTGTTTACGTATTGTTATTAGTTGGAATATTACTGTTGTTATTGATGTAAAATAAAACCAGAACGTTGAAATGTGTGGCCAGGCAACCGACCGAAAAATAATAAACCAAAAAAACATCATTTCATTGCACTCTAAGCCGCAACCAAAAATACTACCAGCTAAATTCTTATGAAATTTCTCGTTTTTATCGCAAATATTATTATTATTATTGTATTATTTATATTGTATGGCATTATAGGTGTATATATATATATAAATAACATACAACTGTTTAAATATTTGGGGTTTTATTTTTTTAATCAAGAAATTTTACGATTTATAAATAGACCGGTTTCTTAGTTGCGGATTTTTTTTTTTTAATAAATATAGACAGGTCATTTGAGTGAAAAGAATGAAGATTATAAAGCAATTTAGAGAATTAAATAATATTTTTTAAAGGCAAACGAAAAATTAATATTTTATAAATTTCTTAATTTTCATACTCAAAAATAAGTTCGTATAAAATAACGAATAAAATAATACCTACCGTTACCGCTAAACTACGATTCGATTTGAACTTTCCTACATTGAAAATGACAGGAAACACTTCAGCGGGAAGTTTGTTACACATACGTACAGTACGGCTAAAGAATTTTCCCTGTAGTGTGTCCCAATCGACCACAAAGAGATGTGCTCTTGATGAAAAACGTATATTACGTAAAAATTTGCGGGTATCAGGAACAAGTTTCCTAATTTCATCAGAACACATTCCAATGTAGTATCGATAGAACAGTGAAACGCAGTCCACATTGAGACGGTGCTTCACCGAATCAATAGAGTTGGATACCCTACTGTCACCGATAAACACCTTCGCCCTCTCCTATACGCGGTCGAGAAACTCCAAAATAGACTTTGAAGCACCGGCCCATACATGGGAGTTGAATTCCATTTTCAGTCGGATATAGGTGGTGTAAATAGTGAGGAGATCAGATGGAGTGAAGTAATTTCTACACCGTTTTAGAAATCCGATGCACTTGAATGCTTCTTTCGTCACTTGAAAAATGCGACTCTATTCGCACGACCCCATTCAGAGATTGTCAGAAGGTCCCGATTAAGAGAATGATTAAAATTTTGCCTCATTGCTCCAATCTCCCACAGGCTTTGTCTGCAACTGAATGAATATGAATGGCAAATGTTGCTGTCATCTCCAAAAGAATAGATAGGGTTGGAAGCACAAAGTATACAGAGGCGACACGACAAGAAAATATATTTGTCTCTTTCGCTCGAAACCATTTCAACTAGTTTTGTTTTGTGCTTATTTTTTATAATTATATAGTGTTGTTTGTTTTAACGCACTGTCTGTATTAAACCGCAAATTTGTTTTCTCTTTCTAGCGAAACTATTTCAAAAAAGCTGATTTTAGTGTTTTTGAACTGTCAAATTTGTCGCCTCTGTATACTTTGTGGTTGGAAGTTTGACGTAGAAGGTCATTTAGAAAAATAAGAAATAGAGTAGGAGAAAGAACGGAGCCTTGCGGTACCCTTGAATTTATCTTGAACTGGTTTAATGAGATCCCATCTATAACAACTCGTATAGTGCGATCACTGAGAAAGCTCCATATAAATCGAGAGAAGTTATTACGACACCAAAAGCAATAAGTTTTGCTAAAAGCGCAGCATGCCATACTCTATCAAACGCCTTAGAAATATCTAGAGCCACCAATTTACTTTCGCCAAAACGGTGTATGAAAGGAAGGCTAGCAAGTCTCCCGTAGATCGTCCTCTACGAAAGTCATACTGCCGGTCGCTGAGTAAATTGTTGGACTCTAAATATTTCACAAGATGGTAGTTAAACATACTCTTCATAACGTTGGAAAGTGCAGAACAAATTGCTATTGGGCGATAATTTTCAGGGTTGTTAGTCTCTCCCTTTTTAGGAATTGGCGTTACATTAGCAACCTTCCAACATACTGGAAATACGACGGCACAGTATGAAGTGCTGAAAAGGTTAGCTAATGGACTAGATAACGTCGAAGAGCACTGCTTCAAGATCAGCGCTGGTATGCCATCTGGCCCAGGAGACTTATTTACGTTGAGTTCCGATAAAACTCTTTTAATATTCTTTCGAGTTCGGGCAGTGATTGATCACTTTCCGGCAACTGAGAATTACTTGCGAATAATTCAGCTAAAAGGTTACCTTTATCCACCGGGTCAGTGAATGTTTGGTCATCCTTTAAAAGAGTCGGAATTGAGGAACTAGCATTATCCTTTACTCTTTTAACGAATGACCAAAAGCTTTTACTTTGGCACAGGAAGATCTTGTCTATTTGCGTTCTGGCAACATATGGATTCCGAGACAAAAGACCTGCTCATATTTGAGGCCAAGAAAACATCAAACCAATATCGGATACTCTGTTCCAAAATGAAGCGTATCCCAGAGAGACCGTTCTGCATCGATTGAAACAAATAGCAGTCGGACGGGTCACGGTCTGGACTGTAAAGCGGATGAGGCAAAACTTCCCAACCACTTCATTCTAAATAGTTTTTAACTGGTATTGCAACATGTGGCCGAGCGTTGTCATGATGGATATTACGGTTTCATGTCTGGCTGCATATTCTGGACATTTTTTGGCAAATGCTCGTTTCAAACGAATCAGTTGCGTTAAGTACAGGTTCTATGTGATGTTCTGGCCAGATTTCATCAGCTCATAATAGATGGAACCCTTTGCTCCCACCAAAAGGCTGATTGGTCGGGCTTCACGTACGATCTTATTATTCGGTGCAAAATTTATTTTCTTTTATAGTGTTCAAGCATCATTTCGGACATTTCGTCTTTCAGGGTCTCTCGGCTTCAATTCGTAAGGTACCCAATTTCCCTGCTTTTGGATGAATTCCGCTGCACACAAACTATTTGAAATTACTGCTTGTGTAGCTCCCAATGAATTTGCTGGCTCTTATTGAGTTTTGCAACAACAATCTTCATGGAGTAATGCCTCCAATTCTTGGTCTTTAAACTTTGTGGCTGGTCTTGGCAATCTTTGTATTCGGTGTCAAAATCATGACTTCTGAATAGCACAAACCATCACTAGCACATTGAAACCCATGCAACACATTATCATAAGCTTTGGTGAGCAATCTGTGTGCTTCAGAGGCACCTTTTTAAGTTAAAAATGTAAAGCAAAACTTCTCGCATATGACGAAGCAAAAAAAATTGATTGTTTACATTATAATGTTCAATAACTAAGTGAGAATAAATGACAGATATCTACCCTTATTAAGTTATTCAAAACAGAAACCGCGTTTAAAAGATACGATATCATACACCCAATATATTTTGGTATTTTGTACTTCGTTTTGTTGCCTTACAGTTCCCTACATTCATTATCAAATTATAAAAATCTTCAATTTAAAACAATTTTAAGTTGTATAAGAAATAAATTTCTTAAAACTTAACGAATTTGAAGACAAATAACTAATATTGTTGTTAAGCTAAATTTTTGATTTATTTTTAACTTTTATTTTAACTCCTCAATTACCTAACCTTACTTTCTTTGCCACCCAAAATATTCAATAGACATTTGCTAAAAAGGACCTTCATGTTTGGCCATCATTTAAAATGTTGTTACCAACGACGGTATACACAAAATAATAGGCCCCTCTAGTCCACCACACCAAACAAATTTATAAGGTAAAAGAATAAGAAAAAAACAATAATATAAATAAAATATTAGCAACAGTAGACAAAATTAAATGAAGTATACAAGAATATACTTTTATATGTACACACATACATTTATTTTAATAATGTTAAGGAAACAACAACAAAAAAATGTATGTACATTAGGGTGTCTCCAAAAAAATAAAAGTTCTAGGATAACGTTTCTCAAAATGTTTGTCCTGTGTTCAGTATTCAAAAGTCATATACAGAGAAAAAGTATGCCTTTCCTGAAGACATGAAGAAAATAATGAAGAAGAAAGGTAGTGTCTTAGAGATAGTAAAAGGAGAAACAAAAAGAAAAATCCAAATCTGCGTAAATGGAGAAAGTGGTTACAGATTTGAATCCACAGTAGAATATCCTTTAAATACCAGCAGCAGCACTCCCAAGTTCATCTAGAAATCTAGTACCTAGCCATTTAAACCTATGACTCTCTGTCTCCCCACACATCCTACAAAAATCCTATTTACCTATAAAGGCCCTAATTGAATAGTGACCGGTTATCACTCCTATTAGAATTCTGAGACTGCACCTATCCACAACCCAATTATTGTTTTAGTTGACTTTGCATTCAGTTTTGGCCACAAGGCTTTGGATACTTGACAATCCGTACTACTATTCCTTGAATGGTTGGTGGAGTCACGGAATCTTTCAAATATTTGCCTGTAGTAGTGACAAATAGGAGTTCTAACTCCCCGTTCCCTATTACCATAGTCCAGATCTGACCCATATCTAGCCAGGGGGGTTACCGCGTAACTCAATCCGAAAACGGAAATGTTCGAAAATGTGTGCTAAATACATTGCAATTCGAAACAATTTCCTTTCGAATCGAATTAGGGAGTAACCCCCCAGTTCATCGCTATCCCACTTTCCTGTATGTTACAGTGGAGTTTTTTTTCAACTCCATGGCCTTTCCAGATCGCGAAGGTCTCTGGCTGGAAGACGCTGCATTCATCAGGAAAATTTGTTCAAAATTTTACTATGCGAAGGTATTTAGAGCTTATTGCAACCTTTTAAGAGCAAAAATAATAGTTTAAACTATCAAACAAACTAAAAATTCATTATAGTTGGAAACATCGACTACTTATTTTTCCTCCCTAAAAACGGGGAAACCCTAATGTACATATGTACTTACAAAAACAGCAAACACAACAAGCATAAAATAAATTTGTTGTTATTTTATGTTGGGTAGACTGGCAGGCGCTTTTTGTATACACAAGTATGTATAGTATGTATACATAAATATTTGTATGTACAAATGTCTTTATAAACACAACAATTTAAGTTTTTATGTACTACATATTGACAAGAAACAACTAGTAAATAAATAAATAGTTTGCGAAAATCTAAATTTAAGAAAACTATAAATTTAAAGTTTATTCTGCTTTAAAACAAAAAAACACACGCATGTTTTTTTCTCTTTACTTTAAGTCAGACAACTCTCTTAAAACACATTTAGAGTGGAAAATTTATAAAAGGTAAACAAGTTAACAGCAATTTTTTCCTAATTGATATTGCCATATTTTTTTTTTATTTTTTTTGGGGGGTGTGTCTTTTTCTTAACTAATTTAATTAAAAAATATATTTTTTAACATTTGTTGATAAATTAATAAATGTTATTGTGTAGTAAACATTTTACTACGTGTAGCCACAATGCTTTATTGTTAAACGTGCTTATAAGGCCTATTTTAATTAAAAAATTTACAGCAATTGGGAATGCACCACAATTATTACTTTAAATGTAAGAATTGTAATGATAATTAAATAGAAAATTATTACAGAGATTTTCTGATATCATATTGTACATTGTGAGTTTTGAGAATTAATATTTTATAAAACGTATAGAAAAATATTTGTGAACATTGTAAAACAGTTATCAAACTAAATTACTTTCATTATAACTATTGGATGTATGACATAAAAATGCGGAATTTTGAACGCGGTTTTTATTTTTAATAACTTTTATGACTGCCCCGGCTTCGCCCGATACCTATTTACTAATGATTTGTAGCAAATACATATACCACTAATGAAGAACTTTCTAAAGTTTAAGCGTATGTTAAGTAAAAAAATTGAGTAGTGAAAAGGAGGCAGTGTTGTTAGCTCTTCAAGTTTCTCCAAAAAATGTATCTTATTATGTAAAATAAGAAGTGAAAAGGAGGCAGTAAAATTTAGTTCTTTGAGTTTTCATTTACATTTTTCTCATACTTAATTCTTTAATTAAGAAAAATGAGAAGTGAAAAGCAGGCAATATATTCAAATTTTCTTTACAAACCATCAACTGAAAATTTGGAATCGAATAAAAAAAAATCAGCCAAATAGCTCAGCCGTTCTCACGTGATGCCATTACATACATGGACCATTTAATTTTTATATATATAGAAGATTAGTTGTTGAACAAATTGGGACCATACGAAATGAATCCATTACGATAACCCGAAGCGTAAGAGATCGTACGTGAAGCCCGGCTCACCAGCCGAATCGACACCAAAGCCAAATATCCATGGCCCTAAGGTAATTCTCTGTATTTTGTGGGACCAAAAGAGTCTTATCTATTATGACCATCACAGGAAACCTGTACCGAACGCAACTGATTCGTTTGAAGTGAGCTTTGGCAGAAAAACGCTCAGAATATGCGGCCAGACATGAAACCGTAATATTTCATTATGACAACGATAGGCCACATATTGCAATACCTGTTTAAAACTATGTAGAAAGAAGTGGTTGGGAAGTATTGCCTCACGTCCGACTGCTATTTGTTTCGGTCGATGCAGTACGCAATCTCTGGTATACGCTTCACTTCAGAGTATCCGAAATTGACTTGTTTCGTTTTTGGCCTCAAAGGATGAGCAGTTCTTTTGGCGGAAAATCCATATGTTGCCAGAAAGATTGATTGTACAAATGTTCATTCAAATGTTGAATGATTAAATTTTTCTTCAATTCAAATCTGTTACAAATAACCCAGCAATTAAGTAAGGTGTATCCCTTATATTAAGATAGTAATTGTCTAATGTCTGAACACTTGTTTGACTCCAATTTATTTATGTTGGGTCATTTAACACGTATGTGCTCTTTGTAGTGCAGATAAAAGTCAATTGATTACTTTATACATCCCACGTAACCTAGCGTGAAGTCAATTGTCACTTTAGTGGCTCTAAGTAACCTAGAGTGTAGTCACTTTAAACGTTTATTTTGTAATGTACTTTATAAAGAAGTTATTTTACCCAACAGAAGTAATCTGTTTGAGAGTTGTTAAGTAGCTAGTAAGGAAACCGACACTATGTAGCCGGTATGAAAATCCTGTGCATTGACTACTTTGGACCAGCCATCAGACAGTTTTGTTGTAATACATAATGGTCATTCAAATGTCGGGATTAGGAATGGTGAAATAGTGAATTAAGCTCAAATGTAATTAATTATTACGAATCTTTGGTATTTGATAGTCACAAGGTTTTCATATTTTAGATAAGTTTGATAATGTTGTGATCTTAGGGTTTAATCCAAAATCTATTGAAAAATAAAAGTAGAAATTGATTTTAAATAAAATTCTCAATAATGAACAATAATCAATTTGTTCCTTTTGGATTGGTTTCTTCAATATTTCAGTTAATAATTTTAGCTCAAAAATAAATTTATTCGATTATTCGACAATTATTGATCGAATAATTTTTTTAATTCTAAATTGCGAAATTGAATTTATTCGAATAATAAATATATTTTTCCTCGATTATTTGCATAATTTTTATTCGAATGACAACCCTAGAAGTTACATGCCCAATCGCCAGATCTCAATTCCATAGAAAACCTATTTTCAAAATTATAACATGAAGGAGAAAGCTGGCAAACTAGGGAATCGCAAACTATTTCAAAAGATACGATTATCTCTTTAATTGATTCAATGCAGTGAAGCAGTAATAAAAAACAGAGGATATCCAACAAAATACTGAGTCACTAAAGGGCCAGCAGACAATTTTTGTTAAAATGAAACCTAGGTTTTCATTGTTTTCTCCATAACATAATGAATACTTTTTAGTTTGTTTTCTATTTTCAATTTTTTAATTATGTTCTTATTTTTGTATTTTTAATATAAGTGAAATGTTGAGTTTGACAAAACCCTAATCAAGGGAAGATGATAAATAAAATCATAGAATTAGAACTATGAAATCTGTTTGCTTAACTGTAAATAAGCGTATTTTAAAATACACAACTATTTCATAATTAAAAAGTACATACATATAAACTATTACCAACCTATAAACAAGTTTAATTATTACAAAATAATTTATTCCTAATTATAAATAAAAGTTCTACTACTAGTTTCTTTAAGCTTATAAATAATTAATTTTTTCTTTATTATTATTTAAACAAAAAAAAAAAAAAAGTTGGCCACCTTGTTGTTTTGTATAAATAAATTTATGTATGTACATAAGTACAAGTTTATTAAATCATTATTTTTTATTTTTTTTCATTTTACTATCATTGCAAATTACGTATTGTGAAATTTTAATTAATTATAAAAAAAATAATTCTTATTTGTTTGAAGTACATTTTTTTTATGCACATTAATTTTAATAAATTCATTTTGTTCAAGCAATTAAAATGAAATTATAAATTGAATTTAAAACAACAAAGTTTCTTTTTAACGCTTTTCATTTTAGCTTGTTTTTTTTTTGTTTGTGTTTTCTTTTATAGAGTTGGGTTACTTTTGCATTTTGTTGTTGTGTTTAGTTTCTCAAGTTTCACTTGTATTTTGTTTTATTACTCTGAGATTAATTAAAATATGTATATGTATGTACGTCCTAGGCAAGTGTTTATATTAAAAAGAAGAAGCAGAAAAAAAAAAAAGAAAAGTGAGCAAGAGAACGTGAGAATAAGTACATAATATAATGTCACTTACTAAGGGAGTGTGTGTTTGTGTAAATGAATGAAAAAATTTTCTTCCTCTTATTTTTTTTATTATTATTGCAAATTTATGCTTGCTGTTCGTGTCATTTGTTTTGTATTTAATAACAACAACAAAAGCAAAACATAATAATTCAATCACAATCTGTTAAAACAACAACACTACATACATACATTTCTTTCTTTATTTTTTTCATTATTAAAATCTTCTATAACAATATTTTTCCACGTTTTTTATTATTGTACATACCTATTAAATAAATATTAAAAAAACAACAATTGTTGCTATTATTGCGGTTGTTGTTATATTATTGTTGTTTTCATTTCATTTGCGTTTTTGTCGCTGCCGCAGCTACTGCTGCAGCTGCTGCTGTTTATTTTTTTCCAATGTCAATAAATACTGCCATGACCTTTAAAAAAAATAAAATTAAAATATAAAAAAGCATTGCTTTTGTTGCTGCTGTTGTTGTGTTAAGTAACAACAAACAAATAATTTGAAAAAAAAAAAAAAACAAATGTGCAATAATATTATATTTTTGTTTGTCTTAGATAAGGGAAAAAGTTACATTATTTTAAAATAAATGAATAAATGCATAGGTTATAGGCAGTTGTACGCATATCACTCTTCCCCTTCTTGTGGAAGAACAGGGAGTTTAGAGATGTAGAAATTAAACAGGAGTGGCGACAAAACCTTGCCTTGAGGAAATCCTTGCTAAATCTACGAGATGTTGAACATTTGTCTCTAAACTCCACAAAACAACTGGTGGCCACTCAGATAATTCACGATTTATATATTCTTGTTGGCATAGTGGAATCCAAAATGTCCTGGAATATAGTGACTTGGGTGATAGTGCCGAAAAGATTTTGACGAGGCTAGCACCACAAGATCTTCATTTCACAAGGTATCTTCTTGTTTAAGCCCTGTGACATTTGTGTGGCAATGCCGATTAATGCCTGTGACATGTAAGCTTGAGGAAAATAAGAGTATCAAGAGTCTTTGCGACAGGCGACTAGATAGATATCAGCCTGTAAGATTGTTCATCAGTGGTATATTTCCCTGGCAATATGCAAAGTTTGTTTTAAAGGTAATGTTAGTTACATCGTCACACATTTTTTTTACTCAAAAGATCATATAAAATACTGTTATTTCTGGAAAACCCTTATCTTTTCCTGACTAGAACTTGAACTATTTTAAAAATTTGACATCGTTTAACTGTTTTAATTCTTTCTTTTTTAAAATATTGAAGCATAATTCCAGTTTTGTTTTGATGTTTTCTTTCGAGAAATCATACTCTTTTCCCGTCTTGAACTTCAACTATTTTCATTTCCAAAATTAACATCTTGGATCGGTTTTAGTTCTTAACGTTTCTTCCGTAAAATTGAGAACTTTATTAAAATACTTATCCAAAACATTGCTGTCGCCAGTTCGTGCTAATTTTAGATCTTTCATGATTTTTTTGTTTAACATTTTCCTAACATTTGTCGATTTTAAGAGATGTGCCTCGTCCAACTTGCTTGAACTTAAAGCTATTGCCAAGATTAGCTGTAACTATTTTTGATTTCAACATGGATACTAATCAGTCGCTTATAAACTCTTCAACATCCAGGTTAATAAGAGCTTGGTGAATTGCAAGAGTAGTTACGTTACTGAAAGGATCTCTCTGTAGAGTGACCCAGGCATGCTGATTGCTTAAGAGCCGCGTTGTGCCTTCTAGACGATGCCTTAAATTTCCAACGATTTATGTTGGAAAGATGAAAGACTAATTAAGTCCTCTCCATTCTCATGACTGCTTTTGCCGATTTTGGCAAAAGAAGTTTGGGAAAATTTCTTGTGTAAAATGGGGACTTACTATAGTACGTCGTGGACGAACAACATATATTCTTGGCTTGACTCGCTCACAATTGAGCGGTATGGTGGCGGTCATTACCGGTCACTGCACTTTTGGCAACCACACGAGGAGACTTGGCTTGCCCTATAACGACTTCTGTAGAAGTTGTCAAAATGAGGAGGAGGATGAGAATTTTTCATCTTCTCTGTCACTGCCCGGCATTGGAAAATCTACGCTTAAGGTTTCTGGGACATCGTTCCCTAATTAGTCTCTCTGAGCTCTCGAATTTGAGGCTTGATTGCATTTATGCCTTTGTAAGGAACAGTAATTGGCTAACCAGACCTAATATGGGGATCTCCATGGAGTGACCAATGATGACCCACTCTCCTTTCTCTTTCGTATCTCTTCTCTCACTCTTCAATCCTAACTAAAAACTGACTGTCCCCTTCTCTCTTTTCATATCTACTCTGTTCTTCTCTTCTTGCCTATATACTTTCAGGTAACACAAAGGGACCTATGCCTGGACCCACGTGAGCTGCACTTCTTCACTTCGCGGCTGCCTGGAAACCTAACCTATAGTACGTCCAATTCTTACTTATGGATCTCTTTAATGGTGTACTACAACTAGAAAAAACCATGTCGTATACCAAGGTCCAGAGATCAGCTTGCATTGGCATAATTGTCGCACTAAGAACTAGTTCTTCACAGGCAGAGAACACTCTTTTATGGTGGACTTCAACTAGAAAAAACCATGTCGTATACCAAAGTCCAGAGATCAGCTTGCATTGGCATAATTGTCGCACTAAGAACTAGTTCTTCAGAGGCAGTGAACACTATATTGCACTTTGTTTCAATTGACCCTCCTGTAGTTAGCCGGAACATGGTTAAGAGAGAGAGACATAGTTTAAATATTCTGTGAAGCAAGGGGATGATAAGCCTTATGGAGCTTTGTAGCATCTTTGGCATAATACCATCAGATCCAGATGAATTGAATGGGGAGAAACTATTAATCGTCCATGATATCCTATCATAGAAGATAATGTTACTGTCCTACTTTCACTTACAATATCCCTAGCAACATCCTTGCACCCTGGAAAGTGAGTATTCATTAGGATATCAAGTGACTCTGCTGAGGATTCGGACTAGGAGTCATCTTTCCTTTTAATATGTGTAGAATTGGATAACCCCTTGGCTAGAATTCTGCAAAGTCTTGCAGAGCCCTTTTAGTTATCTATGAATTCGCAGAAACTTCTCCACGAGTTTTTTTTGGGACTGCTATAGCATTCTTGTATGTTTTTAACTTATCACGTTAGGTTTGTTATTATAGCTAATGTTTAGGTCCCTACGTTTCCCTCCACGATGGAGGGAAGTCTTTCTTAGCCTCAGTGACTGGGCAGGAAACTTCGTAAGCTTTGACAATAGTTTTACTAAAGTTTTGGGACTTTTATAGCTTTCTTGTAAGCTTTTAACTTATCACGTTAGGTTTGTTATTAAATCTAATGTTTAGGTCCCTACGTTTCCCTCCAACATGGAAGGAAGCCTTTCTTAGCCTCAGTGACTGGGCAGGAAACTTCGTAAGCTTTGACAATAGTTTTACTAAAGTTTTCCTATATTTTTCAAGACCAGTGATCGAGTCTTCTACAACTGGCTGTATTTTTAAGTTTGTGTCTAAGGATCCCATTAAATTACAGGGCGTTTTTTTTTTTATTCAATTACAACAGTTTACAGAATCTTTAACTACATCGAACATAATTTAGTTTATTATTAATTATATGATTTTTCCAGGCTTTTTTATCTTGATCTTTCAAATAATTTGTTTATAAAGATAATAATAGTTTATTCTTGTTCTTATCTTTTACTTTATGATATTCTTATTGTTTTATTACTGCTCTACAGAAAATATTCTGTATACTATTAACTGCTTTAATAATATTTCAAATTGAATACAAATCAGATAATTAGTTTAAAGGTTTATAAGGTATTTATTATTGTTTTTAAGATTTAAGATAAATGATTTGTCGTTTTAATTTATTATATTAATCTTATCTTTGTCACTATGAGTTTCAAATTATTTTTATTATTTTTTTTTTTTTTTGTTATAAAAAATTATTTAATAAACAATAAAAATAAAATATATATTGCTGTTAACATTTCACCTTCAATTTTTCAAACTTTTTGTCTCTTTCGCCTGTAGCTGACATTGTGTTTTTCTTTCTAAAACTATACTCCCCCCCAAGAAACCGCAATAAAATAAACATAAACTGAAATAAAATTAATGGAATTTTTTTGTATATATGTACCTGCATACGTACGTACATTTAAAATATATATTTTATGGAAGGGGTTAATATTTGTTTAAACAAATTTTGTGTTTTGAATAAAAACAGTCAGGAGAAAAAAGTTTAAAAATATTTGAGAAAACAAACAAAAAACATAGATTTATTCTAAGAAAGGCAAACACAAAAGATTTTGGCTATTATAACAAGAACTGCAAGTGATGTTTAGAATATTTAATTGCAAACAATTATTAAAATAATAAAAATAAAATTATAAGTTCTTGTCCTCCATTATGTTTATGCCATACATGTGTTCCTACATATAAAAAAATGTTAATTACTCATATTATAAGTATTAAAAAGAAATTTGTCGGAGTGACAAATTGAATAAAGAATATGTACCTTTAAACGATTTTGTGTAGAGTAATTCGAGCCAAGAGTTCACAAAATAATGACTGTTCCATATAGTATATGCTCCAGAAAATAATGAATCAAGATTTTATCTTAACGTATGAATAATTTTCATTATAATTTATAATAATAAATTTAAAAAACATCAGGTTTACAAATATAATTGCACATTTTTATTTTATTTTTCAAAAATAACTCAATACTCATATTATGATGCATAATATTAAAGTAATTTTTCATAATTTCATATTCTTAAATGAAAACATGGTAAAATTGAAAACGGGAATAAGCCTGCATATAAATTTAGTATTTTTTACTTTTATTCCTAGTAAAACCCAATAAAAAGGCTTAACAATTTATATAGAGCAACCCTAGTTTAAAAAACACAGTGGCAACCACTCAATTCCTTGTGTCATTTCTCACACAACAAACAAGAGCAATAACAACAACAATCAATCAACCATCAACAACAACCACTGTTGCCAGACAAAATCGTCAAAATGGGACTAAAATATCGTCAAAATCGGCAAAATATTTTTGAAATCGTCGAAAAAATCGACAAAAATAAAAATACCTAGTTTTTTTTGTGAAATTTGTCGGTTTTTTAGAAAAAAAAAACAGAAGAAAAACAATGCAATAAAGAATTCACATTTTTAAAGAATTAATGTGGTAAAATAGTAAATTTTATTTTGGCTCAAGTCATTTATTATAATTACTCTGTAATAATTCAAAGAATACCACTGAAAATTAATTTTTAGACAATTGGCAAATTGGAGTGCATTTTTTTCTTCTTGGACCAGCACTCAGGAGATGACACCTATACATGCAAAGCATTGTGTTGGAACTGGGAAAATAGGTTATGGGAGTGTTTGTGGACATTCGATTTGAACTTTCCTACAGGAAACACACACTTCAGCGGGAAGTTTGTTCCACATACGTACAATACGGCTAAAGATTGAATTTTCCCTGTAGTGTGTTGTGAAGTCCACTGGCCAATCGACAACAAAGGGATGTATTCTTGATGAAAAACGTGTATTACGTAAAAATCTGGAACGAGTTCCCTAATTTCATTAGAACACATTCCATTGTAGTAACGATAGAACAGTGAAACGCAGCCCACATTACGATGGTGCTCCAGCGAATCAATAGAGTTGGATACCCTACTGTCACCAATAATCACCTTCGCCCTCTCCTGTACGCGGTCGAGAAGCTTCAAAATAGACTTTGAAGTACTGGCCCGGTCGGATATAGGTGGTATAAATAGTGAGGAGATCATATGGAGTGGAGGAATTCCTACACCGTTTCAAAAATCCGATGCACTTTAATGCTTCTTTCGACACTTGAAAAATGTTTTTAGACCAGCGGACATCAAATTATCATGCCAAGAACCTCAAAAGCCTCTGATTCCACAATATTTACACCACCCATGAATACAGATGAAGCGACATGGTCTGTCGTTCGTTTTTGTGTCACCTTGCAACACTGAAAGCAACCGTATTCGCACGAACCCATTCAAAGATAGTCAGAATGTCCCGATTAAGGGAATCATTCATGTTTTGTCCCATTGCCCCAATCTCCGACAGACTTGGTCTGTAACTGAATGAATATAAATGGTGAATGTTGCTGTCATCTGCAAAAGAATAGATAGGATTGGATGTTTGACGTAGAAGGTCATTTAGAAAAAAATAGGAAAAAGAGTAGGAGAAAGAACGGAGCCTTGCGATACCTCTGAATTTATCTTGAGCTCGATTTTCATTTATCCACATTTTTCAATCTGGGTCCTTATAAATAGCTGAGCCGATATATCGATGTTCTTCTAGGGTTGGAAGTTTGACGTAGAAGGTCATTCAGAAAAAAAAAATAGGAAAAAGAGTAGGAGAAAGAACGGAGCCTTGCGATACCCCTCGAATTTATCTTGAACTCGATTTTCATTTATCCACATTTTTCGATCTGGGTCCTTATAAATAGCGGAGCCGATATATCGATGTTCTTCTATCTGTTGAAATAAACTTTCCGAAGACCCTAAATTACTTACAAGCCTGAATGGTACAACAATATATCAGGTATGGTTCCGGTTCGGTTGCTATTGATAATCTGGAATATCGCCCTATATAAGGCTGAAATTTCGATTCATTAAATTCAAGTAATTTAAGCTCTTTAAATTCGGATTATATTTTTATATATCATCTTCTATTTTACAAAAACAATTACGCTTCAGTTTGTATTTTTAATGATTATATGAAAACCTTGATGGAAATATAGACTTTTCATAAAATCCTCAATTTGAGGACTAAAATCGGCAAATCGCACTTTGCCATTTTTACAATAAAAAATCGGTAAATCTGGCAACAGTGACAAAAACTAAAAAATGTGTCATTTTTTTATAGTTTAATATTCATTGATGTATGTATGTCGTCTGTCTTATTTCAATGTTTTTGTTATTGTTACTTTGTTTAACACCACAGTGTGTATGTGTAATTGTATGTATACAAAATCATATGTTTTTATAGTAAAACAAAAAAAAAACTGAATTTCTTTCAACTCTAGAGTGTTTTGTTTGTGTTTTGACAAATGTGTAGGCGTTGCAAATACTCTGCTGACTGTATTGAAGAGCAAATCAATTTTGCGTTTTCTTTCGATCTATTTTTAGTTTTCTTTTTTTTTTTTGTATTTTATTAAAATAAATATACATAATAAAATATTGTGTAAAAGTTTTATTTTTTTGATGTGTGTAGTATTATTATCTTTTGTTTGTTGTGTCTTATATGAAATGTTTATTTATTTATGATTTATTTATATTAATAAAAACTATTTATATTGTTTTATTAAGTATTTCAAGAGTGTGTGTTTTTATTTTTCTATTTTATTTCGTTTTAATTTATTATAATTTATTTAATTATAGATCATTAAATTTAGAAGTCAGTTTTTTTTCTATGGGGATTTAGTTATTCACAGTTCTTTTTTGCATTATGTATTTCATTATTTGGTTTTTGCTAAAGCAACGGATTGGAATGTGTTTAGAAATATGATTAGTGAAGGGAGATAGTGGATTAGAGGGCTTAATTGACAATGCTGGGGATATTACGTGCTTAAGATATCATTCCTTGATTGCTAGTTTGCGGCTCTGAATTAAAACGGACAACAGTGGAAGATAAGAAGAAGGCATCTGCAAGACCTAGACCTTGAAGGCGATTACATCGCATGCATCGGATTCTTCTAAGAAGTCCCAACCAGGAGCTTCTCGTGAGCCACAGAACCACTGACGAAACCTCGTTTTTTTTAAAGAGAAGTAATACTAAGGCAATTAATCCCTATATATTAATTGTGTTACTTTGGAAAGGGGATAGATTGTAGAAGGGAAGGTGTTGAAAGCAGGAGTAAAAGCTTTTTATTTGGCAATGTCCTGGCGATGCAGTATTAAAAAGCTAGAAACATGGCAAATATTTCCTTATAAACCCCCCTCAGCTTCAGTAGAAGTGATTTTATATGCAACGGACGACTGCACCATTATAACGACAGGCCACAACATTGATGGTCTAGTGAATGGTTATTTAAGAGAAATAAACAACCTGTTACTATCACCAAAAAAATCTTCAGCAAGTCGATGGGGTCAAAATTCCACCCAAACATTTTTGTTTCACCTTCTATAGCCTCCTTACCTCATAAGCTCATGTCACTGCAATTACGCACAATTTGCGATAATGAAACCTTGTTGGCTACCTACAGGACGATTAGTCGGTCAGTGGTTAATAACGCTACTCCAGTGTTGTCACCTTCCATAAATGATACCCAATGCAGAT
Source organism: Calliphora vomitoria (assembly GCA_942486065.2). NCBI lineage: Eukaryota > Metazoa > Arthropoda > Insecta > Diptera > Calliphoridae > Calliphora > Calliphora vomitoria. Next base: position 109,685,988 of record OW818031.2, read on the forward strand.
AAACTCAAAACTCTAGCTACATGAGCAAACGAAGTAAACTCATCCTAGCTTCTACATCACAGAGTATACGTAGGATGTTCCATTGAACCGGAATCTGTATTCGATCCTTTCGATTCAACTTGACTGATCACGCGTAGTGAACTACAATGAAAACCAACCTCAGGCTGCATTCTGAAATGTTCGGAACACCATATTAACAAAACATTTCCTCTTGGGATGTCACAGCAGAAGCCATTATATCTTCGACATCACACAGCTGGACTCCCCACCGAACATGTCGGGAAAGACCTTGAAGTATGCGAGGAGAACATACCTATGTATGTGCAGGATCCATTGGATCGAAATTCGTATACAACAGCTTTGACCGACATTCATAGAGACGCCATCAATACCACTGTCGCAGCATACCGCATATATGTTATACACTTGCAGGTCGCCCACCGTCCATAACAGACACGAAATAAAACAAGACTAGTTCTGGCACAACTAAGGCCAGAATAGAGCAACAGGCTGGTCCCGCATAGACCGTGAAATCCCAAATTTATGCACAGCTTTTGTTCAGAGTCCCCATAATACCCCTATATTCAAATGGCAATCTAACCATTTATCTCTCCGTCCATTGGATTTATGGAAGTAGCTCAATTCCTTGGCCTAGACAACGATGCCGGATAATTTGTAGCTGCTTTTTTTGAGTTTTCCAAAGACAACACCGATGGGGTTATTATTGGCATAAGTGTCAGCGACAGATCCATATCCCTACCGTATTATCGAATAACTGGTGATATTTATTGATAGCAGGTTAACCGAATGAACATTAGGTGTCTCTAAATGAGATAACGCTAATACGGGTTCCTGACCATGTTAACTATATACCTGAAGAAGAGTTAACACGGTTCAAGGACTATTGCCGAAGTTCTCATAATTCGGAAGACGAAGAATCGGTGTCTCACCTAATGTGTAAATGTTCGGCGTTGGCCATTACGAGCAATCGTATATTTGAAGCTCCTTCCTTTTTAACTTGGAAGAGCTGTCGAGTATACATCTTAGTATTGGGTGTATGACTTCAAAATCCTATAATTTGATTCTAGAAACAATTGGATTCCGAGCCAAAAGAACAGTTCATCATTCGTGTCCAAGAACGAATTTAATCCAATTTCGGATACTCTGTTCCAAGGTGAAGCGTATCCCAGAGAGAACGTTGGTCTGGAATATAAGGCGGGTGAGGCGAAACTTCCCAACCACTTCAGTATAAATACTTTTTAACAGGTATTGCAACATGTGGCCATGTATTATCATGATGGAATATTAAGGTTTCATGTCTGGTCACGGCGTCTGGTCAGGGCGTTTCAAATGCTTCAGTTGCGTTCGGAACAGATTTCAGAAGCTTATAATAGATAGGACCCATTTGCTCCCAATAAATACAGAGCATTATCTTAGCGCCTTGGATATTTGGCTTTTGTGTCAATTCGGCTGGTTGGACGGGCTTCACATACGATCTCTTACGCTTCAGGTTATCATAATAAATCCATTTTTCATCGCAAGTAATGAATCGCTGGAAAAATTATTTTCTTTTATAGCGTTCAAGCAGCATTTGAAACATACAAAATCTCTCTTCCGCAATTCGTGTGGTACCCAATTTCCCTGCTATTGGATAAATCCAGCTTCTTGCAAATGTTTTGAAATTAATGATTGAGTAGCTCCCAATGATTTTGCAAGCTCTTGTTGAGTTTGAAAAGAATCTTCATGGAGTAATGCCTCCAATTCTTGGTCTTCAAACATTTTTGGCTGGCTTGTGCGATCTTTGTCTTCCGTGTCAAATTCACCAATTCAGAAACGAACAAACCATCTCTCGCATAAAACACATTCACCATATGCTTCTGTGAGCATTTGTGAGCTTTGTTGGCACAAAATTCGACATTTTCGAAGCAAATAAAATTGTTTTTTACACTATAATGATCAATAACTAAGATATTTACCCTTCAAAATGACATATAATTCATTAAAAACAAAAAACAACTTCAAAAGATACGCCATCTAATGTAAATCCCGATTTTTTTTAAGTCATACACCCAATATCTTTCTCAACATCCATAAATCTTAAAATTACCTCAATAAATGCACAATATTTACTAAAAACTATATTTCTATTTACTCATTTACCAGCTCTGTTTAATGGTGAGAAATTTTTATGTCTGGCAAGCCTACATTAGAATGTCAAATTAAAAACCGTTAGAAAAGTGTTGCCACAAAGAAAAAATCTTACTAAATAACACGGTTAAATTAAAAGAAACCATTTTCTCTTTTACTTGGAATTTTCAATTAAAAACGTAAAAAAGGCCAAACAAAAGAAGCAAATTTCTCTTTTACTTAGAATTTTCAATTGAAAACGTAAAAAAGTAAACTATGTATTTAAAAATCTAGCCAAAAACGTCATATAATGTTTGTACATTAGAACAAAAAAAAAATTAAACAAATTCGTATTGAAAATGAAATAAATTTCTTTTAAATAATTCCAAGAAAATAAATGAAACATTTATGAAGAAAAGGCGCCAATTTATATAAAAATTTATGAGCAATTGAAATGCTTTCAGTTAAACAATTCCAACTAAAAGATCTTTATTCTTAAATTTAAATACATGTGTAGTTACAAAATATGTATCTATCTATATTTTAATATATTAAATAGCCTTAAGTTAAAAGAACATTATTTTATTTGTTTCTTTTTTTATATAAAAACAGTAATTCTTTTTGTTTGTTAATTTAGTCATCAGTGTATTTATTTAAAATATTTTTTTTTCCTTGCATATTATTTATATTGCATGTGTTTTTACTTATATTTGTTAAAAAAAAATATACAATTTGTTTACACATTTTTTTCTGTTTTAAATTTGTTTATTTTTGTGTTATTTTTGCATTCCCGAAACACACTTTAATGTCGTACTCTATTCAATATTTTTCTTTGTTTATTTGCACTTTTGCTGTCTTATCTCTTTCTAGCTTTTTTTGTATTTTTTTTCGCACACTTCTATCTGTACTGTAAAAATTCATAAGAAAAATGGTACTTTCGGGGCCAAAATTTCATAATTTTTATTTAACCTTTAGTTAGCTCTAACTCAAGATCTTAATTTTTGAACTTTATATTAAAAACTCAAATAAATATTTTTGTACTTTAATTTAACTAGAACTTATTCACAAATACAAACAGAATGTTTATTTTAAAAATTTACAGAAAAATCACCCAGTTTCTAAATACGAGTGCCTATTTTTGTTAATGAAGATTAATAATACTACATTTGCACCAAATCATATGATTTTATCAATACTGACAGTAGGAAGGATCGCACCTGTTTATTATGATGAAAATTTCATACTTCAGTAAAGGTTTTAATCAAGTGTACCAATTCAATTCCCTTCTATGGAAGCACAAACAAGTACAAAACACCAGGGGGTAAATTCTCGTATTCTTATTCGAAATGAATTTCGAACGCTTAATAGCTCCCTATCGAGCAAAGTCTTTATAAATTTCTATACATTTTAATCGATATCGAAAAGGTAATCCCTAAAATAAAACAATTGTATTCGCTCGTATACGAATGCGAGAATTAGCCCCCAGGACCCATACTACAATATCAAGGAAAACATTTGCTTTTAAATATGAAAAAACCTAAATTTTCCATTACATTTCCCCCAATCTCTCTAAATACATCTAGTCTGCATCATTCTACACTTCAAATTAAAATTCCCCCCAAAAAAAAAGTACCAAATTTTTCCTACCCATTCTCTTTTGTACATACAGCCGAGAGTTGAGTGGTGGCTTTAATATAAATTTGGTTTATGGTTGTTTTTTTCACTTTATTCTTTCTTTATTAATATTTTCTAATTTCATTGTGTGTTAATCATTTGTTTTATTCCGATTCATTTAAATTTTTGTTGAGCTTTTTTTGGATTTTTTTTCTGGTTTTTTGCTACGTCTTCTGTTAAATATAATTTTTATGAGTTCAAGGTTATAATCAACGACAACAACAACAACACCCATAAAAGAGCAACAACACAACACAGCAGCAGCAGCAGCTTTATTATTATTAAATGGCTGACTGTGACTGACAAGAGTGTTTTATTTTACCAATAAATTGTGTACATATATGAAAAATAAATAAGAAATTCAAATAAATAATAACTAGGCTGGCTAAATACTTATTACTGCTTGCTTGGTTGGTTTGTGCTGTTTTTTTTTTTTTTTTTCTTTTTGTTATAGTGATTTTTCTTCTTTTTGTTTTTAAGTTTTCAAGTTTCATTTTTACATTTTATTCTTCTTATATGTATTGTTTTTTGACGTATTCTTTTTACCTCGTACTATTATAGTATTTTTGTTTCAATACTTTTTCAACTTGCTGAGTGTGAGTGAGTAAATATTTGCTCAATTTTACACGTTGTGTTTATCAATCAATATATTTTGTTATTGTTGTTATTACATGGTGTGTGAAAATGTGAGAGTATGTGTATCTCTGTTTTGATTGTTTTTTATATCTTTTCAATGTATGACAGACAGACAAATACAATCGACAGACTTTCACTTTGTTTTTATTTATTTTTTTTCTCTGCTCTTCTTATGCTTAATTTGATGTCTTTTATTTTGCTTTAGTTGTTGTTGTTGTTACTGTTGATAAATTACATTTTAAAGCATTGTTGCTATTTTCATTTGTCAATAATGCACTGAACAAAATGATTGGCCATGTTGCAGGTTTTTTAAGGTTAGGAAATAATTGAATGGAAAAAATACCAAATCGTTATAAAATTTCAATCGGTTTGTATTTAAATTTTAGTTATAACTACTAAGTAAAGGAAACATATCAAAAAAATACACTTTAGGCGCAAAAAGTTTTAGCAAACATTGATTTCTAATTGTTAATTTAAAATTTCGAAACATTTTTAATTGTTTTGAAGCCTTTGTCATGAGAATTTTAATATATAGAGACGAGACACTCCGATTAGTCAAACAAAAATAAAATAAATTGTATACATTGAATATCATGTACCTATTTTGTTGTTGCTAGAGGAGTTGGGGTTTTGACAACGAGACAATTACATCTCGTTATCTCAGGAAAAACTTTGAATTCAGTTAAGTGAACTTTTTCGTGTGTAGATTTATTTTTCCAACCATCAAGTAACTTTGACTTTTACTTATGAAGCAGCTTCTCGTCCTTTACCATGGATGGTAAGAATATACTAGATCCACCTCAATTTACCCACCTAACACGAATACAATTCGGCCGAATATCTACGGAGTCTATAAAAGACGTTTGATTAATAAAAATGAAATCAGTTTCAAATGTGTTTTTTAATTCGAGCCAAATCCATACACAAATGTTCCTACTCTAAGCGCTTCAAAGTGTTTGTTAGGATAACTTGCACGATTTTCCATTAATGACTACAAAACCATATAATATTATCTTCGATCCTGATTGACAAACATGTTAATTTTGTATATTAGTATAATTGGGTGGCAAAACATGCTGGAGAAACTGTGTCAGTCTTAAATAAAGGTGCTGGTGCTGATGGTTGGTTGACCTATTGGGGCAAAATATGTAATGTATTGTGACGACTTTGGCAGAACAGCTGTTCTAAATGTAAGGAACCAATCGTACACGGTAGCAGTTATGTATACTACACCAACCGGCTGTCAACTGTGGAAGGATGTCTCTCACTATCCGAGATCGCAGAAAGGTATACCTTCAGGTGTCTTTTACATCTATAGCCATTATTAGCTTCAGTTGACCTATTAGGTCTGCACAATTTGCACATTAGTCTTGCTTGAGGTCTATTATTATTTCTGATAACATTTCTGTAGAGATATGGATGGCAAGTGTCGATGACTTTCCTGATATTGTGATCTGATTGAAGGTCATTTTGGATTAATAAAGATTAAAGGCCATAGTATCGAGAAATTTTCAACATCACACAGTTGAAGTTTATCTCAAGATATGTCATTAAAGAAAACACCAACTTTAGACCACCTAAACTGAATGGAATCAGTCTAGAGATCAGGGATAATGCAAAGTACTTTGGCATCATTCTAGATAAAAGATTATCCTGGAATCTCAATTTTCAGAACAGAATTAATAAGGTCTATGTGGCCATCTCCTCTTGCAAAAAGGCAATTGGTATTAACTGGGGTATTATGCCGAAGGGTATCAGTTGGATCTTCAAAGCAGTTGATAAACCCATCTTCTTTTATGGATTACGAGTGTGGTGGCACGCCTTGGAGAATGCTAATCACCGGAAAGACGTTGAACGAGTTCTAAGAACTATTGCGATACTGATTCAGGTCTACCCCATCTAGGGCACTTTTACCAGTTGATTTGATGGTGATACAAATGGCTCTCAATTCTGCTGTGAGACTGAACGCTGGCTGTTCGTGTTCTGGAGAAGACTATGGGCATATACTTTGTAATGTCGATTACTGCATCGCAAAAGCTTTTTCCGTTATGCATTTCCATATTATAATTCCGAACAATAATATATGGCAGCGCGGACTCTTCCCCCCTGAGGATGTCATAAGGTACATAGTGATGGCTCTAAAAGGGGTAATAGGGTCGGTGGAGGTTTCTTTATTGAGAACTTTGGGACAAAATCCTACACTAAGCTACCTAACTTCTGTACTGCTCTTCAGGCGGAAATTACTGATATTAGACGTGCATCCAAATTTCAGAGATATTATCGAATAGCTGGCGATATTTACTAAGCCTGCCGTTAACGGAATAGCGAATGTATTCACGAGGAATGGCGGGTATAACGCTTATACGTGTCCCTGGACACTATGGCAATCAGGATAATTGTATAGCAAATGAATTGCCCAAAAGTGGTGCGATGATGGATGAGGAGGCGATCGATCACTTTTCTGGTATTTTCCTTGTTAAATAAAAGATGATTATACAGCCGAGACTATATGAGAATGCTCAAAACAGGTGGACCAATGAACCATCCTGTGCTATTACGAGGCCGACTTGGTCCGAATATGATGCGGGCAGGACGAATCTAGTTATGGAATTCCATTGTAAGAAAATAAGGCTAATTGTTTCCTTTATTACAGGACACTGTATGATTGGGACACATGCTAGAAGACTGGGCATACAACGACTACTGTAGAAGCTGTTATAATCAAAAGAAGAGGACACTGTGTCACACCTATTCTGCCAATGCCCGGCTGAGGGAATGTATCCTCGTAATCCCATTTCTAACGTGTTTAGATGAGCTATCAAAAATGAATCTAAGACGAATCCGCTCCTTCATCAGAGAATCAGGTGGATTCACCTCGGTGATTACGGTTTTATTATAAATACCCTGCTGTTTACCTCTTGGGTATCACAATGGGATAAGTTTTGAATGGACCCAAGTGAGGTGCTTGACTAGTAGCTGCCCATGCAACCTAACCTAATACATTCAGCTTTTCTACTTCACATATTGAGAGACTAGAAGGTCAGTGGTTTATATGTAACTCCCATTCCTCCATATCTCCTATTTGATTCACTGTTTATTTCTGAAATTTTTTCCTAAAGTATAGGAAAATGTGCTAAACCTTGATTTAATATAAAAAACTTTAAACTTATTTTTATAAATTAACTTGTATAAATTTTAATAACACGAGACATTTCTTTTTTATATTTGTATTTATTTATAAATAAAAATGATATTGTTAATTGTAATACAATACATACAACAACGAGTAACCATTATGGAAATAATTTGTTACTAACTTATGCTGGCTAGCTGGCAGGCTGCCTGACTGGCTGGTGGTGGGGATTTTTTTTCGAAACAGTAGCAACATTTTTAGAAACCACAGACAAACCAAATGTGTAACGAACATTGTTTAACAGCCGCAAATTGTTGTTGTATTTCAATATAGTGTTTATAGTATGAGTGTTTGAAATAAAAAGTCATGCATAAATAAGAAATAAAAAAAGCAAAGTTTTCTATGTCACATGTATGAGAGAGGAGCAAGTAAGTAATTTATGACCCAAATAGAATATTTTTTTCTTTTTTTTTTTCATTTTCATTCTTTCTTTTATATTTATTTTCGAGCTGTTACAATAAATAAAGGAATCCTACTATGTATAATAGAAGAAGAAAATAAAAACGATAAAGAAAATAAATATTATACATAAATAAAAATATATAAAATAAGACAAACAAAATTACAGGCACACCATACACAACTGATCAAAATAATAGATTCACCTTATTGGATAATATTAAAGTGTTGTTAACTTTGAAAATTTCCTCACAAAAGTGTTCAGAATACTTTTGTTAAAAGTTCCACTTGGCAATCTCATTTAAACCAATAATAAACGAAATTTTATAAACCTCAAAAATTGGAGATCATTATAATAGATACACTTCACTTATATGTGGTTCTTATACCCTTCATCCCCCAAGAGTTGCCAGCGAGAACTTTCAATTGTACCAGAAAAAAATATTGAAGAATGGTTGAGGTTATATATCAAATCCCTGCCATCAGCTGTTTGCTCATCAGTCCTGCATATGGTCAACTATTATTTCTGGTAATAGCGATGACAAGTGACGATGACTTTCGCACTCCACATAGTCGCAAAGCTTTTCTACAGTGACCATAATGCTGTATGGCGTATCTTTTGAACTCGGTTTTTGTTTTTAATAACTTATATGTCATTTTGAATCGATTGTTCGCCAAAGCTTATGGTGAATGTGTTCAATCGATTTCAACGTACGAGAGATGGCTTGTGCAAGTTCAGAATAGAGTTGTGTAGTTCATGAAGGACCTATTTCAATTGAACTATTCGAAGTGAATAGTTCATCGTGCTGAGCCATTTCAGCTCAGCACTGAGCGGTTTTGTAGTATGTAGTATGTTTCATTCAGTATTCATTAAAGGGCTGCACTCGTCACTGCTGTAAAATTCCTTCGCTTGTACTCTATATCGTATACACATTGAAAAGTGAGTGTTGTGCGGAACAAAAATAAAACGAGATGGTCATTCTACAACATACTGAACTAATGAACTAAAATAGCGATCTAGTTCATTTGAGTGAGCTTAGATGAAAAGAGCGGTTACTTCATTCAGCTAATAAGCCCAACTCTAGTTCAGTAGTGGTGAATTTGACACGGAAGACAAAGATCGCCCAGACCAGCCAAAAAGTTTGAAGACCAAAAATTGGAAGCATTAATCCATGAAGATTGTTGTAAAACTCAAGAAGAGCTTGCAAAACGTTGGGTGCTACTCAAGCAGCAATTTTAAAATATTTAAGGGCAGCAGGATTCATCCAAAAGCCGGGAAATTGGATACCATACAAATTGAAGACGACAGACCTTGAAAGATTATTTTGCATGTCCGAAGTGATGTTTGAACGCAACTCCATGATGATTGTTGCAAAACTCAACAAGAGATTGCAAAAACATCGCCCAGGCCAGCAAAAAAAGTTTGAAGACCAAAAATTGGAAGCATTAATCCATGAAGATTGTTGTAGAACTCAAGAAGAGCTTGCAAAATCATTAGGAGCTACTCAGGATTCATCCGAAAGCAGGGAAATTGGATACAATACGAATTGAAGACGAGAGACCTTAAAAGACGATTTTGCATGTCCGAATTTAAATTATTTTTGCACCGAATCATTACATTACGATAACCCGAAGCGTAAGAGATCGTATGTGAAGCCCGACCAAAATACCGAATCGAAACCAAAGCCAAATATCCATGTCGCTAAGGTAATTTTTTGGGAGCAAAAGTGTCCTATCCATTATGAGCTGCTGAAATCTGTCCAGACCATCATTTTAAACCTGTACCCAACGCAACTGATTCGTTTAAAGAGAGCGTAATATTCCATCATGACAACGCTCAGTCATATGTCGCAATACCTGTTAAAATGTATTTATAAGGAAGTGGTTTGGAAGTTTTGCCTCGCCCACGAATACTATTTGGTGTAGAATGCTCTCTCTCTCTCTCTGGGATACGCTTTGGAACAGAGTATCTATTAACGGCTTGATTTGTTATTGTCCTCAAAAGATCGGTAGTTCTTTTGGCTCATAATGAAACCGTAATATTACATTATGACAACGTTCGGCAACATGTTGCAATACCTGTTAAAAAGTATTTAGATTGAAGTGGTTGGAAAGTTTTGCCTCGCCCACTTTATAGTCCAGACCGAGTCCCGTCCGATTACTATTTGTTTCGATCGTTGCAAAACGCTCTCTCTGTCTGGAATACGCTACGGATACGCTTTGGAAAAGAGTATCCGATATTGGCTTGATTTGTTCTCGACCTCAAAAGATGAGCAGTCCTTTATAAAAAATCCCGTATTTTTAAGTCATACGCCCAATATATTGAAATATTCCAATACAACTATTTATATAATTTAAAGAGGTCATAATAATCTTTCACATGGTTTCTCAAACAAACAAATCGGACATCAACTGTACAAGATATGAATTCATACATTTATATTCGCTGTCAAATTTTGACACTTTTCAAAAATTTTGAATTTCTTAATACTTTAAAAATTAAAATGTCAAAATGGCTCCATAGGGTATATATGTGCCAAATTTTAACAGAGTTTTAAGATCTATGGACAAAAAGTTGCAATTTAAACAAAAACTAATAGTAATTCTCAAGTGTTTTGTTTTTGTTTTACGTTCTTATTTACTTCTAATAAAAATGTACAGATTTTTTATTGTTTAATTCTACAAAAAAGTTTTATTTTTCTTGTTTTAATAAAACACACATAGGTGTATCTATTATTTTGAGCAGATGTGTAAACATAAATACTTTTACACTTTGCTTACATACCCACAAACTTACACTCTCTTTTCATAAAAAAAAAACATTCACACACACATACATACATACTTAACTACAACAAAAACTAAAAATGAGGTCAGGGCAAAACAATTAAGGCCAAAACACAAAAAAAATATATATACTAAAGTAAAAAAAAAATAAACTAAATATTCATATTAAAGCTTAATAAAACAAAAAGGAGTAGGAGTAGTAAAAGTATTAGACTGATTATAAATAATATTGAAAATTTCTTTTAGTTTAATTCAACCTATTCCTTTATAATATTTTATGTTACTTTTTTTGGTTCTTTTTGTAGAAATCAATGAAAATATTTCAAGTTTTTGACACAATTTTAAAGAGAAACAACAACAACAATAACAAAGGCATGGTTAGACACATAAACATAAATAAAAGTAATTTATGGCAAGAAATTCATAATATAACGGTATTATGAAAATAAAACAACGACAACAACAATATAACTATAAAGAAATTTACTCTATTATTGTGCTCTTTTGAGTGTTAAGCCAAAAATACACAGAGCCATATGTTATTTAAATGAGTAAATTTATTAATGTAAAGAAAAATAAAAGATAAAAGATAAAAACCTAAGAAAAATGCATAAAAAAAATATCATTTAAAGATTTTAAATATAAAGTAAAATACATAAAACAAAATCATCGACCTATTTGTATAAGAATACTCATTGCATTAATTGTATTTATACTCTTAAACTTACAGCCTGTTCCTGGACATCGAATACATGATTTCTTTCGCTGTTTAGGGTATCATTCCACTACAATTATCTGCCAAATAAAACTATAATAATAAGTCGAACGAAAACGTAAATAGTTTCTGTATTTTCGACGCTAAGAATACAAATGTGAAAATCAGTCTGCTTTTTTCCCAACAAACATAAACTCTTTCGAACGAAACTTCTCGATATAAAAAATTCAACTTGAATCAACTTCAAGCTGATCATTAATTGTACTAAATTTTTAAGTATTTTAAATATTTTCTTTTATTTCAATTAATATAAATAAAATGTTTAACACATTTTTCAATTTATTTTTCCCATTAACAGTTTCATTTAGTTGTTTTCATGTTACAAAACGAAAACTGTTAATTGTAGAGTTAAAGCCATAAAAACACAAAAACAAAATAGTTTAAATGACTATAATGAACGGGAATTCCCCATTAGCAACTAAACAAGCTTATTCTTAAATACAAACAAATTTAATTAAATTTTTAAAACTTTAGTTATAGTATGTATGTAATTTTTCTTAATTTTTTATAAAAAAAAAGTTTAAACATCTATCTATTCTCTTAAACATCTGTTTCAATTTAGTCTAACCTGAATTTAGAAAAAAAATATATAGATTAATCACAAGTTTGTATACCCTACAACAGATTGAAAGGGTATAATAACTTAGTTATTCCATTCGTAATTTCTACATTTCCATATTCCATATTCTGGATCGTTATAGACAGAGAAGTCGATATAGCAATGTCCGTCCGTCCATCTAGCCGTCTGTCTGTTGAAATCAACTTTCCCAAGCCCTTAAATAACTAATATGCCTGATTGATGCAACAACATATCCGCTATAGTCCAACTTAAGTTGCTATTTAATATAAAAAAATCGGCCTTCACATGGCTAAGATTTAACCAAAATATCGCGACTACCTCGATTTTTTCACCTATTTATCATTATTTTTTTCACCTATTATTTTTTTATCCAAAGATTTGTTCACAAAATCTTTTTTTTTTAATATTTGTCTTAAAATATACTTTGGTGTAGCATATATAAGATTCGGCTTAGTCGAATATTGCACTCTTACTTGTTTTTTATTATTTTTGTTTTGAGAATTATTATTAGAATCTATAATTAGGTTAAATAGTGAGGAAGCTGGTTTTTATTAGTAATTTGTTATCAAATTTCATTTCATTTGCTTTGAAGTTGATAAGTTTCTGTTTCTTTATAATGAAATTAAAATTTTTTTAAATTATTTCAAGTTTAATTTATAAGAAAGAATATTTTGCATGAAATACAAGTGAAATTTTTAAAACTTAATAAAAGAGGGATTGACGTCAATATGAATTTACAACTTAGGTTTACAAACAAATTAATCCTAAGGTTCATTGTACATGAATAGAAGTACTACATAGATAGATTTGAATAGGTGTGTACTATAAGAAGTAAACTTTTACTCGGAGACCCATAGGATCCATTGTGATATAGAAATATTACTAGGTGTGAACTAGATTTGAAGAGAAGGAATGATATAAATCGTGGTTCTTTTATAGAGACACTAATCGTGGTCTGATTTAACAGCAATCGTGGGTCTTTTATAGAGAAAATTTAAGACACTAGTCGTGGTCTGTTTTAACAGCAATCGTGGTTATTTTATAGAGAAAATTTAAAACACTAATCGTGGTCTGTTTAAATAGCAACCGCGGTTCTTTTATAGAGAAAATTTAAGACACTAATCGTGGTCTGTTTTAACAGCAATCGTTGTTCTTTTATAGAGAAAATTTAAGACACTAATCGTGGTCTGTTTTAACAGCAATCGTGGATCTTTTATAGAGAAAATTTAAGACACTAATCGTGGTGTGTTTTAACAGCAATCGTTGGTCTTTTATAGAGAAAATTTAAGACACTAACCGTGGTCTGTTTTAAGAGTAATCGTGGGTCTTTTATAGAGAAAATTTAAGACACTAACCGTGGTCTGTTTTAACAGCAATCGTGGGTCTTTTATAGAGAAAATTTAAGACACTAATCGTGGTCTGTTTTAGCAGCAATCGTGGTTCTTTTATAGAGAAAATTTAAGACACTAATCGTGGTCTGTTTTAACAGCAATCGTGGTTCTTTTATAGAGAAAATTTAAGACACTAATCGTGGTCTGTTTTAACAGCAATCGTGGATCTTTTATAGAGAAAATTTAAGACACTAATCGTGGTTTGTTTTAACAGCAATCGTGTTTCTTTTATAGAGAAACTAATCGTGGTCTGTTTTAACAGCAATCGTCTTTTATAGAGACACTAATCGTGGTCTGTTTTAACAGCAATCATGGTTCTTTTATAGAGAAAATTTAAGACACTAATCGTGGTCTGTTTTAACAGCAATCATGGTTTTTTTATAGAGAAAATTTAAGACACTAATCGTGGTTTGTTTTAACAGCAATCGTGTTTCTTTTATAGAGAAACTAATCGTGGTCTGTTTTAACAGCAATCGTGGTTCTTTTATAGAGAAAATTTAAGACACTAATCGTGGTCTGTTTTAACAGCAATCGTGGTTCTTTTATAGAGAAAATTTAAGACACTAATCGTTGTCTGTTTTAACAGCATCGTGGTCTGTTTTAACAGCAATCATGGTTCTTTTATAGAGAAAATTTAAGACACTAATCGTGGTCTGTTTTAACAGTAATCGTCTTTTATAGAGACACTAATTGTGGTCTGTTTTAACAGCAATCGTGGTTCTTTTATAGAGAAAATTTAAGACACTAATCGTGGTCTGTTTTAACAGCAATCGTGGTTCTTTTATAGAGAAAATTTAAGACACTAATCGTTGTCTGTTTTAACAGCATCGTGGTCTGTTTTAACAGCAATCATGGTTCTTTTATAGAGAAAATTTAAGACACTAATCGTGGTCTGTTTTAACAGTAATCGTGGTTCTTTTATAGAGAAAATTTAAGACACTAATCGTGGTCTGTTTTAACAGCAATCGTGGTGCTCTTATAGAGAAAATTTAAGACGCTAATAGTGGTCTGTTTTAACAGCAATCCTATTTTATAGAGACACTAATCGTGGTCTGTTTTAACAGCAATCGTAGTACTTTTATAGAGAAAATTTAAGACACTAATCATGGTCTATTTTAACAGCAATCGTGGTTCTTTTATAGAGAAAATTTAAGACACTAATCCTGGTCTGTTTTAACAGCAATCGTGGTTCTCTTTTAGAGAAAATTTAAGACGCTAATCGTGGTCTGTTTTAACAGCAATCGTGGTTCTTTTATAGAGAAAATTTAAGACACTAATCGTTGTCTGTTTTAACAGCATCGTGGTCTGTTTTAACAGCAATCATGGTTCTTTTATAGAGAAAATTTAAGACACTAATCGTTGTCTGTTTTAACAGCATCGTGGTCTGTTTTAACAGCAATCGTGGTTCTTTTATAGAGAAAATTTAAGACACTAATCGTTGTCTGTTTTAACAGCATCGTGGTCTGTTTTAACAGCAATCATGGTTCTTTTATAGAGAAAATTTAAGACACTAATCGTTGTCTGTTTTAACAGCATCGTGGTCTGTTTTAACAGTAATCGTGGTTCTTTTATAGAGAAAATTTAAGACACTAATCGTGGTCTGTTTTAACAGCAATCGTGGTGCTCTTATAGAGAAAATTTAAGACGCTAATAGTGGTCTGTTTTAACAGCAATCCTATTTTATAGAGACACTAATCGTGGTCTGTTTTAACAGCAATCGTAGTACTTTTATAGAGAAAATTTAAGACACTAATCATGGTCTATTTTAACAGCAATCGTGGTTCTTTTATAGAGAAAATTTAAGACACTAATCCTGGTCTGTTTTAACAGCAATCGTGGTTCTCTTTTAGAGAAAATTTAAGACGCTAATCGTGGTCTGTTTTAACAGCAATCGTATTTTATAGAGACACTAATCGTGGTCTGTTTTAACAGCAATCGTGGTTCTTTTATAGAGAAAATTTAAGACACTAATCGTGGTCTGTTTTAACAGCTATAGTGGTTATTTTATAGAGACACTAATCGTGGTCTGATTTAACAGCAATCGTGGGTCTTTTATAGAGAAAATTTAAGAAGCTAATCGTGGTCTATTTTCACAGCAATCGTGGTTCTTTTATAGAGAAAATTTAAGACACTAATCGTTGTCTGTTTTAACAGCAATCCTCTTTTATAGAGACACTAATCGTGGTATGTTTTAACAGCAATCATGGTTCTTTTAAAGAGAATCGTGGTCTATTTTAACAGCAATCGTGGTTCTTTTATAGAGAAAATTTAAGACACTAATCGTGGTCTGTTTTAACAGCAATCGTGGTTCTTTTATAGAGAAAATTTAAGACAGTAATCGTGGTCTGTTTTAACAGCAATCGTGGTTCTTTTATAGAGAAAATTTAAGACACTAATCGTGGTCTGTTTCAACAGCAACCGTGGTTCTTTTATAGAGAAAATTTAAGACACTAGGCGTAGTCTGTTTTAACAGCAATCGTCTTTTATAGAGACACTAATCGTGGTGTGTTTTAACAACAATCGTGGTTCTTTTATAGAGAAAATTTAAGACACTAATCGTGGTCTGTTTTAACAGCAATCGTGGTTCTTTTAAAGAGAAAATTTAAGACACTAATCGTGGTCTGTTTTAACAGCAATCGTCTTTTATAGAGACACTAATCGTGGTCTGTTTTAACAGCAATCGTGGTTCTTTTATAGAAAAAATTTAAGACACTAATCGTGGTTTGTTTTAGCAGCAATCGTGGTTCTTTTATAGAGAAAATTTAAGACACTAATCGTGGTCTGTTTTAACAGCAATCGTGGTTCTTTTATAGAGAAAATTTAAGACAGTAATCGTGGTCTGTTTTAACAGCAATCGTGGTTCTTTTATAGAGAAAATTTAAGACACTAATCGTGGTCTGTTTTAACAACAATCATGGGTCTTTTATAGAGAAAATTTAAGACGCTAATCGTGGTCTATTTTAACAGCAATCGTGGTTCTTTTATAGAGAAAATTTAAGACACTTATCGTGGTCTGTTTTAACAGCAACCGTGGTTCTTTTATAGAGAAAATTTAAGACACTAATCGTGGTCTGTTTTAACAGCAATCGTCTTTTATAGAGACACTAATAGTGGTCTGTTTTAACAGCAATCGTGGTTCTTTTATAGAGAAAATTTAAGACAGTAATCGTGGTCTGTTTTAACAGCAATCGTGGTTCTTTTATAGAGAAATTTTAAGACACTAATAGTGGTCTGTTTTAACAGCAATCGTGGTTCTTTTATAGAGCAAATTTAAGACACTAATCGTGGACTGTTTTAACAGCAATCGTCTTTTATAAAGACACTAATCGTGGTCTGTTTTAACAGCAATCGTGGTTCTTTTATAGAGAAAATTTAAGACACTAATCGTGGTATGTTTTAACAGCAATCGTGGTTCTTTTATAGAGAAAATTTAAGACACTAATCGTGGTCTGTTTTAACAGCAATCGTCTTTTATAGAGACACTAATCGTGGTATGTTTTAACAGCAATCGTGGTTCTTTTATAGAGAAAATTTAAGACACTAATCGTGGTCTGTTTTAACAACAATCATGGGTCTTTTATAGAGAAAATTTAAGACGCTAATCGTGGTCTATTTTAACAGCAATCGTGGTTCTTTTATAGAGAAAATTTAAGACACTTATCGTGGTCTGTTTTAACAGCAACCGTGGTTCTTTTATAGAGAAAATTTAAGACACTAGGCGTAGTCTGTTTTAACAGCAATCGTCTTTTATAGAGACACTAATCGTGGTGTGTTTTAACAACAATCGTGGTTCTTTTATAGAGAAAATTTAAGACACTAATCGTGGTCTGTTTTAACAGCTATAGTGGTTATTTTATAGAGACACTAATCGTGGTCTGATTTAACAGCAATCGTGGGTCTTTTATAGAGAAAATTTAAGAAGCTAATCGTGGTCTATTTTCACAGCAATCGTGGTTCTTTTATAGAGAAAATTTAAGACACTAATCGTTGTCTGTTTTAACAGCAATCCTCTTTTATAGAGACACTAATCGTGGTATGTTTTAACAGCAATCATGGTTCTTTTAAAGAGAATCGTGGTCTATTTTAACAGCAATCGTGGTTCTTTTATAGAGAAAATTTAAGACACTAATCGTGGTCTGTTTTAACAGCAATCGTGGTTCTTTTATAGAGAAAATTTAAGACAGTAATCGTGGTCTGTTTTAACAGCAATCGTGGTTCTTTTATAGAGAAAATTTAAGACACTAATCGTGGTCTGTTTCAACAGCAACCGTGGTTCTTTTATAGAGAAAATTTAAGACACTAGGCGTAGTCTGTTTTAACAGCAATCGTCTTTTATAGAGACACTAATCGTGGTGTGTTTTAACAACAATCGTGGTTCTTTTATAGAGAAAATTTAAGACACTAATCGTGGTCTGTTTTAACAGCAATCGTGGTTCTTTTAAAGAGAAAATTTAAGACACTAATCGTGGTCTGTTTTAACAGCAATCGTCTTTTATAGAGACACTAATCGTGGTCTGTTTTAACAGCAATCGTGGTTCTTTTATAGAAAAAATTTAAGACACTAATCGTGGTTTGTTTTAGCAGCAATCGTGGTTCTTTTATAGAGAAAATTTAAGACACTAATCGTGGTCTGTTTTAACAGCAATCGTGGTTCTTTTATAGAGAAAATTTAAGACAGTAATCGTGGTCTGTTTTAACAGCAATCGTGGTTCTTTTATAGAGAAAATTTAAGACACTAATCGTGGTCTGTTTTAACAACAATCATGGGTCTTTTATAGAGAAAATTTAAGACGCTAATCGTGGTCTATTTTAACAGCAATCGTGGTTCTTTTATAGAGAAAATTTAAGACACTTATCGTGGTCTGTTTTAACAGCAACCGTGGTTCTTTTATAGAGAAAATTTAAGACACTAATCGTGGTCTGTTTTAACAGCAATCGTCTTTTATAGAGACACTAATAGTGGTCTGTTTTAACAGCAATCGTGGTTCTTTTATAGAGAAAATTTAAGACAGTAATCGTGGTCTGTTTTAACAGCAATCGTGGTTCTTTTATAGAGAAATTTTAAGACACTAATAGTGGTCTGTTTTAACAGCAATCGTGGTTCTTTTATAGAGCAAATTTAAGACACTAATCGTGGACTGTTTTAACAGCAATCGTCTTTTATAGAGACACTAATCGTGGTATGTTTTAACAGCAATCGTGGTTCTTTTATAGAGAAAATTTAAGACACTAATCGTGGTCTGTTTTAACAGCAATCGTCTTTTATAGAGACACTAATCGTGGTATGTTTTAACAGCAATCGTGGTTCTTTTATAGAGAAAATTTAAGACACTAATCGTGGTCTGTTTTAACAACAATCATGGGTCTTTTATAGAGAAAATTTAAGACGCTAATCGTGGTCTATTTTAACAGCAATCGTGGTTCTTTTTAGAGAAAATTTAAGACACTTATCGTGGTCTGTTTTAACAGCAATCGTGGTTCTTTTATAGAGAAAATTTAAGACAGTAATCGTGGTCTGTTTTAACAGCAATCGTGGTTCTTTTATAGAGAAAATTTAAGACACTAATCGTGGTCATACGGGTGACATACGGGCAGCAATGGTCAAAAGTGTTTGCAAACTCAAATGTACACAATTTCATTAAAAAATCTTCAAAATTGTGACCAGCACTTGTGCGCAAACTTTATCAACTCAGAAAGTGATTCTGAGTTACAAACATCCTCATAAAGACAGTTACAGAGTTTATTTTTACATAAATTTTATAAATATAATATAAATAATAATAATAATAATAATTTCAATAAAATATAAGTTTATACTTAGAATTATTAATTAAATTAACAAGATTCAACAAATAATTTCAATTTATATTGTTTTACAATTTATATTTTCTCAGTAAACAAGACTCAAATCATGGTGCCCTAAAATATAATGAGATGTAAGGTAAATGCTCTTCTAGTTTCTCTCTCCTTTATGCATTAGGACTGGCGTCATTAATTTTGCCTTAATATGTAGTTTGTTAAAATCGTCTGTCATTTACACATTAAATTGAAAATTTGCCTAAAGAGAAATTTGATATTTTTCAAAAAAAAAAAAAAAAGTTAGAGGTAACAGCACTGTACGTACTTGTTGCTTTTTGGGATCTTTTTATATTACACTTTGTGAGTAAAGAAAAAAATTAAAATGTTCTAATTTGTATGCTAAATGCATTGTAATTCAAAGTATCGTGTAAGTCAATAGGATTGAATCGTTGAGCTTTTTCTGCTTTGATTTCCTTATGACCATTGATATTTGAAATTTCTTGATAGGTTATAGACTATCCTGTTACTATATTATTGATTTTATTATACCCTTTATCATGTTGCGGCTAAGAACTTGATTAGAATCTATATTTTTGTACGAGATGGATATAATTGGTCAGGCTAATATCCCTATTGGATTTCAAACCATAGGATCTAGACAGTTATTTGAAAGGGGTACAGTTTTCACTGCTGGGTCCAAGATGAAATCTGGCACTGGAGCCGGAGACTCCCAAATGAATGCAGCGTATTCCAGGCAGAGAACCTGGCGATCTGGAGAGCAACAGATTTGATAAGGGCAAACGTCATAGAGGGGTCTATAGTGACAATTTATATATTTAGATAATTACTCAATCATAGCGCTGAACTGTAAGAGTGCTCTAGAACAGATATTTGAACTATACACAACAAAATTGTGTTGGATACCAGAGCACTGTAACATTCAGGGAAATGAGATATCAGATGAACTGACCAGACAGGCTTCGGTCTAGACTCTAGACTATGTTAATAGGGATTGGGAAGTTAAATCCTATATGTCCCCTATGTCACTACTATAGGTAGATCTTCGAAAGATACCGGTACTCTACGAAATAATCCTGGTGTAGTAAGGAGAATTGCAGAATTTCCTAATTGGCTTGCCACTTTTTTGAGCACATTAGAAAAATTTTACGATTTTAAACGAAAATATTACTAAAATTCCATTTATTTATTAATGTCTCAATATAGTAAACAAATTCTCAAAATTTTGAACACTTTTGAAAGTTAACTTAAAGATTTATAAATGATAACACAACATCTTTAAACAGAATGACTTAAAAATTAAATTCTCAAATATTTTCCACTAAAAAATTCGATCAATTAGTCTTACTGTCACTATTTCAGACTTTTTATTCAAACTATTAAACAAAGTTAATATTTTCATTAAAATGTTAAAACTTTGGTTAAATTTAAATTAAATAAATATTGAAATACCTTTAAATAAATTAATCTGGGAAAAAATATAAATTTAAGTAAAAAAAATTTAAATTTTCGGCACAAACTTCAGGATTTTGAACGAAAATATTATGAAAAATAATATCAAATATTAAACAAATTAGCAAACTTCTAAAAAAGCTAATATTTTCATTAACATTTTAAAAATTTAGTTTAATTTAAGCAAAACAAAACGATAAAAGAACTGTAAAACAAAAAATAATTGAATTTTCTTGTTAAAATTTTTCATCGAAAATTTTACAAAAATGTTGAGCAATATTAATTAAATTTCGTAAATATTTAACACTAGACATTTAATTTAATGATATTTTAAAGTTAATTTAAATTATCTTTGAAAAGAATGACTTAAAAATGCAATTCTTTAAAATTTTCCTCCAATAAATTTTATCGATTGCCTGGCCTTATCATTATTTCAGACTTTTTAGTAAAACTTCAAAACAAAGCTATTATTTCATTAAAATTTTAAAATTTTTTGTTGAAAATTTAAGTAAACGATAAAAGACCTTTAAAATATATAATAATTGATTAAAAGGTAATTAGAAAAATAAAAAAAAAACAGCACAAAATCAAAAAATCACTTGAAAACTACAACAACAAAAAAACATGTGTCAATGTAAGCAAACAAAAAAAATTGTATGTATAGAGAACTATTTACAAAAACAATGCATGAAATAACGACAAAAAAAAAACAATGTCATTTGCAACGTCGACCGAGGCAGAGAGAAGTATAAAACAAAACACACAGGTATAAAAAATGTAAAGAAACAATTGGAAAAAAAAAACACTGTTACAGTAAAGATTAGAAAGATAAAATTAAGAAACAAAACAAATATTTATTAAAGATAATTAAGATTAAAAGGAAAATATAAAAAAAGAAAGAAGAGTAAAATATAAAGACTTACCTTTTGCAAAATGTGTGGTAGTAATTATAAATGATGATAAGTATCCTTTGCAAAATGCATAAGACCCCGATTTCTTAGGGTTGGTAGGGGAGTTTTTGTTTAATAAAACAAACAAATATAGTAAAAACTAATAGTGAAGTAACATTAACAACATAAACTTAGTTAAAAAAGCCACACTCAAAGTATATGTACTTGTTGTTGTACATTTTTGTCTAAGTTTTTTAAAAAGAAGTTTCACCACTTTCTTTTGCTAGTTTTTGAGGTTTTTTTTAGCGGGTTTTTTTTTATTACATTTGTTTTTCTATAATATGGTTGTAGTTGTTGTAGTTATTATGGGTAGAAGACGAACAAGCAAAAAAACCGTAGTTAATTTATATGGATGAGTAAGTGTGAGTGTGTGTTGTATTTTTTTATTTTTTTTTTTACTCAACTTGTTTTTTTACGGGTATGGTATTGTTGCTGTTGTTTGTTGGTTGGCTGGCTGGTTGATTGTTTGCTGTAAATACATAAAGCAACAACAACTAACGATGATGTATATGAAACAAAAAGGAAACCAGTATTTTCTTCTTTCACTTGAGTTTTATTTGTTGTTTTTTTTTTTGTATTTT
Organism: Calliphora vomitoria; assembly: GCA_942486065.2. Classification (NCBI taxonomy): domain Eukaryota; kingdom Metazoa; phylum Arthropoda; class Insecta; order Diptera; family Calliphoridae; genus Calliphora; species Calliphora vomitoria. The sequence goes on from OW818031.2 coordinate 109,708,350, forward strand.
GCTGTTTGATTTACTTGTTTTTTGTTGTTTTAAATATTTATTTCTTTTAGTGTGTGAGAAATTTTATTTCTGTAAAAATTTTTAGCTATTTATGGGTTTTCACTTTAAAAAAAACTTCATGTTATAGATTTTGTTAATTTTTTTTTTCAGGTTTTCGTTATATGTTAATTATATATTAAGCATAATAATAGAAGTTTTTAAGTATTTATAATTAATAAGATTTAAATCATTTTTTATTAAAACTTTTAAGAGATTTTTAAAACACATTTTGTTATTTAGTAGATTTCTTTTCTTTGTTAAGATTGGATATTTTAACTACACTTGTTTTCTTTAAAATTAACTAAATTTTTCTTTCTTTTATTATTAGCTTTTAATTAAAACACTTTTCAATTTGTTTGCATGATTAAGCAAAAATTATGTTATAGAAATTTCTTTTCTTTAATGCCTAAGAAACGGAACACGAAGAAATACTTTTTTTTAACGAAAATCACTTTAAAAGCACATCTTATAAAGACAAAAAGAAGAAGCAGACTAAATATTTTGACGTCTCGGCCCGTTAAATTTTTGTGTGTTATTGTTGTTGTTATTTGTTATGCTTCTTCTTGGTTTTTTTGTTTTATTAAAAAGGAGACAACGTAAACGTCAATGCTAAAATGACGTTAACGTCCCTGAAAGCAGAGAACAAAGAAATATTTTTTTTTTTACAATAAACTTATTATTTTTGATTTATTTATTAAAATTCACTTATTCTTCTGTTAATTTAACTTTTATTCTTTCGCTCTCTCTGTCTCTCTGTACAAACATTTCTTTATAAAATAAATATATTTTATTATTATTATTATTACAACACACTTTTTATTAACGACATTGAGAGGTGTTGTTTTTGTTAATGCTGCCGTGTATGTGTATGTAAAAATTTACACAAAAACGTTCTTTAAAATGATTTCTTCTTTTCATTCTTTATTTTTTTGTGTAATATTTCTTTTTTTACATTTTGCCTTCCTTACTCACTCTATGTACTTCACAATTTATATTTTTCTTTTTATATATAATTTTTTATAACTTGTGCTGTTTGTTGCTCTGCTTCTGCTGTTATTTCGTTGGTTTTTTTTTTTTGTGTAATTTCTTGTTCTCCTTGTGTTTTTTTTTTTTTTTTTTTGATTTGGCCTACTTTACCAGAAAATTTCCACTTTTCTTATTACAAATCACAACATTTTCTCACTAAATTGTTATTAATTTAAATTTAGCTACTATATTTTATCAAAACTATTATAGATTTATAAAAAACATCACTTTATATATATTAAATTTTCGGTTTTAAAAAATTTTTCTTCATTTTTTGTCTCAAAAAATAATCTTTTCTACATTTTTTCACACAAACACACACAAAAAAAGTAACGAGACGACGTCTCTACGACGTGTAGAAAATGAATGAAAAAATGTACATAGGTGCTTAACTGGGGTTACCATTTACCTAAATACTACTATTTTTATACTACAAAAGCTAGTTTAATCATTTCCATATTTTATTGCAAGTACACTTAATTATAAAAGCAATATTAATTATTTGTTAAATAATATATTATTTCTAACAGATAACTGCTAATAACTTTGATATAAGCTTAATATTATTCATTTATATGTTAAACTTTGAAATGTGTAAATGCCATTTTATGCAACTATGGTTATATTTACCTGTGCAGGGTTGCATGTTGTTGGTGAATTTTATGTAACAACAGAGTTGTATTTTCTGTTAGACACTGTGGCAGCTAGTTTTAAGTCTGTCTTAAATTTAAAAAAAAAAAAATAATAACTAAACGTTTTAATGTTGGATTTAAGCAAAAACTGTCAGTGCTTTAGCAGTTTCAAATATTATTAATTGTGAGACTGCTACTGTAAAAACACTATTCGATGTCGAGATAATTTAATAGCTAGAGAGTTCAAGAGATTCCAAAAAATCACTACCAGGGAGTTAGTCAATGAACTTAAATTGGAAATTAGTTCTACATGTTTGCCGCATGGGGAACGGGATCTTGCTTGCATTTTGTATATTTTATTTATTTATAATATATCCCAAATGTTTGCAAAAAATATTCGAAAAAAATAGCAAAACCCAGACTAAGAGCCAGTTTTTGACTTCGTATTTAAATATTAATTATATTTAAGTTCTATTTAAATAGGAAAATGAGTTTCTCAGTGCTTTTTTAAATGATACTTAAATGGCCAACGTTGGCCATTTAAATTCTATTTAAGTTTCATAAACTACCATATGTTTTCAACAGCTGTCTTTTGTTGTCTGTTTTTTTTTCACTCTATTGTAGCGCTGTATTTTTTTACGGCATCTAACAAAAACTACACTTCCGATGCGGTGAAATTGGGGCATCTTTTGTGCATTTTCCTACAAATATTTTATTGTTTAATATCCTTCTTTTTTTATTATTTGGCAAAATGTATCAATTTTTGTTTTGCTTGAACAGCTGTTTTATACAAAACTATCGATAATTTTTGGATATTTAGTAGTGCTACCACACTTTTATCTTATTTAAATAAGAAATATTATATAGCACTGAAAAACTCAAACTGTATTTAAATACCATTTAAATTTAAGTAAAAATTAACTAAATACGTATTTAAATACGAAGTCAAAAACTGGGCATAAGGTAAGTAAAAAAAAAAATCTTAATTTTTAAATGCGAATATTTCGAAAACTATAAGATATAATATATAGCTATAAGGATGTATTTCGAATACTTAGCTACTAAAAGGGCCAGATAATTTTTTAAAAATCAAACCTAAGTTTCCATTGTTTTTTTATTTGTATTTTTTTATTTCCAAAAATAATCAAATAAAAATGTCATGACTTTTTTGGATTTTGACCTATTAATAGAATATTCGGAGAGTTTCAACTGTATTGTTCACCACTGAATATTCAAAATACGATAACTTTCCCAAACTTATCTGTGTCATTTTGTACAACGACATTTCAATATAAGAAATTCAGGAGTGTCTACAGGTTTTTCTATCCTGCTAATTGACCCTAATGTATAAAGCAAATATAGAAAGCTGGCATACATAATTTATAATACATTTGCAAAAGTTTCTCTCATTTTCCATTAAAAATATACTACTTTCCGTTACATAAAGAACTGCTTTGCCTATACTCAGCATTACCTAGGAATAAAACACTGCCTTACCACACAGAGTTGTATTTATTTCAACGATAACAATACATAGTACTTACAACAAAAAATGCCATCACTATTACGACAAAATGAACAACAAGCACCACCCTATAAAAGCGGCACGTAAATGACAAATGAACGTTTTTCATTTCTGTGCTTCTATTTGACCGGGTTCGTAGTCCAAAGACAACAATAACAAAATAAGAAGAAAACAACAATAAATAAAAAAAATAATACAATAAACTGATAAAATACCAGTAGTGGAAAAGTGTTTTAACATATTTCTTTATTAATTTTGAAATTTTAATCCTTTTTAATTATTTTTTTCATCTTCTATACTATTTTACACAGATAATTAAACAATAAAACAACAAGAAAATGTCTCGCGATAGTGCTACAAATCAATTAAATGATTATAAAAATACTTTGACCGTAAGTAAAATAAATTTTTATGTTATTTTTTTTGTTAAAAAATATATATAAATATAAGTGAGAAATGAAAAATTTCCATTTATTCCAAGAGTATAGTTATTGTTTAATTGTTAACACTTGCGGTTTTTGCTAAAAATTTCCTTTGTAAATAATTAATTATAAAAAAAAGTAAAAGTGCCTGTGAATGAATGAATGGTGTGTCAAAATTACTGACACATATTGTACGTTTGATTCCATTATAATAATTGTTATTAAAAAATAAAAAAATTTAGCAAACAATACTTGGCTAAGTAATTGCCTATGGCTTCAACTAAAAGACAGCATAAAATAATAATAAATTGTTAACTTTATAGAGAATTGTTTACACCATTTCCCCAAGGGTTAACCTTCTAGAAATATACTTTATGATCGTGACACAATTATTAGCTAAAGTTCACATTTTGTTTCTATATGACTTGAGGTTTATTATTTAATCTTATGGAAATTTAACTTCTCTTCCAGCAGTACCCGTAAAGTATTTGATTAAAATTTCTAATCTATTTGATAACATTTCGCTATCTTTATGTTCCCCTTCGTTTTTGTTTAGTATTCTAAATACTCTCCAAACATTTGTATTTCTTAACAAAAAACATATATGTATACATACGTTTTCTTTTTATTTCTTTTTTTTCTTTTGTTGATTTAAATATTGTTTTTGTTATTTGCATTTTATTCATAAACAAATACCTAGCTATCTACTTGTAAATTTTGCTTAATGCATACTTGTTGCGCTAAATACAAGACAGTGCTATTGCGGTATGCATTCTTTGCTTATTATTTTCCATTTGTTTTACTGGTCTGCCGCACTCTACCAATTCGAAATCGATTATTTGTATATGATTGGTGGGTTCTTTTTACAAATCATATGGAATATCTCTGGTATTTTAGAGGATAACAAGCCTACATTTTGCGCAATTGTTTTGCTGTATACCCAAAATTTTAGACTTTGAAGCAAATTTTCATTATAAAAAATACAAATATAGACTGTCTTTGGTATCTGATGTGTTTTAGAAGATATCTAGATGATATCAACAATTTCAAAGCTAACTAAATATGATTTTGCTGCATTCTGCACATTCATTATAAAAACCGACAAAAATATACTGTTTTTGGTATGTCTTGTATTTTAGACGATCTCAAGCCTACATTTTGCTTCATATCCACAATTTCAAAGCAAACTAAAGAAATTGCCTCAATTTGTAGGCTATGAAACAGATTTTTCTTACAAAAATTATAAATATAGACTCATTTTGGTATCTCGTGTATTTTAGAAGATATCTAGGCTACAGTTGAATAGCCAACTTTTCAGGTTGTGAAGCTGGTTTCTTTATACAAATTGACAAATATAGACTGTTTTTAGTATCTCTTATAGGTATTTTAGAAGTAATCAAGCCTACATATTTTGCATCATATCCAACGTTTCATATTGTTTTGCTATATAAGTACCCAACATTCTAAGTATCCAACATTCTTGTTTTTGAAATCTTTTGTATTTTATAAGATATCAATACTTTATTTTTGCTTCATATCTACAATTTAAAAGCTAATTAATAATTGTTGTGCCGCATAGACCACATTCCAGGCTGTGAAACAGATTTTCATTATAAAAAAAAAACTACAAATGTAGACAAATTGTGTCTTCTTTTCAAAAATGTATAAACATTTTAATAATTAAAAAATTCTGATACGATTTTTTGCAAAAATAAGGTTCTATTGCCGGTACCAAGGTCTGACCGAAAAATTCCCTTTTGTACTTTCCATTGATGGTACTGTCCTTTCTTTTTGTCCTAATAACTTCCATCTGTCCTAATCATTTCATAGGGATAAATTTAAAATTTAATCAGTGCCGAAAACCAATTTAATATTGGGAGTACGACTTAAAAATTTTGGATTTTTTTAGATTTTTATCTTTTATTTTAAAACTTTTGTACAATAAATTTATAAATTTAAAGTATTGGTCATTGTTAGCTATGACCTTTTCCCATCTATTTGGCAGCATACAGATTCATCTTTAGAGGTCAAGAACGATTCAAGCCAATATCGGATACTCTGTTCCAAAGTGAAGCGTATATCAGAGAGATATGCTCTGATGTCGATTCGGCTGCTTGGCCGGGCTTCACATACGCATCGGATTATCGTAATGGATTAATTTTTCATCGCAAGTAATGATTCGGTGCAAACATGATTTTCTTTTATAGCGTTCAAGCATCATTTTGGATATGCAAAATCGTCTTTCATTATCTCTCGGCTTCAAATCCTATCGTACCCAATTTCCTTTCTTTTGGATGAATCCTGCTCGCAAATGTTTTGAAATCCCAATGATTTTGCAAGCTCTTGTTGAGTTTTAAAACAATTTTTATGGTGTAATGCCTTCAATTCTCGGTCTTTAAATGTTTTTGGCTAGCTTGGGGGATCTTTGTCTTCCGGGTAAAAAAAATCACCACTTCTGAACCGCACAAACCATCTCTCGCACGTTGAAACCGATGGAACACATTCACCATAAGCTTTGTTGAGCAATCGGTGTGCTTCAACGGCACTTTTTTTTTTTTTATTAAATAAGTAAAGCAAAACTTCCCGCGTATGACGCTTTGTTGTTAACAATATAATGTTCAATAACTAAATAAGAATGAATGACAGATATGTACCCTTCATCTATTGTAAATCCCGCATTTTTAACTGATACACCCAATATTAGTTAACTTTAGTGAAACCCTTTGTTTCTATATTTTATTTTTATTAATTTTTTTATATAAAATTAGGAAGTGTCCTAGAAACAAAAAAGTCCCGAAATGAATGTCAATTATTTTTGTGTTTTTCACGAAATTCAGAAGCAATGTGTTGAACATTTTTAAACACAGATAACAATTTTTAAAAAAATAACATTTGTTTTCACGAATTATGAATAAATGATATAAGGTCAAAATTAAAACTGTTAAACATTTAAAATCCCCAAAAATTTTATAAAATACATGTAATACATATCCCCAAATTTTGTTGAAATCCCCAAATCCCTCCCCGCGAAATTTTGTCCACAAATTATTCATCAAATCCCCAATTTGGGGATAAATCCCCACATCTGGCTACACTGGTCATTAGTAGTTTCGTAATAGATTAACGATAACATGCAACCGGTTTCTTTTTTACAAAAACGCCAACCACGATAAGGGTTATTATCCATACGTCGTGTAGTATTATTGTTACGAACGGCATTCCTATATAACTCCTGTTTTGCCCTACAAATAAGCATGTCATACGACCTTGAAAGGACTTGATTGTCAAGACATATTTTAACCTGTATTACCACAATAAGGGTGATTATGCATACGGCATTACCTATATAACGCCTGCTTCGCCCTACAACTAAGCATGTCATACAACTTTGAAAGGACTTGATTGTCAAGACATATTTTAAACTTTATTACCGATATTGTTAATATTTTGTCATAAACTGCAATAAGTTTCTCGATATCTGCGTAAAAAACATGGCTTGAATTTGTTTACAATAAAAATATAAACAATTCTAGAAAAAATTTACAATTAAGTAATCAACACTAAACGTTCTTTGATATTTTTTGTTCAATATATGGGATATTGAGATTTTATTGAACAACAACAATAGTTGTCCCATGATATTGGAGGTCAACATTTGTGTTACCATTTCTCAAACATTCTAAAACGTGTATAAATCAAAATTCAATTGAGTCTTTAAAATCTTGCAACAAACGATCAATCAAATTGAAACAATACACAACATTTTAACGTTTAAACAATTAAGAACAAATAATAGAAACAAAAACTGAAAGAATTGAATGTATTGTAAAATAAATAGCCAATATTTTCAGACAATAAACAAATATTGTATATTAGCCAAAAACAATAATTAAATAAAATATATATATTTTCTTTGAAAATAAAAATGTTACACAATTTAATTTTAACTCATAAGACAATATATTTAGCGAATATTCTTAAAGCCTTATTCATACACAATTTTTAAATTTAAACATCGTTTTAAAATCAAATTTTGTATAGGAATTTTGCTTTAAAACATTAGCGGTATTCACAATGTAGAGTACTATTTATTGCCAAACATTTCAATTTCTAATGTATTTTATATTTATTTTTTTGATATTCTGCTCTTTTACTACATTACCAGGCCAAGTATTCTACATTGTGAATACTGCTATTGTTTAAATTTAAAATTTTTTATGAATATTGGGGTTAGTATTTATAGAAAAATTAACATAAATATGTTGAAATTATTTAAATTATCTAGTCATGTCTTTACTTCTCTTTCAAAGCGATTAATACCAGCTGCCACTGTTCTCTTTCATTAGCAAATACCCATTAAACAATTGTTTTTAGTTAATTATGTTTGGTTCTTCTGTACTTATTTATAATTTGCCATTATACTAACTTTAATTGTTAAAATCGTGAGTATTACAAAATAAACTATTGATTTTTTTTTAGTAATTCGATCAAGATAAAAATCCATTTTAGTGTATAGTAGGTAATTATTTAATGATTCAGATAAACACAGAGATAAGATATGAAAATAAATAATAGACACATTTTTGCACAAATTAATATTTGTAAAGAAATTAAATTTAAAATTAGAAACTTGTGAGGTGTAATAGAAAAATTGTTAAAACTCTAGATAACAATTTAGTATTTTCTATGATCAGTTTAACAAATTTATCTAAAGTTGACTTAAAACATCAATAGATTGTATTAATAAAACATTCATAAATATCACAAACCGCGATAAGGGTGAATAACTTTAATTTTTAATTTCTAACATTAACATATTGTTAGGGGTAACCCTGTTAACCAGTATACAATCTGGCATCCTTATTTTATGCTGTCACATTTGAATTGGGCTTTTCAGCATTGTATCTTAACCGTCCATCTCAACTAACCGTCTATCATATTTTCTTTAATAAATATAGTTTAAGTTAAATATTAAACGTTGTCTTTTATTTTATGTACATTTAAAAGTACAACAAAAGTGGCGACGAGTGAAAAATGAAATTAATGACTTAATTTTTGCAAGAACGTATCTTATTTCCCATTATTACTAATACGAGGAAAAACAACGCAATTATGTCCGACGACAAAATTGTCCAACTTATGGAGCAACAGGCGCAGATGATGGATTTTCTGACGAAACTCCTACAAAACCAAGAATTAACAAAATCGTTGTCAACAGACCAACATGCAAGCACCTCCAGGGCAGCTTTAATGGAGTCCCTCACACACTCCATGACTGACTTTGTCTACGAGCCTGAAAGTGGATTAGTTTTTCAGGCATGGTATAATCGTTTTATACACGTCTTCGAAAGGGAGGCAAGCGTTCTTGACGAACAAGACAGAGTTGCACTTCTCTGGAGAAAAATGTCCGATCGCGTACACGAACGTTTTAAAAACTATGTACTACCAAAAAAACCGGCTGAGATGACTCTCACGGAGACCGTGGAAAAACTCAACAAACTATTTGGTAAAGTCGATACTGAAGTTAGCCAACGCTATAGATGTTTTCAACTAACAAAAGGTGATAACGAGGATTTCCGAGAATACGCTAGTAAAGTAAACCTGCAGTGTGAATTGTTTAAATTGGGTGAAATGCAAATTGACCAGTTTAAATGTCTTATTTTCATCTTGGGACTGAAATCAAGCAATGATAACGATATTCGCATACGGTTACTTAAACTGATGGATGAATCGAGGGTTTCCATGAACCTGGACCAGCTTGTTGATGAGACACAAAGAATTCTCGACCTCAAAACCGATAACATCATGATTGAACATCAGACAAAAGTTGTGTGTGCCATAGACAAGAATACAAGGGAATTTCAGTTTACAACAAAAATTCCAAAACTACCATGCTGGCTTTGTGGAGATTTACATTATGTCAAATTCTGTCCATTTAACAAACACAAATGTTCCGCATGTCATCAAATGGGACACAAGGACAATTATTGTACTAGTGCTAAAAATGGATACAAGCCCAAGACACCTCACGTTGACAATGACAAAAACAACGAGAATAAAGCATCAAAGAAGTTCTACACTTCAAAGTCAAACTACCACACTAACGCCGTATTTTCTACAAAACGGTTACAATTTCAAGAACTACGTAAGTACATTGAATTAAGAATTAATAACCACCCCGTTAAACTACAAATTGATACTGCATCCGACATATCAATAATATCAACATCAACTTGGGAAGCCATTGGTAAACCTGAGGCATTCACCACCGGTGACAGTGCCAATGACGTGAACACCAACAAGATCAATCTTCTTGCCAAATTTGGTTGCAACATTTCTCTCGGTGACACAACTATATATCTTCACTGCTATATTACTGACATCGAAGAATTAAACATCATGGGCATAGATTGGATCGAATCATTTAAACTTTGGGATAAACCGATATCAGCTTGGTGTCGCCAAATAAGATTTGAAGATGATATTTCCGAACTCAAAACAAAATACCAAGCCGTATTTGATAATTCGTCTTTAGGACTTTGCACGAAAATCAAAGTTCATATACAATTACTACCGAATTGTAAGGAGGTATTCATTCCCAAACGTCCTGTACCCTACGCTGTTAGGACTGAAATTGAAACCGAGCTCCAGAGACTCGAGGATGCAGGCATTATTAGTCCCGTTGATACATCGAAATGGGCTGCACCAATAGTTGTTTGCAGAAGAAATGGTAAGACAAGAATTTGCGGAGACTATTCCACGGGTCTCAATAATATGATCGAGCCAAACCAATACCCTCTGCCTACACCCGAGGAAATATTATCAGATTGTCATGACAACATCATATTTAGTCACTTGGATTTATCAGACGCATATTTACAAGTTGAAGTTAACGACGAAAGTAAGGAACTCCTTACAGTCAACACCCACAAGGGTCTATATAAATTCAACCGCCTTACACCTGGTATAAAATCCGCCCCAGGGGCATTCCAACGTATAATGGATCAACTTTGTGCCGGCATTGATGGTTCAAAGGCCTATATAGATGATATAATGTTGTCAAGTAAGTCTATTTCGGAACATAAAATTAATCTCGAGAAATTATTGCAACGTGTTCGTGAATATGGATTCCGTCTCAAATTCGAGAAATGCCAATTTTTTAAATCACAGATAAAATACTTGGGTCAAATTATAGATAGTCAAGGAATTCGTCCAGACCCCGATAAGATAAAGGCAATTCAGAATCTCAAGATTCCGGAAAACATCACTGAAGTGCGATCCTTGCTGGGTTCTATAAACCACTATGGTAAATACGTTCGCAATATGAGGAATCTTCGCAAACCCCTTGATGATCTACTCAAAAAGGAGCAGTCGTTCACATGGACACCACAGTGCCAAAATTCATTGGATGAATTTAAGAAAATTCTGACCTCAGAACTACTTTTGACACACTATAACCCAAACTTGCCAATACATGTTGCCGCAGATGCGTCTTCTCACGGTATTGGAGCCGTTATATACCACACTTTTCCCGATAACAGCATTAAGGCCATACACCACGTATCCCGATCTTTAACTCCAGCTGAGAGAAACTACAGCCAAATAGAAAAAGAGGGATTGGCGCTTATATTTGCTGTACAACGTTTTCACAAAATGGTATTTGGAAGAAAGTTTACTCTTCACACCGACCACAAACCACTATTGTCAATTTTTGGTTCCAAGAAGGGTATTCCAGTTTACACCGCAAACAGGTTACAACGCTGGGCACTAATATTACTTGCATACGACTTCGAGATAAGATACACCAATACTCAAGATTTTGGTCATGCCGACGTATTATCAAGACTTATTGATAACCATGAAAAACCATCTGACGATTTCGTCATCGCATCGATTTCTATGGAAAACGATATAAGAAGTGAATCTGTGTCAGCCATCCCTGTTTCTTACAACATGGTGGTCCAAGCAACCAAAAATGATGTTACCCTTCAGAGCGTTATAGACAACATGACCCGTGGTTGGCCCGAAGATAATAAAAACATGGATTTATCATTGCTTCCATTCTACAATCGACGAGAATCACTCTCACAAGTTGATGGCGTTATACTATTCAACACACGTATTGTAGTTCCGGAAATATATCGACCCAGAATCCTCAAACAACTACACAAGGGACACATCTCGGCTGAAAGGAGCAAATCAATTGCTAGAAGTTATGTTTACTGGCCGAATATCGATAGGGAAATTGAAGACTACAATAGGAAGTGCTCTAATTGCCAACTTAATGCCTCAAATCCTGTAAAAACAAATCTCTGTTCATGGCCATTGACAACTCATCCTCTTGAGCGAGTGCATATCGATTATGCTGGACCAGTGAAAGGTAAATATTACTTGGTCATCGTAGATGCTTACTCAAAGTACCCAGTAATTTACGAGACAAACACAATGACAACATTTGCCACAACTAAACTGCTCAACGAATTTTGTTCACAATTCGGCAATCCCGAACAAATCGTTTCTGACAATGGGACACAGTTCTGTTCCGAAAATTTTGAATCGTGGTGCCATGAACGAGGCATTCAGCACACCAGAACCGTAAGATTTCATCCTAGTTCTAACGGACAAGCGGAAAAATTTGTCGACACCCTCAAGCGAGCTCTAAGAAAATCTGATAAGGAAGGAACGTCGGCAGAAACCCTTAATAGATTTTTAGAAGTTTACCGTTCAACTCCTAACCCCAACTCACCAAACAAACTCTCTCCTGCAGAATCATTTATAGGGCGAAAAATGAGGACTGTTTTCGATGTAATTTTGAAACCTGTGCCAAGCAAATTGTTACGAGATACCAAAATGGAAAATCAGTACAACGACAAGTACGGTACTAGAAACAGAAGCTTTAACGCCGGAGACTTAGTTTACGCCAAGAACTTCAAACGTAACACAAGTTATTGGGTACCAGGCGAAATAATGGAAAAAGTCGGCAATGTCATTTACAACACTTTGATCGAAGTTGGTGATCGCAAGATTCTTGTAAGAGCTCATGCAGATCAACTACGAACAAGAACTTCAAAGGAGAATACATCACGGAATATAAGTTCCCAATTACCATTGGATATATTACTGAACGAGTTTCAAATTGCAACTCCAATCCATCCAGACGCTTTTGTAACACCACCTACTTCACCAGTGATTTGGAATCCTGCACGTATAGTTTCCCGCAGAGAACCAGTTGAACCTATTTCCAGATCACCTCAGTAAACTTAAAGAAGGGAGATGTTAGGGGTAACCCTGTTAACCAGTATACAATCTGGCATCCTTATTTTATGCTGTCACATTTGAATTGGGCTTTTCAGCATTGTATCTTAACCGTCCATCTCAACTAACCGTCTATCATATTTTCTTTAATAAATATAGTTTAAGTTAAATATTAAACGTTGTCTTTTATTTTATGTACATTTAAAAGTACAACACATATTTTTAAACAGCTTTGCTTTATCACATCATTCCTTGTTGTCAGAAGAAAGCTTAAAGTGTTTTATTTTAAAAAAAGTATTAAACATTTTCTTTAGCTTGATTTAGAAAAAAGTTATAAAGATTATGGTGTAAATTCACTTTAATTAATATTAATCATACGTTAGGCTGCCCTAAAATTAAAATTTTATTTTAAAGTCTTTAAATTTACACCCTCATTCATAAAAAAACTTTAAAATGTATAAAAGGTTCATAAATCAAAATCTCTATACACAAGTTATTTAAAAAACTTGTGATAAATTTAAAAATTTATTAAAATGTATGAGGCCTTTCGAATTCTGTTTGCCTTTAACAACTTGTAATATGAATCATTACTTTAATTAATTTGTGGCTGTTAATTTTCAAGTAAATTTAACTTTATTTGAAGTTAATTAACTAATTGATTTTGTAAATTAGTCATATCATTAAATGGTATCTTGATATTATCGTTTAATTGAAAATAATTTAATAATTTCCTCAATTTTTTTTAAAGGTTTTTGTAAATATTAAACAAATGATTACAGTTTCAAGTGCTTTAAATCAAAAACATGTTATATAAAAGGAAAAATTTAAAGTATTTATTAAAATCAAATAGTTTTGAGTTATCTAAAGTCATATTATATGAGTTGAAGAATTAATAAGCTTTTCCTAATCGTTAGAACATTTTTAAAATCTCAGGTCTTTTGTGAAATTATATTTTTTTTAATACCTACACTTCATATATCAAATTTTAAACCAGTTATTAACATTTTACATTTGAAGGGAACGAGGTTACTAATATCTCAATCAAGTAGGTTTAAATTGTACGTTTGTTGATACTAAAAAGACGTTTGAAGGATTTCAAAAAGAACTTATTAGTCATAAACTTATGAACGATTTCTTAATCATTAAACTATATTGATTTTTAATGAGTCTACTTACTGGCGGAAAACAATTACTAACTAATAAAGAAAATGTTATAGTAATTATGCCAATACTTAATATTTTCCTAACTTTGAAGTTTTCCTATAATTATAAATGGTTATTATTGTTTGTAATAAGTTGTAAATTGTTAATTTTGCAAGGTTTCCTTTGTTTTTTTTAAACCCTGAATTTTTACATTAAAAGAACAATTACAAAATAATGTTGGTGTAACAAAACCAAACAAAATATTCTTAAAATTCAATTATATTTTTTAATGAAGCATTAAATGTTGTATTTTTAAATTAAACATTAACTATGTACATTTTACACTACAAGTATATTATGAAATATTTAACGTATCCAAGGCGTTACAGAAAATGTAATTCAATCAAATAATACGTAATTTTTTTTATTTAATAATTTAACCAACTTTACAAATCATTGTTGCAATTAACAGCTGGTGGATGACACATGTAATTAGTTTGCATGTAATATAAATAACTTTACTTTGTAATGATGAGAAAATATTTTCTTTATTGTTTTAAAGTAAACAAGTTGTGAAATTGTAAAAAAAAAAATCCCATACAAACTATATTATCCTCATTATTACTGCTTTGTCCTGTACCTTGATGAATGCGATGTTGCCATATGACATTTTGCTGTATGGCAACCTCGTACTCATACTTCCCGCCATATTGCTAACGCTATTACCGACATAATTGCTGGGTTGCTCTATACCGTGTAAAAATAGTCTGATTTTCAGGATTTAATCAGAAATATTCAGAATTAATTAGAAAATCAATAATTAGTATTTGTACTGGAACAAAATTAATAAATTTTTGAATGAAAAAGTTATAACATGTTAACGTTAGCTATAGATAAAGTGTACAATAAAGCCAAGATATTTTAAATTATGTTTGCATTATACAGAATGTAGTAAGCAGTAAATCAAGACATGTTTGAAATGTCATAACAGTTGGAATTATCAGAATTGTTATATATAGGAACTGTAGATAAAATCAGCCGATATTTTAGTTAATTTTAATATTATTGTTTATAAATGTGTTAATTAAACATTTACATAAATAAGTAGAACTACATATGTGAACTTATCTTGAGAAAATCCTACAAAATTTCAAAATTTTTTTTGAATTATATTTTATAATTATTTAACTGCGTGTTTTGCAAACAGATTTATCTCATGCATATAATATAAACAATTGTTATGGTTTTTCTGTTTAATTCTATATTATATGGAGTACACACTCCATATAGTAGTACTACATACACATTCTTATTAATAATATTTTTATATACACAATTGCACACACAAAGTCAATGCATTCTCTTATATGTTTATATACATACAAAATGAAAATAATAAACAATAATACAGTACAATATATTAAATAAATACAAAATAAATAACTTGCAGGCTGAAATCAATTTTATTGTTGTCTCATTGTTTTGCAAAACCCAGCAAAATCATTGTCGAAAACTGTAGAAATAGCTGAAAATTTTCGAAAAATAATGTTTGTTAAAAAATAATTAAATTTTTTCTAAAAAGCTAAACCAAATATTATTTAATTTTTTTTCTTTCTACAAGCCTTTAAATTAGTTCATTTTTAAAAGGACGATTTAAAACTTTCTTTAAATAGGCTTCTGTTTGATAGGTAATCCCCAGTTATCAGCTAAAACCTATGGTTTGCTCTATAGTTTGTGGTTAAATTTAGCTTATTGTTCTAGGTTAAACAATGAAATACATGCATTTAACGGTATTACTACAAACTGCATTATCAACATTAATACATACTGCATTACCAACATTTTTGCAGTTTTGTCCTACATGCAACGTTGCCATGTTTTTGGTTTGAAAGATCTTGAAATTTCCTAAAAATGACATTCGAATATCGAAATATATATAAAATAATTATTTAATAGAAAACTCACCTTGAGTTTGAAGGAAATTGAAAATTTTATTACAAAAAATTAAAATTCCAACTTGTTTCTTATGCATATTAAAAATATATTTTCACACCTTATATCTACGCACTTTTTTAATTTCCCCTTTAAAGCATTTTAAAATAGGCCTACGTGACTTTGTTTACTCTCAGAAACTATTTAGTTATCTGGTGAAATAAAAACTTATAAAGATTCATCCTAAATTGCTTATGTTAATCAGTAAATACTATAGATAAAAACTAGTAAATGTACATACATGTCATTTAAGACAATTTTTTTTAATTTGCATTTAGTATATGGATACAAAATATCATTTGCTATTTATAAAACCATCCCTACCCAGAAAACTAATTAATACACAGTACAGGCTCTCTCGCTGTAAAGAATTGATAAGAAGAAATAAACAAATTGTCAGAAGCCGAAGTCTCGGCAGACGTCGCAGTAGTAAATACATATGTATTTAGTGTATAGTATCTAGCAGTATGTACTGATTTGTTTTGTTTTATTAATTAAGTCACTGAGAGCGGGGATTGGCATTTAATTATAAAAAAACAAAAACACAAACAGAATTGATAAGTTAAAAATAACAACAATAATGATAAAATTCAACTTGTTGCAGTTGGTAAACAATTTTTGAATATTTATATTAGCGGAGTTCACAATCTTGTGCAAATGGTGTTGCATAATTGTAAAGTGTACTCTCTGATAAGCGGACACCTAAGGGACTGACAATTTTGTCCGCTTATGAGAGTATTAAATAATTACAAAGAATGTTTTTGGGACTGAAAAAAGTGTCCGTTTATGGGACGTGTCCGCTTTAGAGAGGTGTCCGCAAAGAGAGAGTACACTGTATATGTAATTGTAAAGTGTACTCTCTGATAAGCGGACACCTAAGGGACTGACAATTTTGTCCGCTTATGAGAGTATTAAATAATTACAAAGAATGTTTTTGGGACTGAAAAAAGTGTCCGTTTATGGGACGTGTCCGCTTTAGAGAGGTGTCCGCAAAGAGAGAGTACACTGTATATGCATTGCATTTTTACTTTACACTAACAAAATATACAGAAATAAACCATTGCATGAATTTGCAAAACAAATGCACAATATTGTGTTTTTTAAATGGCTATAGCAAATACTAAACATATGGGGCATTTCACGTCAAGTGAACCAACTTTTGAAATCGATGTCTTCCGATCGGGATGAAATTTGCACCAATGTTAGTTCTATTGAATAGTAATTCGGACACAATTTTTCAACAAGATCGGTCAAGAACTCTCTGAGTTATAGGAGGTCAAAATTTGACATTTTGGCCAAGCAGGTGTTTTTTCTTATACATATAACTTATTACCTATTGTTCTTAGCAAAATGTGTCCCAAATAGTTTAGATAGCTATTTATGCAATCTTTGGAAAAAAAAAATTAAAAAAAATAAATAAAATATTTTTGACTTTTTTTTTTAAAAGTCAAAAATATTTTTGACTTTTTTTTTTAAAAGTCAAAAACATTTTTGACTTTTTTTTCAAAATGGGCCCTTTTTATTTATTTTTTTTATTTTTTTTAAGAAAGCTCAGGTCTTTTCCTAAGCGACCTATATGGTCGCTTAGTGGGATGCGAGTGGGATATCTATCAAAAAAAATATTTTGTAATTCAAGATATAACATTTTTGACTTTTTTTTTGCAAAATCAAAAACTTTGATGACTTTTTTTAAAAAATGGACCCATTTTTTAATTTTTTTTTTTTGCTCAGAAGAAAGCTTATGTGTTTTCCTTTAACATCTTTTTATTCGCTTAGTGGAATGCGAGTGGGATATCTATCAAAAAAATATTTTGTAACTCAAGACATAAATTTTTTTGATTTTTTTTTTGCAAAATCAAAAATTTGTTTAACTTTTTTTTCCAAAATGGACCCTTTTTTATTTAATTTTTTTTTTTCTCAAATGAAAGCTTAGGTTTTTTCCTTTAAGAGGTTTTTGATCGCTTAGTGGGATGCGAGTGGGATATCTATCAAAATAAATGTTTTGTAACTCAAGACAAAGGCTTTTAAATTTTTAGCATATGCACTATTTTGATTTTTTTCATATTTGTGTGTAAACCTTAAAAATTTAACTTACGCAGAGAAAGTAGACACATTAGCCTTTCCGATGGTATGTAACATACCTAACTAAAATTTCATAGCCTCAATACTGTAATACCCATAATATGTTAACCTCAGGAATAAAAATCACTTATTATACCCTACACCACTATAGTGTCGAGGGTATATTGGATTTGTGCAGATGTTTGTAACGCCCAAAAATATTAGTCTAGCAACCATCTTAAAGTATACCGAACGACTCAGAATCACTTTCTGAGTCGACTAAACGATGTCCGTCCGTCCGTCTGGCTGGCTGGTTGTCCATGTAAACCTTGTGCGCAGACTACAGGTCGCAATTTTGAAGATATTTCGGACCAAGGACCAAGCCTATTGAAACTGGCTGAAATCGGTTCATTATTTCACCTATCCCCCATACAAATGTCCTCCCGAAAGTGGACTTTATCGGTCACAAATGTTTAATTTATATAGGTATCTACACAAGTTTTTCTCCAAATAAGTTTTATATATACGGAATTCATGTCACCAAAGTTTATTATGATCCGTCCATAATTAGTCATAGGTCCCATATAATGCCTGCTTCCGATAATCACTTTAACGAGCATAAATCTCCTAAAAATTTTGGTATACACATCAAATGCAACATAAATAACTTTCATATAGACATTAATCACACCACCTAATTTCATGGTGATCGGTCCATAATTTGACATAGCTCCCATATAAGGCCCCCTTCCAAAAATCAATCACGAATATAAATTATTGCGCTGAAAACTACCTATAGGATTAACTAAAAAAGCCGCAAGATACGAAACTCCGACAAATTTTGGGGGTGGAAAATTAATAGCGGTCGGCCTCACATTCCCCTCCAGTGGCTATTATCGGTCAGTTGTGGTGGTTTTTATTTTTAATTTTTTAGAAACACTTACACACAAATATGAAAAATAAAAATAAAAAAAGGGTCCATTTCGGAAAAAAAAGTCAAACAAATTTTTGATTTTGCAAAAAAAAATCAAAAATTTTATGCCTTGAGTTACAAAATATTTTTTTGATAGATATCCCACTCGCATCCCACTAAGCGACAAAAAATATGTTAAAGGAAAACACATAAGCTTTCTTCTGAGCAAAAAAAAAAAAATTAAAAAATGGGTCCATTTTTTTAAAAAAAGTCATCAAAGTTTTTGATTTTGCAAAAAAAAAGTCAAAAATGTTATATCTTGAATTACAAAATATTTTTTTTGATAGATATCCCACTCGCATCCCACTAAGCGACCATATAGGTCGCTTAGGAAAAGACCTGAGCTTTCTTAAAAAAAAATAAAAAAAAAAAATAAAAAGGGCCCATTTTGAAAAAAAAGTCAAAAATGTTTTTGACTTTTTAAAAAAAAAGTCAAAAATATTTTATTTATTTTTTTTATTTTTTTTTTTTTCCAAAGATTGCATAAATAGCTATCTAAACTATTTGGGACACATTTTGCTAAGAACAATAGGTAATAAGTTATATGTATAAGAAAAAACACCTGCTTGGCCAAAATGTCAAATTTTGAGTTTTTGACCGATCTTGTTGAAAAATTGTGTCCGAATTACTATCCAATAGAACTAACATTGGTGCAAATTTCATCCCGATCGAAAGACATCGATTTCAAAAGTTGGTTCACTTGACGTGAAATGCCCCATATATAATGTTAAACCAGTGAATTTATTGTTAAAAAGTTAATGAAAACATCGTTAACGTCATTATTGTTGCTTTATACTTTACGACCTTAATATATTTAAATGTGAAGGTATTTTAAGGTACCACAGTATTATCGTTATTATTACTGTTTTACCCTAAACTTAACAACATGGCGCCATTTTGCTTACAAGATAAAATGTAAACATCACAGTATTATCGGTATTGTTACTGTTTTACCCTGCACCATAGGCTAATGATGCTAAAATGCTCTATGAATCCAAAACATACATTATTTTAACTTTTCTTGTTTGCGCAATAGAAATCAAATGTTCCACAGGGGGGAATTGAAAAAAAGTGGATATAATACTGTAACTTCTAAACGGTTAGACCGATTTAATAAAATTCCCAATAGCTATAGATGAGGTGTGGATGTAGTTAAAGCCTCAAGGACACAAAGTGGGGAAAAATTATGCCGACATTTTCGTTCTAGTATCGATTTATAAGACTTTTATATAAATTGTCTGCCAAAAGGGACTTCCGAACTCCAACAGTTGATTGCGGCCATATTGTTGAAGCTACATATGTTTAATTGGTTGTAATTTATTCAGTTTGTTTTGCCAAATCACCATGTACGGATATAGCGTTCAACAACACGTGCAAATGAGAAAATTTTGTGTTCTCTTCGGGCAACGCGCTTCGACCATTTTACGAGATAAGGTCCATTTCTGGATGAATAGGTATATCAACTAACAAAATTCCTGAATTTGTGACGATACCAATCCATATGAGATCCGAGAGCATTCCGAAAAAATCATTGTTTGGTATGGTCCACTTTGAGAACGAAATTGGCCATACCTTCAATGGCGATTCACACCTATAAATTGGATGATATGGGCACCAACGACATGTGGTTTCAACAGGACGGCGCTACGTGCCACATAGCTCATTTTTATTGGACATGCCGCTTTAGCGATTTGAGGTTATACTCATCTCACGTGGAGCTGACCATTTGAACTAGCCAGCGAGATGATCATACGATTTGACCCCGTAGACTTTTTCTTGTGGGGTTTTCTCAAGTCGCAGTAATTTTGTACTTTTCGTGCATGTTTGGTAATGCCGTAGTCGGCAATGCAGTGATAAAACAAATATTACTAAACGCCAAGATTCAGCTGATTTCCTGTATGCTGTTGATTTTAAATACACATATTTATTTGACTAGTGAAAAACTAAAACCTATAAATAAAAATTATTTTAAGTAAAAACCAGACTAAGATGACCAAAACCATCAAATTTTGTAAAGCAACAATAAACAGCTATTACGTAGGAAAGCAAAAGGTAATGTGTAGGTATTACCAAAAGCTGGTTTTTATTACTACTTGACAAACTGCAGCGACTTTTAATTAATTTGTTTCTTATCTAATCGTTTGTAATATATTCCTTAAATGGTAATATATATACTTATACATATGTATGTAAAATTATAAGCAGGAAGATGTTTAAACTTGTATCTCATGCCTTAGTTATAAACTTCTTTCTCTATGCACTCTTATGTTCTTTTCTTTTTAACTCTTTTTTTTTCTTGCTGCCAAGCCATTTCCAAAGCTGGTTTTTAATAATTGTTACTCAAACAAAGTTTATTGACTTTGTCTGTTGCTGCAGAAAAAACCAGCTGGAAAAAAATAACTATGCCACACTTCATTGCTTTCAATGAAGGCTTTCGATGCATATTTGTAGTTTTATTTTTTTGTCGTTGTTATTTGTGGTTTAAAACTAATAACATTAGGTTGGCCTGGCCGTCTGTCTGTTTTTAACTACGCAACTGCATTTAATGCTGGCTTTTTTGCACCAAATATTGCCTTATTCAAACTTGCCACTCACGTTTCTCTGCTAAACAGCAACAAAACTAAACATTCAACATTTGTTGGAGTTTGTTTTTTAGTATGTAGTTATTTATGAAATCAAGCTTTTTATTTGATTTTCTGTTTTTTAAGTTGTATAATCATGTATTTTACATTCATTGTTGCGTCTAGTTCTATAACATTGACTTCAAATTTGTTGAACAATATTTATTTGAACAAGGTTTTTAGAAATGCATTATTTCTTAAAATTATAAAATACATAAGATAAGTGAATCAAACTACATGCAAAGAACTTTCCAAATATTTATCTATATTTGTATTAGAGGTTGTCGATATGACTGAAATGGAATCTCTTTTAACCGTTCATAAACCTCAATGTCTTTGATGATTTATGAAAAGGTATCCAACATAAGTATTCATAGTTGCCTGATAAATCAGGTGAAAAATCATAAAATTGGCGGGGTTTGATTTGTTTTGCTGGAACAAATCATACAAAATCAAACAAATACAATTCTCCATAGATAACATAACTTTTTGATGGCATATTAACTGTATTGTATGTTTAGTTTGCATTTAAATATTAAAGCATGAAAATATAAGTTGCTCATACAAATGTATTCATTAATATATAAATTAAAACAGAATTTATCGTTAAAATATTTTAAAATTTCTCGTTAAATTATCAACGTATCATTTTTGATATGACACATCCTCAAAGATGGCAACGCAGCGTGATGCATTATTGTTTTGCATACTGTATTACCGACATTATAACTGATCTCCCTCATAAATGAATACACTGGGCAGTCTTGAAATATATACTCAGTATTATTAAAGGTATCGTTGTTGTAGTAATTTCTTTGACAACGCGCAGTCGGCCACGTCTTCAAAATATACTTAAAGATAAGTGCAGGACAATATATTCGTCAAATATTTACCATGTGTGACCCTACTTTAAGACGATTTGGTCAATTGGAAGACGATATAAATACATGGAAATTGTATAGTATTTAAGTCGTTTTCGACACTCATAATAAGGGTGTCTCTTGGATTACGATTTGTACAAAAAGGATATAGAGCAAAAGTTTGCAATAAAAATTGTGACTAAACAATTTCTTCGTTCTTGGAAAAAAAATTTTAAATATAATGCTCGTTATTGTCGCCCCTATACACGTTGACAACAATATGGTTGAATTAATTTTCTATTGTGAATATATAAAGGATATATAAAGGAGCTTTACATTGTTACTACGACAACTACAAGATACTCGACATTGCCGCTCCTATAATCTAGCATGATTTGCTTGAAATTATTGTCAACGATTTGCTCTATTGAAGCTAATATTTCCACATATCATTCTCATTATTTATGATTGCACTTTTTGATAAGGAATGTTCCAGAATGTCTTGATGTTCTATCTAAATCGTTGTCTTATTTATAGCAGAAATATTTTATTCCCATTTCGTAGATCCTTCTCTATAAAAAGTCCACCTTCTATTTTTCAAAACAAAGTTTAGTTTTGAATAAAATCTAACAGTATTTTAAACGGGCTGTCCTAAACTGTGTGATAGGATGATCAGATAAGTCTTAATAATGATGACAATGGTTCTCAAAACAATAATTGAAATATCAGTCTACTAGATCACTGGAATTATGCACACTAGGATGCATAATTAGAGGCATAGAAAGATCGCCTCAAAACGCAGCTATTGTAAAGCCATCTTAGTTTTGCTAACCTTTTCCTAAGAATTCACCATACATCATATCGGAATTTTATTGAGAGTCTTCTAGACCATACTAGCAGGCTAGTCATAGGACATTTACTCTGTAGATAGCGGATTTGTATCAGCCTGGATCGTCTCTTCTACTGAGACGTTTAAGTATTGTCCAAAATGTTTCCGTAAATTCAAAATTCGTCATATTAGAGATAGGTGGAAAGCCTTGTGGACCAACTAAACTAGCAGTCCAGTCATTAAACTAAATGGCAAGTGGTTTTGTATCACCTTGAATCTGATTCAAAACCATAGTAAACCTTCTGTCGAGAAGGTTTCATTGTTGACAGCTTTTGGATGACAACGATTCTTCTTCGATCTTCTCTATTTTCCAGTCCTGGAAAGGTTGTCCTCGGTTTCTATGCTGAAAACCTACATTATTTGTTGAATTTCATAAATTTAAACAAATTCCAAATATATATTTTTTTAAATTGTAATATTTTGCATTTAAGCTGACTTATTAAAGGGTTATTAATTAAATTTGAAATATTTATAACATTTAAATTATGCTTTTGATGGAGTCACTACATTCCTTGAGTTCAAAGCACGTATTCAAATTACATTTTAAAATATTTGCAAATATTCAACAAAGAAATCATTTAACACATTTTAATGACTAATTAAGTATAATTCAAAACATAATTAAAATAATTAAATACAATTAAAGATAAAGCCAAATAAAACACAGAATTCTCTTAAAAGTTTGCCACTTTTAAAAAACAAATTTTGAAACAAGTTTATTGAAACAAGCCTAAGTTATAAAAACAACTGAAATCCTTAGCAACAAATCGTTGAATGCATTTATTTGTAATGCTACTTAAAATGACAAATAAATAATTTAAAAGTTAAGACTACATTTAAACCATATAATGTATTAAACTAATTAACGTCTACCATAAATGTTTAAAACTAAGTTAGCAAAAATTACATAAAGTATCAAAACTAAGGAGTATAGTTGAAATTTAAACGTATATTTTTTGTATAAAATATTTATTTTATAAAATACTTTAGAAAACCCCTGTGACCATATTTAAATTATCACGTATTTTAATTAGAAGAAAACTAAAAATAATAAATAAATGTTGAGTGTGCCAAAATAAATGTTTAACACATTTTCAAATCTCAACGAAAAACCTTTAATAAACTGAAATTAAATTAAACAAATTTAGCAAATCAACAGCTAATAAATGTTTAATATGTATAAAAAAAACTGCAATCATGTTTTTCCTAAATTTAAAAAATAACACGTTATTGTCTTTGTTTTAAAATTTGTTATACTTTTTACACTTTGAAAGACGTCAAATTATCTTTAGCAGGTTTATTGTTAATTATTTAGACAGTTCATAAAGTCATTGATAAGATGGAGAGGGATGCGTCTCTGTAGCTCCAAACCCTAAATATATATATATGATAGATTTTATGTCTGTTCATTTATCTGCTGTTATTTTTTATTGCTAGGGTTACGGCTTTTGTTTTGAGAAAAAATTAAGTGCAAATAATTAATTATAACTGAAAAAGTTTTTGTGTCTTTCAACATATTCTTCATTTCTTCTCCTTTCTAAACAGAGTAACTACCTATTCAATATTGTACCTCCTTTATCTGTTCAATTCAACGACTTCTTTTGAATGCTTAATATTGCGGCATCGGTTGCAAACTTGGATTTCGTTAGACAGAGTATTTGGCCCACGTTCAACGTTAGATGTTTTCGACTTTGTTAGACTATTGAATCATCAGTTGACTTATCAATGTTACGAAATCGGTAGACTGTGAATAAGGTAGACTTTTTAATTCAGTTGATTCAGTTCGATACTTTGACTTCGGTAGGCAGTGCAAAAGAGGGGCTTTGGTTCAATGTTCAATTTAGAGTCCTTTGTCAGTTTGTACATAGTCCTTGGTCATATGTTCAATACGATAGGACATTCGAAATAGTTCTCTGTTCTAGCCTCAGCGGCTTCGGACGATTTGATTTGAGCATTGTTCAATACTTTGACTTTTGGTCAACTGTTAAATACAGCCACTTCTGTAGGAAGTTCAAAATTCGTTCTATTGATCAGATAATATACCTAATTTGAGGATTATTCAATACTTTGTCTTCGGAAGACAGGCTATGATTCAGTGTTGAATATAGAGTACTTGGTCAGCTTTCACATATTCCTCGGTTATCTGTTCAATACAGCGATTACGATAGGAAATTAAGACTTTTGTCAACTGTTCAATACAATCACTTCTATAGGGAGTTCAAACTAATGGCTTCGATCGATTGATTAATACTGCTTCTTCAATAGACTGTTCAATTTTGGTCGACTGTTCAGAGACTACAGACTCTTCGGTTGTGTGTTCAACACAGAGACTAGGACTATTTAATTTAGTTGACTGTTAAATACAGCAACGATTCTTTAATACAGAAATTCTAGTCGACTGTTCAATACAGTGATTTATTTTGAGTCTTCAATACTGCGTCTGAGGAGACTGTACATTGTTCAGCAACTTCGGTTGACTAATCGCTAGAGAGTGTCTTCGATAGACAATTCAATATTCCGACTTTGTTTGACGGTTTAATAAAGCGTCTTTGGTGGACTTCGGTCGATTGTTTAATACAGCGAAAATTTGATGCAGTGAATCAGATTAGTGACTTGATTTGTGGATTGTTCAATACGTTGACTTGGATAGGCACTTCTAAAAAGAAGCTATAGAGTCCTAGGTCAGCTTTTACAGAGTTTGGTCATCTGTTCAATACAGCGACTACGATAGGAAATTGAAAATAGTAATCAGCTCTCACTATATGTTTCAATAGAGCAACAGTTCAATACAGCACTTTTATAGGAAAATCAAAACAGCGGCTTCTATTGATTGATCAATATTGTGATTGTCATTGGTCGTCAATACATCAATTTTGGTCGAATGTTCAGAGACTACAAACACTTTGGTTGACTATTAAATATAGCGTGATTGCTCGATTGTTAAATACAGCAACGACTCTTTAATGCACAAATTCTGGTCAACTGTTCAATACAGCGAATTTGTTGTAGTGTTCAGTACTTCGTCTTCGGCTGACTGTACTTTGTTCAGCAACTTCGGTGGACTGCTAGAAAGAGATACATCGATTGAGTTAGTTTTCGATAGACTATTCAATACAGCGACTTCCGGTTGACTGTTTAATAAAACTGTGTAGTTCGATACAGAAACTCAGGAGGACGATACAACGGCCGAGAGTTCGTTCGCCGATTGTTTAATATAGCAACTCACCTTGGATTGACTATCCAAAACATTGATATTGAGGCGACAGTTTTTGTTTGATACAACAACTTTGGCCGACTGTTGAAACAGTGATTTTCTTTGCGTGTTGAATATACAGCATTTTCGGCGGGCTGTATTCGATCAACTGTCTTAATGTTCGATTCAATAACTTTTGCCTATTTGACATAGAAACTTCAGCGATTTCATTTGAGTGCTGAAAACTGGTTATTTGTCTATCTGACTGTTTGTGTTAATAACTTTGGTTATTGACAAAATCGAGTAGCAAAGTAATCCTCCAGTTACCTATTTAATACACTGACTTCGTCTGACTATTCAATACATCGACTTCAGTCGTCTGATCAATACAGCGATGTCTCTCGAAAATACATTAAAGCGAGTTGGGTCTGCTGATCAGTACTAGAATAATCTCGAAACATTAGTAGTCCTCTTAGTACATAAAATAAAAAAATTTGTATAAAAAAATTAACCTTTAAAATTTTTTTTTTTTGCAAACCTCAATCTAATTTTCTTTTTCACTTTTCTCTTTTACATTTTTATAATTTTCCTTTTACATTTTTTTTACAAACCTCAATCTAATTTCGTTTTTTTCACTTCTCTCTCTTACAGACTCCCCCTGGTGCCATCACCACTGGCTCTGGTAATCCAGTCGGCATTAAGGATGCCACCATGACTGTTGGTCCCCGTGGTCCAGTGCTCTTGCAAGATGTCCAGTTCCTCGACGAGATGTCTCATTTCGATCGTGAGCGCATCCCCGAACGTGTTGTGCACGCCAAGGGTGCCGGTGCTTTCGGATACTTTGAGGTAACTGATGATATTACCAAGTACTGTAGTGCCAAGGTATTTGAAAAGATAGGCAAACGTACCCCGGTGGCCATGCGCTTCTCCACCGTAGGAGGTGAAAGCGGTTCGGCTGATACAGCACGTGATCCTCGTGGTTTTGCTGTTAAATTCTACACCGATGATGGAGTTTGGGATTTGGTGGGCAACAATACACCCATCTTCTTCATTCGTGATCCCATTCTATTCCCCAGCTTTATTCACACCCAAAAACGCAATCCCCAGACCCACTTAAAGGATCCCGATATGTTCTGGGACTTTATTTCGTTGCGTCCCGAGTCGACTCATCAAGTTTGTATTTTGTTCTCGGATCGTGGTATTCCCAATGGCTTCCGTTATATGCATGGCTATGGTTCTCATACCTTTAAGATGATCAACGATAAGGGTGAACCCATCTACTGTAAATTCCACTTCAGATCTAATCAAGGCATTAAGAATTTGGATGTCAAGAAAGCTGATGAATTGGCTGGCTCTGATCCTGACTATTCCATACGTGATTTGTTCAATGCCATCAAGGCTGGTGATTTCCCTAGCTGGACTTTGAATATCCAAGTCATGACCTTCGAACAGGCCAAGACCTTCAAGTACAATCCCTTCGATGTGACCAAAGTGTGGCCTCACAAGGAATTCCCCTTGATTAAAGTGGGCAAAATGGTGCTCGATCGCAATCCCACCAACTACTTTGCTGAAGTTGAACAAATTGCTTTCAGTCCTGCTCATTTGGTGCCTGGTATTGAACCCTCTCCCGACAAGATGTTGCAAGGTCGTCTCTTCTCCTACTCGGATACCCATCGTCATCGTTTGGGAGCCAACTACTTGCAAATTCCCGTCAATTGTCCCTACCGTGTGCCTGTTAAGAACTATCAACGTGATGGCCCTATGACTGTCACCGACAATCAAGGTAATGCCCCCAACTACTATCCCAACTCCTTCTCTGGTCCACAGGAGTGCCAACGCGCCCGTAATTTACAATCCAAATGCCCTGTTTCTGGTGATGTCTACCGCTACAGCAGCGGTGATACTGAGGACAACTTTAGTCAAGTCACCGACTTCTGGTTGCGTGTTTTGGACGATGGTGCACGCAAACGTTTGGTCAGCAATATAGCTGGTCATTTATCGGCCGCCAGTCCCTTCATTCAAGAGCGTGCTGTCAAGAACTTCTCCATGGTTCATCCCGATTTTGGCCGCATGTTAACCGAACAATTGAACTTGGCCAAAACAGCCAAGATCTAAATTGTTCTTTTTTTGTTTTTCTAAATAAGTGCAATTTAAAAGGCATTTTATATTTTTTCTGGTTGCGGGTCTTAATTTTACCCTTTTAAGAAAAATGTGAGAAATATCTTAAACTTCTTTTTAAATTATGTTTTTTTTTTTTTTTTTGTTTTTTACTTTTACAATTATTATTATTATTATGCTAACAAATTTTTATTTGTTTGTGCAAAAATCACTGAAAACCAACATTTCCAAATAATCAAATGGTATCTAACACAATATTTTTTTTTTTTTTACTTAACATTTTTAAATAAAAACTTTTTGATAAATCTAATAAAAGCAGCATATGTTTGTATTAATCAGGTGAATAAAGAAGAATGGGCAAGAATAAAGAATAATTCTGTCCATTTTGAGTTTTTATCTGAAACTTGGAAAATATGATCATTTTAAAGCTACAAAACTGTGGAAATTGAATGACATGAGTTTGTGAAAAATAACTATTTCAATTTAGAAGAGAATTTTATAAAGTTTTATAAACCATCTTATGAATGAATTAATTTAGTTATTGTTTGTTAATTTAGGAAAATTTAATGGAAAATTATTATATTTTTCAGTGAAACTAGTTATTATTAATTTAAATTTATTAAATAAATCCAAATACATAGTTGTTTGCATTTAAAAGTAATAAGCAATTAATTTTGTTTATCAAAAATCCCAACTCTGCATTAAATTTAATACACGTGCCCTAAAGTATGCAACAGTCAATGAATAATACAGTAACTAGCACTTACAGTACAAATTAAAATAATAATGACAACTATTAAATCCACAATTAAATGCATGCAACGTTGGAATTTAGTAAACCTGCCATTTACAATCATTTTATACTGCATTTTTAGAAATGTTATTATAAATTAATATATTTAACATTAGTGTACTTGCAAATATAAGGAAAAATACATAAATTTATTAAAACAGCAAAGGCGTTGTTTTAAACAATGGAATGAATAGAGTTGGCCGGCGAAAATGTCTGCCCTTAAATAAATGGATAAAAAGGTGTTTTTGTTAGCTGAGAGACAAAAAACTAATACTATTTTGATGTTTTACAAACGGAATGACAAAATCAAAATTTTTTTATGGTGAGTATAACAATGCAAAATTGCCTCATAGTTTAATGAACCTTTGGTTATCTGTGCTGACGCTAACTCGCACCACATTATATGGGGTAGCAGCGACACCAATACAAGAGGTGAGAGTCTTTTCAGTTTCATTCTTAATAGTAGTTTGGAAGTAGTTAATAGAGGTTCGGAACCTACCTTCATTGTTTCAAACAGAAGTGAGGTTCTGGACTTAACACTTGTGAGTGCTGAGCACCATAGTATGATTACTAATTGGGCTGTCGCTAGTGACTGTTCCTTCTCTGATCACCAATATATTGACTTCAATATTGGTGTAGCCTATGGGAGTGTTAATAACATTCTAAACAGGAGGAAGACCGATTGGGATATGCAATGCGGCGTACTCTCTCGGTCTTTACCTAACCCGCCCTCTATTGAGAGCACGGAAGATATTGAGATAGCAGTTGAAACACTCACAGAAGCGTTCCAATCGGCTACTAATTTGGCCTGTAAGCCGATCACCCCCAGAGGTAAGAATAAGCCTCCATGGTGGAATCCTGAAATTGCACACGCCAGAAGGGTGTGTCGTAAACTGTTCAACGAGGCTAAGAGGTTGGGTAACTGGCCGGCATACAAGTCTTCATTGAATCACTTCAAGAACCTTACGAGGAATGCGAAAAGGAAAGCCTGGAGGGACTTCTGTAGCGGCGTGGAAGGATCCTCCGAGACTAACCGATTACGTAAAATTCTATCAACCTCTCCGGTTGTGCCAAGCTATATACAGAAACCATGTGGTAGCTGGACTCTGAATAGTAAAGAAACACTTGAGGTCCTACTGGACACTCATTTCCCAGGCTGCCTCCCAGTTGATGCTGAAACTGTGAATGGGGCTGCTGACTCCGTTGCTCCGTGTGATAACTCTGTTCCGGTGAACAGGGAAAGAATTCAGTGGGCAATTAAAAGCTTCGACCCGTTTAAATCCCCTGGGCCGGATGGTATTATTCCTGCTGATCTTCAGAAGAATGAAGAAATAGTTGTTCCTTGGCTCATCAACATATACACAGCGTGCATAAGATGGACCTATATTCCCACATGGTGGACGAGATGCAGAGTAGTCTTCATTCCTAAAGGAGGAAAGGCGACTCATACTAAACCAAAGGATTATAGACCTATTAGTCTTGCATCCTTTTTGCTGAAAACCCTAGAAAGGGTGATTGATGTATACCTGAGAATGACCATTCCGACGGAACTCATCTCTAAATCCCAACATGCCTACACTAAGGGCAGATCTGTGGAAACAGCTCTACATTCGTTAGTCGGCTCCATTGAAGAGTCACTTTCACATAAAGAGTATTCACTTGTTGCCTTCCTTGATATTGAAGGGGCTTTTAACAATGTCAGGCCCGACGCCATCCTATCTGCGATGGATGAACTTGGGATTGATCTATGTGTACGCCGACTAGTCGGGAAGATACTCGGCTATAGAGTCATATGTGCCACTCTAGGTGGCATCAGTGTTTCAAAAGTGGCCAATCGTGGAACCCCACAGGGTGGTGTACTATCACCACTTCTGTGGAATCTGGCTATGAATACCCTGTTGGTCAGGATGGACAACAGAAGGATCAAAACAGTCGCGTATGCTGACGATGTTGCAGTATTTATATCTGGTAAATTTCTGGATACAATATCTAGTTGTATGGAATCGGCACTAAGTACACTGAGTGAGTGGAGTATATCTAGCGGACTTAGTGTGAATCCCCAGAAAACGGAATTGGTTCTCTTCACTAGGAGGTATAAGATCGATAACTTTAGACCACCTAGACTGAATGGAATCAGTCTTGAGATCAGAGATAATGCTAAGTATCTTGGCATCATTCTAGATAAGAGATTGTCCTGGAATTTGAACATTCAGAACAGGATAAATAAGGCCTATGTGGCCATCTACTCCTGCAAAAAGGCGATTGGTTCCAACTGGGGTATTATGCCTAAAGGTATCAATTGGATTTTCAAAGCAGTCGTTAAACCCATCTTGTTTTATGGAGTATTGGTGTGGTGGCAGGCTATGGAGAATGCTACTCACCGGAAGGCCGTTGAACGAGTTCTAAGGACTATCGCGATAATGATTACAGGCGCTATTAGGTCTACCTCCTCTAAGGCACTTTTCACTATTCTAAACTGGTTACCAGTGGACTTGATGGTGATACAAATGGCTCTCAACTCTGCTGTGAGACTTAATGCTGGTTGTTCATGGTCTGGTAAGGACCTTGGACACTCTATGATACTGAATTACTATGGGCACATTCATGGTAATGTCGATTACTGCATCGCAAAACCTTTTTTCGATAGGCATTTTCATATTATGATCCCGGATAGGGATTTATGGCAACGCGGACTCCTCCCCCCTACTGGTGTCATACGAATATACACTGATGGCTCTAACAGGGGTGATAGGGTTGGTGGTGGTTTCTATATTGAAAACTTTGGGATAAAGTCCTACTTTAGGCTACCTAACTTCTGTACTGTTCTTCAGGCGGAAATTACTGCCATTAAACGTGCATCCAACTGGCTGAGGTATTATCGAATATCTGGTGATATATGTATATTTACTGATAGCAAGGCTGCCGTAAACGGAATAGCGGGTGTCTTTACGACATCTAGGTTAACCGAGGAATGCCGGATATCCCTAAATGAGATAGCGAGACATTCTAGGATAACGCTTATATGGGTCCCTGGACACGATGGAAATCAGGGCAACTATATAGTAGATGATCTGGCCAAAAGGGGTGCGATGATGAGTGAGGAGGCGATCGACCCCTTTTCTGGTATTTCCCTTGTCAAATGCAAGATGGCTGTTCAGCAGAAACTATATGAGACTGCACAAAACAGATGGACAATTGAACCTTCCTGTGCTATAGCGAGGTCGACCTGGCCCGTATACGATGACAACAGGACGAGTCTACTTATAGACTATAGTCGTGAGCAAATTAGGCTAATTGTCTCCTTTATTACAGGACACTGTTTAATCGGGACACATGCTAGAAGAATGGGCTTACGGTACAATGATTACTGTAGAAGCTGCCATAATGAAGAAGAGGAAGAGACTGTGTATCACCTTTTCTGCCAATGTCCGGCTCTGACTAACCTGAGGGAACGCATCCTCGGATTTCCATTCCTATCATGTTTGGACGAGCTAGCAAGGATTAATCTGAGACGTATCTATTCCTTCATCCGGGAATCTGGCTGGTTTAATTTGGAGTCAACGGAAGTACTATAAATACCCCGACGACTACCCCTTGGGTATCACAATGGGATCAGATCTGAATGGACCCAAGTGAGCTGCTTGAGGAGCGGCTGCCCATGGAACCTAACCTAACCTTAATGAACGTTTCCTATAAAGGTCCAAAAATGGCAGTAAACCAAATGAAGTTTTAGATAATAATATTTTAAGTCAATTCAACAAAGATTTAATGAACAAATTTGTAGCCCATTAAATACATATAATGTTAACCTGATTTTTGATAAGTTGTTTCAAACATGTAATGTGAGTTTATAGGAATATGTACCTGTGTAGTTCCCTTGGTAACGTATAAGCCTATTTTAATGTTTCTTGTTTCATGGATAAAGAAATAGCTAAAGATGATATCACAAGAGATAAAGAAATGCCCACTGGGGACACCTAATTTCAAGACTCTAGTATCATTTAAAAAAAAAAAATCAAATAGAATGATTATAAAACCTCCGTTTTTTGGTAACATTAAAAGAAGAAAAAGTACTATAATGTTCAATTTTACCTGATTTTAACTTTATTCAAAAGGGTAATTCTAAACTATTTTCCTGATAAATGTTTTAAATGAACCTATACTTTCATAACTCTTTAAAAATAAAAAAAATTATACAAATAAACACTTTATAACAAAATTAATTTTTTTATTTTTTTGTTTCTTTTAAAATTTGTATTTTTACATATTAAAGTACATAAATTTTGTAAAAATATATAATTATTTATTTTTGTTTTCATTTTGTTTTGTATTGTATGTATTACTAATAATTTAAAAATTACATCATTTAAAATATTTCTGAGTTATTTTGTTGGTTCATATATATTCATTCACTTGTTTTAAAATTTAGTTGGTTTGTTTGTGTGTGTGGGTGTGTATCTTTGTATATATTTGTATCAAAAAAAAAAGAAAAAAAAATTATTAGAACAGAAATGCATCAAGTCACAAATATTAAATTAAATATTTATATATAGATACTTGTATGTAAATTAGTACCACTAAACAAGGTACCAAAAGACCATGAAATTGTACATTTTACTAAATAATGTACTAAATACATATCTATGTATGTTTTTATTAATTTGTCATCTATATAAAACTACAACAATATATGTATATGCATCATCTATAAAACTAAACAGATAAAAACATACATAATTATTTATATTTATTATTATATATTTTTTGTTTATTAAACTTAAATGATTAAATGAAAAGTTTTTCTTTTTTAAAATTCATTCTTTTTTTTTTTACTTAAAACTTAAAAACTACACATACAGTTAACAAACGTACACTTTACTTTTGTTTTTCTTTCTTTTTTTTCTAATAAAGACATTTCTTAAATGATTTTTTTTTTAAAAATAAGATTTTTTTTTCTAAAAATTATTTAAATTAAAAAATGAATAGTTTTAAAAGTAAAATTAGAAAAATTGCCTACAAAAAAGGTCTACTACCCTCTTTTCAGGAGCAGACAGTTGGTTAAAAGAACAAAAAAAAAAATAATAGAACGAGCACGAACGTAAGACGAATGAATGGAAGAAGAAATTAAAAATCGGTTAAAACTTAAAAACTAATTAGGATGTAGTGGGTGTGTTTGTGTGGATGTAGCAGCATTTAGTGCGTGGCATTAAGTGTTACGGTACGTGCCCAATCGGGGAAAGTGGTGAGATTGGGATAAACAACCAAGCCCCATGTTTGACAGAAAACGAACAAGACAATTATACTGATAACGGTGGGACCAATACCAGCAATAGCCTGAAAAAAATGAAAAAAAGTTCAATTATTAAACATAAATATTAAATTTAAATAGTATTAAGTTACTGAGGAGAGTATTATTTCTAATTGTGCTAGTTCTAAACCAATCGTGTTTCCTTTAATATACCTAGTTGTATGCAATAAATAGTCCTAGTTTTAAAACAATCGTGGTTCCTTTAATAGTCCTACTTTTAACCAATAAATAGTCCCTGTTTTAAAACAATCGTGGTTCCTTTAATAGTCCTATATTAAATCAATCGTGGTTCCTTTAATAGTCCTACTTTTAACCAATAAATAGTCCCTGTTGTAAAGCAATCGTGGTTCCTTTAATAGTCCTAGTTATAAGCAATAAATAGTCCCTGTTTTAACGCAATCGTGGCTCTTTAATAGTCCTAGATTTAAGCAATAAATAGTCCCAGTTTTAAAACAATCGTGGTTCGTTTAATAGTTCCAGTTGTAAGCAATAAATAGTCCCAGTTTTAAAACAATCGTGGTTCCTTTAATAGTCCTAGTTATAAGCAATAAATAGTCCCTGTTTTAACGCAATCGTGGCTCTTTAATAGTCCTAGATTTAAGCAATAAATAGTCCCAGTTTTAAAACAATCGTGGTTCGTTTAATAGTCCCAGTTGTAAGCAATAAATAGTCCCAGTTTTAAAGCAATCGTGGTTCCTTTAATAGTCCTAGTTTTAGGCAATAAATAGTCCCAGTTTTAAAACAATCGTGGTTCGGTTAATAAATAGTCCCAGTTTCAAAACAATCGTGGTTCCTTAATAGTCCCAGTTGTAAGCAATAAATAGTCCCAGTTTTAAAGCAATAGTCCCACTTTTAAGCAATAAATAGTCCCTGTTTTAAAGCAATCGTGGTTCCTTTAATAGTCCTACTTTTAGGCAATAAATAGTCCCTGTTTTAAAGCAATCGTGGTTCCTTTAAAATCTTACTTTTAAGCAATAAATAGTCCCTGTTTTAAAGCAATCGTGGTTCCTTTAATAGTCCTATTTTTAAGCAATAAATAGTCCCAGTTTTAAAGCAATCGTGGTTCCTTTAATAGTCATACTTTTAAGCAATAAATAGTCCCAGTTTTAAATCAATCGTGGTGCCTTTAATAGTCCTACTTTTAAGCAATAAATAGTCCCAGTTTTAAAACAATCGTTGTTTTCTTAAATAGTCCCAGTTTTAAAACAATCGTGGTTCCTCTAATAGTCCTAGCTGTAAGCAATAAATAGTCCCTGTTTTAAAGCAATCGTGGTGCCTTTAATAGTCCTGTATTAAATCAATCATAGTCCTAGTTGTTAGCAGTAAATAGTCCCAGTTTTAAAGCAATTGTGGTGCCTTTAATAGCTCTATTTGTAATCAATAAATAGTCCCAGTTTTAAAGCAATCGTGGTTCCTTTAATAGTCCTGGTTGTAAGCAATAAATGGTCATAGTTTTAAAACAATCGTGTTTCTTTTAATAGTTCTATTTTTAAAGCTATTAATAATCCCAGTTTTAAATCAATCGTGGTTCTATTAAGTGTCCTAGTTTTAAAGCTATTAATAGTCCCAGTTTCAAATCAATCTGGTTCCTTTAATATTCCTAGTTTTAAGCAATAAATAGTCCCTGTTTTAAAGCAATCGTGGTTCCTTTAAGAGTCCTAGTTTTAAAGCTCTTAATAGTCCCAGTTTTAAATCAATAGTGGTTCCTTCTAAAACTTACCATATCCTTTGTACGAATGTTGGCATAACCAGCTACTAAAGCATTGGGTGGTGTACTGACGGGCAAATGGAAGGCCATACTGCAAGCCAAACCAGCGGGCAATATTAAGTACAAGGGATGAATTTCAATGGCAATTGCCTGTAAAGCAAATAAACAAATAAATTATTAAATAAATGATAACAAAAACAGTTATAAATAAATGGCATGCATTAAATCCCAAAGAGAATACACATGACAACATGGCATGTATTGTAAAAAAATTACTACTTATCTAGCACATGTCATCTGCCACACGCTAAATATTTCACTTACCATTTCAGCCAAAACAGGCACCATAATGTTGGCAATGGCCACATTGGAACTGAATGCGGTCAATACCACGGCCACAATAATGATGACAAACAAGAGTACGGCATGTGGCAATGCCTTTAAACCAATCAAAGCACTACCAATCATAGAGGCCATACCACTGACTTTACTACCTTCGGCCAAAGCGAAACCACCACCCAACAGGAATACCAAACCCCATGGCACTTTAGATTGGATAAACTTCCAGGTGATCAAAGAGGGTGTGGGTGCGGTGGGCAATTCGAGATTTCTGCGATTGCAACAGTAACGCATAAATGCATAGTTGGCGGGCAACATGAAACACATGATAACCACAAAGATGGTGGGCATAGAGTTACGAATATCCTTGGCATCCAACCAATCAGCCCAGCCGGGGAAAATACCGGGTTTACGGGTGAAGTACATAACGACCATAATGATGAACAAAATCATAACTTGAATTTCGTGAGCACTCATAGGACCCAATTCCTTGTAACGTTGATCGATGACTTTTCTGGCAACATCGGCACCCTGGTTGCCCAACTTGACCTCCTCGGCTTCTTTGCTCTTGGGACGGAACAAGCCCATGTAGTGGTACTGCAGCCACAAGAACATTAGGCCAGTGTAAACCAACATAGAGGGCACCGAGTAGAACATAAAGGTGGGGAAATCCAATGTTTCGGTCGATTTGGGGAAACGACTCTCATAGATACCCTTGAAAGTCAAATTGGTAGCTGTACCAATGACTGTACCGCAACCGCCCATAGAAGAGGCATATGCAACACCCAAGAAATAGCACAGGGTAACCTTGGAAGGATAGGGAGCTCTGTAAAAGTTAAGAAATAATAAATAAATGTGTCTAATTTAGGTTTCTGTGGCAGAACTTACTCTTCTTCGCCATTTTTCTTGTTGTTTCCAACAATTTGATATTGTGGTTCACGGGTCATTTTGCAAAGACCTTGTTGTTGCAATTCCTCCAAGACGGCCTGAATAATGGGGCACATCATAGCGGTACAGGCAGCATTTGAGATCCACATGGACAAGAACATGGTAACGAAAATTAAACCAAAGTGTAATCTAGAAAGAAAGTGTTTAGATAAAAAATTAGTCAATAAATAATGGAGTATTCAGATGTTTGTAATAATCTATTTATAAACTTAGTTTAAGCTGCCATTAATGTTTAGTTAATCAAGGGTATATAGTCATACATAAAGTTATCCAAGTTTAAACTATAACTTCTAATCAAAGTGTTGGGATTATTTCTAATAATCATTGCAATTAACAGTGGAAATAACATTTGTACATCCCAGAGGTAAGCTAATTTCATATTCATACGTATATGATTTTTGTATACTATATGTAAATTATTCATTCATCCTATTGTATTTAATATATTTCATCAACATTTTTTTTGTGCCTTCAATCATATTTGTAATAGCGTTAATCTGTTTTCTTTGTTATTGTATGTAGGTCACTAAAAATGGACCGAAAATTACACAAATTTTTTATCAATTCTTTGCGGTTATAGTATATTTGAAACATCATGGATTTTGCTTAACTTATAATGAGAGAAATATCATGATTCATGACTCTTATGTTATTTATTTAAATCCATTTAAACTTGATAATAAGATTAATTAAAAAGCAAATTTAAACTACCATTTAATAAAATATTATTCTGTATTTTTTGCATGGCTTTTATGAATTTTATGGATAAACTATAAAAATAAACGACATCTCAAAAAAACCTCTTAAACTTAGTTTAAATTATGAAAGTGTATTTTATCTACAGCACAAAATCTTGCACTAATCTTCCAGTTAATGCAATATTTTATCAGTGTTTAATTTAATGTAAGTTTAATTTTGAGTTTAACTGTAAGTAAAACTGCTTTCTGAAGAGTGGAGTCATAATTGGTAAAAGATTATCTCTGATTTTTTGTTTAATGTTTAAAAATTAGTTCAAATGAAAGTATTAATGCTGCCGGAAGAGTGCATGCACAACTGTTTTAGGACTAGCTTTTATAAAACAAGATGCTTTTCTATTCCAATGGTACTGAATACATTTGAAGAGCATACCAAGGATGTGTCAATTGCATTCAATTGGTGGTCAATGCTTCTGAAAATTAATCTGTTCTTAGAGAACCCATGATTTAGTTTGAAGTTCGTTAATTTAAACAAAGACTCTGAGTTATTATGACCGGGAAACTGGAGTAATCATGAAATGGTATATCAACAATGATTGTACATTATTGGGATTGGCTGGAGGTGATCATGGTGTACTTCAAAATATTAAATAATCTAGGGAGTGTTTCTTTTAAGATGGCATTTTCAATCAGGAAGGTATTAACTAGCAACTGGATAAACATATAGATATTGCAGAGCTTCTATAGGGTTATTTTTACTTGTTGTTTATCATCCTCACCTTCCGCATTATTATAATACGATTTTTGAATTACAATTTTTTTTGGAATTCTCCAATCAATAGCAAGGGTACGTAATCAAAAGTCCTGGGTATCCCACTCGATTTAAATAAATCCCTAGTCGACCTATATCTTCATATCGGAAGATGGAACGCTTCACAGTATGAGTTTCAACTGGTACTCCACCAGTATCGAAGAGTTGTTATGGTATCCACCAGGGTTTGTCCAAATTAAAAGACACGCATCAAATGAACAAACGGCTTGTTTATGTTAACAATAAATATACAGACGAATGTAAATCGAAAGTGAAAAATTAGAATGAATACATTTAATATAAAAACGTTGCTTAATAATTTGCTGATAAGGGTCGCTCACGTCAAATAAAGTACAATTTTGCAAATGCTGACGTGAATTCTTATTTTTTAACATACATACACATGTATGTCATATATTAACAACAATTCTCCAAAAGAAATAGACACCATAGAATAAATACTAGGGTATTCAATTAATCGGGTTTCTGGTTTAATCGGTTAATCGAGCAAATAATTAATCGGGGTTTAGATTTAATCGGTTAATAATCGGTTAATTTTAAATTAATCGATTAACCGAATAATTTCTATTTTATTTTTAAATGGAAAATAAAACGACGAATGTGTTGTACTTTTTTGAGCATTTCAACAAAAAAATAAATAATAGCAAAAAAAAATGGTATTTGAGATCCTTTTTATATACACATGTGAGTTTTTTAGGATTTTATATAGATCTTCTGAAATAATTTTTTAAGAAAATAATATAATTTAAAAGGTTTCCTTTTAAATGATTTTTCATTCGTTTTAATATAACTTAACTAGGAAAAAACTCTCTCACTGATTGTAAATGTTGAAGAAATTGAAATTAAGGCATGAGAAAGTCTTTGTTTAAAACTATATTTCTATATGAAGTACAAAAAAACAGAAATTTCGGTTAATCGGTTAATCGACACAAATTAATCGGTTTATTTGTTATTTGAAAATCGGCAATTTTAAATTATTCAACAGTTAACCGACCAAAATTAATCGGTTAACCGATTAACGGTTAATCGATTGAATACCCTTATAAATACATAGAACGAAAGAGGAGAGAAATGGCAATGAAAAATATTAAACAAAACTCAAGAGTTCTAGGAGACAGTTTGGAACTAGTGATTGTACCCATCACTTAGGATAGGAACTAGTTACTTCAGTAGCTACGTGACTAGTTATTTTAACATGTGCATGTACTAAGCAGGGGAACAATTGACCCATTTTTCACTACAATGAGACGGTTTAATAGCTGATCCAAAGTAGTCAAATCATTGGATTCACATACTGGTTAAATCGTGTCAGTTACCTTACTAGCTACCTAACTGGTAACGTGATCAACTACATAACTAGTTATTTTAACATGTACGGGTGCAAATTAACCTCAAATAGTCAGCTAAAAACACATATCGTAGGCAGTCCAATAAACGATAGTTTGTAAACAAACCTTTCTTCACCAACTCTCCAATGGATTGCTTCTGGTGGGTAAAATAGCTACTTTCTAAAGTGCAGTACAAAATAAACGTTTAAAGTGACTTCACTAAAGGTTACTAAGAGACACCAAAGTGACTTCATGCTATGTTACATTGGATATCAGTATACTCAAGCAAAAATAAAAATTAACTGTATGAGAATTATATCAGCACAATTTGTATAAAACCAGTTTAAACGAATTACTCATAAAATGTTTAAAGTGACTACACTTCAGATTACTTAGAGACACTTAAGTGACAGTTGCCTTCACGCTAGATTACCTGGGATGTATAAAGTAACCAATTGTCTTCTCTCTGCACTACAAAGAGCACATACGTGTCAAATGTCCCAAAATATACAAATTGGAGTCAGTCAAATGATAAGACATTTGTGACGATTACTGTCTATAAAGGACACATTGACTGCTTGCTTAATTGCTGGGAAATGTCTATTTTCCCACATATGAGTTATATAGTAATGAAATACATGGCAATACATTCTCTTGAATTAGGTTTTTGACAACAGACTTAGAATTTTCGCTTTTAGTTACCTATTTATTTGTCAATTACGAAAGACACTATAATCATAGATAAATACACATAGATCGGAAAGTCTCCTGTAATAGACTTAACTCAGTTGTCAAAAACCTAAGTAGTGAGAATGTATTAGTAAAAAAACTATATGAAAACAAAAACAACACTCGTATGTATGATTATTTTGAGTAATTAGTTTGTTTGAGTTTTTTCTAGTTTCCGATCTATGTGTATTTATCTATGAATCTAAATACAAAATTCATTTCAAGCTTTTCTTGCTGGAAAAAGTCAAAAGGGCAACACATTTTGTAGAAATGTTGAAATTTTTAAGATACTATTGTTTGGCATTTAGTATTTGAGCTAAGTAACTGATAAAGTGCATGAAAGTGATGAACATTTGAATTTGTAATTGCTCTGCATCAATACTATTCATATTGACAGATTTTAATCGGTAACAGTGTGACTGAACAAAAAATCATTTGAATATTTTTATACCCAAATGCATAGAGAATTATACATACATAGAGACGAGACACTCCGAGTTGTCAAACAAAAATATAACATATAACATGATACAACAACAAAATACATTGACTAACGCTTATTTTGTTGCAAGAGTTAGGTTTTTGACAACAGGCTAATGTTTTTGTCCAAATGCCTTTTAGTAGATTCTGTCAATAAAATGCAAAAATGTCTGGTACTGAAACAAAGCTAATAATTATTTCAATACATTGTATTGTCAATTGATGTAATCTATAATACAATTTGTTAAATCTACATGATGTTAATTTACAATGAATTTTATGTTAATTTAAAAGTTGTTAGTGTAATGTCTAAATTCTAACAAATTGTAGGATTAATTTAAAATCCATTAATTCAAATGTGAAACCCAAAGGTTTTGACACCAAAATAAAAAGACAAATAGCTGGCAAACAAAAGAATATTTTTGCCTTCTGTCTAATCCATATACATTACATTAAATTATTATACTACTTAAATATTTATAAACAATTGTTTCTAATTAAAAACAAAATTACAAACTCGTAGAACTAGAAAATTATAATAAAAAAAAAACAATTCTTACAACGTGCAAACCTAGCTCGTGTAAAGTATTTAATAACCCCAACAAATGGCTAAATATTTGTAGCCTATTATTGTATGTAATTAATATCAGCAGATACAAATTTTTTTACAATCTTATTACAAGTAAAATAATAATATGTACAAATGAAACGTAGAGTACATACCTTCTAGGACTGCAGCCGACAATTTGTATAACGCGCAAAGCTAAACGCTTATGTAAATTACAATATTCAATAGCTAAGGCGACCATAATACCACCCATAAACATCACAAGTGTATCTTTGAAATATAATCTACATGTTTGATCAGAGCTCTACAATAAAAACAGAGAAATTAATAAGTAATAAGAAATTCAAATAAATAAATCAATTAACAATAATTGAGATATTTAAGAAAACATACCATTATACCCATTACAGGAAACGCAACAATTGGAATCATAGAGGTGACATACAGGGGTAAGGCTTCAGTTACCCAAAAAATAGCCATAACAAGAAGCAGGTACATACAGCGATATTCCTGGAAAATATCAGTTTTAAATAATAAATGAATTTCAAAGTACAGTATTAAATAAATATTAAATTATAATTAGAAAGTGAAGCGATCATCCATCCCCTTTGTAATTTAGTTTTACTGACAGTTCTTCTATATCCAAAGTGATTTCTCAAATTTGTATGAAAAACATTCAAACTTTAAAATATTTTTTTAATGATTTCCTTACAAATTTATTCAGCTCAATTTTCTTTAATTATAATGAATCTGACAGCAAGAGTTTTTAAAAATTTATTTTGTATATGTATTTCCAACTTACAGGAGTATTATTCATTAACATCACAGGTAAACATAATAGAGGTACTAGAAATACTACTAAACCCTTCCAGTGATTGGCAATAAATGTTGTCACTTTGCCGCACAGCGAAAGAGGTGCTCTCTCACCAGCCTCACTAAAACAAATTATAAAAAAAAGAAATTATTAATATTTTTTGAAATTTGTTTAAATAATTTAGCAAAAAATATACTTACATCTCCATGTTTGACTAAATTTTTGTTTAACTAAAAAGAAATAAATATAAAAAAACATAAAATAAATTAGTAAAGAGTTGTTAAATATTGATTAAAGTAAAATTTTTATAAAAATGTGATTTTTGAAATTAAAATTTCCAAAATAAATTGTAAATGAACACATTTTGTAGACCTTTATTAGGTTTGTAAGGATTATAGGTCCATTTTATTGTGCCAATTATTAATAAAGTAAATAATTCCGTAAAAGGGACAAGAAAACAACTATGGAGTAAAATAAAGTGTAAAAATGTTTATTTTACAAAAAAAAAAAAACGGAAAATAATAGACTCTAATTATTATCATTCATATGTAAATACGTTTTAAAATTAATTTGTTATTTAATTT
The DNA here is from genome assembly GCA_942486065.2 of Calliphora vomitoria. Classification (NCBI taxonomy): domain Eukaryota; kingdom Metazoa; phylum Arthropoda; class Insecta; order Diptera; family Calliphoridae; genus Calliphora; species Calliphora vomitoria. The sequence goes on from OW818031.2 coordinate 109,752,225, forward strand.
GTTACGTTTTAAAATTAATTTGTTATTTATTATAATTATTAAATAGCTCAAATTTTAAAAAAAATCTGTTAAATATAGTTTATGACTGATTTATAATGATTTATTTATGTTTAGAACATTCATCAAAATAAACTATAACCAATATATCAATATATAGTAATTTTTGGTTTGTTTTGATTGACAACTTCACGTCCCTGAGCTAACCGTTATCACCATAGTTGTAAACTTTGGTATGTAAACAAGTACCGTTGTTATTAACCCATTTACTGTTATAATTACGACAAATTGTTAAAATTTACCTCTAAATTATAACAGTTTAAATGTTTTTATTAAAAAGCTGTCTACAATTTGTGTCTAAATGATTTATTATGTATAGAGACATTATTAAAACAATTTTAAGTACATATTTGTAAATTTAGTAAACTACATATTTTGAAAACTTTAAAGTTTATAACAGCGAAATTACTATTGGAAGTATAAATTAAAAATGCGGGATTCACAATACATGGCTTATCTTTTGTATGTGGTTTTTGTTTTTAATATCTTATATGTAATTTTGAAGGGTACATATCTGTCATTTATTCGCACTTAGTTATTGAACATTATAGTGCAAACAACAAAGATTTTTTTTTGCTTTGAAAATGTCGAATTTTTTTCCAACAAAGCATGATATGCGGGAAGTTTTGCTTTACTTCCTTAATTTGAAAAAAGTTCCGCTGAAGCTCACCGATGCTCACCAAAACTTATGGTGAAAGTGTTTCAAAAGGATAGAGATAGTTTGTTCAGTTCAGAAAGGGTAATTTTGACACGCAAGACAAAGATCGTCCAGGCCAGCCAGGCAATGTTTTAAGACCTAGAATTGGAGGCATTACTCCATGAAGATTGTTGTAAAATTCAACTAAAGCTTGCAAAATCATTGGGAGCAGCAATTTTAAAACGTTTTCGAGCAGCAGGCATCCAAAAGCAAGGAAATTGGGTACCATACGAATTGAAGCAGAGAGTCCTTGAAAGACGATTTTGCATGTCCGAAATCATGCTTGAATGTTATAAAAGAAAATCATTTCTGCAGCGAATCATTACTTGCGATAAAAAATGGATACATTACGATAACCCAAAGCTGGAGAGAATGTGAAGCCCGCCCAACCTGCCAAATCGACACCAAAGCCAAATATCCATGGCACTAAGGTAATTCTCTGTATTTGGTAAGACCAAAAAGGTCCTATCTATTATGAGCTACTGAAATCTGATCAGACCATCACAGGGAACATGTACCGAATGTAACTTATTCGTGAAACGCCCAGAATATACGGCTAGACACAAAACCTTAATGTTCCATCATGACAACGCTCGGCCACATGTTGTAAAACTATTTAGAATGATGTGGTTGGGATGTTTTGCCTCACCCGCCTTATACTTCAGTCCTTGCCTCGTCCGACTACTATTTGTTTCGATCGATGTAGAACGCTCTCTCTAGAATACATTTCACTTTGGAAGAGAGTATCCGAAATTGGCTTGATTCGTTCTTGGCCTCAAAAGATGAGCAGTTCTTTTGGCACGAAATTCATATGTTACCAGAAAGATGGAAAAAAGTCATAGCTAACAATGGCCAACACTTTAAATAAATTTATATTGCACAAATGTTTCAAAATAAATGCTGAAAATTTAAAAAAAAAAAAATCCGGCATTTTTAAGTTATACACCCAATAAATATTTGCAAAACATAGAAAGAATTTTAACATTGAACTTGATTTATTGTTTTTTTTTTTTTTAATATTGCTGAATATAATAGTAATCCAGCTCTTAAACAACTGGACAAAGTGTGACACGACTTTTAAACAAAATAATAAAAATTATTGTATTTAAAACCCCTATCCCCTCCCTAAAACACTTAACCGTTTTCACATTACAATTTGAAACACTAGTAAGCGTTAAATAAAAAAAAAAAAAAAAAAAACGGGTTTTCAAGTACTAAGTACAAGTGTAAATAATCATAAATATTGTGTGTTTATCTACTATCCCCTCCCCACTACTTTTCATTTCTATTTATGTGTCAAATGTTTTCACACACACTCATAATCACTCTTGTGAGACACATTTTGGTGTCACGAGTATTTATTTTGTATTTTACGTCGCATACAAAAGTATTGACCCCCTTTTTCTGTCACTTTAAATCTTGCCACGAGTTTCTTTAATTGTTTGTTTGTTTTTGTTTTGTTATACTCTTAGAAAAAAAAAACAATTGAAATGTTCATTGATTTGTTATGTTATAAAAAAAATATTAAATTGATTTTTTATTGAAATCATAGTAAATTTTAAATGATAAATATTTAGCATCTGTGTTTTTTTTTAAATATCGCCTTATTGGGGTACTTTTGATGATGCATTTAGTTAACGCACATTGTCGCCAACTGTCATACTAGAAGTGTTACTTTTGAATGTCTGTCTAGTCATTTGGTTTGTTATTAAATATTTTGTTATTGAAATTTAATATAAACAATTTATTTTCATTTTCCTACTAATTGAATGATGTAAGAGTGTAAGTAAAAGGACGCTAGAAAGTTTTTTTTACTTTTAATTTTAAATTGAATGTTTAAATTAAAAATTATATTGATTCAAGCAAATAGTAAGTCGTATGATATTATTGTTTACATTATTTACAGTGTAAAAAAAAATTAAATAAAGGGAGACCTAGTTTTTTACAGGGTTTTTAGAGATGTCAAGTGTAAACATGGTTAAATGGGCCACTGGAATTTTTAGCACAAATTGAACTTTAGTGTTATTTATTAAGGCAGGTAATATGATCTGTCAACATTTTGTTTAGAAGAGTACGAATGGCGTAGTATAAACGTAAACTGTAATGAAACGATTTGACATTTAAAAACAAATATTGCTGAAAATTCGTATTAAAATTTGAGTTTTTTTTTTTTGTAACTTTTTAAAAAACAATCAAGTCTTTTGTGTAGAAGAGTACAAATGGGTTATTTTAAACATAAAGAAACCAATTGTCATTTAAAGAATATATGGAAGAAAATTTGAGTTTTCTTTGGAATTAAAAAAAAAAAAAAACAAGAAATGTACGAATGGGACATTCTAAAAGTTATTTGTTATGACAGTAAAAAAAAATTTGACAGTTTTTTTGATATTTTTAAAAAAAAAATAAGCAAGTTTTAGTAGCTGTGGGAGGCATTTGTATGTCGAAATTCCCGGGAAATTTTCTTGTAAGTTTAATTTTTAAAGTTACAGTATTTTTCTGCACAGATAAAACAGATTCGTTCCGATTTAAATAACCAAATTTTTGTCACTCCAACTATATGTTTTCAGGCACAACAGAAAAATTCAGATGACTGAATCACTTGAATAGCAATATATTCGATTATCACAACCAAAACTTTTTGCTCTGTATGACAAAAACTGAAAAATGTTTATTTAAAACAGGAAAATTATTATTTCTAGTAAGTTATCTTAATACAAATTTAAATTTTACAATCTTAAAGGAATTATTAATATGCTTACATTAAAACATCTAAGAATATTCGTATTTAGAGAAAATAATGACAATAATACTGGTTTAGATTTGAAAAGGTTCTCTTTTGAAACAAATTACTTTTTGCAGATTTAACTTTTATGGGAAAATCACTTCACACAGAAAAATTACGATTAAAATCACCGAATTTTTGTCACCCCAACCAAAAGTTTTCAGCTACAATTGAAAAATTCAATCATTTAGAGTGAGAACCACTTGATTCAGTTATCACAACCAAATCCTTTGGCTCTGTGTGACAAAACAGAAAAATCGTAGAAGATCGCCTTAATACAAATTTAAATTCTTAAAGGAATTATTAAGATGCTTAACATTAAATCTTCCTAGGATATTCGTATTAAGAGAAAATAATAACAATAAAATTTGTATATATACTTTCTGATTTCATAAAGTTCTCTTTCGATACGATAGACTACACGATAGTGTGCAGGACTATCAATCTGGGGGTTGCGGGTTCGATTCCTGCCAGAGACTTGGGTGTATCTGCAGACAAGGAAAACGCTTCGCAGTTTGTGTTTGTTTAAAAAAAAATAACAATTTTTTTTGACAATTTTTAAAACTTTTCTTTCATTCAAGTAACTTTTAAAAACTTAATTATTGTATTTTAAACTAAATTCAAACAAATTGTTTTACAAAGATTTCCGATTAAGGTGATTAATAATTAAAACCTTAACTGATACAAGTTCATTAACTCAATATGGACTTTAACATAAACAATAAATATAAATAACTATTGGACCCTGCTAATAAACAAATTTATTTAATCTGTTTTTTTTTAGAGATAACACTAATAAGAATATAATTTTTAGTTTAAATGTCAGAAGAAAATACAAATAAACATTTACTATGTAGTAAACTTTATTAAAATAAACAACTAAAAGCTTTATTTTGCAAAAATAATGAATAAACTATAATTATAATGCGTTTTAACTTTCATTTTTATGTTATTATAATTATTATATGGTTTTTATTATTAAAAAATCTATTAAATATAGTTTACGGCCTGATTTATAATGATTAATAACAAGCACATTAATTAAAATTTACAATAACGCCAATTCAATAGTGTCGCTTCAGTGTTAACTATTTACTAGACATTTTTGGTTAGTTTTGATTGACAACTTTACATCCGTGAGCTAAACGTTATCACACACAGTTGTAAATATAAGTATGTAAACAAACATGGTTGTTATTACAGCATTTACTGTTATAATTACTACAAATTGTTAAAATTATGCTTAAATTTATAACAGTTTTTTGTTTGTCATTATTAAATAGCTGTAAATAATTTGAGTCTAAATGATTTATTTTAAACGTTTTTAAGTATTTGAAAATTTATTTTAATTTTATCATTATTATCTCGTTTAGTGTAGCTAATTTGTGTGTTATTTTATTTGGGTTTTTAAGCTTTTGTTCTATATTTTACACATTATAAATTGTATAATTATAATAAAGATCATTTATAACATTATTATTATTATTGTATTGTTATTGAAAACACGCGATATAATTGAGTATTCAATCACTTTTGGACAATAGCTTAGCTGTATTGTAATTGATTTAGTTATATAGTTTTTTTGTATGGCAATAAAATTATAAATATTTTAGGTAATCTCTCCATAGCTATCAACACATAAATTTACAACCTAATGCTAATTATAGCTATACGAACAAATTATTTAGTTCCGGAACAATGGATAAATGGTTTAGGTGGATAATACGTTTTATTAAATATATAATTTAGATCATTTTGATTAGGCTAATGGTATTTTTTGTTTTGAAAAATCTGGGTTATTGCTGATTATATACATGACAAATGTCGGCTGGTTGTAAACAGTAGGGTTTTAAAATGTTGAACAATCGACTTTTTGCTGAAAAAAGTAGAAATCTACTTTTTGGTCGGAAAAAAGTCGAACAATCGATTACGTTATCGCAAAAAAGTAGAATTATTGATTTTTTTTGAATTTTTGTTGTAATCATTATATAAAATACGTCTTTCTCAGCAATAAATATAGCAACCATATAATTTTTACAACATCGAACTATAGACTTTTTGCTGAAAAAAGTCGAACAATCGATTACGTTATCGCAAAAAAGTCGAATAATCGAAAAATTAGATTTTTTATTTTGAATTTTTGTTGTAAACATTTTATAAAATGCGTGTTTCTCAGCAATAAATAGAGCAACTATATAATTTTTAAATTAAAATAGAATGAAAAGTCGAAAAATTTCAACTTTCCATAAACAGCTAAAGTCGAAAAGTTGACTTTTTAAAAATCGGGAAAAGTCGCAAGGACGAAAAGTTGACTTTCTGCTCCAACTATAGAACCCTAGTAAACAGGATTTAAAATATCATAGTAAGGAAAAAACATGAGAGAATTTCACGTCTATGCTGATATTTTACCTTAAAGATAAAGACCCGTAATCATAGTCAAACACTAAAGTTGATACTTCAGCTAGTTTTATATTTAGAGTCGATTTTAACGTCAAAAGTATACTTTAACTTGTCTATGATAGGCCTTTCTTAATTTTTGACTATGATTAGGGGCCAATGTGACCCATATTTTATATTAAACCCCCTGACTTTCTTGCTAATTGTTATTAGTCATTTTGTAAACACAACAATATTTAACAAGAAATCCACTGTATTTTTTTTATTATTAATAACAAATTACATACATGAAGCTTATAAATAAATAAACAAATACTTTCTTTTCCAAAACCAGTTATCTAAGACCAGACAAATAAATCAATATACAATAATTTTGTTCAACTAAAAATAGCTAAAAAAAAAACACAAACATACACATGAATAAATGTATGTCATTGAACTAGACTGGTTAAGAAACAGGGAATTGGGTTTCTTGTATTAAACAAATATTTTGCAACAATTTTATAAAAAAAATAAAAATGTTCCACTTAAAAGTCAAGGGAAACATGACTTTTAGCACGTAAGGTATGTATTTAATAGCAAAAGTTAAGGCAAAATAGATTAATCACATTAATATTGAAACGGTTATAAATCATAAAATAATTAAAACATAATTATTTCTATAAAAATTTATAAATGTGTAAAATAGTCAAGATAAATTTGTTTTCTTTATACTTTATGCTAATTGTCATTTTAAATAACATTTTTTTTATTTTTAAAGAAAAAACGCAATAAAATTTTTGTTTAATCAAATAATTATTTAAATTTTCAATTAGTGGAATGGTTTTATTTATAATTTAACAATTATTAAAATTTCCAATTAGGAAGATTCAATTATAATCAAATTTTAAAGTAATTTTTTTAAGTGTTAAATAATAAATCAAAAGCTGCGCAATTTAAAGTTGTTATTATTATTATTATTATTTACAAACTTTTCTTAAATACATAGTAGTGGTATTTTACTTGTTTATGGAAATTCAAATCAATCATAATTTTATTTATAAAACTAACTAATCAGTATTATAAATATTAGCAATATTAATTGTGAAAATTAAACTGTAATTGTTAATTTTGAAGCACGTTTAAATTGTGTGAGATTAAGAGCTAGTTTCTTACTTGTTAGTTAAACCTAGCTTTAACCGAGATTTAACCAAAGATTGTGTTTCTCACTAATGCATTACCGTGTGGCAATTTTGTTAGCATTGCCATACTTTTCAGTTAAATCACATGTGCATTCCTAAAATTGTTTCATATAAATATGGCAATGCTTTATACTTTATAAGAAAAAGCAACCGCACATAACTTTTTTTTTTTGTAAATTTTAAATTTGTAAAAGAAAAAGTGACATTAAAATATATAAAATGTATATTATAAATGATATTGATCATGGAGAAAATATACATAGAGCGGAAACTAGAAAAATACTCAAACAAAAAAAAAAAAAAAATACTCAAAAAAGTTACACATACGAAAGTTGTTTTTGTTTTCACATAGTTTTTTTTACTAATACATTCTCACCACTTAGGTTTTTGACAGGAGAGTTTCCGCTCTATATATATTTTCTCTATGATATTGATGTTAACCCTCTAATGCTTAAGCGTGCCCAAGGCTCTCATGGCAAAAATGCAAATATAACAGATTTTTCATTTTAAAAACTCTTGAGCAGTTGCTAAATAACGTACTTAAATATTTTAAAAAGCTTTCAAAGTTTTTGAAATAAAAAATCAGTTATATTTGTATTTATTGGCATTTTTGCGATGAGTGCCTTGAGGCATGCTTAAGCATTAGAGGGTTAATAAAGCAAATTGCAACAAAGAGCTGCTGTGCTGAATTGTTTATTTTATTTTTCAGCTGTTTGTACTTTGACATTTTATACTTAGGTTTAACTCGCCAATGATGATCAGTTAAACCTAGATTATATACTAATTAAACAATAAGTGAGAAACACAAGCTAGGTTAAAATGAAGATTATCTTTATTCCAGAAACTAGCTCTAAAGCAATTAAAGGCATGCCTCGTGTCTATGCATGACAAATATTTATCATAACAATTCAATACTTGACAAATATTTAACATATCATGTCTATTAGAGTCTCCAAAAAAACCGGCAAATTCAAAAAACCGGTTTCCGGTTTAACCGAAAACAGTGTTTTATAAAAAAACCGGTTTCGGTTTTCTCATTCTAGACAAACAGGTTTCGGTTTTGTCATTCTAAAAACCGGTTAACCGGTTTTATATTAATTTTTCTTTAATATGAAAAATGACAATTTAAATTTATAGACAATTTTGGTAAGGCAAAAAGTGTTATATGTATAATTATGTTAAGAATTGTGTACTAAATTCCAAAATTTGTCAAATGCAGAAATTTTCTAAAAAATAAATGAATATGTATTTTTAAAAATGTTATCAAAATATTTTTAAGTAATATATTCAAATAAGCTTTACAAAGTATTTCGTTAAAACCGGTTAACCGTCTTAAAAAAACCGGTTTGTCAAAAAACCGAAAAGTTAAAGGAAACCGAAACCGGTCGGTTTTACAAATATGGAAAAACCGGTTGACCGGTTTTCGGTTTTGGATACTCTAATGTCTATACTGGACCAATATTTATGATAACAATTAATGACTTTTGTTGTCAAGATTGGGTAATAAATGGTTGTCTCTTGACAACCGTTTTGAAGTCCTTTATGACAAAATATTATAAGTATAGACATAGGGTAGGGAGAATTTAAATCTGAAGCTATGATTTTGTCCCCCAGGGGGTTACTATCTATTTCTATGCGAAAGCAAGTTCGATGCGAAAGGTAAATGCGATAAGAATACAATTTGGTACCCTGCATCGTCTACGCAAATGATTTCGTAAAAAGAAGCAACACTGGCACCAAATGTCAAAACTTGTAAATAAAAACATTTTAAACAAATTTTGTGAGCGATGCGAAAACGCAATAAAGGGTACCAATTATTCAATTATTCTCAATTTTTCTTTCGCATCGTAATAGAGAGTTACCCCCCAGGAATACTGTTTAAGCAGCCATGAATATGTTGGTTATGCAGCAGTCCTGATAAAAATTTGCACGAATTAGTTGTAGGTACTCTGAAATTATACTATAAAATATGACAAAAATGGGGCAACATACAAGGGATCTCTCAGAAAATTACTTGAAAATTCAAAATTGTCTTATAATAATTAATATCGGGATGAAATTGGACATAAATAAGTTTTATATGATCGTAAATAAATTGATCCTACTCATTATTTTAGAAAAATATTCTATTGTCATATATTAATGGAGGGTATACAAGATTCGGCACTCTTACTTGTTAATCTCATTAAAAAAAAATTAATGGCTACTTAAAAAAAAAAATCGTGTTAAACTAGTTCATTTTGACATGCAATCACCTCTGGGAGTAATTATGACAATCGTGGTGATTTAAATTTTAAAATATTCAATTGATTTGCAGCAAATATTTATGCAAATGAAGTAAATAAAAGGCAAGTATGCGCAGTATATTGACTCAAATACTGGCATACTTGTGCTTTTATTAATTTTTGTTTTGAAAAATTTATTTAATTGCCAACCAGTAGTAAGTAGTCGCCAGTCGTCATAATTTTTTTTTTTTTTTACAAAGTTCATATTACTGATAAAAAAAACAACATGTGTGCAATTTATTGGTACATCTCGTACGTAGTATTATTATTATTGATGAAAATGATATATATTTTTTTTTTGTTATTATTCAATAAAATAAGTGGTTATTTGACAGAGTTAAGTAGGAGTGAATAGATTATTGTTTTATATTTCAAGTGATTATACAAGTTTATACAAAATACGAAAAAACAATAATTATTTGCATTCGAAACAAGTGTGTTTAGGAAATAAAATTTAGAGTAGCACCGGCAATGTGGAATAAGTCTATGATTAATTCATGATTTGCATTAAATAAAAAACTAGCAAAGTTCTATTTTAAACACGCAAGAATTTAAGTAGAATTTAATTTTGTTAAATTTAAAATAAATTATACACTAAATGGTATGTTATAAATTGATTTCAAATGTTACGCTTTATTTTCTTTAAGTATAGGGATAAAAACGCCTAAAAGTTAGGCGTTTTTCGCTATTACACTTAAACAAAAAGAGCAACAATTGTAATTCTAAACCCCTGCCTATACTTGACAAATATTTATCATAACAATTAAGGACGTTTGTTGTGAAGACAACGTTGTCTGAGCAAAATCATTAAGAATTTTGTCATAACAAAGCGATAATGCTAATAAATGGAGACTATAACTGATAATTTTTTTATCTAGACAACCATTTTGACGTTTATCATGACAAACATTTATCAGGTATAGACATAGGGTAACAAAGAACTGTTGAGATTGGTATATTTAAGCATATATTGAAAAATTCAGTAGTTTTTTTTACTGCCCATTGCTATTACCTAAATAATATTTGTTAGATTTTTATTTTAAGTAATTAAAATTGTTTCATTTTTTTTTAACACACCAACACGTTTAAATTTCTAGATAATTTTAATATTTTAAATTTGCTACAGAACTTTGAACATGTGCTGATTACTGATAATAGCCCCTAGATTATTGTGGAAAAATAGGTTATTCTTTATATATTGTATAAAATCTATAAATATTTATTTTAACACACCATTTCCAGAGAAAATAGGGGGAAAGAAAATAAAATGATGGCAATAAAATATATCTTTGCTGGCACATAGTTTTGAAAGAAAATAGTTTATTTAAATTAGGATTCATAGAATAAAAGCATAGAACGGAAGAAGAGAGGAATATCTATATCTACAATAACAAAATACATGCTATATATTCTCATGAATTAGGTTTTTGACAACAGACATAGGTTTTTAGCTCTCAGTTACCCATCTAGTTGTCTTCTATGTTAGGGATTTTTTTTATTTCAAAAACATTCAAATAAGTTGAAAAATATTGAAATCTTGAAATATTTATTCTAACAATTCAAACTGAGAGTACAAAAGTTTACATCAAATGCGTTAAGCAGGAAATTCAAACCATTTTCAATTTATTTTCTGGCGGCAATTTATATGAAATATTTATAAAAAAAATTCCCGTTCTTATCAGTTTGTAGAAGAAATAGATTGTATGGCCTGATATTTCATAAAAATGTTACTCAAAGTGATAATGCATTTGTAATACATTTTATAAATTGTTATTTCAAACTTAAAAATAGCAAGTAATTGTTGTTAAAAGCTTGAAATTTTGTAAAAAAAAAAAACATTGACAATTCAATAGTTTGTATTCAAATAAACAAATTGGAAAGCTCGTCAGTTAATTTTTTATTTAAAAGGCAAAATAAATACTTATTTAAATCCAAAACAAAGGGTATATGGCATCATTTGCGCAATTCCCGGAAAATTTTTTTCAAAATTCCAAGAAAATTTTTGAGGGGATATTTCAGGAATTTCTGTATAAGTTTTCTTCTTAAAGTTACAGTATTATTTCTACACAGATAAAACAGATTCGTTGTGATCTGTTGACAATTGAATGATTCGATTATATTCATAGATGTTTTAGATACTAGCAACAGGAAATCGAAATGAATTAAGATTTGTTCCAGGTTTACTTAGTCGTACCTCGTTAATCTTTTTATAAAAGTAATTCTTATCGGTTATTTATAAAATGTGGCTTAATTTAGTATTAAAAAAATCCCGGGAATGAGTAGATTTTTATACTATTTCCCGGGAATGGAAAAAGTCCGGGAAGTTAGAAAACCTTGGCATCACTGTCAACCATTTGCATTGCCAACTATTTTGATGTAAGTCAGTGATGCCAATTATGTTTTTTTTAACGCTAAATTTTGTTATTATTATGTGGCATTTACTCAGGACATCATAGATTTCACCGAATACAGGCATATTTAGAAAAGATTAGCAAGAAATATATGGTTTTCAATTCTTTTCAAATGTTTTTTTTTTTTTAAATATGAAATGAGTTTTTCAGATCACAATTATCATTGATGAAAGTTATGGTTTATCTATTATTTTGATTAGAAAGATATTACATATGGATTAGTTTTTACTAGGTAAATATCTAATAAATATATGAAGATATTTGTTTGTAATACATTTAAGGTTCAGAAAACAACTTTAAATTGCTCATGTATTCTAAATATAATCCCTTAAACCATTAACCTTTAGCTGTTACTGTATATATTATACACTCGTGTGTAATTTATGGAAACCTCATTTTTTTCAATTTCTTTTTTTGTTTGTTTCATTTCATTTCTCTCTTGTTTATAGTTTAAACATAATTTTTTATATAATAAAATTATCTAATTTAAAATCATACGATTAGGTAATTTATACTTAAAACATACATATAAAGAAAAAACTGAAAAAAAAAAACAAAAGCGTTCACTATATAATCTTGACATTGGCCCTGATTTTTGCTACCGTGTATTGTGTGTATATTCCATGTATTTGTTGTACATAATACAATGTTTACGCTGTCAGTAATATACACTGATAGAAATTTGTTTAAGAGCAAGACATTTTAATATATAATTAAATAAAATTTTTACTGATAAATGCTCCCTCAGGTCAAAGCTAAATGTAATTTATGATTTTGTAAACTTATATATTAAAAAATTGTAATATATTTAAAATCCTTAGTAACTGACAGATAACTAATATAAACTACAATAAAAATATTAGTATAATCTACTTCCTCTGAGCTCTCAAAATAATTTCCAAAATAATTTTTTAAATTCTTTAAATATAAATATTAAAGGCCTTATTCATAAACAATTTTTAAATTAAAACAATGTTTTAAAATCAAATTTTGTATGGAAATTTTGGTTTAAATCTTTGTTTAAATTTAAATTTTTTTATGATTATGGGCGTAAATACCTTAATTTTTTTAACATTTCCACCTCTAATAGCATAATTTCAAAGTATTGTGCTTTCATGTAACAACCATATAGCAACATAAATTTGGACCGTCCCATGATGCCCACAATTTTACTTAAATATGTCTCTGTCGTATTATTTTGAATTTCAATTTCATCAAACTTAGTGCTTTTACTTAAATTCTCCCCACTGTTTAACCCAAAAATATAAAAAAAAATATCATTTAGTTTTATTATTATTTTTTTTACCCCAGCAAAATCACTTTAATAATATTTTTACCGTTGTTGTGACAATGAAATTTTTGGTGGGACTGTTGAGGTGATTGAACACGAGCAATCAACAACAAAATTGCTTTTTGTTCAGTTTCAGGGTTATATGGGTTGTATTTTTAGTAAGTTTAACAAGTAAAACGTTATACTTATAAACATATGTATTAATTTACAGTAATATATAATTATAAGTTAACATTAAGTTTGAAATTTAATTTAAAATATTGAAAATCAATGTAAAACTCCTTGAACAAAATAGTCTAGATTTTACTCGGTTATTTAGTATTGGCAACATTATTGTTACAATTACAGCGTTACTTTCACAGGAGCATGATAATTCCCTCCCCCTTTGTTTTTGTTTATGGTGAATAGGAAAATACTGAGATGCAATCTTGTTTTTATTTAAACAAGAAATGGTTCTTTTTTCCAGAACATCATAAAAAACTATTAAGTTAATGGAAAAATGTTGATTATTAATATAACTCGACGTATTTTTATTTGAAATATTTGTAAAAAAGTAGCTACATATTAGTAATTATTGATAAGAGTAAATACAACACATACACACATACATACTTTAAAAAAAAAAAAAAAAACAGAAAGAAATGTCAATGTTGTTATTGTTATTGTTGCCGAGAGCAAAAGTACCATTAATTGTTGTTATTCATTGTTATGGTTTTACTTTGTTATTGTTTTACTTTGTATATAATTTGTTTTGCTTTTGGTTCTTCTTCTCGTTGTTGTTTTTACTTAGCCAAACGCTAGGATGTTCACAGCCCTTGTCTAATAATTCAGTATTAAAGACATTTTTTGCATAATTTTATGGAAATTTTATTAATTGCAACAAAAATACTATTATTTAATTAAAAGGAAAACTACTAGCCAAATTTTTAGGTATGTTTGTGTATTTTATCAACATGCTAATCAAGTGCGCGAAATGTTTTTAATTTATATATGGACTAAAAAACGTGTTTTTATTTGTTATAGGAATTTTTATTTTTTTTTTTGAATAATTGAAAATGTTTTAAAATAATTGAGTAATTAATGTAAAGAATGACATGATTTTTGAGATTCATAAATATTCATCAGATAAGAATAATAATTTAAAAAGTTTGGTTTAAGAGGAAATTTTTTTTTAATTTATTTAAAAAAGAAAAAACTATTATCAAAACGGTATTGAAACGCTTATATGTTTTTTTATACTAAAGGGAGAACTTTTCTTTAGTATAAAGACACTGTCTTTAGTATAAATACACTGTATTTAGTATAAAGACACTGTCTTTAGTATAAAGAAAGTATGTAGTGCAATTGTCAGTAGAGAAAGAGTGTTGACATAGAGACATATAGTTCTAGGCTGGCTACAAGGACGATTTGAAACAGCAGAGGTCTTAAGAAATAATAATCCTCGTACCAGCCAAACAATAGAAGATGTCCGACGAAATTGGATGCTCCATTATCTATTAAAAATAGTCGTCTTCACTAAAATTTCAAAGAAGTGGAAGAATGATACTCAACAATGATAAAATTTAAGAGCATTTCTTGCAATATTTTTGAGAGAATATCAAAGGCAAATCAATGCTGCAATGAAAGGAATTGGGGAATATTTATGGTATGCTTAAGACTTAAGTAAAGTATATTCTGATAAACTAATTGTCTTTTAAACACGCAGATGACATTCAATACATATGGGAGCACATATGGGAACTTAGGAATACACAGTGTTTGTATTGCTTGCTTGAAATTAGCAAAAGCACCTAAAAAAATGCTTTGCTTACAGTTTTTCAGCAATTGCGTCCAAGCTATAACAAACAGCAAAAGTCAAAAAATAAAAAAATGCTTATTAGCTTATAGTGGTACAGTAAGACGTTTTCTGCCTGCGCAGCCAGTCGCAGCGAATAAATTCACAAATACTGAAATGCTGTGAGCAGTTCAGTATTTTTGTTTTTTTCCTATGCTTTTGCTGTGCTTTTTGCTGCGCTCTTTCACTTATAAACAACTGCTTAAGGTTTTTTTTAATGATCAGAAATTAACTGTGTGTTTGCACCATTCTCTTTGAAATGTTACATACATACACACATACATACATTATTTATGAACATTAAGAAAAACATTAAGCAGTTGTTTGTAAGTGAAAGAGCGCAGCAAAAAGCACAGCAGAAGCATAGGAAAAAACAAAAATACTGAACTGCTCACCGCATTCCAGCATTTGTGAATTTAATCGCTGCGACTGGCTGCGCAAGCAGATATCATCTCACTGTACCACTATAAGTTAATAAGCATTTTTTTATTTTTTGACTTTGCTGTTTGACTTTGCTTTTTTATTTTCTCGTAGTTGTAGTTAAGCAAATAAGTAAAACTGAAACACAGTGAAGCAAAAACAAACTCTGGGAATACACACATTTGGATCATAATCAAAACTCCGCTGCACACCATCAATCGTTTGTTCTGTTCGCACCGTACGGCATCTTTCGGGATGTTAGCAGCAAACGTATTGCGAAAACGATTCATAGTTTCTCGAATTAATCTGACAATATTCTTTTTAAACAAAATGTCTGTCTATTCGAGCTCTTTATGAGCCATTGCCAGCCCATAGTATTCAATATTTCATAGCTGTGATTAATGATAAAACATTCAAAACATGTTCTTATCAAGATAATCTACTTAAATTCCTTTTATTCATTTCACAAAGTTCTCTAGTAATCACACTCGTCCTACTTTCACTATCTTTGTCAGAAATACTTAGCAACTCAATATTAACATTTAATTAAATATGTAATTCAATTACTTAGTATTAATTGTTCTGGGAATATGAAAGCTAATACATATTACAAGCATCTTATACAGAGTTTTTATTTAGTAATTATATTAACTAACTGGAAAATGTTAATGAGTATCATAAAATTTGAAACATTATCAACATTTTACTAGGTAATTTAGACAGAAATTACAAGTAACAGGTGGGTAAAAATTGGAGAGATAAGAGTTGAGCAAATGAAAACAAATATTTTTAACTAATTGCAACAATTTAGCGGGAACATTGCTGTTAATGAGAAAAATATAGATTAAATATTATAAAGAAATAGCAATTTGTTAAAATATTTAAAAGAAAATACCAAGAATATTAAAACAAATATCAATTACATTTAGCATGTTGTCAATAAAGTAACAAAATATTTCCTATGATAATAACAGTTAAGTGAATTGTATTTGAATTTTAAATTGTTGTTATTGTGTTTTATAAGGTGTCCATAACGAAATCAATTAACACTCTTTATGTTTTTCTCATCATCGATGACATGTGAGAGTATTCATTGCAGAGTTTTTGTTTATTTATTTTATTAATTTATAAGAACAATCTACATATTTTTGCAATCATATTATTAAGTGAAAAACTACAGCACGTGATAGATTATAATTTAAGTTATAATTTATACTGATTTAAGTAAATGCAAAAAACACAAAATGAAATTAACACAAATGATCAAATTTAAACGTCAAAGATGACACTTGATTAAGTGTTAAAAAAAGGGGTAAGTACGATTAGTATAGAGCTTATAATAGAGAGGGAATATTAATAAAGACACGTACATTAATGCTGGCCAATTTAATAAAAATGTTGCCAATTAATTTCTGTTAGTTAAACTTCATATGAAAATTTTTTTATTAAAAAAATATGTATTTGTTATTTTTAATGTATAACAACCCAGCAAGTTCAAAAGTGCCAATTGGAAACCTGACAGTAGCTATATTACTGCTAAAGTGGCAGTTAAATAGTTATAATTTGCACTACATATCCCCAGCATATTCACTAATAAACAATAGTCCCCTAAAATAACACTTCGATGACCACTTGTAATGGTTAATGTGGCCTTTGGCAGTTTGGTACTCACTGATGATGCAGAAAATGCAAAAATTGACTCACATGCAAATCTTAATAACAAATAGAGAGCAGTACAAATAATAGTTCAGTGGCTTAGTGATTGGCGCATTTGACTATGGCAATAACGCGTCAAATATTCACTTCCAAGTGCAAGGATTATCATAGCTCCAAATTCGGTAATTCTGTTTAATGACTAAAAAAAGTATACGATTGTGAGCACCATAAAATGCACGTAATGCCTGATGAGTTGAACCATGATTTTCAAAATGTATTTGAACAATTTGCAAACGTTGCTCTGACATGAGTTTGTCTATTGATGATAAATTGCCAAACTAACCTCTAAACAACCGAGAACTGTCAAATCAGCTGTCAGAGAAAACAGTGCTGCCAATTTGAAGTTTTCTGCACTAAAAGGGCGTTAAAAGCTTAACCACCAACTGCACTGATGCAATATTACTACATTTAGGAATCTGTTCAAAGATATATGTCCAAATTAGCATTATATAAAGGCTAATGACCCAATTATCTTATTTAAATGGGGTAATAAGAGATCTGGAATTCAGTATATTATTAAGTAGAATACCAAATCCTTTTCGCTTCTATTAACTCATTAATAATTCTTTATTTAACTATTGACAACATATGGATCTGACCCTGATACCCTAGCTTAGAGGTTCAAGAATTATTTAAATTTTGTGTTTGGTCTACGGAAATATTTTTTTGTAATAAAATAACAATTAATTCCAATATGTGTTAATATGTTAATAAAAACCGTGAGAAAATTTTGTTTTTATAGCTACAAATTAATTTCTTACTTTATTAAGGTTAATTTATTTAAACTATTTTTTATAATTTTCTTAAATTTACAATTTTACTAATTGTACTATCAAGTCATAATAATCTAATACTTTTATCACAATTATTAAATTATATTTTTTGTACACAATTACTAGTATATAAATTCAACGTCTCTTTATTACCGCTTAGCGTGAATAAAAAAAATAACAAAAAATTCTTTAAACTATTCCAAGTATTTAGCTGGTCGTATAATACAATTCAAGTGACATGTACTACAACTCGTATATGTCTGTTTAGATGTGATGACATTAAATTACTCTATTTAAATGAAATGTAGACAACAGTTCATGTTGAATTAGAAAAAATTGAAAAGTGTCAAACAAATACATTTAAGGTAAATGGCAAAAAAAAAACACCATTTAAATAAGTAAATATTTAAATTAGCTATGAGTTGTATTGTCTGGGGGGTTTATAAAGAATTATAAAAAAAAATTAAAAAGAAAACTATATTAGTAGAAATGTAGCAAAGTAAAGTAATGAAATCTTGTCAAATTTGTTGACTTTCCATTTAAAAAAATCAATACAGTTCTTTTTTTTTTATTAAAAAAAGTAAAGAAAACGATTTTTTATTTTCTTTTTATTTTACCTTCTGCCTGTCAGTTTGTGTACTTAGTTTTTATATATTTATTTCGCTTTTATTATATTCTTTTACAAGGTCAGTGTAAATATATATACAAAGGTTTATAAATCAACGCAAATTGGTAATGTATACTTATTACCCACTGTTAAGCCAGCAGAGTAAACAAATAAATATAAACAATAAATGGCAACCACATCGTCACATCTAACTTGTTTTTAACAGCAGGGTTGTCATACTGAGATTTGTTAATAAACTTCAAGGTGTCCTTTAACAATGAAATTGACAGTGAGGTAATAATGATATCATATTCAAGTTAAGAGTAATTGTGGGAAATTTAAGAATAATGGTTTGAAATTTTAGGAACATATTCTAATGTTTTTCTTATAATAAATTGGAATTCTTTCGAGTTTCTTTTTTTATTTTAATATGAGGTAGGATATATATTTTATGAATTGATTCCAACGCTATGCAATCGGAAACCAATTTCATGTAACATTAGACGTTGTCATGTCGTCAAATGTATTATTTTGGCATGTTGCAGTGCCCGCGAACATCATCCAATTTGACAGTTCCAGGTTTCTTGCTTCCGACAAAAGTGAGAAAACTTATCACATTTGATTCCAAATTTGTATCATTGTTCAGTAGAACAATTTAAAAGACCAAAATTAATAGATTGATTATCTGCCATTATGTTATGATTTTCCATCAAATAACTGCATTCTCGAACTTTTAAAATTAATTGGACACTTTTATCAAATTTAAAGATTTGGATTCGAAATCATACTGAGTTTGAAGTCAAGCATTTGAAGCCTTAGCTAAAAAATAATAATTTCCAACTCTCAATGGTTATTACAAACAACTAACTTTTTTAGCATTAGAGAAATCAATTTATCATGCATACAATTTCAATTTTGCTGCCAAAAACTTCTTTGTATTAAGGCATGTCAAAAACGTGGTGAGAGCTTAACTTTTTAGGTTTCCTAAAGCAACAGTTAATAGGTTTAAAACGCATGTTTTGGAGTTTTCTCTTTAGGAATATAGAAAGTACTTTCAATATTAATTTAAACCAGTGGTCTGGGAAAACATTTTGATTCATACAAATTATCAAATATGAAACAAAAATCACAAGCTGGTCAGATTACAACAAAGAAATGAGGTATACAACATGCTTTTATAATTAAAGTTCCTAGTTCTCCTTATCTCGAACACTGGTTTTAACTCAAGAGAATTTTGTAACACAATAAAAACATATTTAGGCATTACTTTTTCTGATTAAGTTTGACCCAAACCTAAGTTTTGCGGTTACTTTTCCTAGTTTGTTATAATTATTGAAAATATTGCAAATTTTAATACCAAATAAACGCAACAGCTGACAACCCTAAACAAAAGTAATAACATCTGTAGGGGGGTAAAAAACACTATCGTAATAAGCAAGGGAACGAATAATACAAAGCGTAGGCCGATGAACGTACATATGTAATTCATATACAGTACTGTGTAGAACATTACCGACAAAGTTAGGATAACTTTAAAAGTTGTTTAATTTTTTAAAAAATAAAATTTTAAACAAGAATTGTGTTCGAATTTAAGTATGTTTAACAAAAACATAAATTTTAAAAGAAAGTAAACTTCCCAGCAGTTCTAGGAAACAGTCCCGAACTAGTGATTTTACCCATCATTTAGGGTGGGAACTAGTTACTTCAATAGCTACGTGACTAGTTATTTTAACACGTGCATGTCCTAAGCAGGAAGTCATTGACCCTTTTTAATTACAATAAGACTGTCTGATAGCTGGTGCAAAGTAGTCACCGCATTAGATAAATGAAAATGTTAGAATTTGTGTGCTAAATACATTGTAATTCGATACGATTTCCTTTCGAATTGAATTAGGGAGTAACCCGCCAGGTTATATAAAGTCAGTTACATTACAAGGTACCTAACTGGTTACTTGATCTGCTATAGAACTAGTTATTTTAACATGTACGGGTGCTAATTGATCTCAAATAGCTCGTTAAAAAGATATCTCATAGACAATGGCCGATTGCTTCCCTTCACAACTCTGCAATAGATTAATTCTGGTGGGTAAAATAACTACTTTCTAAAGTGCAGTGCGAAATAAACGTTTAAAGTGCCTACACTCTAGGTTACTTAGAGACACTTAAATGACAATTGTCTTCACGCTAGATTACTTAGGAAATATAAAGTAACCAATTGACTTCTCTCTGCACTACAAAGAGCACATACGTGTCAAAGGTCCCAAAATATATAAAGTAATCAAAGATTAGCGACAATTATTGACAACTTGCTTGTGATAATCTATAAAATAATACATATTTTATGTTTACCTAACTCTTGTTGCTTAGAGACACTTAAATGACAATTGTATTCACGATAGATTACATAGGATATATAAAGTAACCAATTGACTTCTCTTTGCACTACAAAGAGCACATACGTGTCATAGGTTCCAAAATATATAAAGTAATCAAGGATTAGCGACAATTACTGACAACTTGCTTGTGATAATCTAAAAAATAATAAATCTCTTATGTTTACCTAACTCTTGTTGCTTATGCTCTGCACAGTACTGTATGTATAGAAAAACGTGTATGTGCGTTAGAGTGGTAAGTACAAAAAACGCAGAAGAGAAATGTTAAACGTCAGAATGAATGAATATAAATAAAAAGGCGGTAAATAAAGAAGAATTTAAAATAAGAAGAATAACAAAAACAACTGTATAGAAAGAAGTACTAGTAATAATGGCTGTTTGTGGTACCACACAATCGCCAGCCAGATTGTGTGGTACCAGAAGAATAAGATACGAATACAAAAAAATATAAAGAGAATTAAAAAAGTAAAGAACTACAAATATTAAACACTTTTTTGTTGTTTTCATTATTGTTTTTGTGTTATATAGGTATTTATACATACACATACGATTTCAGATACTTATGGATGGATGAACGTGTGTAGTATTCATTAATTTAAAAAAGTGATGTCAACTAATTTAAAGTAAAACATGTAAACAAACAGGGAAAGGGTTAAAATAAGGTAAAATATGTTAAAAAAAAAAAAAAAACGCAAATATTTTGTTAAACACATTATTTAAACAATATATTTCAATGAAATTTTTTGTTAAAAATGTCTAAAAATCGGTATTGAAGAGATTTCTTTTGGTTTTTACTTGTTTAGTGGAAATTCTTAACAAAAAAGCACTAAATTGTTATCATTGATTTAGTGACCGCATAAGAGTGTTGAGTATTGAATATTTATGCAGAAGAGAAATAATATTTTTATTTCTTTCAAAAAGAAAAAGTGTGTTGTCATGTGGATTTATTGAAATTTTAGAATTAACAATAAAAAAAACAAAACTAAATAAAATGATAGGAAAGATTTTGCTATTAAATTGATAATAAAAATACTTGATTTTTTTGTTATTAGGATTCCAAAATTGTTATAAATATACAACGTACTATTCAGAATTTACCAGTATTATACACTGAAGAAATTGAAACAAATGTTAAAGAATGATTGATTACTTCTTAGTTACTTACGAAAATTAAACAAAGAATAAATGATTCTTTTAAAACAATATAAAAAACAGATATAAATCAAAGTCTATTTTTGCTTAATTTTTGTTTTTAATAATAATTCTGTTATTACAAATAATAAAAAAAAAAAATGTTAAAAAAAGATTTGTACAAGAAATTTATTTTAAATCACCCACACAAATAGAAAACAAGCCATACCACCAAAAAACTCAATTGCGTCTACAACACCAACATGTCACGTCATTTTATAATTATTAAATTTATCATAAAAATAAAGAAAATATGGCTTAAATAATTTATTATTTTTGTTACTTCCATACACTAGCAATAAATTATTAATTTTATTAGTTTTAAACTATTTCTTTTCGGTTTACTTAAAAAATCACATTTTTTTTTATTAAAAATTTTACTTGTTTCTTATTATAAGTAGTTGTTTTTATTATTTTTTTTCTTCTCATTTTGTCACATTTTACACATTTCTGTGCGTGTTTTATTTATATTATTTTGTATTTTTGTTTCACTCACTTTGTTATTTATAATTTACAAAAGAAAAACAAAATCGCTAAGATCCTCCTCGCTTGGAGAACCCTAATATCAAACTAATGTATAAGGAATAACGTTAGAAAATAAACAAAAGCAGACGTTTATTTTGTTCAGTCCGTTGTGCGCGACTAACTTAATAATTTTGAATTGTCATGTATTTTAGTTGTTAAAACAAAATCAATCGTTTATTTCGCCGTTCACTCGTTCATTCCTGCATTTACTCGTTTGTTCATTTAGCATTATTGTTGTATTTACTAAGATAACAAGCAAAGAGCATGAGTAATTTTGTTTACATTTGCATGTACAAGAGAGTGAGAGAAAGAGAGCCAGCAAGCAATTCATTTTGTAATTATATTAATAATAATAAACTAACGGCAACCCAGTTGCATTTTGTTGTTCTTGTTGTTGTTTATCACAAACTGCATGTTTTATTGTGTGCAAGTGTTCGATTTGTTCGATTTTTGTGTTTAATTTAAACAGTATTAATAACTTGTCCAAATTTAAGCAACAATTTGCTGTTTAATTAAAATATTTATGTTAAAGATTTCGTATAACAGTTTGAGTGTGTTAAAGATACTAAATTTAATGGCTAAAGGCAGTGACGTCTGTTATGAAGGGGTGTGGTTGGCATTAACATGCACAAGCCCTTAATTCTATAACTTAATTATATTCTTGGCTGCATAAGTTGATTAAAATAATTTAATATGATGCAACAAATAAGTTTTTAGAAATGAATAGGTACACGTTTGTTAGAAATTCTGTAACAAAATGTTGTCTAAAATTTAGAGAATCCGTCTGCAAGTTAGACTAAAATTTAATATTGAACATTGTTAATAATAATACCACAGTATTACAGTGGAAAAACCATTGCTAGTCATATTTGAGTAATTTAATCCCAATGCTATACCTATAAAGATCTGCGATAGAAGCTAGATTAAGACTAATATAAATCCTACGATTAAATCTAGACTGATACTATATAAAGACCTACGATAGAAGCTAGATTAAGGCTATATAAAAACCTACGATTAAAGCTAGATCAAGACTATACCATGACTATATAAAGACCTACGATTGAAGATAAACCAAGACTATATAAAGACCTACTATTGAAGATAAACTAAGTATATATAAACAGCCATGAAAAGCTAAACTAAGACTATATAAAAAGCCACGATTAAATTTAATCTAGGAATATGCAAACATCCATGATTAAAGCTAAACTAAGGCTACATAAAGAGCAACGATTAAAACTAAACTAAGACTATATAAAGAGCAACGATTAATGCTAAACTAAGACTATATAAAGATCCACGATTAAAGCTAAACAAAGACTATATAAGAGCCACGATTAAAGCTAAACATAGACTATATAAAGAGCCACGATTAAAGCTAAACTAAGACTATGTAAAAAGCCATGATCAAAGCTAAGTTAAGACTATATAAAGAGCCACAACTAAAGCTTAACTAAGACTGTATAAAGAGCCACGATTAAAGCTAAACTAATGCCCAGTTTTTGACTTCGTATTTAAATACGTATTTAGTTAATTTTTACTTAAATTTAAATGGTATTTAAATACAGTTTGAGTTTTTCAGTGCTATATAATATTTCTTATTTAAATAAGATAAAAGTGTGGTAGCACTACTAAATATCCAAAAATTATCGATAGTTTTGTATAAAACAGCTGTTCAAGCAAAACAAAAATTGATACATTTTGCCAAATAATAAAAAAAGAAGGATATTAAACAATAAAATATTTGTAGGAAAATGCACAAAAGATGCCCCAATTACACCGCATCGGAAGTGTAGTTTTTGTTAGATGCCGTAAAAAAATACAACGCTACAATAGAGTGAAAAAAAAAAACAGACAACAAAAGACAGCTGTTGAAAACATATGGTAGTTTATGAAACTTAAATAGAATTTAAATGGCCAACGTTGGCCATTTAAGTATCATTTAAAAAAGCACTGAGAAACTCATTTTCCTATTTAAATAGAACTTAAATATAATTAATATTTAAATACGAAGTCAAAAACTGGCTCTAAGACTATATAAAGAGCCACGATTAATGCTAAACTAACACTATAAAAAGGGCCACGATTAAAGCTCAGCTAAAACTATATAAAGAGGCACGATTAAATCTAAACTAAGACTTTATAAAGAGCCAAGATTAAAGCTAAACTAAGACTATATAAAGAGCTAGATTAAATCAAAACTAAGACTCTATAAAGAGCCACGATTGAAGCTAAACTAAGACTATATAAAGTGTCATGATTAAAACTAAACTATGACTACATAAAGAATCACGATTAAAGCTAAACTAAGACAATATAAAGAGACACGATTAAAGCTAAACTAAGACTATATAAAGAGCCAAGATTAAAGCTAAACTAAGACTATAAAATGGGCCACGATTAAAGTTAACTAAGAGCCAGATTAAATCTAAACTAAGACTATATAAAGAGCCACGATTAAAGCTAAACTAAGACTATGAAGAGCCACGATTAAAGCTAAACTAAAACTATGAAGAGACACGATTAAAGCTAAACTATGACTGTATAAATAGACACCATTAAAGCTAAAATAAGACTATATAAAGAGCCACGATTAAAGCTAAACTAAGACTATATAAAGAGCCAAGATTAAAGCTAAACTAAGACTATAAAATGGGCCACGATTAAAGCTCAGCTGAAATATATAAAGAGCCACGATTAAAGCTCAGCTAAAACTATATAAAGAGGCACGATTAAATCTAAACTAAGACTATATAAAGAGCCAAGATTAAAGCTAAACTAAGACTATATAAAGAGCTAGATTAAATCAAAACTAAGACTATATAAAGAGCCACGATTGAAGCTAAACTAAGACTATATAAAGTGTCATGATTAAAACTAAACTATGACTACATAAAGAATCACGATTAAAGCTAAACTAAGACAATATAAAGAGACACGATTAAAGCTAAACTAAGACTATTTAAAAAGTCAAGATTAAAGCTAAGTTAAGACTATATAAAGAGCCACGATTAAAGCTAAACTAAGAGCCAGATTAAATCTAAACTAAGACTATATAAAGAGCCACGATTAAAGCTAAACTAAGGGCCGTTTTCTCATTAGGTGATTATCTTTTTTCCCAACGAAAAACTGCAGATTAAAGAAATTTGGTTTTCTCAATGTCTCATTTGCTTCTATTCTATCGCAAAGCTAACCCGACCTCATCTGCCAATTATTTATTTATCGTACAGATAAATTAATAACAGCTGACTGCTGTTCATAGTTTTTATGTGTTTGTGTTTTTGTAAACGAAATTAAATAGATTTTATAAAAAAAAGTTTAATAACATTAATTTGATGGAGGACGAACTCAAATAACAAGAGTTCCAAGTGAATGCTGAAAGAGTTTATCATGCCAGCCCTAACTACTTGGCAGACATGTAGGATAATGCATTTTTCAAAAGATTCTGGCTGTCGGTGGCCACATTAAACAGCTGATTTATGTAAATATGTTGTCACTTGAAGGCAGGGTTCCCACCTTTCACATCTATTTTGAGAGGTATTGCCAACAGAAAATAATGTTTTTTGTCGGTATATTGAGAAAGCCAAAATTGTTAATGGACAGTTTATCGGCCTAATAAATTTATGTCGACATTTAGTAACAGACAGTTTGTCGATACATTGAGAAAACGGGCCTATAACTATGAAGAGCCACGATTAAAGCTAAACTAAAACTATGAAGAGACACGATTAAAGCTAAACTATGACTGTATAAATAGCCACGATTAAAGCTAAAATAAGACTATATAAAGACTATATAAAGAGCCAAGATTAAAGCTAAACTAAGACTATAAAATGGGCCACGATTAAAGCTCAGCTGAAATATATAAAGAGCCACGATTAAAGCGAAGTTAAGACTATATAAAGAGCCACGATTAAAGCCAAACTAAGACTATATAAAGGCCTTCGATTGAAGCTTAAGCAAGACTTTATAAAGACCTACGATTGATGTTAAACCAAGACGTAGTGACATCAAAAGGAGGCAGATAATAAGAGTATTAAGAGTTAATAAGAGTCAATGTATTGTTTTTGGAAATTCATTTTGCAATAAGTTTTTGGTATTACTGTGAAAGCTCTACTAGCGGACAGCTCCTATAAGCGGACAATTTTCTTAAACTTAAACTAAACAAATTACAATCCATCATACGGACGCTCCCGTGACTGATCGCGGACATGAAATTACCATAAATTCTGACAAAAAAGCTCCCGTAAGCGGATAGATTCTTTGATAAAAAGAAAAAATTTCATCAGTTTGCATTTGAATACTTTTAGTCGTTATCAAGAATTATTATGTAAATATTGATGAAAGTATCCTAACGGAATCTAATGGTCAAGAACTTTTTGTTGACGATCATACTATCTTTGTGTCTAATGATGAAGGAATAATAACATATCGACTTTTAAAGAAGTCTTGGAACAAAAATGAGCTGAAGAAGATTATATGGCTTTTGAACATGTGAAATATTTAGAAAGATACTACACAGACCAGTGCTTTAAAGAAGAACAAAGTAAATTAAATTAAGGACTTTTATCATGGTTTGTAATTAAAAGTGAAATTTTTAAATAAAAAAAAATTATTTAGTTTATTTAATTTTTGCTAACGTACATCTCCACCTAACGGAATTAAACTTCCTCGACGGTGAGTGTCCACTTATGGGAGCTTTCTCTGTATTTTTATTATAGCACTAAACATTGGCATCAAACCAATTTGAAACATGATATCAAATTATCATCATAACATTTGATATATGAGACTCTTTGCTACTAACACGAATGAGGTTTCTTTACAAATTGTGTTTGATATCAAGGAGGTACCGGCTCCAAGTTACACTTCATTACCCTCTGAAAACCAGCTTAGCCACACTTTTACTTCATTCTCCTAAACAGCCCCTTTGAAAACCGCATCAAATAACAGTCACGTGTGCGTGTCACAAGATAATCAAACAGGTAGTTGCTGGCTGTACATAAAATAAATACCAGGATTTAAGAAACTGAAAAGAACTTAAGTCTGGATTCTTTACTTTTTTTGTTCTACCTTTATCTTAGTTTTTTATTGTTGTCATTTACATTTTTACAGAATATTTGTAACCCAAATTAACATCATAACAAACACTTTTGTATAGATTTAAGAGTATTTTCAAAGTAGCGTCGTGCTCATGAATACATGACATCAATTTTGTAGATGCAGTTTCGAAATGAAATAACCTCAAGATACTATAGAAGAAACAAAAAAAAAAACTAAATACCTAAACTTGTTTTATTTTATTTTCTCTTCTCTTCGACAATTTTTTTTGTTTAAACAACACTAAACGTAAAATTTTGGGGGGCTTCTTAAAAGTACAAAAACAAAAAAATGACTTTTTCAAAGTCAATGTCTCCATACCGTACACCGAGTAACAATGTATTTTAAAATATTGTATTTATGTCTTGTTTTCAATGCAGTTCAGGAGGTCAATGTTCGGAGTTTGGAATTATGGGAGACACAAAAAACTTGGAATAAATTAAGATAAACAATATAACTATAAAGACTTTTATAATGAATACAGTATACAGAGAAGAGTTAAACGATTTTTATTCAAAAAGTAAAATAAATTTAAACAAAATATGGGTATTTAGAAAATATTCGCGACAGATATGAACTTCCTTTGTAATAAAAATAATAACAAAATTGCCTTTACATCAAATCCATCAAATAAATAATTGAATTTAATCGTGGCTCTGTATATAGTCCTAGTTTAGCTTTAATCATGGCTCTTTATATAGTTTTAGTTGAGCTTTAATCATGGCTCTTTATATAGTTTTAGTATAGTATTCGTTTAGCTTTAATCGTGGCTCTTTATATAGTCTTAGTTGAGCTTTAATCGTGGCTCTTTATATAGTCTTAGTTGAGCTTTAATCGTGATTCTTTATATTGTCTTAGTTTAGCTTTAATCGTGTCTCTTTATATAGTATTCGTTTAGCTTTAATCGTGGCTCTTTATATAGTATTCGTTTAGTTTTAATCGTGGCTCTTTATATAGTCTTAGTTTAGCTTTAATCGTGGCTCTTTATATAGTATTCGTTTAGCTTTAATCGTGGCTCTTTATATAGTATTCGTTTAGCTTTAATCATGGCTCTTGATATAGTCTTAGTTTAGCTTTAATCGTGGCTCTTTATATAGTATTCGTTTAGCTTTAATCGTGGCTCTTTATATAGTATTCCTTTAGCTTTAATCGTGGCTCTTTATAGAGTATTCGTTTAGCTTTAATCGTGGCTCTTTATATAGTATTCGTTTAGCTTTAATCGTGGCTCTTTATATAGTATTCGTTTAGCTTTAATCGTGGCTCTTTATATAGTATTCGTTTAGCTTTAATCGTGGCTCTTTATAGAGTCTTAGTTTAGCTTTAATCGTGGCTCTTTATAGAGTCTTAGTTTAGCTTTAATCGTGGCTCTTTATATAGTATTCGTTTAGCTTTAATCGCGGCTCCTTATATAGTCTTCGTTTAGCTTTAATCGTGGCTCTTTATATAGTATTCGTTTAGCTTTAATCGTGTCTCTATATATAGTATTCGTTTAGCTTTAATCGTGGCTCTTTATATAGTATTCCTTTAGCTTTAATCGTAGCTCTTTATAGAGTATTCGTTTAGCTTTAATCGTGTCTCTATATATAGTATTCGTTTAGCTTTAATCGTGGCTCTTTATATAGTATTCGTTTGCTTTAATCGTGGCTCTTTATATAGTATTCGTTTAGCTTTAATCGTGGCTCTTTATATAGTCTTAGTTTAGCTTTAATCGTGGATCTTTATATAGTATTCGTTTAGCATTAATCGTGGCTCTTTATATAGTCCTCGTTTAGCTTTAATCGTGGCTCTTTATATAGTCTTAGTGGAGCTTTAATCGTGGCTCTTTATATAGTATTCGTTTAGCTTTAATCGTGGATCTATATATAGTATTCGTTTAGTTTTAATCGTGGCTCTTTATATAGTATTCGTTTAGTTTTAATCGTGGCTCTTTATATAGTATTCGTTTAGCTTTATATATAGCTCTTTATATAGTATTCGTTTAGCTTTAATCGTGGCTCTTTATATAGTCTTCGTTGTGAGGTTACTATCTCCAGAACTCAAATTCATAACATTAAAACTGGCTTTAATGTCAAAAAATGACTTCACTAAAAGATGAAACAATGAAGAGGAGGAGTAGTTTGCTCATTCGCGTAATATGGGATGTCATTATTGGACTTAAATAAACTTATTTGGTCATTCGTGAAATGAGCAATCAAGGATTGGCATGATATTACAACAAGGCATAATAATGATTTGTTAATTCTGCTGCGGCTCGATTCCCAATTATACCTGACACTATAGGTTACAGTTGTTCTTTAAAATAATTTTGCTCATGTAAGATATAAGTTGCACGAAAACCTCAAAAAATTAATCTAATTTCAGTTCTTAGATATTCTTCCAGATTATTGTAACAACTTCTGTCTGATTGTATAGTTTCGATTAAAACGATTAAAACATTTAAAAATGTTTTGCAAACTTACAGAAACATATTCAAGTAGAGAAAATAAAACAGATTTTGAAAGATATTTCAATAATGCCAATGCATTTCTTTTCACTTTGAAAATTAAAAATAAAAATCTGCATTTTGTTTAGAATTTTCTTTTATTATGATTATATTTTTCTTTTCTCAAATTTTATTAAATAAATATGCACCCGTATTTGTCCATCATATAACAATTGACTTTCATTTTGCCAGAACTTTCACCCTGAATTATTGGAAACAACAGAATTAAATCAACATTTTATCATGATGTTCAATTGTTAAGTATTAATTGGTAGACTTGCTACATGCCACAAGCCATAAACGGGCTTTTGATGAAGGCTGCCACAAATTGCATTGTGTGTTATTGTAATGTTGAAGTATTGAATATGTATTGGGAAATGTGTAAAGATCTGGTTCGACAAGTGGCTTACGTGACAAAATTTTATAAAATCAACAAGAATTATGGTGGATGCTGTACGAGATTACATTCATACATACATACTCGTAAATATTTCCTATTGAATGCAATTTAAGTAAAAATGACAACAACAAAAACAACAAAAATTAAAAACAGAAAATAAAATCAGAAATATCTCAGCATGTACGCATTTAAACAAGATCTACGAAGAGTACTCGTGCGAATGTAAGCAGATGAGTAGTCGGAAAAAGGGGAAGCAATGGGGGGAGATACTATTGAAGCTAAATTCCGATTAGATAAAGATCTAAACTAAGACTAAATAAAGACCTACAATTGAAGCTAATTTCAGATTACTAAAGATCTAAACTAAGACTATTTAAAGAGCTACGATTGAAGCTAGATTAAGACTATATAAAGTCCTACGATTGAAGCTAGATTAAGACTATATAAAGACCTACGATTGAAGCTAGACTGAGACTATATAAAGACCTACGATTGAAGCTAGATTAAGACTACATAAAGTCCTACGATTGAAGCTACACTGAGACTATGTACAGACCTATGATTGAAGCTAGATTAAGACTATATAAAGACCTATGATTGAAGCTAGATTAAGACTATATAAAGACCTACGATTGAAGCTAGATTAAGACTATATAAAGACCTACGATTAAAGCTAGATTAAGACTACATAAAGTCCTACGATTGAAGCTAGATTAAGACTATATAAAGAACTACTACTGAAGCTAGACTGAGACTATATAAAGACCTACGATTGAAGCTAGATTAAGACTATATAAACACCTACGATTGAAGGAAGACTAAGACCGTACACCTACGATTGAAGCTAGATTGAGACTATATAAACCCCTACGATGGAAGCAAAACTAAGTCTATATAAAGTCCTGTGATGGAAGCTTAACCAAGACCTACGATTGAAGCTAGACTAAGGCTACAGAAAAATCTACAATTGCAGCTAGACTAAGACTTTATCAAAATCTGTGATTGAAGTTAGACTAAGACTATATAAAGACTTATGATTAAACCTATAATTAGACTATATACAGATTTACGAGTATAGTTTAGCTTTAATCGGTTCTAAAATTAAATTTCAATTTGTCTCCCCCTACAGACTTTTGCTCATCTACGACGCATCTGTATATGACCATAAAACTTTCTCTCATTTTAAAATGCGCAGTATACAAGTGTAATTTTTTCAATCAAAATCATTTCAAAATGGAAAATTATATAAATTACCAGGGTATTTTGTATGTATGTATTTCATAAAGGAAATACAATTTTAAACATACAGCAAACTTTAAGATAAAATATTTTATTTGTTAAAGATAATTAAAGAAAAAAAAAAAAAAAAAAAAAAAAAACTCTTAGAAACTATAATAATATCACACAAAATTTTAAAAATTAAACAAAAATACATGAGTCATTTATGGGTTCTTAGTGACGTATGTATGTATCTGCAACAATAACTTATAGATAAATGAAATGACATTTAGAGGGGAATTAAAAGTAAGAGTCCCTTGAATATATATTTATTTTGGATTTAATTATTACAACATTTCTTTATAATACATTTGCTTTACTCAAAACTGCAGTTTTTCTGAATTTTTTTATTTCATATGTATTAAGTTAAGTCTACCCCATAAATGTGACACTTTAACGGTTTGTTTACTTTTTTAATTATTTTTTTTTTTAAATAATTATCTCACATTAACAAATAAGAAAAAAAGGAATGAAAAAAAAGACATGTGAATTGTATTATGAGTTCTCTACATACTAGTATTTCATCAAGTGCTATTAATGTTACGTACATTTAACAATGTTTTGCCATAAAGATTTACTACGTAACAACTTGTATACGTAGCACCGAGCATATGACTGACTATCTCCATATAGTACATATATGTAGCATGAGTGTGTAATTAGCATGAGTTTAGGTGGGTGTGTGCTGCGGTATCTTCTTCGCAATTTTCTTACTGTCTGAGTGTACTTGGTAGTTTTGTTGATACGAGTATTTCTTAGGTAAATATTTACCTAAAGTATATAGATATTTAGATTATTATGACTAAATAATTTTAATAAATTGTTTTTTTTAAGAAAAAAATAGCAGTGTATGTGCAGAATTGTTTAATGCTTTATTTATTATGTAAACTTTTGTAGGGGCAAATAAAGATTATTGGTTTAAATTGAAGAAAATTGTATTGAATAACAAAATTATGACCCAAAAATACTATCAGCTTTAACATAAGCAATTGAAATTTACTGGATTAAATCGAAACTATTAATTTTCAACTTGAAACAGGTTCCACTGTCTTACCAGTGTATTCTTGTAAATTATAAAGTGTATTTTTAAAGTGTGTGTATTAAAAGAAAGTGACTATTTAAACTGTTGTGTTAATTTAAACAAATAAATAGTTAATACAATTACAAAATAAACTAATGATGGCTTTCATTTACAATTAAAAAAATACGGTTTATTTAAGGAAATAAACCACCATTTTTAAGGGGTAAAATTGTAACAATATTTCAAACCTTATTTTGGAGAAAAGAAAACACATGATTTTTCGAGTTACGTGAGACTCCCTACTACACTAAAAGTTGATCAACACATACACTGCTTGAATGTGCATAAGGTGTTCACTCGATTAAATCTATCACACTCTCTTTCAGATTATACTCTGAGGAAGCACAGTTTTTAAAGAGAATGGCATTGACGAAGAATTAGTTACTCGATTTGGGAATAAGTACAGGTTTTAGTTCATAAAATGAAGTAATAAATTAGACTGTTGGTAATTAAATTATAAAATATTATAAACAATATAATAAAAACCAAAGAAATTATGAAGATCTTTTTAGTATTCCTGACGAAGGAGTTTATCATTTTTAATCCTATTGAAAAGGTGTTTTTTAAGACCAATAGAACTTGAAATTTTAAAAAATAACACAAAAAAGTAAATTTTAATTAAAAACTTTTTTTATTCGAAAGATCAATGGCCACGGCTATTCCTGACGAAGCGCTTTCTGGACGGCCACTTTTTGTCACGAATAACACGAACCATATTGGACACCAAAGTGTCAATTATTAGCATAACCAGTGACTTCACGTGACCCTGCAGGAAATAATCGAGAGGTGTAAATTGCACTATCTTGGAGGCCAATTGAGAGGTAAATTTCTCGAAGTCAAGTTATGGCCAAATATTGATTTTAATAAATCTATAGTCGATGGCCCCGTATGGCACTTAGCTCCATACTGCTAAAACCACATCTAGCCAGCATCAATGTTATTCATATTTTCAAACAAAAAATCATTGATCATGGTGCGGTAATGATCTATATTGACCGTTACGCGAGCTTCAACTTAATTTTTAAGAACTTCCAGAAAAATGCTGCTAGACGCAGCATTTTTCTGGAAGTAATGGAGTCTGTAGGGCAGGTACGTATCTAAGTCAATCATTTTGGGGGGGAAATAAAATAAAATTTATTTTGGATTTTTTTTTTCCTTTTTCATATTTAAACTTTTCGGTTTTGGGGGGGGGGATATTCTTTTTTCACCCTTCTGGATCCGCGCCTTCTATAGGATATGTTGTGGATTGGTCTCACTTCATATGCGGAAATTTTGTTTATTAACAAACCCGTTAAGCCAAAAATTGGTCTCATGAACACAATTTTGCACTAAAACAGTCGTCTATACGTTGCGCGAATTGATGATTTTCAAAGTAAATTTGGATAATTTGGTAGCGTTGTTCAAGCGTCAATCTTTTCATGATAATTTGCCTGAGTATACTGATCATATATGTTAAAAAGTGAGCGCAGTATTCCATTCGTAAGTTCTGTTAACCCTTTCGTAAGTACTTTCGGACTTTAAAAAACACCCTTTAGATACTTTAGATAGGTCATTCATTGTTGGACTGCAAGTGGAAAAATCGTGTCATCCTTCTCTTCGTTTTGTCAGTTATTGTACAAGTCATAAAAAACGTCCTGTGATAGTTCTTATAATGACCCTAAACTGTGGGATATGAAGATATGCCGCTGTTCCAAGTCATATCCAGAAATACTGTGACAGCTGAACTAATAGGGGAATGGAAAGCCTGATGTACGCATATTTTCCGGGTCTCTTTCAATTGGGGATACGTTCAAGATCTATACAGATGGATTCAAGTGAGCGACTGGAGTGGATGGTGAATGCAGTATCAATTGCAAGTCATGGTTGGTGACTCGCCTTCATGTTATAAGTCACTTGTACTGCGACAACTTTATGGATCTGCTCAGAGCATATCGAATACTATAGAAAACCCTGTCTCTGCCCTGGTCTATACAGGATTGAAACAGCGACATTGGGCAGTCCATTTCTGAATGACCTAATGAATCTATGTAGGGTTATCAACATGGTTATCAGGAGGATGGATTCGAACATCGGGTTAGTTCGGTATCGAACAACACATAGACATGAAAATATCCTGTTTGGTGAAGTCCTGTGATAGTTCTTATAACAACCCTAAACTGTGGGATATGAAGATATGCCGCTGTTCCAAGTCATATCCAGAAATACTGCGACAGCTGAACTAATAGGGGAAAGGAAAGCCTGATGTACGCTTATTTTCTGGTTCTCTTTCAATGGAGATCTATACAGACGAATCCAATTGAGCGACTGGGTGGTGGATGCAGTATCAATTGCAAGCCGTGGTTGGTGACCCGATTCCATGCTATAAGTCACTTGTACTGTGTGAACTTTATGGATCTGCTCAGACCATATGGCCAACGTAGAAAACCTCACCTGTCTTTGCTCTGGTCTATACAGGATTGAAACAGCTACATTGGGCAGTCTATTCCTGATCGACCTAATGAATCTATGTAGGGTGGTTATCAGGAGGATGGATTCGTTCGTTCGGACATTGGGTTAGTTCGGTATCGAACAACACATAGACATGCAAAGATCGTGATTGGTGAACCTGAACATGATCCTTTTAGGGTATCAGTTTACAAAATACAGAACTGATTAGTGGCTGCTTTATAACTTAAACTAAGCCCGTCCTAACCATAATCATATCATTCTTGTGATTGTGCAGTTTTGTTTATTTGAACAACATAATGTGCTCATAACAGACAGAGAGTGGTATGGCTGAAGGATTGTTTTTCGGTTCATCTTTTACTTTATACTGCATTAGACTTAAGACCTTTCAGGGATCTTATTACAGCATGACATTCGGTATAGATACGATTAGATAGACACAAGAGAAATATCGACCAATTAAAGTGACCATAAGCAGAAATTACAGAGAAAAATCTAAAACTGCTATTGTATGATTAACGATGGTGAGTCCATATCATGAGAAAGCTGTGAGGGAGACGAGGAAATATAATATATTTGCTTCTATTAACATGTTTCATAATGGACATGGGCTATATATAGTTCCAGTAAGACGGCTCTACGTGCCACACAATGGACATTCTGCATGAACTAGACTATGGTTATATCTCGCGCATGTGACGTGAATTGGACACCAATATTGTGACTTTGACCCCAATAGACTTTTACTTGTGGGGTTTTTTAAAATAGCTTATCTATGTCAATTAGCTGCAATCGATCGCTAAAATTCCGCAGGATCTATGTGGCAAAATCATTGAAAATTGAATATCTCGGATCAGCTGATTTGGCAGTAGCATCTGACATCATTAGCATTAAACTGCCTTCATCGATCGGTTTTAATGCGGTTCAATCATTCAGTTTTAAGTATCTTTTGGAAAATCATCGCTTTATTGGAAAGAACATTCCCATTTCTTGGCTCGTTTCGCAGTAGGGCATCCTATAAAATCAATTTTTCTAGAGCTTCTTGACTTTTTCAGTCTATTTCTCTCGAATGGCTAAGACAATCGGTTTGGCTTGTTTCCGGGTTATAAACCTAGGAGGGATCTTTAACAAATCAAATCTCAGCTCCAAGGCGATCCTTTGTTTCAAGGAAAAGGAGTTTTATAAATAGTGGTAATTATTTCCCATTGATTTTGTTAACTAGAAGTTTATGCTTTAAAAGGGATTTAAGGAGACAGTGAGAAAAAGAACATGCTGGAGGTCACATTTAAATTTTTTTTTTTTTTTTAAATTATTCAAAATTTTTCCAAGCACAATTATTTAAAAGTTCCGTTAGCAGGTACTAAAGAAAGTATAAAATGTACTTGAACTAATTTTAGCACAACAAACTAAAAAGTAATAAAAGTAGGTGTGTTTTTCAACAAATTTTCTCCAAATACCCAGCAGTACAGTGAAGTCACCATATGATGGACTTTGTTATAAAGACATATATAAATAAACTTTAAAATTTTCAGCTGTCTGAGTGTGAAATACAAGACTGTTTATTGATACAAAGATAAGAAAACAAGCATGAAAGAAATTATTTTCGTTCAATTGTTTGTTCTCCTGCGTCATTTGGAATATACAAATAAAAAAGACTGACAAACAGATAGACAGACAGACAAGCTCGTATGTACATACATACATAGATATTCTACTTCCCTATACCACAAGGTGGTGTCACGTGTATTTTTGTTTTTATATATAATCATACATTAAAAATACATACGAATTAAAGAAGAAATATTTTTTTTTTTTTTGTTCATTCTATATATCTTTTAGATATTAAATAGTAACGCCAAACGTCTATGGTTCAGTCATATAAGTATTTAAACAAAAATACCACACTACAGCGAAATTTCTATTCACTTAAATAGTTCCAAGAGATAGAGGAATAAATAATAAAATTGAAAAAAAAAAAAAAAAAAAAAAACACATTCACTGTTCAAGGTTAAAGATTATTGGAAAGATTTTTCGCATACTAACAAAAATAAACATTGTTTTTTTATATACGTTTCACTGATTTATGAATAAAAATAAAATCTTGTCTCAAGTGATGTTCTTTCTATATGTAGGAATGAATACTTATTTATAGAACTGTTTTTTTATGTACAATTGTCATTGTTATATTTCAATTTGTGTTGTTATGAAATCTGTCTTTAAAAGTTTTTGGGGGATTTGAAGAGATTTAAATTGAATCAATGTCAATTAGTTTAATCCTAGGAAATACAAATACAGTCTGTATATGAGGCTATCAGTGCAAAAGTGGTGTAACCCAAAACTATTTATTTAGTGGTATATTCAACATACACCACTTTTGCTACACTACTTTTTTATATCCATCTGCTTTTGAATACCAAAAGGTAGCTTACCCCACTTTTGTATTGATATTGGTAATGTAAAGACTGTATGTAACACCAGAACAGCAACCAAACAAAATTGTGGCTTACATCACTTTTGCGCTGATGGCCTCATATAAAGTGTGTTTCGTTAAAATGTTTAATGATGGCTGAAAGCGGTTTTTGAGGTAAATTTTGGCTTTGGTCAGTTTTCTTTGTGGGTCTATCTCACATTTTATTTTAGATATTTCACCATTAGTACTTTATCAAGGACCAATTGGGCTATAAAACCTATATAGAGTGTTTTTGGACCATTATAAAGGCTCTTCAAATAGGGACTTCCGAACTTTGACAGTTGATAGAGGATATATTGTTAAAGCTACATTTGTCGAATTGGCTTTTATTTATTCAGTTTGTTTTGCCGAATCACCGTGGACGGTTATAGCGTTCAACAACACTTCCAAATTATAATATTGTTTACGGTGAGGGCAATTTCTGTATGAATGGGTACGTCAACAAACAACAAGTTTGAATTTGGGACGATACCAATCCACGTGAGATCCAAGAGCGTCCAATGAATCATAAAAAGACACTGTTTGGTGTGGATTTTGGACTGGCGCTTGGCTAGGTTATCAACGGCGAGCGCTTTAGGTCGATGATTGCTGACAAATTTAGGAACGACATGTGGTTTCAACAGGACGGCGCTACAGCTAATCCCACATTGGATATTCTACAATAGCGATCTGAGGACATGGTCATCCCTCATTGAGATTATGTGAACTGGCCACCGAGATCGTGCGATTTAACCGAATTTGTCTTGTAAGGTTTTCTTAAGTCGCAGGTCATTGCGAATAAGCCACAAATCACAGCGTCCCTCAAAGCCAACATAACCCATGCCATCGGTCAACCGGACGGCGCTACAGCTCATGACACATTGGACATTATACAAGAGCGATTTGAGAGCAATATAACGTGCGATTGACCTCATTAGACTTTTTCTTGTGGGGTTTTCTTAAGTCGCAGTTGTATGCGAATAAGCAACAAATCACAGCGTTCCTCAAAGCCAACATAAACCACGCCATCGTTCAAATTGTGCCTGATTTATACAACAGAGACATGGCAAATTTGCAATTTCGGATGCTCGTCATTTTGATGATATCACACTCACTTTGTTTTATTTGAATTTAAAGATAGGAAGCGCCTAATGACCCTTTATAAATGTCCAATTTTGAATACCGATGCTCTGGAATTTTTTTTTCAAAACTGACTTCCTATTCCACTATTATGATTTCGTTATGGACCTACTGGACTAGCACTGCCACAACCTCCAGAATATACCATGAGACCATTATTAACCCTACCTTTAACCTTCCTCGATACTTTGATAATTTCGGTGTAATTGTTGTTCTACATAGAGGTCAAGTCCAAGAAATTGTGCTACCAAATTTTAACATAAATCCAATTAGGTTGTGTAGATAGGTTTGGCAGGTTAGTATACTATGTGGAGAGTATCATGAGGACCCTTACCACATTCGGCATTGGTATTCATTAAGTCTATTGGTTTTAATTGTGTTTGAAAAACGCTTGTTCCAAACAGGGGGTTCTTTTCTGTATCCCCCATTAATGAATTCCAATTAGATATTCCTATAGACCTGTTACTGCGGAATTTATGGTGTCTCTACGAATGTTATTCAGAACTGTGTAAATGTAATGTAAAAGCGGTGAGTCTGCACAGAGCTTTGAATGTTTCCGTCCTTCTCTTACACATGAAGGCCGCTAATCTTCTGTTCGTTAGTATTGCATAATTTGTTAGCTAAGAAATCCTAATGGGACGGAAGAAAATGGAACCTTCACAATGTTCTAATGTTACGCTAATTCTTCATTTTTAAAGTTACCTCAGTTGTTAAGCAGAAAACCCTGATGAAAATGATTCTTCAAACATCCATTTTGAGGTTATTCATGAAAATATTTGTAATCACTCGATTGTATTCGTTATTAATCTTTCTATTACCCATGTTTCAACCAACGTATATTGTACGAGTATATTTCAATGCTGATGATTACTTGGCTTTATGAAATGGTTGTTTTTCGTCAATCTTTTAATATTGGGTACGACAAACTTTCACTTTGTCGTAGATAATTTTTGAAAGGAAGATACAGGAACACCTGATACACTCATCATGTTGGTTGTTAGTATTTGATATCGTACCCATTCATCTCGCTGAAGATGATTTATTAATGAAAATTAGCAAACACACGTCGTTGTCTATGATCGCTTACCTTCAGCTTCTGGATCAGTTAAATTTTGTACGGGTGCAAGCCCTAGTCACAATGCAAAATCTGACAAGTTGTGGTTTATTATGGGCCGAGTTCCTATGAGCGACGCGAAATCGATTGCTTCGTATTCTCCTGCAAACTCTCACGGATAGCGGCAATGTTTTCGGCGGATCTTGTGTTTCGTCGTCGTATGGGTGATGCTTTATTGTTTACTGCAAATAGTTCTTTCGGTTTCACGATAATGGTGACAGTAAACTTATGGTGACAGTAAACAGGGCGAAGCGCGTTGAACGTTGATAAAACAATTTTTTCATTAGCACGTGTAGTTGAACCCTATATTTGTTTATGGTGATTTGGCAAAACAAGCCGAATAAATGACAGCAAATTTGACACATGTAACTTCAACAGAATGGCAGATAGCAACTGTCAAAGTTCGGAAGACCCTTTAATTAAGAGATATAAGAAAAACCCAACGACTACCGTGGTTTGTTCACCTATTTTTTCAATGTTTTTTTTTTTTTTTTTTCAATTAAGTATTTCATGACAACCAAACTTTTTTGAAGAGTATATTAGATTCGGCACAGCAGAATATAACACTCTTACTTGTTGATTATGAATTCCGTTGAAAGTATCAATGACTTATTTGTGTGTGTAAATTTTTTTTTTATTATTATTCGAGGTTTTTTAATTTGTAACTACTGGGAAAATTGTACACAAAATAAATTGACATGTTAATGCATTAACGAATTTAAACAATTCAGTCGGACTTCAGTGCGTCTGATGTTTTAAATTCAATGAACTTCATTTAAAATTTACATACAATCGTTTAAATTAAATTAATTGTGAATTTTTTATTTTTTGTAAAGTTGTTTATTTGTAGTCTCAACTTTATTTTAAGTAACTACTAAAAATAATAATACAGAAAAATAAAAAATAAAATAAATGTTAATAAATTAAAAATTATAAGCAATTGTAGGTAGAGTGAAGGACAGACAGACAAGTTTATGAAATTATTGAAATAAATTTTAGATTTGTTTTGTTTACGGAACTTTCGTTATAAATTTGAATATTCATTTTGTGGGAAAAAACAAAAATATAATACATGGGAGCTGTTAATATTTTAACAATTAATAATAGTTGGAGATAGACTAAATGAGATTTTAGCTATTAATACCATAAATGCATCTATCTTACTACTAAAACTATTTCAAAAACAATAGAATTGATTATACTTAACAAAATCCTGGAATAGTTCCTGAATGAATTAGTTCAAACTGTGGATTCTATTCTTAACTATGCTCTCTTATTCTACTACTTTATTGTAGTAATTTCGTGCTGTTTCCATTTAGTTCCATTTCAATAATATTTTTTCGTTTTGAGTTTTTCTTCCTAAAATAAAAATCAAAATCTTATAATTATCCATTAGACTTTGAGTCTTGCGTAATTGCCTTAATATACTCATAAAATTATTTTAATGAATTTCTTTGGTAAACAAATATTATTGTTTTTAATATTTGTTGTGTATAGAAACAGTAAAGAAAATAATTTAGGGGCACTGTTTAAAAACAACAACGTAATACAATTTTTAATAAATAAGGAGAACAACACATCTTAAGGAGGTTTTTTTTTTTAAATTAAATAAGAAATGAGACATCAAACTTGGTTGTTAAACTCTATTTTAACGTTAGTTGCAACTGCTTGCTTTAATCCATATTAAACCCTGAACAAAATATTTCTGTTTGCGGTTAACAAAAGTTTAAACTGTTAACTTAAACTGTGGAGGCTTGTTTAGTCAGAAAATGTTCACTAATCAGCTGATTATATTGTAATTACTTTGTGGAAATTTGTGTATAAATAATCTTTAGTCCATTTATAACATAAGAACCTGAATACGATTTGATTTGAGGTTGACACAAAGTTTCAGTTTAATTATAACTGGCTGATGTGGTAGATTAATCATTCATCAGGATTAAACTATCGTCATCAATCAGTTATAATTAAACTCTCAATTAATAGAATTTAATATGCATTCTAGATAATAAATATGATATGAAAAACTGTCAGATAGAATTAAATTGAATATATTTTAGCTTACAGGGTCTTTATTAGCAAACAACAACAATTGTTCCGTAAGCACGATAATTAGATCTTTGCTCTGAAACGACACGACTCTCACTCGACCAAATACAGGGCTTTTCAACAATAACTTTGTTATTCAATTGGGACAACATCAACAACATGATAGTTTTGACATTTAGTTTTTTGACGTATTCGTAGTAGATGCATTGGCAATTGTTACAATGAATTCAATTTCGTTCGAAAATCGCATTAAAATCCACTATAAAAATGGTGGATCTGTTAAAGTAACATTTCGTAAAACCCGCCACATGAAGAATTTTGCATAAGGATTTGGCTTTGAAGCCTTACAAGATTCAACTGGTACAGGAATTGAAGTCGACCGACCATTCACATCTCCATAGATTCGCGCAATTCATTCAGGTTTTTTTTTTTTAAATCGTATACAATGAAAATTTCAATCATCTTCATCTAAATTTTTTGTTTTATTTTGTTTTGGAAAACAAAGTTCTTGTTGAAAAACCCTTTATGTTTAACTCGGCGGTAAATGGTAGCTCCCGAAAGTTTATTAAACAGAACTTTCATTAACAGTGGAACTGTTAAAAACAACAAGAAATAATCTTTTATTTACTGCTAATAAGTAAGTTTAATTGTAGTTTAAACTTCAAAACTAGTTTAACAAATCGAGTAATATAATTTACTCTGATTAATTGAAGGTTAAATTTTGTTCCTTTTAACATAAGTACAAATCTTAAAATTTATAAAGGGTCTTCCAATAGGGTCGTCTGAACTTTGACAGTTGATAGCGGCCATATTGTTGAAGCTACATCTGTCGAATTGACTGTCATTTATCCAGTTTGTTTTGCCTAATCACCATGGACGGATATAGCGTTCAACAACACATGCAAATGATAAAATTGTTTTATCAAAATGGGAGTTCTGTTCGGGCAACGTTCCACACGCTTCGCCCATTTCACGGTGAGGCCCATTTCTAGAGGATTGTGTATGTAAACAAACAAAGTTATCGAATTTGGGACGATACCAATCCACATGAGGTCCAAGAGCATCCAATACATACCGAAAAAGTCATTGTTTGGAATGGATTTGGGGCTGGCGGCATCATCCATCCATATTTCTTTGAGAACGACGTTGGCCAGGCCATCATCGTCAAAGGCGAGCGCTATAGGTCGATGATTACCATCATCTATTGGTCAGAATTGGATGATATGGATACCAACGACATGTGGTTCCACACAGCTCATGCCACATTGGACATTCTGAAAGAGCGATTTCAGAGCATGGTCATCTTACGTGGAGGTGATGTGAACTAGCCACAGAGATCGTCCGATTTGACACCGTTAGACTTTTTCTTGTGGGATTTTCTTAAGTAAGTAGTAGGTCTATGCGAATAAGCCACAAACCACAGCGGCCCTCAAAGGTAACATAACCCATGTCATTGGTCAAATACAGACTGATTTATGCGCCAGAGTCATGGAAAATTGGACATTTGGAATGCTCTACAACCAGCGAAGAAGGGGCGGACATTTTCACGATATTATACTCCATACATAATGGCATCGATAGGCCTTTCAAACAAATACAAAATTTTGATATCTCACACACTTTGTTTTATTTAAATTTTAAGATAGGAAGCGCTTAATGAAAAACACTTTATTTGCTGCTAACAACAAAGTTTAATTGTAGTTTAACTCTACTAAACTTCAAAATTAGTTTAACAAAACGAGTAATTAAAGCTACCCTGATTAATTGAAGGTTTAACTCTAATTTATCTTAATTTCAAAGTTGCGAACTGTTGAATTGTAGTATTTTCTATTTATTACCAACACTATTCTAAGCATCATCGAAAAAACCTTCATTGTTTTTATCATAGAGAAACAACAAGAGCGGAATGTATAAAAAAAAACTCAAACAAAATTTTTACTCAAAACAATCACACATACGAGTGTTGTTTTTGTTTTCACATAGTTTTTTTTTACTAATACATTTTCAGCACTTAGGTTTTTGGCAACTAAGTAAGGTCTTTGATATGAGAGTTTCCGCTCTATGTATATTTTCTCTATGGTTTTTATTCCCAAGAAACTTTAATGAAAATGTCAAAGACTTCTTTCATGTCACAAATAAAAACGAAAAAATAATT
The DNA here is from genome assembly GCA_942486065.2 of Calliphora vomitoria. Lineage (NCBI taxonomy): Eukaryota > Metazoa > Arthropoda > Insecta > Diptera > Calliphoridae > Calliphora > Calliphora vomitoria. The sequence continues at coordinate 109,796,481 of OW818031.2, forward strand.
AAAAAAAACTGTTGCCAAACCAAGTAAATAGTTATTAGATAAATTAAACAAAGTAGGTTAATTGATAATTCAGTGAAAAAAACATATGTTTTGCAATGAAAACGTTTGTATGAAAAGTGTCGAAATTTGAGCACAAAATTGTGTAAAACCGATCGACAAACATTAGATAAAATTGGAATTTCAGAACAGTTGTTACTATTTTTTTTTACCAAATTCTACACCCAAAACAATTGATAAAATTCATTATATTGTATTGACCGATCTGAGATTGAAAGTGCGAGAGATTATGGAAGCCATAGGCATCTCACATGGCTCAGAGGTTTCAATTTTGAATGAATACCTGGGTATGTGAAAGCTTTTCGCAAGATGGGTGCCTAGTTTGCTCTGTGTTGGAGAAGTTCCTAGTAAACTTATTCTTTATTTGTGTTTTTGTCCAATTACATTTTTTTTATCTACTTATTATGACTTCTACTGTTAATAATTAAAACGAATTGTGTTTGTGACCCGTTATTTTATTTTTGTTAATTTGGCAATTGCATTTAAAATGTAATAAATAATAATTCCAATAATTGTATGTATTCTGTTTGTACTCAAAACCAGTTTATTATACAGATAATAGGTAATATTGAAGTATGTTTGTATGTTTGTTTGTAAGCATCTTCAAATTGTGTTTTAAAAATAGACTTCACTTCTTTTTCAATTATTATTAAGAAAGCACTGCCTTGCTGCGTATCAATTTAAAGTAAAATAAAATAAGAATTTTGAAAACCAAAGAACTACTTTTTTTACTATTAAAACTCATACAAGAACATTGGTGCCGAAACCCGGGAAGTTTCCCTATAAAATACTAAACTTATTTGATTTAAATTGGACTGGCTTTGGATTATTAACTTGGATTTTTGTTATTCGTTTGATTGCTGTGAATCTTTGATAAAAACTGGATACTAATTGGACTTTGCTTTGTTATTTGGATAGTGATATTAGAAGGTTTTGTAAACTATTTGAAAAAAAATATGGAAGACTTATCGCGAGCTATTGATGACCAAAAGGAGTTGATTCATCATTTAAAAAGACTAGTGCAAACAATTGATGGTAAGCCAAATGAAACAAAAACTCGTGGACTTCTAAAAAGTTTTCTAGAGGAAGTAGAGGTAACTTATAAAAAATTTAAAGACAGTCATGAACAAATTTTTGATTATATTAGAGATAAATCAATACCATTCGCTGATGTTCCATATTTGAAAGATGACGTTTATTATAATTTTTATGATTTATATTTAACCTTAAAGGGAAAACTGTTAGATGGATTATGTGATTGGAAGAATTCACATTCACCAACTCTTCATTCTAGTACTTTTAACACTCCAACTTTAACACAAAGAAATGAATCTGTGTGTGCTGAGGTTAGATTACCGAAAATAGATCTACAAATATTCTCAGGTGACTACTTGGATTGGGTTTCATATAGAGACTTATTTATCTCTTTAGTGCACAACAACACCTCACTTTCTAAAGTACAAAAATTTTATTATTTGCGCAGTTCTTGCAAAGAAACGCCACTTTCGATAGTCTCGGAATATCCAGCTTCAGATACAAGCTATGATCTAGCTTGGTTAGCATTAAACGAAAGATACCATAATAAACGTAAAATAGTGGACCACCTTCTTCGTAAATTATTTAATATTCCGTCTTCTGATGGATCATGTGACTCTATCAAACATATTTTGGATAACACAAGAAATTGTATATCTCTTCTTAATACGGTAGAAGTAAATTGTGACAATTGGGACGCAATTTTAATTTACATGACAGTCGGAAAGTTAGATGTTCAATCTCGCAAGGAATGGGAGCAGTCTTTAAAAGCTTCGAAAGAAATTCCTAAGATTAAAGAACTATTTATTTTTTTGGAAACAACATTCCGTACCCTAGAGTCAATTAGTGACCATTTACAACCAAGGGCTGATACGTTCACCCGTTTGTCAAAATATTCCGTTCGTCCTCAAAATCATCGTGTTCATTTAACTACTGCAAATGATGAAAATTGTCCTTGCTGCGAGAAACGACACCTACTTTATAAATGTTTTAAATTTGCAGCGCTTTCTTCACCTGCCAAACGGGATTTAATTTTTTCAAAACGCCTTTGTAAAAATTGCCTTCACCCAGGTCATTTTGCTGATGAATGTCGTTTACAAACATGCTGTCAGTTGTGTCAGCAACGACACCACACTATCATTCACAACGAATTTCAAGCACCTACACCTAATTCAAACATTGTACCTAACCAAGAAAGTCAAGCCACTTCTTCACAACCTCTTCTAAATGAACCTACTTTTAATTGTAATTTATCTGTACTTAATAATATGAACACACCTCAAGTATTGCTAGCAACAGTCCAAGTTCTATTTGAAACAAGTAACGGAATTTTTGCTATTCGTGCACTATTAGATCAAGGTGCACAAGCGACTCTAATAACGGAAAATGCTGTACAGACTTTGAAAATTAAAAAACATAATACTTTTGCACAAATTCATGGTATAAGTGGTAAAACTATTACAACAAGGAAATATGTAAACTTTACAATAACATCTAAATATAACTCCAACTTCAAACTTCAAAGTAGCGCCTATGTTTTACCTTCATTAACGAATTATTGTCCCAAGAGCATTAAAAAAACTGAGTTACCCAACCTTAATACATTTTTTTTGGCAGATCCAAAATTTGACTCCGGTGAAAAAATAGATCTTTTAATTGGTGGAGATATTTATGGAGATGTTATGGAAGCTCAGCAAAAAAAATTCGAAAACGGCATTTTTCTTCAATTGTCAAAGTTTGGGTGGGTAGTTTCAGGACCCACATCTAGAATTTCTTACAATTGTGATGTGCACGTAAATTTATTCTCCCTTGATAAACAATTAAGAGCATTTTGGGAACAAGAGGAGCTATTGGCGGAACGTCAACTAACCCACGAAGAAAAAGCTTGTGAAGAACATTTTGAAAAAACACATTATCGTAATAATAATGGCCGGTATACTGTTAAAATGCCCTTTGTAGCTGAACTAGTTGGAGGAAGTCCCCCCGTATTTCAACATACTGATTATAATGCTTTAAAACGCTTGAAACATATGGAAAGCAAATTTATTAAAGACCCAAAATTAGCTACTGAATATCGAAATTTTATGGCCGAATACGAAACATTGGGTCATATGGTTAAAGTAGGTATTTACCCTCAAGAGCTTAAAGCTCACGGGTTTTTTCTTCCCCATCATGGCGTTTTACGTGAAAGTAGTTCAACAACCAAACTACGTGTTGTGTTCGATGGTAGTAGCAGACGTTTACCCCACCCATCTTTAAATGAAGAATTATCACCAGGCCCAGCTCTTCAAAATGATCTGTCAGCGATAATCAATAGATGGCGTCGTTTCAAAATTGCATTTAGAGCGGACATCGAAAAGATGTTCCGCCAAATTCTCATAGATGACAGTCAGCAGCATTATCAACAAATTCTTTGGCGACACACTACTGAATCGAAAATTTCAATTTACAAACTTCTAACAGTAACATATGGTACTTCTGCCGCTCCATATCTTTCTATTAGAGTATTGCACCAGCTAGCACAAGATGAAAAGGATAAATATTTACAAGCAAGTGATACTCTACGTTATGACACATACGTCGACGATGTTATTTCAGGTGCCGATTCATTAGATTGTGCAATTAGTCTACAAGATCAACTAATAAAGCTATTAGCCTCCGGTGGATTTAAACTACGAAAATGGACGTCAAATTCTGATCAATTAATGTCAAACATTCCAGACGACTATAAGGAAAATGCAAACAAAATTGGACTAGATAAACAAAATGTGGTAAAGGCGCTAGGCTTAGAATGGGATACAATAAGTGATACATTCTCGTTTAAGGTAAATTTTAAAATTCAAGAAAATTTAACTAAATGTGGTATTTTATCTGATGCGGCTAAGCTATATGACCCATTGGGTTGGCTGTCCCCTGTAACCATAAATGCTAAAATTACATTTCAAAAATTGTGGCTTGAAGGTATCGACTGGAAAGATGTGGTACCAATACATATTAATTATTCTTGGAACCAATATATATCACAATTAAAACATTTAGAAAAAATAAGAATACCTCGTTGGCTTGGTGGTTTACAAAACAGTCGAGTGGAGCTACATGGATTTTGTGATTCCTCGCAGTCGGCGTATGCGGCTGCAATCTATGTGAAAGTTTTAATTGATCACAGTGAGTTATCTACAGTGAATCTTCTTCAATCTAAAACAAAAGTTTCGCCATTAAAAAAGCTAACCATACCAAAACTGGAGCTGTGTGGGGCAGTTTTGCTCGTAAAACTAATGAACAAAATTCAAAAACAATTAAATTTTAAAGTTATTAATATTTATTATTGGACAGACAGTATGGCGGTATTATGCTGGATAAGGGGAGAATCTTCAAAATGGACTGTATTTGTCGGTAATCGTGTCGCTGAAATACAACGTTTCTCTAGTAGCAGTCAGTGGCGATATATTTGCAGTCAAAGTAATCCAGCTGATTGTGCGTCGCGTGGTGTAAGTGCATTAGAATTGGTGAATCATAAATTATGGTGGACTGGACCAAAATGGTTATCTCTATCCTCTAGTTACTGGCCAACACAACCCAATGAGGCTTACCAAACTACTTCCGAATTGAGAAAATCTTACGTTGCTGTTAATACAATAAAAACTGTACAATATCCAGAAATATTAACTAAATTTTCTTCATTTAATAAGTTAATACGAGTTACCGCCTACATTTTACGATTCAGAACAAAAAAGGACTGCAGAGAAGCAGGATTTTTAAAAACGTATGAACTTCAACGTTCACTGAGGACATTAATACAAATTTCTCAAATTGAATTTTATAATGACATCAAAACCCTAATGAATAACAAACCTCTTCCAAAAAGTAGCAACATTTTTAACTTATGTCCTTATTTAGATGAATTCGGTCTCTTGCGTGTCGGTGGACGTATTAACAAAGCAAAGTTTCATTATGATTTAAAACATCCAATTATCTTATCGAAAACTAATCCCTTATCTCGTTTGATTTTTATAGATGCACATATTAAAACCCTTCATGGTGGTCTTATACAAATGCAGGCTTACGTTTCACGAACATTCTGGATTCTTTCAGCCAGAAATTTGGCAAAAAGTGTTCAAAAACGCTGTATTACGTGTTTTAAGTATAAGGCAAAAGCAGCGCAGCAAATAATGGGAGAACTTCCTTCAGTAAGACTTCAACCAAGCAGACCGTTTAAGCATAGTGGAGTAGATTACGCTGGTCCTATTACGATAAAACAATCCACCGCTCGAAATACCGTAACCACAAAAGGATACATTTGTCTTTTCATTTGTATGGTGACCAAGGCAGTGCATCTAGAAGGCGTTACGAGTTTATCTACTGAGTCTTTTATAGCTGCATTTCGAAGATTCACAGCACGTCGCGGAATCTGCACTGACTTGTATTCCGATTGTGGTACCAATTTTATTGGTGCCAACAAAGAGCTACAAATCTTAAACAATCGTTGTCGGTCTTCACTTCCAAAAGATTTGGTAGAACAATTGGCAAACACTGGAACACAGTGGCACTTTATTCCACCTGCTTCTCCCCATTTTGGTGGCCTCTGGGAGGCTGGGGTTAAATCCACAAAACACCACCTTCGACGGATGATGGAGAATCGAGTTTTAACTTTTGAGGAGTTATGTACGTTACTTGCTCAGATTGAGTGCTGCCTTAATTCTAGGCCTCTTTGCCCAATTTCGTCAGATCCCGTAGATTGTCAAGCGCTAACCCCATCTCATTTCCTTGTTGGTGAACCAACTTTATGTATTCCTGACGAAAATCTTTTAGAACTCAATGTTGATAGACTTGCTCGTTGGAAAGTGGTAGAACGTTTAAAGCAGCAGTTTTGGAAAAGATGGGTTAGCGAATATTTATGTCGTCTACAATCACGACCAAAATGGCTAAAAATACAAAGAAATGCTGAAGTTGGTGATCTTGTTTTAATGTTCGATGAACGTGTTCCTCCAGGACAATGGCCATTGGCCCGGATTACAGAGATTCATCCTGGAAAAGATGGACAAGTCCGTGTAGTAAGCCTTTCATCACATGGAAAAATTTACAGAAGACCAGTCTCAAAAATAGCCTTTCTTCCGGTAAATGATGACAACAAATCTCAAGTCGAATAATGTCAAGAACTGCTGTTCTTTGTGCGGGGAAAATGTTGGAGAAGTTCCTAGTAAACTTATTCTTTATTTGTGTTTTTGTCCAATTACATTTTTTTTATCTACTTATTATGACTTCTACTGTTAATAATTAAAACGAATTGTGTTTGTGACCCGTTATTTTATTTTTGTTAATTTGGCAATTGCATTTAAAATGTAATAAATAATAATTCCAATAATTGTATGTATTCTGTTTGTACTCAAAACCAGTTTATTATACAGATAATAGGTAATATTGAAGTATGTTTGTATGTTTGTTTGTAAGCATCTTCAAATTGTGTTTTAAAAATAGACTTCACTTCTTTTTCAATTATTATTAAGAAAGCACTGCCTTGCTGCGTATCAATTTAAAGTAAAATAAAATAAGAATTTTGAAAACCAAAGAACTACTTTTTTTACTATTAAAACTCATACAAGAACACTCTGAATCGACCACAAACGCAATCGTGTGACAATTTCGCAGGAGTGTTCAATCACAATATGAACGAGGTTTTGCGAAAAAAATTCATGATATGGTATTGATCGATATGAGATTGAAAGTGCGGGAGATTATGGAAGCCATAGGCATCTCACATGGCTCAGAGGTTTCAATTTTGAATGATTTGTTGGGTATGCGAAAGCTTTCAGCAAGATGGGTGCCGCGTTTGCTCACAATCGACCACAAACGCAATCGTGTGACAATTTCCCAGGAGTGCTCAAACTTGGATCCACCACAACACACAGGAGACCAAACAGCAATCAAAACAGTGGGTTTCTCGGGGTGAATCGGGGCCAAAGAAGGCCAAGGAGGTCATGGCGATAGTTTTTTGGTATGTACGCATTATAATCCACATTGACTACCTTCGAAACGGCTAAAAAATCAATATTATGCCAACTTATGGGGTCAATTTAATGAGTTATTTTTCATTAGGACAATGCAAGGGTTAACACATGTGCAGTTTCCATGTTAAAAATCCACGAATTAGACTACGAATTGCTTCCTCATCCGCCCTATTCTCCGGAGTTAGCCCCGAGTGATTATTCTTTGTCTCCAAACCTGAAGAAATGGCTTGGCAGAAAGAGATATGACTCCAACAATGAAATCATCTCACAAACAAATACCTATTTTGATGACCTCAAAAAATCTGATCTCTAGGAAGAGATAAATCGCAGAAACGTTGGCCAAAGTGTATAGAGCTCAAAGGACACTATGTTGAAAAATAAAATGATTTTTTATTCTAATAAATTTAAATCGATTTAGAAATAACTGCGAAAAAACTGTTTGCCACTAACATAAGATTTAGGATCTAATTTTATAAAACGAAACGGCAAACGTTAATCAAATTTTGTATGGAAAATATTCAAGTTTCAAACCCTTTTCCCAGTATTCTTCATACAAATTGCTTACGCTTCCAAACGTTGCGTTTTATAAAATGAGGCCCTTAATTCACTTAATTCGAAAGAAAACAATTTGGAATTACAATCTATATAGATTTTAATCGAGATACCAAGACCCTTAATCACTTTTCAAATAAACTACGTATAAAAAAATATGGTCAATTCACAAGGTCTCTTATCATTGTCATAATGTCCTAATATTTCACGACTCGGCTGCTCGGCTTAACCGACACTTAGGTGTTCGGCGCAGGTCTCTGCTGATAACACAATAAACATACCATACAGAGTAGTATTATTTTAGGACATTTTTTGCTTGAAAGGCAATAACAACATTTTTAAAACATTGTAAAATATTAGCATATTATGACAATATGACATGATAGGAGACCTTGTGAATTAACCAATGGTATTTACGAACATACATGTGTAGGTTTGTACGTCTGTTCAGCAACAATTTCGGCAAATGAGTACATGCAAATTGTATTGTGAAGAATGAAAACATCAAACCCATGTGGTAAATGACACTGGATTTCTCACATTAGTTTTTTTTTTGGTTTTTACCTTTCCACAGTATCAATAAAATAATAACCAAAAATATCATTTCAGTAATAAAACTTACATATGGCTAACAAGTACGCTGTACAAATTCAATTAAATTAAATTTAATCAATTAATTTTATGTTGTCCATCAAATACACTCTGCAATTAACACTAGACACTGTATAATTCACTTTATTTGCACTTTGCTGTAGATTACATTGTAACATTTTAATTTTTAGAATAATCTCTTTATATGAAATTGTATACGTTATTTGTTTTTTTTTTTATTTGTTTGTTTCGCGTTAATTTTTTATTATTTATTTAGTTTGTATTATTTACACAAAATTAAATAGAAATATAATAATGTTTAAATGGGAAAATGTATGAACACAAATGTCTGGATGTTAGTAAGTGACTAAATAACGAAATGACTGGCTGGTTCAATGAATGAATGAATGACTACGCGCTTTGTAATGGTTTTGTAACTACTAAACACTTGTATATAAGAAATACATACATTCTTATGTACTATATTGCTGAGTAGATACATGCATATACATACATTGTTTACACTATACATATACAGCAGAGCTGGTTAAAAGAAATTGTTATAATTTTTATATTTAACTAGAGACGGATTTAATATTTAGCTAATTTTTGCCATAATCATAAGAACTGAGCATAAGAAACTCTGGCACATTTTTAAAAATTTTAAGTTTTTTTTTTTCAAATTTTGGTTTATAATATTTTCAAATTTAAAAAAAAAAAAAATTTTATACAAATACTTAAAATTTTCCCAACCTTTTTTATACAAATTTCTTATGAATCTAAAAGTTTAATTTTGAATTATTAGTCGACATTTACACTTTGATTTAAAGTCATGTCTTTTTTTTTATTTCTCTTTTAAACCCCTACGAAAATCTCCTTACATTTATACGATGCCTTTTTTTCAACCATGTTTTCCTTTTTTTTTTGCATATAATAGTATCAACCAACCAATCAGAAACAAGCTCAAAGCAGAATATCAAAAAAAGTCATGAAAAATAGAAAACTTGCCTTTTGTTTAGACGTCACAATTTCCTAATACAAAAAAAATAAATAAATTTTAAGTCATGACTTAAAGTCATAATGTAAATGCCCCCTTATTTATTGGCTTCTTCAAAAATTTTCTATAAATTCTTTATTAATCAACAATTCCCAGGCCTGTGCAAAAACAGTCTAGAGAACTCTATTGTATACACAGGATAACTTTCTCACGTTTACAAATCAAATTTTGTTTTTGTCTCAGTTTTCTGTTTGTTTGTATGCTGTTGTTGTAGTTGTTGTTTTTGTACTCCTCGAAGTCAACGTCGTAATTGCTAATGGTCGCCTTCGTCGTTTTTCACATTCGTGTGCTACATACACATTGAATGACCTTTAACTATCCTTATTTAGCCGGTTTGTTGTTATTCTGGTGGGTGTGCGTGTGTTTGCTTGTGTGTGTTTCTATATGTTTGGGTTATGTTTGTGAGTGACGTTTTCACAGCTTTTTTCCTCTGGTTTCATTCGCAGTGAGTGAATGAGAAAATGCTGAAAAGTATACTTATGTATACCTTACCTTAAAGAAAACAAAATATTTGATTTGTAGTGTCTGAAAATCATGTGACGTCATTAGTAATGGCGAAATTATTGCTAGAAATACAAATGAATGTAATAATTACATTACTTGTGAAATATTAACAAAACATTCTTTATTTGTATACAATTTGTGTACAAGCCGACAACAATTTGCCTAATGGCTGATAGTGAGAAATATGTAATAACATTTGCTGGATAAAATGTTAATTTTTATATTTATGTCTTGTATAGTATGTAATTGTGTCAGGTCTATTACATATTTGGGGTAAGTTATACAATATGTATTTTGTGTATAAACAAATATACAGTTGAGGAGAACAGTTATAAGTCCGCTAAAAGCAAAATAATTGCATAACTTTACCTAAATAAAATAAAAATTTTAACACATTTCTTTAAAATAGTGTCTTTGGGAAGACACATTTCTATATAGAATAGTGTCTTTGGGAAGACACATTTCTATATAGAATAGTGTCTTTGGGAAGACACTTTTCTATATAGAAATAGTGTCTTTGGGAAGACACTTTTCTATATAGAAATAGTGTCTTTGGGAAGACACTTTTCTATATAGAAATAGTGTCTTTGGGAAGACACTTTTCTATATAGAAATAGTGTCTTTGGGAAGACACTTTTCTATATAGAAATAGTGTCTTTGGGAAGACACTTTTCTATATAGAAATAGTGTCTTTGGGAAGACACTTTTCTATATAGAAATAGTGTCTTTGGGAAGACACTTTTCTATATAGAAATAGTGTCTTTGGGAAGACACTTTTGTATATAGAAATAGTGTCTTTGGGAAGACACTTTTCTATATAGAAATAGTGTCTTTGGGAAGACACTTTTCTATATAGAAATAGTGTCTTTGGGAAGACACTTTTCTATATAGAAATAGTGTCTTTGGGAAGACACTTTTCTATATAGAAATAGTGTCTTTGGGAAGACACTTTTCTATATAGAAATAGTGTCTTTGGGAAGACACTCTTCTATATAGAAATAGTGTCTTTGGGAAGACACTTTTCTATATAGAAATAGTGTCTTTGGGAAGACACTTTTCTATATAGAAATAGTGTCTTTGGGAAGACACTTTTCTATATAGAAATAGTGTCTTTGGGAAGACACTTTTCTATATAGAAATAGTGTCTTTGGGAAGACACTTTTCTATATAGAAATAGTGTCTTTGGGAAGACACTTTTCTATATAGAAATAGTGTCTTTGGGAAGACACTTTTCTATATAGAAATAGTGTCTTTGGGAAGACACTTTTCTATATAGAAATAGTGTCTTTGGGAAGACACTTTTCTATATAGAAATAGTGTCTTTGGGAAGACACTTTTCTATATAGAAATAGTGTCTTTGGGAAGACACTTTTCTATATAGAAATAGTGTCTTTGGGAAGACACTTTTCTATATAGAAATAGTGTCTTTGGGAAGACACTTTTCTATATAGAAATAGTGTCTTTGGGAAGACACTTTTCTATATAGAAATAGTGTCTTTGGGAAGACACTTTTCTATATAGAAATAGTGTCTTTGGGAAGACACTTTTCTATATAGAAATAGTGTCTTTGGGAAGACACTTTTCTATATAGAAATAGTGTCTTTGGGAAGACACTTTTCTATATAGAAATAGTGTCTTTGGGAAGACACTTTTCTATATAGAAATAGTGTCTTTGGGAAGACACTTTTCTATATAGAAATAGTGTCTTTGGGAAGACACTTTTCTATATAGAAATAGTGTCTTTGGGAAGACACTTTTCTATATAGAAATAGTGTCTTTGGGAAGACACTTTTCTATATAGAAATAGTGTCTTTGGGAAGACACTTTTCTATATAGAATAGTGTCTTTGTTTTCATTATAATGCAAAATATGATTGTATATATTTGTTATAAAAACAAAATTAGCTTATTTATGGAAAAAATCTTATGACATTGTACTTTTTATTAAACTGATAATCATGGTGCAAGAGAGGTATTTAAAAAACGTGCGCTTGTTATCAACTAAATTTTTTTTTTTTTAACTAAACAATAAGCAATTTATGTTTTTGTTTTTTTTTTCAGATTTGGAATTTAATAAACAGTCATCTTTAACAGCCTCTATTAAACTTTATAGAAATATATATTTTTAAATAAATTTTGGAATGTCCCAAGAATTTTATTTAGTACACTTTTATTTCAATTTCATATGAACTTTTAAAAAATGTAACGGAAATGGTGAACGTTCTAAAATCTTTCCTTTTATAAAATGTTGAAGAACATTGAATTTTTTAATGACGTTTGAATTTTTTGTAATAGAAATTATTACTAATATATTTCTTTTTGTTTTACAAAATTGAAAATCCAAAATTTCCAAAAATGTGTAAAGTACGTATTAATAAATTAATTTAAAATTCATATTTTTTTAATATGATGCCCTAAATTTGTTTATACAAATTTAACGGTTTAATTTTTTCACTCGTGTGTACCTTTCTATACAACCCTGTGCGGGACATTTTATTGGTGGTTGTCTATAAAATTTCCCTTTTGGTTAAGTAAATATCCCAGTCTGGAAATCAACCACTGTAGATAGTAAAGATATAAACCTTGTTGTTATTACAGCAGTTTTGCTGTGCTGGGGAAAATTATAAGTGAAGGTAATTTATCGATAACTTTAACATAGTGTGTTTGTCTATGAAAAGTGTATTTGCTAAATGTGTATTTCTGTTAATTTTGAATTCGTTTTTTTTTTCATAGCTGGCAAATTTTGCTTTATTTGTTTTTATTTTAAATTGAGATTTTAATGGTCTCATTTTATAAAACGAAACGACAAACGTTAAACAAATTTTGTATGAAAAATATTCAAGTTTCAAACCCTTTTCCCAGTATTCTACATACAAAATGCTTACGTTTCTGAACGCTTCGTTTTATAAAATGAGGCCCTAAGATTATAAAACATATTCAGCTTTTTATTTAACACTCCTAATATTTTTAAATACAAATTAAATATTAATTTCTAAAAAAACATCAAATATATATGCTTTTCAGGTGCACAAATACTGAATTTTATTAAAATTATAATAATATTTTACATTGTTTACTTACTGTTTATCTTTTCAGCATGATGATGACAAGGATTTCATGATTGCAAATCAATCCAATCCAATTCAAATTAATGTAAATCTGAAGATAAAAAAAAAAACAAAAAATTATTTCCAAATAGGTGTTCAACAATATCAAATATATAAACAAATTTATACAATCGTATATTATTAAATCATTAAAACCTTTATATACTCGTTGTGACAAGAAGAACTATGAATATTTAACAACTAATTATGAACCGAACCGAAACAACAAAACCATAAACAAATTCATCTATTTGGAACCACTGGACATATTTGAGAATAGTTTAGCTAGTCAATTGATGATATATAAACCTTTCAGTTGGATGAATAAAACTAAGGGCCTCATTTTATAAAACGTTGCGTTCAGAAACGTAAGCAACTTGTATAAGGAATATAGAACGAAACGACAAACGTTTAACAAATTTTGTATGGAAAATATTCAAGTTTCAAACCTTTTCCCCAGTATTCTTCATACAAATTGTTTACGTTTCCAAACGCTTCGTTTTATAAAATGTGGCCATTAGTCTGAAAAAATTGTGTTTTAGGGCTCGTTTTATAAAATACTGGGAAAAGGGTTTGAAACTTTAATATTTTCTATAGAATTTTATTTTAACGTTTGTCGTTTTATAAAACTTATATTGACCTACCTAAACGGTGTTAAGAATCATTCCTAGGAAGTTCATATGTTCTACAAAGTAGTTTATTGAGATCTTACATACTTTTTTTAGTTGATTGTTTCCTTGAATTTTAAACGGTTTGATACCTATAGACCTGAACAGGGGAAAAAATTTTAAAAAAATCGAATTTTTTTTATGCGATTATCTTGAAGATGAAGTTTTTTGATTTTATATGTTCACAATTGTTGTTCTTTATGACAAGGGCTACAACTTTGCCTCAGAGAGTTAATCAAAATTCCAAACTGTTTGCAAGATATGAGCCTGAGAAAATCTTTGGGGGCCCATAAAAAAAGTGCGTGACTTTGGGCAAAACTGGGAGACACGGGTATTTTTTTTTTTTTTTTGTCTTTTTTCACGTAGTGTTGTCCGAATATGGTTATTTTTTCTTTTTCATGTTGCACTGTGTAATCTTCGCATACATTTTAAAATGTAATTTGAGATTTTCATTGTTTTTAAACAGTTTTTGGATCAATACCGTAACATTAAACTTTAAAATGTTTAAAAGTTTTTATGGTTTTTAAATACATTTTTTTTTTATTTTTTATCAAGATGAAACAAACTGCACCCAAAAGTATGCAATTGTCATTTTTAAATTATATTTTAGTTTGCTTCTTTTTCATGAAAGTGCCATTCACTTGAAACAGATATGTTAAATGTGAAGCTATCCAGTGATGCCATCTTTTTAAAAGCAAAACACAGTTAAACAAACAAAACGTAAGTAAAAAAAGTGTAAATTATCATTCTTATTTCTCAGCATGTTCAGCATATTAAAATTATATAGAAATGATGTATTGAAAATGAAAGTATTGGCAGTCGAGTATTGTATTTGGTAGTAGTTAACTCTTCTAAAGGGTTAACATCTCAACAAGAAGGTAGACTATGTTGCTAAATTCATAATGTTTAATTTCACACTAATTACTGGATATATCCATTAGTCGTGGCATTTCACTATTGTGTTCATGCCTTTTGAAACACTGTTATCGCAATTTTCCAAAATTTCCTTGAACTTATGTAAAACCCATGTCTTTTGAAACACAGTGATCGAATTTGTTAAATATTTCTTTAAACTTATAGAAAATCCACGTTTTTCGTTACACTGTGATCGAATTATTTCTTTAAACTTATGAGAAAACTAAGATTTTTGAAGCCCTGTGATAGAATTTTTCCAATATTTCTTCGGAATAATGTAAAAACCAAGCCTTTTGAAGCACTGCAATAAAATTTTTCCAATATTTCTTTGAACTTATAGTAAAACCACATCTTTTGAAGCACTGTGATCGAATTTGTACAACATTTCTTTGAACATTGTCAAATATTTCTTTGAACTTATAGAAATCCAAGTCTTTTGAAGCACTAACAATGACCGAATTTGTCCAACATTTCATTGAACTTATGTAAAAATCACGTCTTTTGAAGCATAGTGAAATAATTTTTCCAATATATCTTTGAAATAATGTAAAAACAACATCTTTAGAAGCACTGTGATCAAATTTAACCAACATTATTTTGAACTTATGCGAAAATTACGTATTTTAAGCACTGAGATGTTTCCCAAATTTCTTGAACTTACGTCTCTTTGTGATTAAATTAGTCCAATATTTCATTGAACTTATGTGAAAATCACGTCCTTTGAAGCATTGTGATCAAAATTGTCCAACATTTCTTTGAACTTATGTAAAAACCACGTGTTTTGAATCACTATGATTATTGAATATGTCTTTGAACTTATAAGAAATCCAAATCTTTTGAAGCCTATGGTCGAATTTAAGCAACATTTTTGGGAACTTATGGAAAAAATCACGACTTTTCAAGCCTGTGCTAAAATGTTTCTAAAATTTTGAACTTATGTAAAAACAACGTCCTTTGAAACATTGTGATAAAATTTGTCGAACATTTCGTTGAACTTATGCGAAAACCTTGTCTTTTAAAGCACTGTTGAAGAATTTGTTCAATATTTCTCTGAAATAATGAAAAATCAATATTTAATGCTGTATCATATATCTGTCACATCAAACAATTTTGGACGATCTTTATGATATTTCTATAGTAGACGATCTCAAAAGTAAATTAAGTCATTGTAAGGAAATATCTGCAGTTTAATTCTAATTTCAGACTAAGATAAACCTTTAAAGAAATTTAATGAATCGCGATTCTGTAACAGACTCTGATTAGGTTCCTACGAATAGGATCCATTTAATATTCACCAAAATATCGCTTGTGTTGCATATAATTACCATCAACCTTATGCAATTCATTTATATTATTTCTATAATATAAAAAACATAGCAAAATCTTTACACAATAAGTACATATAAAAATGAAAGAAAAAAACTCTTGCATTGTTTCACAAGTATTATTATGATGTACTTGAAAGCGATCTTTGTCAAACAGTCAGTCAGTCACCTTTTTTTTCTCTTTCAAATATGCCAAAAATGCAGACACACATGTACATTAATACAAAACCCAAAAATTGAGAAGAGTTATAATCAAGTAGCGATCATTTTACATCATCCTTTTTTTACTTCAGACGAAAATTATTTAGGCGAGTGTGTGAGTGTGAGTGCAAATCAACAGAGAGTTTTTCATTAAACTGCATTTTAGAAACGACAGCTGGCTGTGTTTCCGTCAAACAATATGTTTTTTTTTATTTTTTGGAACTTGTAATTTTAATTCATCTACCCTTGCTTTGATTTCGTTTTTTATTTAATCAACTAAAAAAAGGGGAAAATGCAGGATGCTTTGCTTTCTGAAAAGCACCCCTTTTTTAAGGATATTTAGACAAAACACAATTTGATCATTCTTGTTTATCCTTTTTACACTTTTCGTTTGTGATTGTGTTTTTTTTTAGCAAAGGGTGGTTTGGGTAAAGTCGGTTTATCTTAGCGTTTGTCAGGTTTGTAGGGTATTGACAAATTCAGGCTGGCTAGAAAAGCATGTTTGAGTTTTGCAGTAACTATGTATAGGAAAAGGTTAAAATAAGAGTTAGGCAAAATATATTGATCGCAGGCAAGCGAAATTTTACAATTGAAGTACTTTACATCTATCGAAAATTTGATAAGCTCTTCGTTTTGATAGTTTATCTGTTGTACAATATGCTTTTACATACCAGCCTATTCGCCGTTTGTAATAAACATGAAAGAACAAACAAATGGCAACTTAGAAATTAACCTAGTGTCTTCAACATACATACATCCTTAAGGAATCTTGAATTGCCTCAAATCGAGAATGCTGTTTCTTAGAAGATATTTGCTCCTAATGTAGCTAAATTTTAAACAATAACACAGTATCTCCAGAGATACTGCAGGAAAGTTGCATATGGTCACTAAGATCTGCAATCAGCCTTCTTAGTTATAAAATGTGATCCGTTATATTTTGTCAGGTCTTCCTCCGTATAGCAAGATGCATACTCAGTTGGATATGGCCACTGCATTAATTTCAAATGTCATCAGTTCATTTTCGTTCCTACTTTCTCCATAGAATCCTTGTTCTTCATCCAACTGTTTGAAAGTCCAATACGATCAAGATGCATCCTCTTTTTCATTCAAGCTTGTTGTTCCCCCAACGCTTTTACAAGGTGAAAAAAATGAAAAACTTTGATTCTTCTTGTGGATTATTTTTATTTGGTCTTTTAATTTTTTTTACATCAAGTCGAGAATCTGATGTCATGTAAATGGCCAAAACTTCCGGCGATAGGTCCTCACATTCTTGACGGATATTGTCTTTAAGAGCTGCAAGAGTCTGAGGCTTGTTGACATAAACCCGCGATTTCAAAAAGCCCCACAAAAAGAACTCTGGAGCGGTAAAATCAGGCGATCTTGCTGGCCAGTGCAAATCACCAAAACGGGTGTCGGTTGTGACACGTGCAGTGTATGCCGTTGCACCGTCCTGTTGGAACCACAAGTTTTCCAATTCCAATTCATCAAGTTGCGGCAAAAAGAACTCGTTGATCATTGCTCTGTAGCGTTCACCATTCACAGTAACCGTTTGGTCCGCGACGTCTTCGAAGAAAAAAGGTCCCATGACTCCTCCAGCGAAAACAGCACATCATACAGTGACTTTGAGCGGGTGTAATGGCTCTTCGTGGGTTACACGCGGATTTTCTGTGCCCCAGAAGCGAAAATTTTGCTTATTTACGTACCCGCTAAGATGGAAATGGGCCTCATCACTCATGATTATTTTTGATGAAAAATCATCTTCCTCTTGGTGGTGATTAAGGATGGCTTGAGCGTATGTTAGACGCGATTGGCGGTCAGCAGCTAACAGCTGATGTACCACGCCACGCCTGGCAGCATCTCGTGTTGTGCCAGTCTCTTCGAGGCGAGCGGCTAAACGTCGCAGTGTTTCACCAGTAGGCGTTGGACGGCCAGGAAATCTGCGACGAAATTCACGTTGTGCCAAAGTCACCGACCGATTATTGGTCAAATAAATAGTCAGCAATATTCCGCGTTCTGGAGCAGTGTAGCGTAACATTGTGTATTAACGTGTATTTCGCATGTGTTTACTACACAAATGTCAAAACAGAACTGACATTAGGGGCCAATCGCAAAATTTATAGCATTTTCTGATAGGAGGATTACTTTTGCGCCACATTGTATTTTGCCATTATGCAAATTTATTGGATTGTTATTGATAATATTATAATGTGTGGTCTGGAATCGAACTATATAATAGTCAAACTCCATATGAGGACTAATGACTTCAATCAGTCTTCTAAGAGATGGCCCACTTAGTTGTGGTTATCTCATAGAACTTTTGCCTTTTTGCTAAATATTGTTTTTATAGCTGTCCGTCATCTTCATTCAACGGCCATTTCATGAGTTCCTTCTTGGGTAATTTAGGTTAATACTATCTTGAAATGCTTCCTAACTATATAATAGTCATTAACTTCTCGATTTCCATAATGCCTCAATGACTTGAAAATCAAATAATCTTTAAATAAACTAGTGGCTAGTGAGTTGAATATGTTCGTTTCCGCTTACATTGAAGTAAGTTTTGATGTTTCTTCAGTATTTTTAAAGCATAGCTATTATAGCTTCTCAACCACTTGGTTATTCAACCCGGAAAACAGTTTGGAAGATATGTATTTTGTCCACATTTTTTACATTTCTTACAAAGTCCAATCGTCGGGGGTTATTAATTAACATGTGTTACTCTTTCAGTGATTCTGACGATGCAGTTAGCATTATTATATCTCATTGGGATCCTTTCACATAAACACATATCCATCGTACATAATGTAATGTATACATTTATACATGTCTGTTTTAATCGCAATACAATCGTGTACAGCCAATAGTTTATTTGAAAGTTTGCACATTCTTAATGTCGATATCTCCTAGTGATCAATATTTCGAATGATCTCACGAAATACAGAAACTGGAGGCCACTACACTGAAGATAATAGCGCAAAACATTAACAAAATACTGAAAAATCTTGATTGGTTACAAATAGCTTAAGGATAGTACTCGAAAAATCTTCTGAATGGCAATATCTCCCATTTATGGACTTCATAGATTTTGAACAAGCTTTTGATATCACAATGCGACAAAGAGCACTCTAGATTGTAGGTAGTTATTTCAACTTCAACGTTGTAACTGGTATCTGACATGGATGTATTTTATACCGGTTTCTATTTATTAGTCTAATTGTAGCCAGAAAACAGAGGGCTAAGGAGGAGAATTAAGCAACATCATAAAAACAAGACATCGCTATGTTAGCTACTGCCCGACCATCTATCACTTTTAAGGAATCTTGTTGTAAATAAAATTCTTCTCTGGCTTTGCAAAATATGTACCTAGATAGTACCATATATCGAGTGAAAATATTGAATCTACACTAAAGTAAACTATTTAGTTGGGCCAGAGAGACAAAGACAGAACTTGCGATCTTCTCAAAAGATATGAGATTCCAAAATTCAGACCACCCCGCTTTGATGTAATTTTGAAGAGAAACGCAGTATGTTGGTGTAATATTGAATACGAAGCTTTAGAGAAACTTAATGCTAAGAACAGAGTGAGCAAGGCCTTCTTTGTCTTCTACGCAAGTCCGTATATTACGTGTTATAATAATTCTTACTTTAGCGACCTTCTTTGGAGAAGGTTGGTAAAGACGATAATACATTTCTCCAGATTAAATAAGATTCATTGACAAACTGTCTTGCAATCACTGGCGCGAAGAAATCTAATCCGCAAGTTAGTTTGGAGAAGATACCAGCGAAGTATGGCATATGACCATTCTTCAAAACATTGACCGGCGATAATGGGAGAGTTAATAAAAACATTCGAGAACTATGGAATAAAATCCTACTTCAGACTACCTAACATCTCTACTGTTCTTCAGGCGGAAATTACTGCCATAAAACTGGCATCCAACTGGCTGAGGTATTATCGAGATATCTGTATATTTACTGATAGCAAGGCTGCCGTTAACGAAATAGTTAACGGGTGTCTTCAGGACATCTATGATAACCGAGGACTTCCACGTATCCCTAATCGGGATAATTGTATAGCATACGAATTGGCCAGAAGGGGAACCATGATAGCTCAGGAGGCGATTGATGCCTTTTATGGTATTTAACTTGCAAAATGTAAGATAGTTCTACAGCAGAAACTATATGGGACTGCACAGAACAGGTGGACTAATGAATCCACCTGTGTTATAGCGAGGTCGACCTGGCCCGTATACTATACGGTTTAACGACTACTGTAGAAGCTGTCGAAATGAAGAAGAGAAGGAGACTGTGTCCCACTTATTCTGCCATTGCCCGGATCTAAAAAACTTGAGGAATAATATTCTTGGGACCATCTTCCTCTCGTGTTTAGATGAGTTATCAAGGATAAATCTTAGACCCATCCATTGCTTCATCAGATAATCTGGTTGGTTCAACTTGGAAACAACGGATGTCGAGCAAGTATCCTGCTGTTTACTTCTTGGGTATCACAATGAGATTAGTTTTGAATGGACCCAAGAGAGCTGCTTGATGAGTGGCTGACCGACCATGAAACCTACACTAACCTAGAAACATTCGATAAATTCTTCCTGATTATCATAGCAAACAGTGACAACTTTGCAGTAAATTACACTATTGAGAATAATGCAATCTTATGCTAGTTTTTACTATTTTTACTAGCTTCGAAATTTTTCAACACAAACAGCAAACAAACAATTTGGCAAATAGTCAAACTAGAGGGTAAACGAACAGACTGTCAGTATTTCACTGTCGAGTCGTAAACTGATACGGAAACTGTATTAGGAATATGCTCTGATGCATAGATCTATGCAATAAAAATAGCTACAAGACGAATCGAACAATTTGTTTTGGAAACTTCTATATTTATTTTAACAGTATTCCTGGCATTAATCAGGAGTAATTCAAGGATAAACCGTCTCCTAAACCTTAATGGCATTAGAATGGAAATATGATTTAAGATAGGTGACACATAGATCTAACTTAGTCAACATATTACCATAGCTAGTGGGTTTATATTTAGATCCAATGATGTTTCAATATACCACAGAACTTCTAAGTGCCATTTTTATAGATCTCCTTTTAAAATAGAGTTGAAACTCAGCTTATTGTGTGGTAGCTGTCGTATCCATGCTCTGTATTTGCTGGGACTAAAAGGGTCATATCTATTAAGTATATATTATCTGAAATCTTGCCAGACGAACGCAACTAATGCATTTGAAGCGAAATTTGGCCGAATATGCGGCCAGACATGAAACTCTAATATTCCATCATGACAATATCTGCCACATGTTGCAATATCTGTCAAAAGTAGCCCCGTCCGACTACTATTTATTTCGATATATACAGAACGCTCTCTCAGGCTTGATTCGTTCTTGGCCTCAAAATATGAGCACTAGTACTTTTGCTTGGAATCCATATGCTGGAAGAAAGATGGGAAGATGTCATAAAAAAATTCCTTATTTTTATGTTATATAAAGACCGAGAATTGCAGTTGAAATTGGACTACAAGAGAAGCTAAAACTTTACTAAGGTTAGGTTAGGTTAGCTTCGGAAGGGGTGTACACTATGTGCACTTCCACTCGGAGTGTGTGTTTAAACAGTTAAGAGAGATTGCGAAGAAAAGTCCAAAAACCGCCTAGTAAAAGAAAAGAAAGAAAGATTTTATTGCGGGGTCGGAATTGCCGTAAAACGTCCCTTAAATAGCCACCCTATTCCTCTAATGAAACCTAGTATGTTACTCAGTTCACAGCCAGCAACATTACTGAGTTCGTCCAGAAATCTGTTTGCTAGCCATTTAAATCTAAGACTCTGAAACCTAAGGCATTTGCACATGATGTGTTCTACTGTCTCTAGCTCCTCTACATCACCCTACAGAAATCCTGTGTGTCATTATCCCATTTGCCTTTGAAGGCCCCAATTGTGCAATGACCGATTATCACTCCTACTATAATCCTGAGATTATATCTATCCAACTCTATCAGTGCTCTGGTTGCGTTTGCATTCAGTTTTGGTCAAAAGGCCCTGGACACTTTGCAATCCGTCCTACTGCTCCAGGATTGGTTGGTATAGTCACGGAATCTTTCATATATTGACCTGTAGTAGTGACATATAGGTGGTTTTACCCACCTTTGCCTGGTATCATGATCTTAATTAGAACCATGTCTAGCCAGTTCATCTGCTACCTCATTTCCCTGTATATTACTAAAATTCATCATTGGAGCTTTATTTGAATAGAGAAGGATCTACGATTGAAGCCATAATTAAACCACAATTGAAGCGATGTAAAGAACTATGATAGAAACTGCTATTGCACACTAAAACTACAATTCAACTATAGAATTTAGAATTGGACTATCAAGCTCAAAAATTGGTCATTAATTGAAGCTGAAATTGTATTACAATTGTTGCTAGAAATGGATAATATTACTCTAATAAAGGGTATTAACAATTCGTTAAGGCGTTATATATTTTATTCCTACTGCTCTTTCAATTCGTTTTTATTTCCACTTCTTTATTCTCTCTTTCCTTTTTAAACTTAGACAAATTTCCTCAATTTCAACATCAACATTTGTGAAAGTTCGTTATCCTTTTATTTTACAATACTGGCGTTCGAATAAAAAGTAATGCACATTGATTGTCTCCTAGAAAGGAAGATTAGAAATCTAAAAAATAGAATCTATTGAATCATGGGTGCCCTGTTCAGATGACGTAGTTAGAAGATAGTTGAGGATGATGATGACGACAATGATGTTTAAATGTTATTGTAGCAGACTCAGATAAAGGTCGATGACAGTGCAATTTTTGTTTTTTTTTTTTGCTATTAGAAAAAAGACAAACAGGAAATTAACAAAAAAAGTAAGTATGTAGTTGCTTTTTAGTTTTATGAAATCATGCAATATAAGATTGGCCAAAGGGTAGTTTTGAATAAAGATACATAAAGATGTTGTAATTGAAGATCATTTCATTACATTATTTTGAGTTATAGTGTTTGTTTCAACAATTTTGTAACAATACAGAGATAATTAAACAGTTTTGGGTTATTAATTTAAAATAGAGCAACGATTCATACGGATTTTCAACAATGCGATCTTTTGCGATCAGAGACTGGCGACAAATTAGAAAATATCGATTAATTTGGAGACATTTGCCAGCGATCGCCTCTTTGAATAGTTTTAAAATTTCCGTTTTTTATAATTACATATTTAAAATGCATAAGTTGACTATTATCCTGATTAATTTTTGGAAATCTAAGGACAGCTTATGTTAGAATGAACAATTTTATGTTTTTTTTTCTATTCAAATCTACCTAAAAGTATGTGTGAGAATATCTCAAAACGTTTATGTCACTTTTGGTGGAGGGTTTTTTCTTACCACCAAAAACATTGACAAATTTTTGAGTTTCTTCCAGAAAGCAAACACAAAAAAAGGATCATTTTTATAAAGATCGCAAAAAAAATCAATGGCAAACAAAAGGTCACTTTTTTATAAATTAAAAAATTTCGAAAATTTGTAGTTTTTGAATGTTTTTAAACATTTCCAATTTGTTTCTAGTTCAACGACTGTTGCAGCCACTAAATCCTGCATTCATATTTAAACTCGCAATCACTTTAGGGGGTTGCCCTCTCATTGTTTGTGTATTTTTTGTTTTACCCATTTCCATGATGTGAAATGCACAAACCGTAAGTAATTATTGTTGTTTTGTAGGTTTGGCGCGAAAATATTTTCGATTTTTGCCCAAAAAACAGCAGTTATTTTTTTACCCTAAAAAAAACTTCCAATAATTGTTTTTTTTTTTTGTATGTGTGTGATAAGGATTTTTAATAAAATTCTAGGGTTTCATTGTGTTGCACAAAAGAGTGTGTGTGTGTTTTTTGTAAAAAAAAGGAGGTAAAAAAGATTGCAAAATCATTGATAATATTGAGAGGGCTGCTTGCTAGTGAGGAAAAGTTCATGTGTCTGCCCGTAGTTCATTTACAATTGAATGATTTTATTGCATTACGATTTTGTAATTCTATGCTATTAGCTCAGCACCTATTAATTAATTATAATTAGGGGGGAGAGAGAGAAAAGAAAGGAAATTTATATACAATGCTAATAAAAGGAAAGAGTTGGAGGTGTTTAAAGGACAAAACAAAGAACTTCAATTGAAGCTAAAATTGCACTGTATAAAGAAGTAAGTTTCTAGCTATAATTGAACTATATCATCATCTATGATTAAAGCTATTAAACATAAACTTGGCCATTATAAAACAACGATTACAACTTGGAGAACATAAATATCTAGGCTGGTAGCTAAAATTTAACTACGATTGATGCTGAAATTAGGAAATATAAAGAACTATGTTTTAAGCTAATACACAAATGCGACTGAATAAAATTAGAAAATATTAAGAGGTAAGATTGAAGCCAAAACTGAACTACAATTGAAGCTAATAAAGGATGTGTTATTTTGAATCACCCGGTATGTCGGTAGCTGTCACTTTTGAAGCTTTTATTCTTTGACATTTGACAAGTAGAAACTACGTCATTACTCAAAATGAAACGATACACGGTTCAACAACGCACTGAAGTTATTAAAATTCACTACAAAAATGGTGAAAATCTTGCAGTCACAGTTCGCAAAACTAAATCATTTTTGGGTCGTCGTGAAGCACCTTGTCGGACAGCAATACAGAAATTGATGGAAACATTCAAGCTGTTGGGACAAGTTAGTGATGTGAAGAATAAAACCAGTGCACGTCGCTCAAGAACAACTGAGAATATTGCTGCTGTAGCCCAAAGTGTTGAAGAAAACCCAGGTTTGTCCATTCCTCGTCGTTCTTTGGAATTGGGCATTCCACAAACGTCATTACACCGTATTTTGGATGATATTGATCTGGACAACGTTTACTTTCAACAAGACGGCGCTAGGTGCCACACAAGCAACGAAACCATTACTCTTTTATGGGAAAAGTTTCCGGACCGTGTTATCTTTCGAAGAGGTGATCACAATTGGGCACCGAGATCTTGTGATTTAACACCTTGCGATTTCTTCCTTTGGGGCCACGTAAAAGATAAGTTCCACTCCAACAGCCCAGCGTCGATTCAAGACCTCAAAGATAGAATTCGTGAGGCTATGGAGGACATAGGGCAGCCACTTTGCGATTTGGTTATGGAAAATTTCATGCAAAGGATATGGTCCTGTAAGCGTAATCGTGGTGGCCATTTGTCTGATGTTTTTCATTATTAACGGCATACCTTCCTCTTTATTATGAAATAAACATCCGATCATTTATCTCAAAAAATGCCATTTTTCTTTGAATACCAAAATAACACCTCTTGTTGGAAAATCCTGTATGATTAAATCAAGAATTTAACAATATTAACAGCTTTGATTGAACAATTTTAAGAACTATGATTTAAGCCAAAATTTAACCATGATTCAAGGTAAACTTAGCCAATAAAATAACCAAGATTGGAGCTAAAATTACTATACAATTAGGGAGGAGAGGAAATAAAGGAAATTTATGTATATAAGGACTGAGATCGAAAAAACCTTATCACACGTTTTTTATTTAAAACTTTTAACCCAAGTATTTTTTGATTTTCTTTTTTTTTTTTATCAAGTTACCTTTGTAAAGCATGTCAGTTATTATGTTTAATTTCAATAATATTCATTTGTTAATCTGATTAAAAGGAAAGACGAGAAAAATGTGTGTACTAAAATTATTAAATATTTTCAACAAAACCCAACTTGGTTCTCAAAGCTCTGCCGTCAAACTGATTGCAATGTTATTAAACAGTATCGGGATAACTTGTCCGTTAATAGAAAACCTGGTTCACCAATAAATAGAAAGCATTTTAAACAGAGCTCCCAACACATCCGGTAGGAAAGCAGTCCGGTAAGCTCAGTACTCGGACTATTTGGTACGAAAAGTTAAAGCCAATGCAAGTTTAAAAACATACAAGGCTCAAAAAGTTCCTGACAGGAACTCTGCTAAAGATTAAGAGACCAAAGACAGAGCACGGATATTGAAGTCAAATTTTATACAAAAAATATACCTGCTGCATAATAAATTACGAAAAATGACGAAACGTACGTTCTGGCATATTTTTCGCAGCTTTCGGGTCACTATTTTTTGTTGCTGATGCTGGAGGGAATGTTGAAGAAAAGTTTAGGACCCAAAAGCAGAAAATTTTCCAAAAAGTTCTTGGCTTGGCAAACAATAAGCAGTTGCGGCAAAAGAAGCCAAACATTTGTTACAAAGCGCTCTATAAATACCGAAATTTACATCAAGGAATGTTTACAAAAGTGGGTGCTTCCATTCATAAGACTTCTTAATGTGTCCACTTATTTTTGGCCTGATTTGGCATCCTGTCACTATGGTAAGCGAGGTCTTGAGTGGTACAAGAACAATAATGTGGTATTTGTAACACATTATAGTTCGTTTATTACGTCTTTACCTTTTAAAAATGGTGGTTTATTTCCTTTAAATAAATCGTATTTTTTTAACTGCAAATAAAAGCGAACAGTAGTTGAAAAAAATCTACACATCAGTCTAAATTGTCACTCTCTGTTAATACACACACTAAGTTAAATATTGCCTACGATACTGACTGACTCACAACTCGTTACTATTTACATATATACACAGTGCCATCATTCAGTAGTTTCATGAATTATCTAACGGAAAAAACAAGAATGTTTTATTTCCAAAATGATCACCTAAAGTGTTTAGCAGTTTTAATGTTAGCAGCTTTAACAGTCAATGTTGTCATACTAATAAACAATGTTAATAACAGCGTGTTATCAACATTGTTAATAAGTAGATGTTTCTACAGAAAGAAATGTTTATAAACATGATGAATATTGCAAGCAGCCATTACAGACCACCAAATTCAAATCGATAATGCAATTTCGTAACAATATAAAGAACTACGATAGATGCTAAAATTAGACAATATAAAGAACTACAATTGAAGCAAAAATTTATCTGGTCAATATTGAAAACTATGATTGTAGTCAAAATTGCAATATGATTGAAGCCAAACTTAGGTGATATAAGAGAACTAAGATTGAAGCTAAAATTATACAATATAAAGATCTAGATTGAAGCTAAAATTTAACTGGGATTGATGCTAAAATTTTACAATATAAAGAAGTACGACATAAGTCAAATTGAACTATGATTGAAGCTAGACTAAGACATTAAAAATAATTGCAATTGAAAAACAAATTGGATAATATAAAGAACTATGATTGAAGCTTATCTTAGACATTATAAAGAATTAAGATTGATGTTAAAATTGGACAATATAAAGAACTATGATTGAAGGCAAAATTCTACTATGATTGAAGCAAAACCAAGACAACATAAAAAACTAAGATTGAAATAAAAATTGGACAATATAAACAACTGTGATTGAGACCAAGATTGAAGCTATACTTAGAAAATATAAAGCGCAAAGACTGAAGCTAAAATTGGTTAATAATGAAAACTACGATTGAAGTCAAAATTGAACTATGATTGAAGCCAAACTTAGGCGTTATAAGAAAACTAAGACTGAAGCTAAAATTGGACAATATAAACAACTATGGTTGAAACTAACATTGAACTACGATTAAAGTTAAAAGAGGAACTAAGATTGATGTTATAATTTGACAATATCAAGAATTAAAATTATAAAATATAAAACATATGATTGAAGCTAATGAAAATGTATAACAAAATAACTCTTCTTTTCAAATATCTATGCAACTTTTAGCTTCTGTAACTTAAAGGGTTAACATGCTGCCCCCCATCTATTTCATAATTAAACCTTGGCCAACATTTTATGAATAACAAAATCACAAAAAAATAAACAAATGATTCCCAAAAAGAAAACGCTCTAAACCATAAAACAAAGTCAAAAAATATATGTTATATAGATGAGCCTTAGCTAATGGTTTATAACCATAAATGATGCAACACATCTGACACAGACAAACATTTCCGTAACCGTTAATATGGCCCCTTTCGCTGTAGACAGCAGCAGAAAAAAAAAGTATAAAAAGAGGACGTTATACACACACACTCATGCAACAATACTAACAAGAAACGAGAGATTTATTTAAAAAAAAAAAAGTAATAAGAGGAAATAACATAAACAGAACAATTTTATATAAAAATTGTATAAAAAAAACCTAAAAAAATATATGTATATCGCATTAGTAAAGGATTTGTTGCGGCAGGACAACAATAAAAGAATGATGAGTGTGTTGAATGCACAATACATATACACATACATACACATACACATGTATGTATAACAAAAACAACAACAACAATTGTAAAAAAAAATCCATTGACAATGAAACACATGTACATTAGGGAGGGCCCGTTTGTATGTTGTTCCCAACTGAAATTAAAGTTTAATATGTTTGAGGATCCATTTCTCGAAAATTGTATACTGGCTTTGTGAGCTGGATCAAAGAATATTAAAGTCCTTTCTTTAAGATTTTTATGAATTTTTCTCATATTTCTCGCAAAGGAAATTCCATTATCAATTTGAATTTCACGGTCTGTAATGGCTGCTTGCAACATTCACTATGTTTATAAACATTTCCATCAGTAGAAACTTATACTTATTAACAATGTTGATAACACGATGTTACTAACATTGTTTCTAAGTATGATAACATTAACTGTGAAGTAGCCTTAAAAGATTTAAAGGTGATCATTGTGGATATGGAACAATCTAGATTTTCCGTTAGATTATTCAAGAGACTTTTAGAAAATAGCGCTGTATATATAAATAGTAACAGCGGGATGTAATTGAGACAGTATATCGTAAATCCAGCTCACCAACTACTGAAAACAGCACAACAATTCTGAGAAACGGTGTCTTAGAATGAATTAAACTATTATTTTAGTTGGGTACATCCGCGACATTTTAATTAGGTGTCACCCTAATCTACATAAATATATGTGAATGTAAACAACAGTGATGGGATTTGTGGTACAATTTTGACACAATATTGGTTGCTAAATCGCTTAAAATTTTTAAACACATATTCCAATCTTAGTTCTAATCATAGGTACTTTATAAAGGTTCAAAATAACCCCAAATTAGATACTTTCATTATTCTTAATATAGTCTTAGTTAGTGCGTTATCGATTATGGAGGTCAACCGAACTTCAGTTGCGTTGTCACTTTTCTAAATGGTATAACAGATGACAACTGGCAGCTATTATTTCTGTTGCCAAATTGGCAGCCAGAAATGTATGGTTGCCCTCTGGCAACACAACTTAAGTTTGTTTATGGTTTTAGTTTAGCATCAATCATAGATATTTATATTGTCTCAAATAAATGTTTTTTACCCGTAATTCAAGATCTATTGGCAAATTTCAAAAACAGATTCCAAGGTATTTTTTGTGGCACCGTGTTATTCTTCGGTTTTGGGTTTTTAATTTTGAAGTATTTTTAGCAGAATAATTGAAAATTTTGAACTGGAAAACAAACTAGTTATTATGGAGACCATAACAGTCCATAACACAATTTTCAATCCGGAAATTCATCCACAATATTTTTCTAACTGTACTCCAGTATTTATTAAAGGTATTAAGTAATACAATTTTCTGAAGTCATATACTAACTCGTCATATACTCTCCTTACAAAATCTACCACACTTTTGGACACCTTTTTTATGCTCTTCAATTCTCTTTTAACAAGATCCCAATATCTCTACACTGGCCTTAGCTTTTGCCTCTCTTGGTACAAATATCACATTATTGTTTTTGTACCACTCAAGACCTTTCGGTGTTTATACAGTCCTTTGTAACAAATGTTTGACTTCTTTTCACGCAACTGCTTATAGTTTGCCAAGCCAAGAACTTTTTGGGAAAATTTTCTGCTATTGGGTCCTAAACTTTTCTACAGCATTCCCTCGAGCATCAGCAACATAAAAATATTTACCCGGAAGCTGCGAAAAATCTTCCAGAACATACGTTTCGTCATCCATTATGCAGCAGGAATATTTTTTTATAAAACTTGACTTCAATTTCCGTGCTCTGTCTAAATTTTTAGTAGAGTTTCTGTCAGGAACTTTTTTACCCTTTTATGTTTTTAAACTTGTATTGGCTGTAACTTTTCGTACCAAATAGTCCTAGCACTGAGCTAACCGGACTGCTTTCGTACCGGATGTGTTGGGAGCTCTTTTAAAAATGCTTTCTATTTATTGGGTTTATAAACATCATGTGGACCATTCCTTCTACCTGAACCAGGTTTCTTTCAACGGACATCTTTTTGTAGGGCCAAGTTGGGTTTTGTTTTAGTACGCACTTTTTTTTCGTCACTCATTATAATCAGATTAACCAGAAATGAACATAATTGGCATTAAACATAATAACTTTACAAAGGTAATACGATAAAAAAAAAATCAAATAATACAGGGTTTTCCAACAAGAGGTATTGTTTTAGTATTCAAAGAAAAATGTAATTTTTTGAGATAAATGATCGGATGTTTATTTCATAATAAAGAGGATGGTATGCCGTTAATAATGAAAAACAACATCAGCCAAATGCTCACCACGACCACTCTTACAGGACCATATACTTTTCATGAAATTTTCCATAACCAAATCGCAAAGTGGCTGCCCTATGTCCTCGATAGCCTCACGAATTCTATCTTTGAGGTCTTGAATCAACGCTGGGCTGTTGGCGTATACCTTATCTTTCACGTAGCCCCAAAAGAAGAAGTCGCAAGCTGTTAAATCACAAGATCTCGGTGGCCAATTGTGATCACCTCTTCGAGAGATAACACGGTCCGGAAACTTTTCCCGTAAAAGAGCAATGGTTTCGTTGCTTGTGTGGCACGTAGCGCCGTCTTGTTGAAAGTAAACGTTGTCCAGATCAATATCATCCAACTCCGACCATAAGTAATCATTAATCATCTCTCGATAGCGCAATCCATTCACCGTAACTGTTGATCCAACCTCATTTTCGAAGAAGTAAGCTCCAAGTAAGACCCCGTCGGACCATAAACCGCACCAAACAGTTGCACGTTGAGGATGGACTCTTGGGTTTTCCGAGAGCCAGATGCGACAATTGCGGTCCGACAAGGTGCTTCAAAACGACCCAAAAATGCTTTAGTTTTGCGAACTGTGACTGCAGGATTTTCATAATTTTTGTAGTGAATTTTAATCATTTCAATGCGTTGTTGAAGCGTGTATCATTCCAGTTTTAGTAATGGCGTAGTTTCTACTTGCCAAATGTCAGAGAATAAAAGCTTCAAAAGTGACAGCTACAGAAATAGCGGGTGATTCAAAATAACACCTCTTGTTGGAAAACCCTTTACTTGGGTTAAAAGTTTTAATGAAAAACGTGTGTTAAGGTTTTTTTGATCTCAGTCCTTATATTGAATACTTTTGCTTCAATCCTAGTCTATATATAGTCCTAAATTACCTAAATCGTAGTCCGAATATAGGCTGAAATTAGCTTCAATTGTAGGACTATATATTGTTACATCCAGCAACAAATCTAGGCCTTTGTTTGCTTCAGTTGTAGTCTTTAAATGTGCTCAAATTGCCTTCAATAGTACTTAATAGTCTTAGAGAGAATCAAATCGTGTATGTCAAATTGTCTTTAATCGTAGGCCTTTTTATTGAAAAATTTATCAATATACCTACGATTGAAGCTAAAATTTATCAATATAAAGACCTACGATTAAAGACAATTTGAGATACACGATTGAAGTTTCTCAAAGACTATATAAACTCTTCTAAGTATACACGATTCTAAAACTGTATCAATATAAAGAACTACTATTAAGAGCAGTTTAGTTTCATTCATATGGGTTTATGTTGTCTCAAATAAGCATCAATCGCAGGTCTTTGTATTGATCAATATTAAATTAAATCTTAGTTATCTATATAAGTAGTATTAGTTCTGCTTTGATCATAGATATTTTTATATTTCAATCATTCAATCATTACAATGTTAGCTCTTTTTTTGGTACCAAAGGTACTAAACTTTCAGTTTTCATCTCTACCATTCTTTACTCATATGTGAACTTGCACTAGAATTGAAAGCAGAAAGAAGGAAGGACGAAATGACAAAAAAGCCGGTAAAGGTAAACAAAGAGTTGTCTGCATTAATGAATGTGTGTTTGTGTGTATGCTGGAGTTTGTATGTATGTGTGTGTATGCTTAATTTTTGCAGGCAATATTTTTGTTGTTATTATTTCATTAAATCGAAAAAGAGAAGATTGCACAATAACAACCCGTTTTCAAAATTTGTTGTTCCTTGTTGTTATTGCCACAAACACACATCTTTCAATTATTTTTTAAAAATTTTTCTGGAATTTAAAGTGCGAAAGGGATGATTTTTAGTAAACCTTATTGTTGTTGTTGCTATTGTGTGGCTGTTTTTTAATACTTCTGTAGAAATCCTAAAAAAAAGCCCGTCATTTATGAGGATTCACCCCTTCGTCAAATTCGTCAACGGGGGAAATAAAAAAAGTGCGTTTTCTATAAGGTTTTGGGATTTAGGATTTGGAAATGTGTGAGAGTGTATGGGTGTGCAAATGTGCATGTGTTGTTGTTGTTGTTTTGTTGATTTTTAAAACGATATGTGCTGCGAGTCCTTTTGTTTTTCTAACCGTTTTTTATTTTATTTAATATTTATTTATCACATTGATGCGTAGCAAAGAGCGTACGAAATGCTGCTTTAAAATAAATTTAAAAAAAAAATAAGTAAAACAGAGTTTTTTTGTAAAGAACGCGCAGCAGCCGGTAGTTGTTAACAGTAACTCGTCCTTAAAACATTAAAAAACGCAAATCTCTGCTTAAAAAAAAATATTACAAACTTTAAAATGCCAAATGGATGAAAAATATGAAATATATAAAGTTTTTGACATTTCCTTATTAAGGAAATGTCATTTTAAAAAGGAATTAAAACAAAAATAAACAAATTTGAAGGAAAAGTGACACCTAAAAATAAAAGCTGCTCTCTCCAAGAATAAGGAAAATGGAAAACTTTAAAATGCTCGTAAATGGGCTCGTGTAAAAGTGAAAATTGGAAAATTCTAAAAAAAAGGAAAAAATAAAGTGTGTTTTGCGCATGTGAAGTTTAAATTTTATTTTTTTTTTTTACAATTGTAAACTAAAACTTTTTACTGGCTCCCCAAGCTAATCAAAAGAAATTTTTGATTTAAACAAATTATTTAAAAATTTTATATAATTTTATAACTAAATTAATTTTTATATAAAACAAATTGAATTTATTCATATATAAATTAAAGTGCTTAAAATTTCTTTTAAAAATATTAAAATTTCTATTTTGGTTGTGAAAAAAAAAAAAACACAAATTGGTTGTTCAAAATTACTGCCTTTAATTTATGTTGTTTTAAACGCATTGGTTAAATTTCTTTTCAAAAAAAGGTAAATATTTTATTAATATATTATTTAAAAACTATTGGTGTTGAAATTTTTGTTTTAATATTAAATTGTTTAATAAAATTATGTTTTCAAAAGAAGAATGCTGTATCTTTGATGTCGTCCATTTTGTTTATGAATGCCCAGCAAACATTTTTGTTAGCTTTGCTGAGAATGTTTTCTGTGGCATTATTTTTATTATTACAGCACTCTATTATAATAATAATTAAATTAAAAGTTTTATTGGGTAAAATAAAACTAAAAATTTGTTTAAAATATTTATTTAAAAAAAAATTCAAGCTTTTTTTAAATTTTGGGTTTATCACAAATCTATCAATATAGTCCAATTTTATCTTCAATGTGGATCTTTTTATACTCCAATTTCATTTGCAATCGTAAGTCTTCTTATGCAATTTTAGCTTATACATATATTACGTCCAGTATAAATAACTAAGATTGAAGCAAAAATTTAACTACGTTTGAAGCTAAAATTGAACAATTAAGAGAACTACGATTAAATCGAAACTGATCTGAGATTGAAGCTAAACTTAGACAATACAAACAAATAAGATTGAAGCTTAAATTGGACAAATAGAAAACTACGATTGAAGCCAAAATTGAGTCGAAAATTTAAATGCGATTGAAGCAAAACTCTACAGCATATAAAGAACTAAGATTGTAGTTAAAATTGAACTATTGTTTAAGCCAAACTTAGACCATATAAAGAACTAAGATTTAAGTATAATGAAGCTAATATTGGACAATACAAAGAACTATATCTGAATCAAAAATTTAAAAGACTTTTAAAAGTCACTTTTTTCGCTTCAATCGGAATTTTAACGTAAGTCGTAGGTATTCTTAATTAACAAAATTTAGTCAGACGGTTTTAAAGTCCAACTTTATTTATTAATTTTAGCTTCAATCGTAGGATTTTTTTAAGTCCTATTTTACCTTCAATTGTGCGTTTTTCCAAGTTCAATTAAATAAAATCTTAATTCTTTTCATAGTCAAATTTAAGCACCAATCTTAGGTCTTTTTAATCTCCATATTTAGCTACAATCATAAGTCTCTTTAAAGTCCAATTTTAGCTTCAATTGTAGGTCTCTTTAAAGTCCAATTTCAACTTCAAGCGTAGGTCTTTTTAAAGTCTAATTGTAGGTTTAATCGTAGTGCTTTCTAAAGCTGAATTATAGCTTCAATCGTAGGTTCTTCTAAAGCAGAATTATAGCTTCAATCGTAGGTCTTTCTAAAGCCGAATTATAGCTTCAATCGAAAGTCTTTCTAAAGCCACATTATAGCTTCAATTGTAGGTCTTTCTAAAGCCCAATTATTGCTTAAATCGTAGGTATTTCTAAAGCCGAATTATAGCTTCAATCGTAGGTCTTTCTAAAGCCAAATAATAGCTTCAATCGTAGGTCTTTCTAAAGACGAATTATAGCTTTAATCGTAGGTCTTTCTAAAGCCGAATTATAGCTTCAATCGTAGGTATTTCAAAAGCCGAATTATAGCTTCAATCGTAGGTTTTTCTAAAGCCGAATTATAGCTTCAATCGTAAGTCTTTCTAAAACCAAATTATAGATTCAATTGTAGGTCTTTCTAAAGCCCAATTATACCTTCAATCGTAGGTCTTTCTAAAGCCGAATTATAGCTTCAATCGTAGGTCTTTTTAAAGTCCCATTTTAACCAGAATCATAAGTGTTTTTAAGTGAAACTGCTTCAATCGTAGGTCTTTTTAAAGTCCCATTTTGACCACAATTATAAGTGTTTATTAAGTGAAACTGTAGCTTCAATCGTAGGTCCCTTTAAAGTCCAAGATTTACTTCAATCGTAGGTATTTTTAAAGTCCCATTTTGACCAGAATTATAAGTATTTATTTAGTGAAACTGTAGCTTCAACCGTAGGTCTCTTTAAAGTCCAAGATTTACTTCAATCGTAGGTCTTTTTAAAGTCCCATTTTGACCAGAATTATAAGTGTTTATTAAGTGAAACTGTAGCTTCAACCGTAGGTCCCTTTAAAGTCCAAGTTTACTTCAATCGTAAGTCTTTTTAAAGTCAATTTTATCTTCATTCATAGATCTTTTGAAAGTAAAATTTGAACTTCAATTGTTGCTATCTTTATATACTAAATTTAGCTTCAATCGTAGAACTTTTTATTAATTAAAATTTAGCTTTAATTGTGCATATTTCCATGGTCTAATTTAACGTATTTATTGAATTTAAATGTTCCTAAACTAAAACTAAAATAATATTTTAAGGAAAAATATGACTCCAGGAAACATTATAAAATATTCTCGCTTAATAAAGTAAAATACAATTAGCAAAATCTCTAGTAATGAACAATGAAGTGACAGGTTAATTCAACGAATGTAGTATTTATTATAAAAGGTTAAACCTTTAATGCCAATTTCTAAAATAATGCCTAAAAACGTTGGTAATAATTTTTCAAAAACAACATTTAAAAGTATGTACAATCAATGGGTTAGCTGTCAGGTGGGAAAAACTAAATAAGTGCCTTAAGGCACCCTTTAGATATTGAAACTAGGGATGCCAATCCCGAAATCCCGATCCCGAAAATCCCGGGATTTTTCGGGATCGGGATTTCCCAAATCCCGGGATTTGTGAAAAAAAATCCCGGGATTTTTCGGGATTAACAAATCCCGGAAAATTACGAGCTTTTTGATATTTTTGGTACGAAATATGAGTGATCACAGATCGAGCTCCTTTTCTCGATTAAACACTTATTTACAAAGTTATTAGGGATTTTAGGTTTTTGACTCTTTTCATATTTTTTCCGATTTTCAAAGTACTTAGAACTTATTTTATAAGGATTGTCGCATAATCAACATACTTATGACTTCTCAAACAGTATTCCGGGGAACAATTGTATGGAACTAGGGGCAATCATGGACCATTTTCAATTCCAAACAAACCTTATCAACAGAGAGTATTTGTGGATAATTTAAGACAGCCCTAACGTGTTTTAGACATACAGACATACGGATTTCTCACTGTTATAAAGTTCAGAATACGGGTTTAAATATGAAATATCGTTTGTGTCAAATTTATTTTAATTCAATGCATTAGTTTTTTCTTTGATATATTTTAACATAAATATATTAACGAAAAAAAATAGTTTTTATTGTTGAATTTTGTATTTTTTTACGTTTAACTAAAATCCCGAAGTCCCGAAAAATCCCGAAATCCCGAAAAATCCCGGGATCCCGAAAAATCCCGGGGTCCCGAAAAATCCCGGGATCCCGGGATTTACATTTCTAAAATCCCGAATCCCGGGATTTGTAAAACCCAGTCCCGTTTGGCATCCCTAATTGAAACATAGTCGTGTTTTAGTTAGTATAGTTTTTCAATCAATTTCTATTGAAAACAACTTTTCTAATAGTTCATCACTCAAATCAGATAATTTGAAGCGTTTGTAAACTCGAACAGTCATTTCTTAAAATTTTATGTAAAAAATTGCAAAGCAAAGAAAACCAAACAACATTTTGCTATATAAGGGAAAAGCTTATTCAGCAAAACTAGTCTCCAATGCCCAAAAGTGCCTGAAGGCACTCATCAATTAATCACGTCACTAAAGAAAAAAATATGATTGCAATCGGGAAACTTTAATTAACGTTGGATAACACAACACGGACTTCCCAAATAAGAAAGAAGAGAGTTTTTAAGTCGTTTAAATATTTAAGTACGTTTTTAGAAACTGTTACAAGAGTTTTTGAAACGAAAAATCAGTTATATTTGCATTTATTGGTATTTTTGCGATGAGTGCCTTGAGGCATGCTTAAGCATTAGAGGGTTAAGTAAACAGCACATTAAGTCAAAATTAAATACAATTTGAAACTGAACACTCCCTATTCAATTGTTCGGAAAACAGAGACAGTGAAACAATAGATTGTACTACTACAACTGGCAACTACTTAAGAGAAAGAGTAAAAAGCGGCATTGGAGCCGAACATGATCGGTTATTTACATTCAACGAGAGTTAATTGTTAATTGATCTAACCAGTAATGTTGTGATAAGCTAAACAACTAGAACAGTGTTCGGCATTCACAGCAAACTGGTCCAGAACATGATCCTTTTTTTAACTTTAACGAAGTTTATAAAACTTATTCAATATGGAATAAAATGCACCCAATTATTGGTCAAATTAAAACAGAGAATGAAGTACATAACATGTTATTATAATTCATTTGCAATGTTATCTATATGTCGACCACAGAACTTGACCCTAGAGCAAAAATTCAGCTAACTGCATTCTGGTCAGTAAACTGCAAACTGTGTACACATATCTCCTCTAAGAGACACTGTAGATCATTTGTATTGACAAGGGAACAAGTTCCCAAAGTAAAATTCGATATTAATGTCCAATTAACTGCTAAGACAGAGTAAGATTAGTTTGATTTTAAACTTAAATATCCATTTTACACTATAAAGTTAATAAACTTAAATGTTGACTGGGTTGCATTTTAAAGTTTTCTTGCATTTCTGCCTTCCACTACTATTCGTACGCATACATTTAAGGTTAGTTGTTTTTAAAATAGAGAGAGAGAGAGAGAGGAAAAGCACGAACACAAAGGCAGCAACAACATGAAGTTGCACAAAAACAATTATTTTCACACACACACACACCTACCCATAAACATATACAGTTAGAAACGTCAGTTTTAACGAAGTCGCCATCTTGCAGATACTAACGCCTTGTGACTTTTTACTTATAAAACTTTTCGTGAAGTGAAAAATTAAAAAATTTTGTAGAAAAAACTCTAAATATTAAATGAAATTACTAAATAACAAGTAAAATCAATTGAATACTTAAACTAGTTGAATAAAATTGATTGAAAAAAACTCTTTTGCTTTAGAATAACACAATAAAGAAAGACAAACATCACAGCGATGTGTGTGCATTATTGTTGCAGTGAATCATGAATAGCAGCCAACCAACGCACCACTTTAAAGTTGGTCAAACCGTACAAATAGCTGGCAAACATTTAGAAGGCCGTATTGCTTTCATAGGTACAACGAATTTCGCCCCCGGTAAATGGATTGGTGTCGTACTCAACGAGGAACGTGGCAAAAATAATGGCACCGTCAAGGGTACATTTTACTTCAAGTGTCCGGCCAACTATGGCATCTTTGTAAGACCCACTCAGTTGATAATGAAAAAAGCCAATGTTATAGAGGAAACCCACAGCATGGAAACGTCAGTGAAATCAAAGGAAACCCCCAAGAAAACGGCGGCAGCTGTCACGAAATTAACGGACAGTAATGGTTTGAAGAAGGTGCCCAAACAGCCCACTTCTACCAACCTACTCAAGACTACCAAGATTAATCAACCCAAAGAGGTCACACCTTTGCAGCCCAGCACCAGTCAAGTGTCGTTGGTGCAAACGGTGGTACCGGGACCATGTCGCACTTTAAGGCCACCGCCCGCCTTAATTCCCAAACGCAGTAAAACCTCCATGAGTCCTTCGGAGACATTTTGTTGTGCCAAACGTAGCTCTTTTGTGGAAACCGGTTTTCTAGAGATTTTAAGACCCCAATTTACACCGGGACAACCCTTAAGGTCGCCTACCTTTAGCACCATGATGTTAAATTCTAGCTCCAGTAATTTACAGGATCTGAAGCAGCAAAACAGACACTTGGAGGCCAGAATCGTGGAGTTGAATAAGGAAATTGAGGTATTAAAATCTCAAAAAACCGAGGATATAAGAAAACTGCAAGACATGGAACGTTTGCGTTTACAAAATGAACAATTGCTGGAATTCAAGGTGCGCATCATGGACCAACAAACGAACTTGCAACGGGAACTGCAGCGCCTAAGGCAGGAGCTAAGAGAATTGCATGAGGCCAAGGGCCAATACCAAAGAGAATTGGATGAGGCGGCCGAAAATATAGAATTGCTTACTTTAGATAAAGAAATGGCCGAGGAGAAGGCCGAAACCTTGCAGTTGGAACTGGAAATGGCTCAAGAACAAAATGAGGAATTGGCTTTGGATGTGGAGATATTAAAGGCCGAAAATGAACGCATGCTTTTGGGAACTGACAACAATACCATTAACAAGGAGGAAATCAATAATTCAGTGGGTGAGCTTAGAAAATTGGAGCAATATAATCAACGACTAAGAGAGACGGTAATCAAGCTAAGAGATGTGTTAACCTTGGAAAAACAGCAGTCCTTAAAAGCCATGAAAGAGTTGGAAACTAATAGTTCGGAAATATTGGAATTAAGAAAAACCAAGGAGCTGTTAACCCAACGTTGTGATGTTATGGAGACCCATATAATAGATCTAAGAGAGCAGGTGGATGCTGCTTTAGGGGCCGAAACTATGGTGTCCAATTTGGCCAATGCCAAGCTAGAATTAGAGGAGAGGGTACGTTTGTTGGAAGAAGAAGTTAATGAGCTAGAAGCTTTAGAGGAGATACATGAACAGTTGATAGAAAGTAATCAGGACCTGGAAAGAGATCTCAGAGAAGAAATAGAAATGCTAAATACCAATATAAGAACTCTGCAACAGGAGAAAGATACGGCCTTAGAGACGGTATATGAAAGAGACTGCACCATAATGAAATTTAGAGCCTTGGTTAAGACACTCAATGAAAGAGAACAAATCAGAGAACAGGTTAATCTAACCACACAAGCTTCCACAACAGCCACGGTATCCACGTCAGAGGAGTTAAACAGTATCTCCTCCAATCCAGAATTTATGCCGGGGGTAGATTTTCAACAGGTCTTTGCCTCCACCAAAGCCTATGGCAGAGCTTTGGAGTTACAACTCTCCTCTGTGGATCTTAAAATGTTCCAGCTACAAATCGAGTATTTGAAAGCCTTTTTACCCGAAGAATTATTGCTTAGAGGAGCCGCCTATGATGTCATACTCATTTTAATTATATTGCAAAGATGCATGGAGAAAATCGATATTATATGTTCGGGTATACACGAAAAGTTTCCAGCTTCTTGTGAATTCGGTAGAGATGCCATATTTGAGGGTTATTCCGTGCATAGATTTGCTTTTAGAACCAGATGCTTGTATCTGTTGCGTTCACTTAAAATGATTTTACTACAACTGGAATTTGCTTTGAATCACTGTGACTATGAAATCTGCACTCATGCCGCCATTTATAGGGGTGAAATGGAGAGTCAAGAAAGACATTTGGATGAATTATTGAAATTACTCAAAAAAGGCCTATTAGATGAGAATTCCCCTGTGGAGGGTTTGGAGAGAGCAGCCAGCTTTTTTAATACTCTGTTAAATAATCTATTTGCTTCCCAAAATCTAGGTGAACTGCTGGATGAACAAAAGCTGTATGTAAGTTTGATAGAGGTCTACGATGTGGCCTTGGATTGTGTTAATACCCATGCGGGGCTATTGTATACCATTATACAGCTGGGTGACGAGCAGACCGATTCATTTTGCAGCATGCAATTTCTTATGGAACATGCCCGCTCCTTTAAAATGCAATTAAAACAGCTGCAACGCAAGTTGCCCACCAAATCGGTTAGCTATAGCACTTTACAGTGGCCTCAGTTGCAAAGATTGCACGAACGCAATGATCACTTGGGTAAACTAATAGAATTGTTAAGTTGCACAGCCCGAGAAGCCACCAAAGATATAGCCAATTCCTCTAAAACGGATAATACCAATGAAATAGCCATTGATCATGAACGTTTGTGGCGCATAGTGAATTTGAATTGCAACAAATTGGCACCAGAGGCTTTTCAACGTTCACCCGTGGAATTTTTTCACAATTCCATCTTGATATTGCAGGAACAATTGGATGAATTCCAGCAATTCATCAAGGACAGTGAAAAGGCTTTAACCATTAATCTCAACACCCTGTATGTGCGCTCCAATGAGATAACCATTCTACAGCAGGCCGGCGAAATGAAAAAACACTACGATGAAACCAAACTTTTGCAGCATCAACTTAGCGAAAGGGAAAAAGAAATCAAATCCCTTAAATACATGGCTAAAATAAAACAAAATGACTTCTCCGAATTGCAAATACGCAAAGACATGGCCGAAAAGAATCTACAAAAGCAGCAACAAGATCAGGAACAATTATTGCAGCTGGTTTCACAAAAAATGGAAGATTTGCTGGAAGGTCTGCAACAGCAACAAATCAAATTCTTAACTTCTCTACAAAACAACAACGATAAACTACAGCTACTAGAGAAAGCCCAGGAAAATCTGAAACTTTGCTTGGCTTCCAATTCCCAAACGCTGACCTCATGCTCTCATGAGGCCATAAAAGAAATCGAAAGTCTTACACAATGCATACGCTATCACCGCCAGGAGAACGTAACACTACAATCAAAATACTTAAAAACCGAGTTTCTCAAACTAGATCCTTTGCATGTGCCCCAAAGGGCTGCAAATAATAATCAAACCGAAATCAAACAACTTAGCGAAGATCTCAACCATTTGAAAAAGTCTTGGCTTATGGGCTTTATAGCTTTGCCGCAAACTCGCGCTAAATCACAGGTTCAACGCGAAACGCAACAGCTGTCGGAACATATCTTGGCCATGTATTACAAAACACATCCCCATCGTAGGGTCTTGACAGAATTTGGACAATTTCGTACACCCGAGGTTAAGGAGTTACTGGAATAGTTAAATATATCTACATGCAGACAGATAGACAGACAGACAGACAGACAAAAGCACATATGTTTAGATTAGATAAATTATGTTTCAAAGATATTGATTGGTATTAGTAGTTAATTATGATAATAATATTTAATAGTCATTAAAAACACTGTGCTACAAGCTACATGCTTCATCATTTTTCAATTTTTGAAAGTTTTAAAATACCCCCAAAATTTTAAGCGATTTCAAATTGTTTAAAAGATATGAAAAGCAAATCCTTTGAGGTTTTAAATAGTATACAGACAAATTTCCGGATATTTTTTATTTTTTAAAATTTTTTTTTAATTTTCTTTAAAATTTATTCTAAAATTTTGTTTAAAATGTATAACATTTCAATCATATGTTTGAAAGCCTGTATTATAGTGAATAAAATAAGATAGTTTTTTTATAAATTGATTGTAAAATAACAAAGTCGTGATACTTTTTTTTAAATAATATAAAACATTTTTTCTTCAAAATGTTTTCACTTTATGGGCAATTAATTTAAAAACTTTGTATTAAACGAAATATATTTTAATAAATATTTTGAAAGCCTATGTTATTGTGAACAATATAAGCACTTTTTATTGAAATTGAATATCAAATATCAAAGATGTGAAACCTTTAGTGAAAAGGGAATATACAATACAATTTTTTATTTTTAAAATTTTTTGACTCTTTGAACAAATTATAAGAAAACCTGACTTATTGTGAATGAAAGGAGCTTTCTATCACTTAAATTGAAGGTTTCTGATACTTTTTCTAATAGAGAAATTTAAAATTTGTTTTCCAAATTTTTTACCTTGAAATTAATCAACTCAAAAATTTGGATTGAAATGTATAACATTTGAATACATTTTTTCTAAAAACCTGACTTATTGTGAATAAAATGAGCTTTCTATCACTTAAATTGAAATAGTAAAACGTCAAATTTGTGACACTTTTTCTAAGTAAAAAAAATTTAAATTTTTTTTCCAAATTTTTTAACCTTCAAGTTAATTAACTTAAATATTTTCTTTGAAATGTATAACATTTGAATACATTTTTTACAAACCTGACTTATTGAGAATACAACAAGCTATAGTTCACTTAAATTAATAAACAAATAACATAATTGTAATACTTTTTGTGAGTATAGAAATTAAAATTAAAATTTTTCAAACATTTCCACTTTGGCGTTAAGTCATTTCAAAATTTGTTTGAAATATATCAGATTTGAATAAATCTTTTGAAACCCGGACATATTGTGAATGAAATAAGGTATTATTCAGTTAAATTAATATACAAATAACAAAATTGTTATACTTTTTATGAGTAGAGAAATTAAAATTTTAGTTTTTCCAACATTTCCACTTTGCCGTTAACTAATTTAAACATTTTGTTTGAAATGTGTCACATTTGAAACCTGGACTTATTGTGAATAAAACAAGCTATAGTTCACTTAAATTAATAAACAAATAACAAAATAGTGATACTTTTTGTGAGTAGAGAAATTAAAATTTTAGTTGTTCCAACATTTCCACTTTGACGTTAACTAATTTAAACATTTTGTTTGAAATGTGTCACAATTGAATAAATGTTTTGAAACCCGGGCTTATTGCGAATGAAATAAGGTATCTTTCACTTAAATGAATAAACAAATAACAATATTGTGATACTTTTTGTGAGTAGAGAAATTAAAATTTAAATTTTTGTTTTTCAAACATTTCCACTTTGGCTTTAAGTAATTTAAACATTTTGTTTGAAATATTTCATAGTTGAATAAATGTTTTGAAACCCGGTCTTACTGTGAATTAAACAAGCTTTGTTTCACTTAAATTAATCTTAGGATTTGCTTTTTATATCTTTTTTTAACAATTTCAAATCACTAAATCAAAATTTTGTCACTTATTCCAGATTTTGGAGATATTTTCAAAATTTCTGAA
Source organism: Calliphora vomitoria (assembly GCA_942486065.2). Classification (NCBI taxonomy): domain Eukaryota; kingdom Metazoa; phylum Arthropoda; class Insecta; order Diptera; family Calliphoridae; genus Calliphora; species Calliphora vomitoria. The sequence goes on from OW818031.2 coordinate 109,840,492, forward strand.
ATAGAGCGCTGAAATAGTCAATCAGTTCTAACATCAGTCACTTGATAATGATATATATTTTGTAGCACAGTGCAATTTTTACTCATCTTTACAGAATACTCTAATTAAAACACAAACGTTTCTAAACATTATTTGTTCAATTCACAAACGAAGCTGTTTTGTAATAAGTAGTTTACAAATAAGGGCAATTTGTGTTAAATTTAAATTCAATCTATTTATCATTCTTGAAAAGTATTCATTACAAATGAATTTAACTTTAATTCCCATTAACACGAAGTCTAGTTAAGTGTTAACTAATAGTTATACTGAAAGTTTTCATACAGAAATTATTTTAACCGACAGTATATGTATTAATTAACACTAGACTTCTTGTTAATGGGGATTAAATATAAAATGTTATTAAATTATAAATTAATTCAATACTGAAAGAATTCAGTTTAAATACAATGAAACTAAAGAACTAAATCCTTTAAAATAAGTTTATGGAATCAAATGCTAATATATTTTAACCTTTAATTAAGAACAAATGCAATTAAATTAATTAAATCGAAGCCCTGGTGCTTGCTTACAGTTTCCACACTATGATTTGTTTCCAATTCTTAAGAATTCCATAAGATTTCAGTTTATTTTAATCTAATCCCTATGTTTGCTTAAAGTTTTATGCTATCAGTTTCATTTGCATGCACACACAAGTCATAAGCTATTAGTTTCCAGTGAATGATGTATTAAAGAAAAAGAAGCATTTGTCTTAATCAACTTAATGACGGAACAACACATTCTGTGATGAATTGAACAAGTTTGTTTTGAATGAAACATTTTTGGCAAATAAGCTTAAGTTCCTTAAAAAAAAAACACACTTTATTATTATTAATTTAAAACTATTAAATTAAAATACTCGTACTACGCCTTGTTTTAACAGCAACATTTTGTGATTTTATTAAATGAATGAAAACTGAAAAATTAAAAACTAAAGAACTCAAATTAGTGATTTAAAACAAACAAAAAAAAAGCTAAAGAACTAAAAGAACACAATTGAGAAGATTAGGATAAATTCAAGATATACTTAGGTAAAACAAAGACAAATCAATTTATTAAAACATTAAGAGAAATTGAAAAAACAACACTCTGTAATTTGATTTGGAAAGGCAAACTTTCAAAGAATAGAGAAAAAAAGTACTCAAAATTATCACACATATGAATTTTTTTTCACATACATTTTTGTTATTAATACATTCTCACCACTTAAGTTTTTGGCAATTGAGTTAGGTCCTAGACAACAGAGTTTTCCTTATATGTTGCAAAGTATTTAACCCTCTAACCCCCAAGAGTGCCTCAAGGCAATCATTACAAAACATTAATTATCTCAAAAAGTAATTATAATTTTTTTTGTTTAAATTTAACGGCAACTTTAGGTTTTTTAAACATTTCCCTCGAAGGTCGAAATGTATTCTGACTTTTAGTTTTTGTTCTGTTTATATACTTTAAATCCTAACCATCTCAATTGTGTTCTAGTTAAAAACTTCTCCACAAACATAAACTAAAAACTTCCATTAATTTATACAATTTGAGTTCTTCTTATATTTAATATCTACTCAACAAATATTTAGTTCAAATAAATTTGTAACTAGTAAAATAAATCAAATAAACAATATAAATACTATATACATAAATACATATATTTAATTAAAAACAAAACTATGTAATAATTATTATAATAATATTTAAATATTGTAAACAAATAAAATTTGTTTTTTTGTTGCATTTTGAAAAATTCCCAAAAAAAAAAAGAAAAACGCCATTTTATTTCGTTCTTTACAATTGACTATATACTAACCACTTTATGCTATTTGACACAACAAGAGAAAACTAAAGCAAACCACCCCCTCTTGCAGAAGGTAAGTAGTAAACCAAGTGATCCTTAAGAGCTAAAATACGTTACGCTTGTTTGAATTGAAACTGACCGTTTCGAACTACTAACAGCAACCCTTATTTTTCTACAACAACATGTGAAATGTTGTAGAGCGTTTCAAAATAAGTGGTGGTCAAGGGAAAGGCGTTCTTTGGCCTTTTGTCTAGTTTGAAATTTTCGGTTTGACAGCAGTCATTGTTATTTTTTGAGTTTATAGCTGGCCAATGGTATTAGGTTATTTGAAAGTAATTAAATTAGTTTGTAGAAAACAGGTACAGTAAGTTAAGACTTTAAGAAAGTCTATGAAAAGAATTAATTTTGTTAAAATGTTTATTTTAAAATAGAACTAGCGACAAAACTCTTTATTTTAAAAGAAGATATTTTTACACAGAAATGTTTAATAAAACGACAACCAAAACGATTATATAATTTTAAAACCATTTTACTTAAATAAAGCATACAAAGCAAACTGTAGGTTTATTTCCGAATTATCCTGGCTGTCTTAAATAAAACTTGTTATTATCTGAGGGTCCTTTTCGTTCGTTAAATATAGCAAACCTCTTACAAAACGTCATTAAAGAAATGGACATTTCTAATATCAATGCAATTCAACATAGATTTTAAAATTAATTCAACAGTTTCACTATTGATAAACCTTCCCAAAGTAAGGAGTGAGATCGAAAAAATCTTAACACACGTTTTTCCTTGAAACTTTTAACTTTTATCTTTGAAAAGTATGTCATTTATTATGTTTAATGTCAATTATGTTTATTTGTTATTAATCTGATTAAAATGAATAACGAGAAGAGTGCGTAATAAAATTATTAAATATTTTCAACAAAACCCAACTTGGTCCTACAAAAAGTTGGCCAAACAATCAAAGGTCTGCCGTCAAACTGATTCCAATCTTATTAAAAAGTATCGGGATACCTTGTCCGTTGATAGAAAATCTGGTTCAGGTAGAAGGAATGGTCCATATGATGTTTCTAAAGCCAATAAATAGAAAGCACTTTCAAAGGAGTTTCCAGACCCAGCTCAGTACTCGGACTACTTGGTACGCAAAGTTAAAGCCAATATAGGTTTAAAAACATACAAGCCTCAAAAAGTTCCTGACAGGAACTCTGATCAAAATTTAAAGGACATAGACAGAGCACGGAAATTAACGTAAAATTTTATGGGTTTGAAACTTGAATATTTTCCATAGAAGTTTATTTTAAAGTTTGTCGTTTCCTTTTATAAAATTATGGATGAAGAAACGTGTTCTGGAAAATTTTTCGCAGCTTCCGGGTCAATATTTTAATGTTGCTGATGCTCGAGGGAATGTTGTAGAAAAGTTTAGAACCCAAAAGCAGAAAATTTTCTCAAAAAGTTCTTAGCATGGCAAGCAATATGCAGTTGCGGCAAAAGAAGACAAACATTTGTTACAAAGGGCTCTATAAATACCGAAATTTACATAAAGGAAAGTTTACAAAAGAGAATGCTTCCATTCTTAATGTGTCCACTTATTTTTGGCCTGATTTGGCGTCCTGCCACTATGGTAAGAAAGATCTCGAGTGGTACAAGAACAATAATGTGGTATTTGTCCACTTATTTTTGGCCTGATTTGGCGTCCTGCCACTATGGTAAGAAAGATCTTGAGTGGTACAAGAACAATAATGTGGTATTTGTACCAAGAGAGACATATTCTCCATAGTGCCTGGAGCTAAGGCAGGCGCGGATCCAGGTCATCCATTTGCGGAGGGGGAATCAAAATTTGTTTTACATTTATCTTTTTTTTCTTCTTTTTTATATGAAAACTTTGCGGTTTTGGCGGGAAATTCCTATGTCACCCCCTCTAGATCCGCGCCTGAGCTAAGGCCAGTGGAGAGATATTGGGATCTTGTTAAAAGAGAATTGAAAAACACAAAAAAGTTCTCCAAAAGTGTGGTAGATTTAAAAAAAATCAAAACTGTAAATTTAGTGGTTTCTTTTTTATTAACATTTATGTATGTTAAGAATTTTTCGATCTCACTCCATAATATATCTTAAAAATTAACCACAAAAATATAATTTCTCTTAAAAAAGTTACAAACATGCATAAAACAAGTTTAAACATGATTTAATATATGAAAATTGTAGTAAAATCAAATAAGAAACCATTCATTTAACTAAAGCTACCTAACACGGTTGTCAGATTGTACAATATTGTCAGAAAAATGTTCAGAAAATATATAACAACCGTGTGAACTTACAATTTTTGTCTTACAACGTTGGCAGAAAAAGTATTGTCAGTACATTATAAGACAATACTATTGTCAGACATCTGACAATCGTGTAAACACCTTACGTTGCCATTGCCAGATCATTATAAGATCATTTTCAGAAACTTTTTATTGTCATATGTGCGAAGTTTATGCATCTGACAATGGCATCATTGTCGTAGCGGGATTGACTGTTTCTACGTAATATATAGTTCACTTTTTTGTGAATAATTCGCTCAAACTAGTTTTATACAAATTGATATTTTCTTGTTGACATCCCATGTAAGCTAACGTGAAGTCAATTGTCAGTTTAGTGTCTCTAAGTAACCTAGAGTGTTGTCACTTTAAACGTTTATTTTGTACTGCACTTTAGAAAATAGATGTTTTACCCACCACAATTAATCTATTGCAGAGTTGTGGGAGGAAGATTTGTTTACAAGCAATCGGTTATTGGACGGTATGATATGTCTATTTAACTGACTATTTTAGATCAATTAGCTCCGTACATATTAATGGTCTCATTTTATAAAACGAAACGACAAACGTTAAAGAAATTGTGTATGGAAAATATTCAAGTTTCAAACCCTTTTCCCAGTATTCTTCATACAAATTGCTTTCGCTTCCAAACATTTCGTTTTATAAAATGAGGCCTTAAATAAACTAGTTATGTAGCTGATCAAGTAACCATTTAGGTAGCTAGTAACTACTTTGGACCAGCTATCAGACAGTCTTATTGTAATTCAATTGGCCCCCTGATTAGGACATCCACAAAATAACTAGTTAATTATGTAACTAGTCGTCACCTTAATGTGATTGTTAAAATCATTAGTTCGGGACCATGAACTGCTAGGATAGTATTATAGTATGTTTGTTTAAAGTTGCATGCTAACAGCTTCATTTGCATGTCATGTAAACAATACATGACTCTAAAGCTAACAGATTCCAGTGAATGTTATGCTAAAGAAAATATGCTTTTGTGGTGAATTTCACAACTTTGTTTTGATTTAAAATTGTTGGAAAATTATCTTGAGTTTTTGGCCATGATCCTTAAAAACACTTTATTACTGTTAATTAAGGGTCTTATTTTGTAAATCGAAACGACAAACGTTAAAATAAAATTCTATAGAAAATATTCAAGTTTCAAACCCTTTTCCCAGTATTCTTCATACAAATTGCTTACGTTTCCGAACGTTTCGTTTTATAAAATGAGGCCCTCAATGTTTGAATGAATTTTAGGGCCTCATTTTATGAAACGAAACGTTTGGAAGCGTAAACAATTTGTATGAAGAATACTGGGAAAAGGGTTTAAAACTTGAGTATTTTCCATAGAATTTTATTCTAACGTTTGTCGTTTCGATTTATAAAATAAGGCCCTTATTATTGTGAATAAATTCAATTCAAATAAATGCCTATGAATGAAGCCAACATATTTGATTTGTAGGGAATTGTTATATGAAATGAAGTTCTGATATTGTTTTTAATTTTCAAGTAAGATTTTATAGAATTAAGCTTAAATTGAATAATTAACTCGAAGTTCTGTTTTAAAAGAAAATAAGCCAAGAACTAAAAGAACACAGTTTAGTTTAGTCATGATTGAACTGCCTTGTATAACAAATTTCTTATTCATCAAGTTATCTTTCAGATCTACTAATCAGGCACAATATTTTGTTGCCAAACTTCCAAATACATACTACAAAAATATGTTATTCGAATAGACCAGACATTTTGTAAAGCTATGACTTCTTTGAGTCATAGGTTTACCAAAAATTAAAAAACACTGATTTTGAAATCTAATTTCAAAATCCAAAAAATTATTAGGCAAAAGATTTTTTGATCCGTTAACAGCAACTTTTAGGTTCAAATGCGAGATTACTTTACAAACAGATGGGAATGAAGGGCTTGCATTGGTCTAGGAAGTGATTCTGAATTCAGTAAATTATATAATTAATCATGTAATAGGATAGTACTTGAAATTATCAAGAATTTCGGAAAAATACTTTGATATTTGTAAGAATTACTTTTTAAAAAAAGTAGCAAATGTTTATAAGTGTTTATTTGAAATTATATAGTCATTTTTCTATTTAGTTTCTAAAAAAATCTGGTACCTTTCGCAAAAAGTGTTTTTTCAAATTGAAAATTTTTTTTAGAAAAAGTACTTTGGTCTTGTTAACTTGGAAACTATTTGTGTAAAAATCAGTTTTGGCACTTTTTGAAAAAAGGACTAAATTACTTTTTTAATAATTTTTAAAATTATTACTTTGGTACTTGTTTTATCGAAATGATAAAGTTTTTGTCATGTTTGACATGTAGAAAAGACTTTTGTACTTAAAAAAAGTACCAACACTTTTTTAAATTAGATTTGTATATTGTTTTTTTAAAACTCGGATTTATTCTGAATGAAATAAGTACCAAGTAGGAAAACTTTCACATGTTTATTGCGAAGAATTTTTAATTTAGTTTTTTTTTAATAAATTTACAAGTATGTAGTTATTTAGCATAAAATAATTTTTAATTTCATTAGCATATTAATAGCCTTTATTTCCGTTTACTAATTATATTTTTAACTTTTAATATATGCAAATAATAATTGAATTTACTTTTATATGCATTAATTAATTTAATTACTTAAATATTCTCAACATTTTCTCAAAAAACACAAAAGCCCTTTAGCAGCATTCAGTTAAAATTTATCAATTCTTCATATTATTATACAAATAACTGTCAATTGAATTAATAATTATACCAAAAAAAAATGTAAAAAAAGAAGAAAAAAATGCCGAAAAAAAATCAAAGAAATGCATAAAATATTCAATACATAATGTCACGTAAAATAACATTACGTAATAGTATGGAACGAGTACGAATACGACAAGTTTTATGTCGTGTTATTGTTGTTGTTACTGTTATGGTTGTTTGTGTACAAAAGTTAACGACATTTGAACTTTAGCAAGTCATTTTCGTATGCGAATGGACAATACAAGGTAAATATAAGTACAGACACTGAGAGAAAATTTAATGAGAACAAATATTATAAAAGCAAAACAAAAGTAAACAGTTACAGAAAGGAAAAACACAGAGTTGTTATTTTGGGTACTTGCCGAGAGTACAGCAAGGTTGGAAAATGCAGCATTATTGTAATTGATTAAATTAAACCTACGTCTTGACAAGCCATCAAGTTTTTTTACTAGCATGAATTTGTCTCGTATGAACAGGTGTCCAAACAAGACAAATTCATGTGAGCACCGAAAATTGTTCGCTAAGTGGACAAATTGATGGCTAGTCAAGACGGGGGGAAACGCCAAAATTTTCCTACTCACAAAAAATACTACAATTTTGACATTTATTCATTAATTTATGTAAACTAAAGGTTATTTTATTTACAATAATTGAAGGATGGATTATTTTATATTTAGATAAAATCAATATTGCAAAATCATATTAATGAGGCTTTCAAAAAATTAAATACTTTCCTGAATTTGAAATCATTTTATAAAATATCTTTATATCATTATTTTCAATAAGTTTCTCTCAGTGTTCTACTAGCTGAAGAAAAGGTCGAAATAGGTAAATGTACTTGTACTTACTCTTCTTGCATGTACAACTTTTTTTTTTTATTTTAAATAAAATAGAGTTATTTGATTTTAAGGGATTTTTTTTTCTTGTATATGGTTTTCGTTTCGTTTGTTATTTTTTTTTTTTCGTGTGTTAATTTGTTTTTTAACTGACAGTAGCAAAATTTTTGTAGTATGTGTTAAATAATATGGCCAAATGCATTTTCCATGTAACTGCTATTCAAAACACTTAATTGAAAATTAAATATTCAAAATAAAGGCAGGCATATTTTTATATATGAACGCCGAAAAAGAGTGTTGTTTGTGTATGTGTGTATGTATATATATTTCGCCACTTGTCAAATTCTTAAAATAGACAAGGTAAAAGCCTAGGAAAAGCAGGAGTACATATGAGTTTACCACTCTAACCCTTACCCTTATCACAGTATGTATTTACAAAACGTGAATATTTATCAGATAAAATAAAAAGAAAATTTGCATTTTCTATTTTTAATTTCTATAAATTTTAAGCTGGAAATCTCTATCAGTGCTATGGAAATTATAAAGCCACTGAAAATGTCATTTATTTCCTGAATGCTAAAATTCATTGTCTTACCTACTCTTGTGTTGAAGTAAGTAGTATTTGTCAAACGAGGCCATTAGTGGTTGACAGTTTCACGTGTGTGAAACCATCACTTTTTGCATTCGATTTATGATAGATGCAGAAGTAACTATGACAGAGATACCATTAGCCGTTGATTTGTGTTGACAGTTGAGGTTATATGAAGTAAGTAATATAATTTGAGGATATTAATGCAAAGTTAATTTAGTTACGAAATATGTAAGCGATGTTTAAAAGGCTGACAGTTGCTGCAGGACTGCCATTTATTATACAATACATAACAGAAATATTTAAATAATATGAATTTACCAGAGTTTAAATGTCTTCGTTTTTTGTATTCTTTAAACAAGTTTTCTTAAAATTGTTTAAAAAATATCTTAAAATTTATAAGAAAACAGAAAAATACCACAACTTTGACATTTGTTAGTCAATGTAAGTCAAATTTGGTTTATTTTATTCAGAATACATCAGGCTTTAAAATTTATTTAAAAAGGTAAACAAATATTACCCTTTACAGAACTAAATTTGTTAATTAATTGCCAGCAAAATTTAAAAATTTAGAAAAGAAAATCTGGGTTATCCAAGTACTGAATTATTTTTACAAAATCCCTTTAATTTTATCTAAATCAAATGTAATTGTGCCACTTTTTACAAAACCCCCTCACCACTTAACAACATGTGACCATTTAAGATTTAGAACAGTAACAACAACATTAAAAAAGAGTTGCACAACAATTCATTGACATTAAAAGATTGACATTTGTTGACATGAACAATTTACACCTTTATCACTTAACACAACATCAACATAAAAACAACAATAACAATACAAAACCGTTAACCCATTCTTCCTCTTTCTCTCTATCTAAAATTGACACCATTTTGTTTATCTAACATTAATGTAACTGTCAATCTTAAATAGAGTGATAAAACTAAATAATAATATAAAAAAATCTTTAAATTCGCTAGAAATTATTCATGATATCTCTACGCTAATTGTTTTAAACACTTAAATTCTCAAATAGTTTTATATATACTTAATTACTTAGAGAATTGTTTTCATTTTAATAACAAGTGTAAAATGTAACTGTTTATTTAAACTCCCAGCCATTTTTAGATTATTACAATAATCTTAGAATTTTAAATGAGCTAAACAATTATTCAAAATGATGTTTTGACGTTTTCATGTTTTGCAATGAAAGGAATAAAACAATACACGAATTTCTTTGCAAAATTTCAATGAAACCAAGTAAATGCAGTCCTTAGAGATGTTTACAGGAAAAAATAAACAACATTTAATAGTGAAAAAAAAAAAAGAAAAACTGCCAAAATCTATTGAAGGCGACATTTACCATAAACACAACAACTTCTTGACATTTCAAGAAAGTTAAAAGAGTAGAGGAGGCAGATTTTTATGGCAGTAATGAATTTTTCAAATACCCTACTTGTTAGTTTTTTTAACATTAAGGAAAGAACTCATGAATTCAAAACTAAAATGTATTTTTGGTGAACTTTGACCTATTGCTTGAAACTTCTAAACTACTGGTCTAATTTATTGTTAACTTGGAACAGGGACAGAGTAGGAGTTAAGCTTTTTAAATATTACTAGCAGATAGGAAATATTGAAACACAATGGCCACTACAAAGAGCTAAAGTTGACCAGCTTTGAAAATAAAAATTTTCTAAAATTTATTTTTTTGCATTAAGTTATATTTTAGCTTCAATTGTAAATTTAAATATTCTTAATTTAGTTTCAATCATAGGCGTTTTTTATCATCTCTTCTTTTTATTTGCGTCCTCGTTGCAGAAGGCAACAAGCCATCATAAGAGTAATACCTCGCATTTGGTAGAGCTTCTCTTATAGGGATTTATATATTCTTAATTTAGCTTCAATCATAGGCGTGTTTTATCATCTCTTCTTTTATTTGCGTCCTCGTTGCAAAAGAGCGGTATTATGTGGGGCTTACAAGGACATTTGGAGGACTTGGATTATGCCATTAACATATGTCTACTTAGCCACTCATTCTCAGAGATACAGTTGAAAATTTCCACCATCAGTGAGATCGCAAAACTGGTTGGGCTGGAAATAAATATACCCAAAACAAAATCGCTTCGGATTAATTGTAACACAGCTCGCTGTTTCTTCGTATTCGACCTAGATATTGAAGATGTAAAGTCCTTATGCTACCTGTCAAGCACAATTGATACAACTGGTGGATCAGCAGCAGATTTATACAGTCGCATAAATAAGGCACGGAGTGCATCTGCCCAGTTAAATCCAGTTTGTAAACCGTCTAATATTTCGAAACAAACCTAAATCAAATTATTTTATTCCAACATAAAATCTACTCCGTTGTATGGATGCGAGGCCTGGAATATGGAACACGTGATACACAATGTCTTTAAGGGTCTAATTTTGTTAAACGAAACGAAAAACGTTAAACAAGTTTTGTATGGAAAAAGTCAAGTTTCAAACCTTTTTACCAGTATTCTTCATACAAATTGCTTACATTTCTGAACGCTTCGTTTTATAAAATGAGGCCTCCGCAAGATCTTAGGGATTTTTTGGCCTGTAACAATAGCCTATTATAACTGAAATAAGAAAGCGGGAAGGGAGTTGGATACCCTCCGAAAACCAGACGATAACATTGCCAAGAAATGCATAGACTGTAACCAGCAGGGAAGCAAACGAGTTGGGAGACCAGCTCATACCTGGAAGCGACAACTAACAACTAAGCTTTCGAGATTGCGGATGAAGTGGAACGAGACCTCGAAAATGGAACACCTGATACATAATGTCTTCAAGTGTTTCTCAACACATTTCTCCGCAACATCTTACGGCTTTTCTGACCTGTAACAATAGCCAACAACCAACTTTGGATGGAGCCAAACCAGCAGCCTATTAAAACAGAAATAAGAAAGCGAAAAGGGAGTCGAATATGGAACACCTGATACATAATGTCTTCAAATGTTTCTCAACACATGTCTCCGCAAGAATAGTCAACAACCAACTTTGGATGGAGGCAAACCAGCAGCCTATTATAACAGAAATAAGAAAGCGGAAATGGAGTTGGATATGTCACATCCTCCGAAAACCAGACGATCACATTGCCAAGAGATGGATAGACTGGAACCAGCAGGAAAGCAGACGAGTTGGGAGACCAGGCGATTATTGGAACCTCCTTGTTATGGCCCTATGCTCCCTCGAAGAGTGCTAGGAACATATATATGTTCCAGAGTTTTATCAGTCTTAGTTTCAGCATGTCTTATATTTTAAGTGATGGAAATGTAAATCACTCTATATACCAAATGGTTTAACAAATTTAAACAAGTAGGAAAGTTTAGATGGTCAAGCTCAACAACCTACACCGAGTATATGAGCAAATTATGGTCCGATCACAAACAAATTTAGTAGCATGATCTCGATATTAATACTTGTAAAATATTTGTGCATGTTAAAGTGATTTCTCAAAGTGGGCTATGACTAATTATGGTCCGATCCTCATACGTGGCATAATTTGTGTATATATGAAACATATTTGTGTTAAGTTTAATTTAGATATCAAAATGTTTTAAGATCACCACAAATGCATAATAAACTCCCCGCCTAAGGAGGTGTAGGGTATAAATTCTTTCTTTTCGTTTTATCACAAATTCCCACCAAATCCCTTTAAAATGTTTACAAATCTCAAAAACGTCACTATGGCCACCTCCCGCACCAACATTCCTCACACATCTTCTTTTATTTATTCATTATGTTGTGTTAACTTTTGTTACGTACAGTAGTAGTAAGTACCTTTTCTTAACCCTCTCCTTCTTATTTACTAACATTTACTTGCACTCTTGGATTCATTTAACTGTCAAGCTAATGATTTCTTATTCCAACATTTACAAATTGTTTTGAATTTAGTTTCTTTTTTTCTCCTTCTATTATTCTTTGGCATTTTTGGTAAGTGTGTGTGGTTGTTGTAAAAAACAAGAAACAAAAAAAGTTGTTGTTTTTCCACTAGACATTTAAAACATAAACAACAATTGCCAACATATTTACCGTTAAATCTCACAAATTGTTACATTAGTTTGCTGCAGGGTTGGGAAATACAGTGCTATTGGAAATGTTGCATTTTTTTATAAAACAGTAGTTTAAATTGCAAATGATGTATGTTAGATATATGTTTTTTATTACTGTAATACGTCCTTTACTTGTTCAATCGAAATTAATTTTATTCTAAATTTTTAATTTTGAAATTTTGTTTATAGAGTGTAACATTTGAATACATTTTTTGATAGCCTCTTTCATTTTGAATAAAATAAACTAATTTTTTTTTTAAATTGTTAAACAAACGTCAAAGCTGTTGTAGTTTTTCTAAGTAGAGAAATTTTAATATTTGTTTGGCGAATTTTTTAACATTGATGTTAATTAATTTAAAAATTTTGTTTGAAAAGTGTAATATTTGTATAAATTTTATGAAAGCCTGATTTATTTTAAATAACATAAACCATATTTCACTTAAATTGTTTAATAATTATCAAAATTAGGTTACTTTTTCGGACTAAGGAAATTCAAATGGTTAAATTAAGCAGAATTTTATTTTATTAAATTTTGTAAATTTTTTTTAACAAAATCCCAAAAATCATAAATCCTACAAAATTTAAATTGTTTTTTTTTAATCATTTTACATTAAAATAAATAAAATTGTTCAAACTTTTTTACGCCCACTTCGAAAATTTTACATAATGAGCGTAGCTGAAGTAAAATTTAATAAGATTTTTGTTTCTAAATTTGTTGTAAAATTCATTATGGTTTGAGATTTCCATAATTTTACAAAGAAAAAGTTTGGAAAAGTTTGAACACAGTACACAGTTTTGTGTAAAACTAGAAATTCTAGAGATATTTCAAAAATAACCCAGTATTTTGAAACATTTTTGACTTATGAAAGTGTTTTATAAACAATTTATAATTTTTACTTTACAAAAAAGCACTTCTTAGGTTAAAGTTCAATTGCATTTTAAAATCTCTGTTTTCCCATGCCTGCTTGGCTGGGTTGTTTGTTGATTTGTTTGGTATCGTGACAATTACTCTCATTTATTATTGATAGAGTTTAAAAGTCACTACTACTACAGCCGTAATTTTACTACTACAATATTTGACAGACAACCACAAAATGATATAATAGACATAGCAGTGTTTCTTTCATGGTTTTATTTTTTTAAATAAAATCAAATGATATTGTGTATAGATTTTAAATAGAAAAGAAATAGATATTCAAGTATGTACATATAAATTCAAACTAGGTATTTAACTATTTGTTTAGTTAAAGGTTTAATTGAGGCTACTTAGCATGTGCTTGATTAAACTATGTTTAAGCCCACAGTTAACCACATCCCACAATTTTGATTTGTTTACTTAATGCTGCCCTGATCTACAACTTGCTGGTTTATTGAAAATCTAAAAAAACTGAACAGAGCATTAAGACTGTCAAACATTTATCAGTATTGTCTGTCTGTCTGTCCACTCCACATTTGCCTAACTGAATATTCGATCGGACTCATACATCAGTCTAAAATCTTTTGGCGGACACAGTGATTTGAATTTGGAAATGGATTCCAGCCAAAAGAACTGCTCATCTTATGAGGCCAAGAACGAATCAAGCCCAAAAACGGATACTCTGTTCCAAAGTGAAACGTATCCCAGAGAGAGCGTTCTGCATCGTTCGAAACAAATAGTAGTCGGACGAGTTACGGTCTATACTATAAAGCGGGTGAGGCAAAACTTCCCAGCCACTTCATTCTAAATACTTTTCTGGGCATTTCCCGGCCACTGCTCCCTTCATACGAATCAATTGCGTTCAGTACAGGGTTCCTGTGATGGTCTGTCCAGATTTCAGCAGCAAATATAGAGAATTACCTTAGCGCCATAAATAATTGGCTTTGGTGTCGATTCGGCTGGTTGGGCGAACTTCACATACGAGCTCTTATGCTTCGGATTATCATAATGGATCCATTTCGGTCTTTGAAGGTCTCTCGACCACAATTCGTATAGTATCCAATTTGGAATCCTGCTGCTAGAAAACATTTTGAAATTTCTGCTTGTTGAGTTTTACAACAATCTTCATGGAGTAATGCCTCCAATTCTTGGCCTTTAAACCTTTTAGGCTGGCCTGGGCACAATCTTTGTCTTCCGTGTCAAAATCTTTACTTCTGAACCGCACAAACCTTCTCTCCCACGTTGAAACCGATGGAACATACTCACAAATAAACTTTGGTGAGCAACCGGTGTGATTTAGCGGCACTTTTTTTGCAAATTAAAGAAGTAAAGCAAAACTTCCAGCATATGAGGTTTTGCTGGTATAAAATTCGACATTTTCGAAGCTAAAAAAAACTTAGTTGTTTATGAATATAGCTCTCTTACTTGTTTTTCTTTCAAGTTTTAATTCTCAAGTTCAAATGTTTTCAATATTACCCTCTTCAAAAGACTCACAAACCTAGCATTATTTTGAAAATTAATTTCAAACTTATTTTAAACTAATTTTTAAAACATTTTGGGCCATTTTTGAAATTTCGAAATTAAGTTCGAAAAATTCGAAATTGATTTAGAACTAGTAAAATTACATATAAGGGCCTAAGAAGTCATATTCTAGTAAAATTAGGTATTATATAACAATTCTAGGCATGTTCGAAAATTCGAAATTAAGTTCGAAAAATTTTTGAGAATTTTTTTAAGCTAAAAAATTAGATTTTAATAGTTAAATTGCCGATGAAAACTTATTTGAAGAAGTTTTTTTTTTCTATAAACAATTCTTAAACATTTTAGGAAATTTTGCAAATTTCGCAAAATTTGAAATTGATTTTGAACTTACAAATTAAATGTTAAAAGCTTAAGAATTCAGGTACTTTATTTGAATATTTTAAAATTTACTCTATTTTATATGTATGTACCGAATTGGGATGCTTGTTTGTAACTTTTTATAGGGATTAGATGAAACTTTTCTCTATTTTATTTAAAATTTTATTAGAAACCTTTAAATTTATTTTTAACTTTATATTTTTAGCTTTATTTTTTATATAAAATATTAAGAAAATATAAATATTTTTTTTAAGGGGGAGGAGGCCTTTGGACCATCCCCCAAATTACATATATTTTTAAAGTATTAAATTGAATTTTCCTATTGCTTTTTGCAGAATTTTGAAGCCAAATAGGCGTGCCTGTGTTTAACTTAAAAAACCAACAAATATTGTACATTTCAAACCAAAACACTTATTACTGCGCCTGCTTGAAAATCTACAAAAACTTTTTCTATATTTTTTAAAAAATATATATAAATAACGACCTACCACAATATACAGTTGTTGTTAATTGTAATTAATTTATGGAAATAATACAAACAATAGAAATTTTATTGGTCTAAAATGGAAAAATACCGATACATTTGAATTTCCAATAATAACAAAAACAAAAAAACAAACAAACAAACGCGAATTTGTTTTTCTACGAAAGAAGGAAAAAGCAAGGGTATATTTTCGAAATTTTATAATGCGCATGATTAAAAATTAAAAATGTCTGTAAGCCAAAAGATTGTGTGCCACCACCACCACTAAAAACCCAGGAACACAAACAAATTTCATCGTTAAAAAAAAAACTTCAAAGGTAAAAGAACATCGTGTGACATTTTTAAGCATCGTATAGGAAACGAAGCTAAAATAAGATTTGGCTAAAGGTGAGATCATAACAGGATTATGGTTGTAAGATTTAGAACCGGATATGCAGTCAACAACAGCATCTCATACCGTTAAGACAAGCAACTCAATATAAATATTTAAATAAAATAAAAGAAATTCAAATTATTTCAATGATAATAAGTAATATAAATAAAAAGTGATAAAGTGTGAAGTGTTATTAAAGTGTTTAAGTGTTTTTTTTTTTTTTTTCGTATAAAACACAAATGGGTCCTTATATAATTTTGATTGTTGCTCAGAAAGCCCTTTATTTAACAGTTGACTTTCGAGCTGCAATTAAAAACAAATAAGTGACCCCCTCATCTTTACTAAAAACTATTTTCAAATTCTGTTTTTAAACAAAATGAATCAAATGGAAATGTATTTTGATGCTCTGATTTATAATGAAATTTTTTATTGTACTAGAGTTTTATAAATTTGATTTATAAATAAGAAATTTCCTTGTGAATAAGGGGCTTAGTGTTTTAATAAAATAAATGGAAATCAACAAAATTTATTAAATTTTCTTTTGGAAACCTGTCATCAAATACTATAAAAAAGGTAGGTTAAGCTCTTACACTTTTATTTCCCTTTCTAAACTTCAGTTTTATCTTCAATCCTAGATCTTTCTAAACTTAAATTTAAGCTTCAATCGAAGGTTTTCCTAAAGTAAAATTTTAGCTTCGATAGAAGGTCTTTCTATATTTCAATTTTAACTTCAATCGAAAGTCTTTCTAAAGTTAAATTCTAGCTTCAATCGTAGGTCTTTCCAGAGTTCAATTTTAGCTTCAATCGTAGACCTTTCTAAAGTAAAATTTTAACTTCTGTCGTAGGTCTTCTGAGAGTTCAATTTTTGCTTCAATCGTAGGTCTTCTCAGAGTTCAATTTTTGCTTTAATCGTAGGTTCAATTTTTGCTTCAATCGTAGGTCTTCTCAGAGTTTAATTTTAGCTTCAATCTTAGGTCTTCTCAGAGTTTAATTTTTGCTTCAATCGTAGGTCTTTCTAAAGTTCAATTTTAGCTTCAATCATAGGTATTTCTAAAGTTAAATTTTAGCTTCAATCGTAGGTCTTTCTAAAGTTCCGTTTTTGCTTCAATCGTAGGTCTTCTCAGAGTTCAATTTTTGCTTCAATTTTAGGTCTTCTCAGAGTTAAATTTTAGCTTCAATCGTAGGTCTTTCTAAAGTTCAATTTTAGCTTCAATTGTAGATCTTCTCATAGTTTAATTTTAGCTTCAATCGTAGATGTTTCTAAAGTTCAATTTTAGCTTCAATCGTAGGCCTTTCTAAAGTTAAATTTCAATCGTAGGTCTTTCTAAAGTTAAATTTTTGCTACAATTTTAGGTCTTCTCAGAGTTCAATTTTTGCTTCAATCGTAGGTCTTTTTAAAGTTAAATTTTTGCTTCAATTTTTGATCTTCTCATAGTTAAATTTTTGCTTCAATCATAGGTCTTTCCAGAGTTCAATTTTACCTTCAATCGTTGGACTTTCTAGAGTTCAATTTTAGCTTCAATTGTCTTTCTAAACTTCAATTTTAGCTTCAATCGTAGGTCTTTCTAAAGATTCAATCATAGGTCTTTCCAAAGTTAAATTTTAGTTTCAATCGTAGGTCTTTCCAGAGTTAAAGTTTTGCTTCAATCGTAGGTTTTTCAATAGTTTAATTTGAGCTTCAATCGAAAGTATTTCTAAAGTTAAATTTTTGCTTTAATCATAAGTCTTTTTAAAGTTCATTTTCTGCATCAATCGTTGGACTTTCCAGAGTTAAATTTTAGCTTCAATCGTAGGTCTTTCTGTAGTAAAATTTTTGTTTCAATCGAAAGTCTTTCTAAAGTTCAATTCTAGCTTCAATCGTAGGTCTTTCTAAAGTTGAATTTTAGCTTCAATCGTAGGCATTTCTAAAGTAAAATTTTAGCTTTAATCAAAAGGGTTTCAAGAGAGGATTTTCAGCTTCAATCGTAGGTCTTTCTATAGTTTAATTTTAGGTTTAATCGAAGGTATTTCTAAAATACAATTTTAGCTTTAATCAAAGGATTTCTAAAGAAGATTTTTTGCTTCAATCGTAGATCTTTCTACAATTCAATTTTAGCTTCAATCGAAAGTCTTCCTGAGGTTATATTTTAGCTTTAGTCGTCAGTCTTTCTAAAGATCAATTTTAGCTTCAGACGACAGTCTTTCTAAAGGTCATTTATAGCTTCAATCGTAGGGTTTATAAAGTTAAATTTTAGCTTCATTCGAAGGTCTTTCTAAAGTTGAAATTTAGATTCAATCGTAGGTCTTTTTTAAGTTCAATTTTAACTTCAATCGTAGGTCATTCCAGAGTTTAATTTTAGCTTTAATCGTAGGTCTGTTTTAAGTTAAATTTTAGTTCCAATCGACGGTCTTTCTAAACTTAAATTTTAGCTTCAGTTGTCATAAAAAACAAATGGGTCCTTATATAATTTTGATTGTAACTCAAAATTCTTGATTTAACAGTTGACTTTCGAGCTCCAATTAAAAACAAATAAGTGACCCCCTCATCTTTATACTAAAAGCGAATTTCAAGTTCTGTTTTTAAACAAAATTAATAAAATGGAAATATGTTTTAAGGCTCTGATTTATAAAGATATTTTTATTGTACTAAAGTTATATAAAATCAAATTTGTTTTATAAATCTTTGCTAAATTAGAAATTTCCTTATGAATAAGGGCTTAGTGTTTTAATAAAATAAATGGACGTCAACAATATTTATTAAATTTTCTTTTGGAAACCTATCATCAAATACTACAAAAGGTAGGTTAATTTCTTAAACTTTTATTTCCCTGATATTCAAAATATACTTATAATCCCAGCAAATATTTTACTTCCTTCAATCATAGGTCTTACTAAAGTTCAGTTTTAGCTTCAATCGTAGTAGGTCTTTCTAAAGTTAAATTTTAACTTCAATCGTACGTCTTTCCAGAGTTGAATTTTAGCTTCAATTGTAGGTCTTTCTAAAGTTCAATTTTTGCTTCAATCGTCAGTCATTCTAAAGTTCTATTTTAGTTTTAATCGTAGGCCTTTCTAATGTTTTATTTTAGCTCCAATCGTAGGTCTTTCTTAAGTTCAATTTTAGCTTCAATCGCAAGTTTGATTTTAATTTTAATCGTTGGTCTTTCTAATGTAATTTTAGCTTCACATCTTTCCAAAGTTTAATTTTAGCTTCAATCGAAGGTGTTTCTAAAGTAAAATTTTGGATTCAATCAAAGGTTATTCTAAAGTTAAATTTTAATAGTTAATGTCCTGAGTGGAAGCTAGCCATAAACAGGCAGTCGATATGTTTATTCTTATTAGTTGACAGTTAAGAGTGTTCATTGTACACTTTACGAAGTTAATTGTAATAAGTAAAACAAGAAGGCCCAAATAACAAACTTTATACAGTTAAATTCGATTTCACTTTTGCCTACTAAGGGTTAATCAAATATTAAAATTTTACACAGTGGTTTCGAATTTGGAGTTGAAGTTGTTTATAGAATAAAAAAAACTTCTCAAAATTAGTTTTCGTCCGCAAATTAATTAAAAAATACAAAATTTTTCAGCTTAAAAATTATTTTTAAAATTTTTCGAATTTAATTTCGAATTTTCGAATACAGTGCACTCGCGGTAACGTGAACACCGTCTAACGTGAACACCGCCTAACGTGAACAAGCTTTTTTTACATTGACTACTCTGTAATGGAAAAAATTATAACGTGAACAATTTTTTTCACTGCATTTGTTTTCTAAGCATGTACACAACACTGAAATACATGCATTAAATTCGATTTTGAAAGTTTAGGGAATCTCCTTATATTAAAAATGTGTTTGTATCCTCTAAATTCATATTTTTGTATGGTAACGAGTGAGTAATTTTATTTCAATGATCTCGTTTGCATTTTAATCAATAATTTTTGTTCTATATTTTAATAATGAAAATAATAATAAAATAATTTCACGTTCAAGTTTCTAAAACACAGGCTTATATTATAAAATTTTATATTTTTTCCATGAAATTCAGCAATCGCTAACGTGAACAATTTCACTAACATGAACTCCCTTGGTTTTAATTAGTTCACGTTACCGCGAGTGCACTGAATGTCTAAAATTGTTATAAAATTCATAATTTTGATTGAATACGACTTCTTAAGTCCTTAAAAGCTATTTTAGAAGATCGTATTTAATTGCATATATTTAGAACTTTATTTCGAAATTTAAAAAAAGGACTGAAATGAATAAAAACTTCTTTTAGTAAGTTTTTTTCCCCCATATTAACCATAACCGGAATTTTTCAGCTAAAAACAACATTTAAAATTTTTCGAACTTAACTTCGAATTTTCAAACATTTCGAAATTGTTATAAAATTAAATTAAAAACCAATTTTGAATTTTTCGAAGTTAATGCCGAATTTTGAAAACTGTGTTAAAGGTTTTAAAATAAAACCCGAATTTTTCAACTTAAAACGACGTTTAAAATGTTTCGAAGTTAATTTCGAATTTTCGAACATGTCTAAAACTGTTATAAAATTCATAATTTTGATTGAATATGACTTCTTAAGTCCTTAAAAGCAATTTTAGAAGATCATATTTAATTGCAAATTTTTCGAACTTTACTTCGAAATTTGAAAAAAGCCTGTAATATGTATAAAAACTTCTTGAAACAAGTTTTGTTTCTCATATTAACCATAAAACCCAAATTTATTAGCTTAAAACGACTTTAAAAATGTTTCGAACTTAATTTCGAATTTTCGAACATGTTTTAAATTGTTATAAAATTCATTATTTTGCTACAATATGAGTTCTTAAGCGTGAGAATAATATTTGGCACAAAAAAAAAACACTACATCTACGGAATGACTTACAAATGTTGACAAACATAGAGCGCTCTACACGAGAAGAAAATGCCGAAATCAGGGGGCTCATTCTCACATTCGTATGCGAGCGACTATTTATTCGAGGGTGGTAGTTTTGGGATTCCCTTATTCGATAGCGTATAAAATGTATAAAAATTTATAATGTTGTTAGTCTATAACGAGCGTAAGAAGAATTTGAAATAAGAAGCATTCGAAATTTATTTCGGTTACAAATGCGAGATTTAAGCGCCAGTAAAAGTCCAACAACTGAATTTATCAAAAAAATTGTATTTTTAAGTAAATTTACTTCCTAAACCCATAACTATTTACGTGATTTGTCGCTCGGTTATAAAGGGTCTTCTAATAGGAGCTTCTGAACTTTGACTGTTGATAGCGGTCATATTGTTGAAGCTACATCAGTCGAATTGGCTGTCGAATTGGATGGTATGGAGGTTTGTTTTAGTAAGTACAAAATTAAAGAATAAGAATTGAAAAGTGTTTCTAGCTGAAAGATTTAATTATGAACTAGTTTGTAACAAGCTGTAAACCCAATTTCCTGTGACAATTGTAAATGTTTTGAAAACGTATTTTAAATTTGTTATAGTTTAGTTTTTAAAGGTTTAATTTTTTCACAACTGTTTATATCTCTATTAGACATCTTAGCTTTAAACATTTCCGTTATTTATTTTATTTTAGAATACTCAATGCACTACCGGCATAATGCAGTTTGAATATCAAATAATGCAAACACAAAATGTTAAATAAAATATGTAAAGTATTTTGTATCAATGTTAATGTCAAAGCAATAAACTTGAATTTAAATACAATTTTATACCTATAAAATAAATAACTCGTACATAAATACAGTGCTCTAAAAAATTCAATGAAAATATGTATTATTAAAATTATTACAAAAACGAAAAGAGAATTAAATAATATCAATAATAAATTTGTGTATAAATTAAGACCACGTAGAAACTATAAAATTTGTTATCAAAATGGGTGGAACTACTAAAAAGGTCTTAATATTTGTTGTTATAGATGACCTTTACAAATGTTTTATTTTTTTTTTTTTTTTTGTATTATTTTTTATAACAATTAAGGAAGGTGTAAATTGGAATAATTTCAATTAAATTTACATAATGTAAATGGTTTACTTAAGGTATTAACAATTAAAATGTATTGTATGACATTACACTAAGCCACAAAATATACAAATTTTAATAGTTTTGACAACTGAAGACAATTTTCAGATTTGTCTAAAAAAAAATTATAAATAGGCAAGGCCGCAATTATAAAAAAATAACAGTTTTTTATGGGCCTATATCTAATTCATAGTAAATAACAGCACTTTATGAAAAATGTAAACTTTTGGGCCATTGATTAAAATATATTTCTGTCTATCTAAATTCCAAATTTTATTAGCATAATTTAGCCCGTTTGAATTTTATACTAATTCGAATTTGATATTTTTCTACACGAAAAATCTCACAGCATTAAATTTAAATTTTTTATGGTAAATGTTGTACTGAAAATTGATTTGAATCATTTTTAATTAAAATTCCAATCCTCAAGTTGTAAAGTTTTCAATAATACCAGGATTCAATAAATGCAGGAGCCCCACAAACTTACTTGAATTCGTTTCTTTATATTAAACTCATTTTTAAAACATTTTGAAAAATTTTTAAAATTTCGAAATTAAGTTCGAAAAATTGTAAATTCATTTTGATCTTCTAAAATTACTTTAAAGGGCTTAAGAAGTCATATTCTAGCAAAATTATAAATTTAAGACATGTTCGAAACATTTTTAAAGTCGTTTTAAACTGAAAATTTGGATTTCATGGTTAATATTTAATTTCATACATTTTTAAAATTTCGAAATGAAAGTTTGAAAAATTCGAAATTTATTTTGAATTTTTTAAATTGCTTTTAAGAGCTTAATTAGGAAAATAAGTTCGAAAAATTTTTAAAATCTTTTTGAAGTATAATAATATTTAAAAAAGTGTAGTTACAAGATTTTGCATTTCAGCAAACGATATGTTGTTCTGCTTATTGTTTTCCGTTTTTGTCCGTCTGTTTGATCTCCTCGCGTATTATGGGGACATTTTTCAAAGTTAGATGAGGTATGGGGAAGCTGACTGCTGTATAGCCATATCGGTTGTATGACTGTCTTTTACAAAAGTATTTTGTACTCCAAGTCTAGAGCAGACCGTGGGCCTATTAGGGTTTTCATGTATGCTTACACAAGCGGTATCGTCCTCAAAAGTAGATGTGTGAGACAGTGCGCTCATAGGCATAACTGCAGTATATAAAATAGAATACTTCCCTGTGGTACTTCAGCGGATATTTTTCGACATGAAGAATTCACACATCTTTAGATCTGATTTGGAAAGATCTTTCTAGTATGTAATTGTTAAGCAGTTTATGTACATTCGCAGGTAGTAATCTCATAATTATGTGTTTTAGTCCATCGTGCCAGACTTTATCGAAGGCTTGAGACATGTCAATAAATAATGCAGATCAATACTGTTTGCTCTCGAAGGTTTTCCAGATAAGAGTAGTTACCTGATGTACCGTACTTCCTTCTGAAACTAAGGCCCGTATTTTATAAAACGAAACGACAAACGTTAAAATAAAATTCTATGGAAAATATTCAATTTTCAAACCCTTTTCTCAGTATTCTTCATACAAATTGCTTACGCGTCCAAGCGTTTCGTTTTATAAAATGAGCCCCTAAATTTATGATCAGGAATAATGCAATTATCATTAAGGTGTACTATACGGCTTTCAAGCAGCAACTTTTCAAAAAGTTCCGAGAATATCGACACAGGCTAACGGGACGGTATGATGTCACTTGAGTGACATATTTTCCCGGTTTTGGTATCTTCTATTTCGGTAGTAATTTTATCTATACCAGGTGATTTACCTGCCTTTAGACCCTTGATTGTCGTCTTCAGAGAACCCAAATTTCATTGGGCGTGGTACCACATTATTTATAATGTTAGCACTAAATTGTGTCGATTAACCGAAATTCCTTTTTTTTTTTGCACTTTAACCCATGTAAGCTAGCGTGAAGTCAATTGTCACTTTAGTGTCTCTAAGTAACTCTTTAGTCACTTTAAACATTTGTTTTTGCATAATTTTTTTTTTTTGAGTAATTCGTACAAACTGGTTTTATACAAATTGTGTTGATATAATTCTCATACAGTTTATTTACTTTTTGCTTAAGTATACTGACATACCATGCAAGCTAGCGTGAAGACAATTGTCACTTAAGTGTCTAGAGTGTAGTCACTTTAAACGTTTGTTTTGTACTGCACTTTAGAAAGTAGTTATTTTACTCAGCAGTAATAATATATTGGAGAGATGTCGGAGGAAGGTTTACTTACTAACAATCGGTTATTGGACTGTCTATGAGATTTCACATTGAATCCAATCCGTTGACCACTTTGGACCAGATATCAGACAGCCTCAAAAAGTTTAATTTGACACCCTGCTTAGAATATCCACGTAATAAAATAACTAGTCACTAGATTGTAGTCACTTTAAACATTTGTCTTCTACAGAACTTTTTTGTGAGTAATTCGTACAAACTGGTTTTATACAAATTGTGTTGATATAATTCTCATACAGTTTATTTACTTTTTGCTTAAGTATACTGACATACCATGCAATTGTCTCTTATGTGTCTCTAAGTCATCTAGAGTAGAGTAGAGTGTAGTCACTTTAAACGTTTGTTTTGTACTGCACTTTAGAAAGTAGTTATTTTACCCACCAGAAATAATATATTGGAGAGATGTCGGAGGAAGGTTTGCTTACAAGCAATCGGTTATTGGACTGTCTGAATCCAATCCGTTGACCACGTTGGACCAGATATCAGACAGCCTCACATATTGCTAAATCCTGTTATATTCAAAGTTATTTTGAAATATTGATCTAAACTACAATTGTATCTTATGATGGCCCAAACGAGATATTTTGAAAAGTCTAAAAATAAACTTTATGGTATTATGAATTGATCTTGTCCTTCCATCACAAAAATTTAAATTGCAAGTCAACATTTCCAGATGCCTGAAGAAATTACGCATCGTGACGATGAACTAAAACGCATATTTTGGAATTTAATAAGTCGAACAAAAAAACAAGAAATATCCCATTAAATTCATTTCAAAACTAACAACTGATTAAGATTGTATTCTACAAAATTGTATAACATTAAAAAGCAATAAAGAATTTGTGGAAATTTTAATTCATAGAATATAAAATGACTTGATTTTTAATACTTTCAATAAACCACTTAAACAAAAAACTAGCTATTTATTGTTTAATAAATATTCAAAATCTTCTAATAAAGTTCACTTTCATTATAACGCAAAAATGGTTATGAATTCTTAAAAAGTCAAACCAGCTGTCAAGAATTATAATAAGGAAGGAAATAAATGATCGTAACATGGCACAGTGAGTGAGTGACATTTAAATGAGATATATTAATACATATTTATAATGATTTTCAAATCAAAAAAAATAAACAAAAGCATTAACAACCAAATTAAACTAAATTGAAAATCTAGTTTCTATAATGGCATTAACAAATCAAAATTAAATAAGCAAATTATGCACAAAATCTTATTGTGTTAATAAAAAACGCAATCATAACGATCGATAAATAATTAAAAACAAAAACTAGACAAATTAAAACTGAAACCATAAATTATACATAGATAATAAAAAAAAACACTTTTGTTTTCATTTCGTATTAAATAAAATAAATATAAGCTTAAAGTTCATTGACTTTAACAAACATCCAACAAAAGATCAAACAACTTATTTTAACAACTTTATCTATCAGCCATATGAGTATGAATGATGACAAATCATAAAAAATCTATTTAAATATTCCACCAATTTCAATTTTATTTTCACACTTAGAAACGCATTAATGAATTCTGTTTTGTTTTTTTTTTTTTTTTTCTTTGTTTTCAACTCTAATTCATAGAAGTCAAATGCTAATAACCGGTTAATCTATTCGTTTCTACTGGTTCATTTACCCCCACCCTACACACAAACACGTTGTCGTTACTTGTCGTTTTCGTTTTCTATTACCGGTTACTAACCTGACGTCGTTAAACTATTACCGACAAAAACAAACAAAAAAAACACAATAAAGAAGTGCATTGACTCATGTTCGATCATGTTCGTGTAGTCACATACACCAATTTTTTTTGGGGGGGTTTCTTTGTTTATTTTAAGCAAATGCGACCAAAAACTACAATATTTATTTGGTTATGGAAACAATGCCGCATTTTAAGGTGAAACAGTGTCAAATTAGACGAATATGTTTAACCTTTCATTTGTTTAAATTATTAAGTTTTACATACAAACAACATTATTATTTTTCAAATAATCTGCATGAAGATTTCAAAGGCCTACTGCTTCCAACAAAACTTCCTTTTTCCCTAGTTTGAAAGCAACTAATAGTCGCTAGGAGCCATATAAACAGAATAGTTTGAAAGCCATTAATAGTCGCTAGGAGCCTCATAAACAGATTAGTTTGAAAGCAACTAAAAGTCGCAAGCAGCCATATAAACAAAATAGTTTGAATGCAACTAATAGACGCTAGGATCCATATAAACAGGATAATTTGAAAGTCACTAAAAAGAGCCATATAAACAGAATAGTTTGAAAGCCACTACTAGTAGCTAGGACCCATACAAACAGAATAGTTTGAAAGCCACTAATAGTCGCTAGGAGCCACATAAACAGATTAGTTTGAAAGCAACTAATAGGCGGTAAAACAGCGGTATAAGCATAATAGTTTGAAAGCCATTAATAGTTGCTAGGAGCCATGAGTTTAAAAGCCACTAATAGTCGCTTAGAGCCACATAAACAGATTAGTTTGAAAGCAACTGATAATGGTTAGGAGCCATATAAACAAAATAGTTTGAAAACCATTAATAGTCGCCAGGAGCCATATAAACAGATTAGTTTGAAAGCAACTTATAGGCGCTAGGATTCATATAAACAGAATAAAGGAGTTGGAAAGTAAATCGCAATACTAGGAGCTTAGTTCCCTCTCATTACTTAGCCCAATTCTGTAACAAAGTACTTCTTAGTTATTGTAATTACTATCTAAAAATTGTCATTTATATCTTCTGCAAGCGTTATTTAACTGTTTTTTCAGTTTTCAATCACTCAATTTTTAAAGACTTTGCATTGGATACAATCATGGATCCACGACATATAAATTAATTAAATTTGTGTTCAAATTATGTAGAATTTTTAAAAGGGCAACTCATTTGTAATTTTTTTTTAATCCCTATTAATTGAATGTTGCAATCTTTGTTATAATCCGAAAGGGCAATATGAGACATTTACTTTTTAAAGATAATTTCATTAAAATGTAGGTGATCCATACGAAGGTCCAATTTTCGATCACTTTGAGTGAGGGTTGCGGGTTCGATTCCCGCCAAAGACTTTCACAGTATCTGCCGACATGTCAAAAAATCTTAGAAATTTGTGTATAAAAAAAACTCTTTCAAGCATTGCTACCGGTATCTCGCAAGTTACGCGAGTAATGTTGGCTTTCATGTCTTGAACCGTTGCTGGCTTACCGACGGAAACATTTGACTTCTCATAACCTCAAAGAAACACATCCAGAGGTGTGATATCACACGATCTAGGCGATCAGTTGGCAGGTCCAGAACGCGAAATTAGCTGCTCCCTTATGATTTTTCAATAAAGCCATTGTTTTCCGCGATGTGTGTGCCGAAGCAACGCCTTGCTGGAACCAAATATCACGGGCATCATGGGCTTCATTTTCAGACAACTACTACTTATTGCCTCTGTTTCTGCCTTAACAAAATTCTTTTCCATTAACAAATTAATAAAGAAACAAATCATAACTAACAAGTACACTGTAGTGAACAGACAGAAATAATAATTTCTATTTATTGACTTCAATGTGAAGGTCGTTCATGGTGGAGTTTTTGTATTTATATGTACATAAATATGTATGTGAGATACGATTATTACGTAGTGAATTCATGTTTTGTTATTGTTATCTTTTCTGGGCAGAGTTTCTTAAACTATTGGGTGTATGCCTTAAAATGCAGGATTTACAATAGATGGTGTATCTTTTGAACGCGGCTTTTCATTTTAATAACTTATATGTCATTTTTAAGGTACACATCTGTCATTTATTCTCTCATAGTTATTGAACAAAGTTTTTTTTTATTCGAAAATGTTGAATTTGTGCCAACAAAGCGTCATATGGGAGACATTTTGCTTTACTTCTTTAATTTGGAAAAAGTGTCACTGAAGCACACCGATGCTTATGGTGAATGTGTTTCATCGGTTTCAACGAAGGAGTGTCGATTTTGACACGGAAGATCGCTCAGGCCAGCCAAAAAAGTTTGAAGACCAAGAATTGGAGAAAATCATCGACACCCATATACGAGTGACTTTGAAACAAGGATCAATATCTTCTTCTCGCCTACATGAAGGGCATAACTGTTGAGACAGCACTTCACTCCTTAGTGGGATACATTGAGAAATCCCTGGAATTCGGCAATTTGCTTTCAATAATGTAGAATCTGCAACTATAGGTTCAGCTCTACAGGATCGTGGTATGGACCAATCAACCGTAAGGTTTATCATGAACCTTCTTCGATACAGGATCATTCTTTCCGAAAAGGGAACGGCAGTGATCTCGAGGGGTTCGCCTCAAGGAGGCGTCATATCACCACTTCTATGGAATTTGGACATAAACTGTTTGCTCAAGAAATTGGATATCATGAGTTATAAAACTGTCGCCTACGCGGATGAAGTTGCAGAGGCAGTCTCTAGGATCCTCTTGGGCATGATATCACAACAACTGGAATGTGCACACTGTATACTAAGTCGGTGGAGTACTTACAGTGGACTTCGGTTTCTCAATTCCGCACAACACGGAAGTAATGGACGGTAGTTTACATGACACAACAAGTCTCTCAGTCTATACGGACGGTTCTAGGATGGGAGATCGAGTAGGTGTAGGTGTCTACATTCAGGAATTCGGAACTAGACTATCTTTTAGAATTCCAAATTAATGTAGTATTATTCAGGCTGAAATATCGGCAATTAAAGAGGCGACACATGGCTCAGTCAACAGGGATATTCGTATATATACTGACAGTCAGGCCGCAATAAAATTTCTACACAACATCTAATCTAGTCCAGGAATGCTGGGCATCCTTAAACAGGAGTACGTGGACACGGAGATACTACGGGCAACTGTGTTGCTGATGATTTGACGGAGACATAGACTTCTTATGCGGGATTCTACTATGAGCTCGCTCAAATAAGATGAGGTTGTGAACCCAAATGTACTATAAATAGGATGTTATGGCTCCGACTAGACCGAGGGCGGACAACATATCATCTTGGCTTGACACTCTCACAATTTAGTGATGTAGTGGCGGTTATTACCGGTCACTGCACTTTTGGCGACCATGCGAGGAGACTTGCCTTGCCCTACAACAACTTCTGTAGAAGTTGTCAAAATGAAGAGGAGCATGAGACCATTTTTCATGCTCTTTGTCATTGTCCGGCATTAGGAGATCTGAGCTCTCGGACATGAGGCTAGAGTGCATTAAAGCCTTTATCAGCAATAGCAATTGGCTAATAAGGTCAGACACGGGAATCTCCGCGGAGAGACTTAATAATCGCCAAATGGTGGGTAATGATAATTCTCCTGTCCTCTCATTTTCGGAACTTCCTCCTCTTCACTTTTCAAACTCTTCATCTCATTGACTGTCACCTTTTCTTTTCACTTCTATCTTTTTACTTTCAGGTAACACAAAGGGACCTACTACCTTGACCCACGTGAGCTGCTCTGGAAACCTAACCTAAGAATTGGAGGCTTTACTCCATGAAGATTGTTGTCAAACTCAACAAGAGTTTGCCAAATCATTGGTAGCTACTAAATCAGCAATTTCAAATCGTTTGCAAGCAGCGAAATTCATCCAAAAACAGGGAAATAGAAGCTGCGAAACCTTGAAAGACGATTTTGTATTTCTGAAATGCTGCATGAACGCTATAAAAGAAAATAATTTTTGCACCGAAGCTTTACTTGCAATGAAACATGGATCCATTACGATAACCCGAAGCGTAAGAGATCGTATTTGAAGCCCGGCCAACCAGCCGAATCGACACTATCCACTGTATTTGGTGGAGCAAAAGGCTACTATCTGTTATGAGCTGCTGAGACCATCACGGGGAACCTGTACCGAACGCAACTTATTTGTTTGAAACGAGCATTGGCTGAAAAACGCCCAGAATATGCGGACAGACATAAAACCGTAGTATTTCACCATGACGACGATCGGCCACATGTTGCAATACCTGTTAAAAAGTATTTAGAAAGAAGAAACTACAAAAACTAACTGAGAAAAATAAATTTTACACTCATTTTTTTAACTAAAAATAAGTGATAATTTTGTAATTTGTATAAGTGGGCAAGTTACTTTCGCTTTTTAATTTAAGGACTGTCCATAGCAATTTTGCTCTTAAAATAGCCTTATATGTATTTATTTCAATGTTTGTGAACCTCTGTATTATTGTTTTTTTTTTCTCATATTTCTTTTAACTGAAACTATTGTTTATACGAAAGCGTGTTTTTTTTTTTTTTGTTAAGACACTCATACCCACCAAAACAACAACAATAATATGCTAAAAAAATAACTAACAAAACAGTTTAACGACCGATGACAACTCTCTGTTTTGTTTTTATTTGTTGTTGGCTTTTTTTCAAATAATGTCTACACAAAAATACAAAATTTCAATGTCAAATTATAAATTGAGTAAGAGTTTTTGTTGTTGTTTTTTTTTTTTTTTTTTGTTTTCAGTGGAATTGTTGTACGATCGTCACGTTTACATAATTTTTGTTGAATTCTTCCTCACCAATTATGGAGTGAGTGCATAATTGTAGTGAGGTGTTGTTGTACGTTATTGTAATTAATTAATTATGTATTCACAGGTACAAACAAAAACAACATTTTCAAAATGACCCGTATGAAAATGGCTAAATGAAGTTAATAAACTCGCTTCGAAGACAACAACAACAATAACAAACCATAACAGAATTCTGAGAATTAATAATAACAACAAAACATAAACATTGATGTCTACATGTGTTTTTTGGTTTGTTTGTTTTCAATGTAATGTTAGGTGTTTGTGTGTATGTATGTAAGAGAGTAGAATATTCTTGTTTAGGTTTTTTTTTAGGGGGGTAATTAAATGAAAACTAGTGTAACCCAATCACCCAGTAGCTTAGTTTTGTTTTCTATACTCTTTTTTTTTCATTTCCATTGAGAGCAGTGAGGCAGGCACCTTTAGCTTTAAATCAGGTTGGTTAGTATTTGTGTTTATATATTTTACTCAATTTATTTAGAATTCCCTTTCAGTTAAAAAAATAAGCTTTTTAAAGCTTTCTAGCTTAAACAAGCCCAGGAATATTAGTGTGTGTTTGTGTAGAACTCTTATAGCTGATACTGTTTTTCTCTGCTAAAGTTCTCTGCTTTGGTGAGACAGAGTGGCTGTAGGTGGTATGTATGTGTATGTGAATGCGTGTGACTGGCAAAACGCATTCAACAAGTGTTGGGGTTCTGTTAATAACTTAGATTACTTCCGACTCTCGTTGTTAACAGTTGTGTTTTTTTTTTCAGTTTGTAAATGTATTTGTTAATTGTATTAAACTCTTAATCAAATTAAGTGAGTGTATGTGTGTGTGGCTGCGGCTGTTATAATTTTTAATTAGAGTCACTTCAAACTTGAAATAAATTCTATTGTTTACCATCTTAATAAAGTTGTGCTCTTCTTATCAGTTTCATATTCGGGTTTCAGTTAATTTTAGAGTATTTTTTTTATTGTTTTTTTTTTTTTTCTGTGAAAACAAAGAACATTTAGCAAACAAAAAAGCTTTCATGTGCTAAATTTTTCAGCGTCTGTGTATAATTGAGGTTTAGAACATTTAGTGCGTTTGTTATCTTTAAACCAATTTTTGTATATAAATATTTCAAAATAAAAATTTGCAGAATCAGTTAGTTAACAAGTTCTACATCAGCATCAGTGCACTTTTTTGCAAACAGAACATTGTACAATAAATAAAAATAAATAAAATTTAAACAACAAACAAAAAAATAAATTCAATTAATTAAAGTTTAAAAATGTTTAAATTATTTTGGTTTTTAGTGTTAATAGTGCACAAAGCACACAGTCAAATTGGATGTGAGTTTTCATCAAGAAAATAAAACCACAAAAAAGAAATAACAAAATATAAACCAAATTTTAATTAATTTGTGATAAAAAAAAAAATACCTTACAACATTTAAAAAATACATATAAAACAATTTGTTTATATTATTTATACATGGCGTATAATTAACAAATTTAATGTATATATCACGTATACGCTTTGTGTTTAAAATAAAAACTATAAAAAACCAAACAAGCTCTACAACAAATATAATTTATTAACAAATAATTAAAAATTCTTTACAAATCCTAATTTTGTAGTGTTAATAATGGCTTCTTTTTAATTATTCTTTTTTTTATTAATATAAATTCTAACTTTGGCATAATAATAGGTGTGAGAAATACAAAAATAATTGTTTTAAATACACATTTTTAAAAACAAAAGAAAAACTCTAAAGTTTGCGTAAATGTAACAACACTGAAATCTATACTATTATGACAACAACGACATGCATACATTTTAGTGCTTTAATTATTTACAGTTACATTCAGAGAAATTCTCTCACTTTACAACAAATCAAAACAACTTCCTTTATTTAAGAGAACATCTGATACAACCGTTACATTATATTATTAATGCAATTTACTAGAGTTACATGCAGTAGCAATTGATTTTTAAGTGAAATTGACAAATTTGAATTAAATTAACAAAAGTGTTACTGAACAATGCATTTCAGAGTGTATGTGAAATAGTGCTTCTTTTAGTGCTTTTTTTTGGAAATTCTATTTTATTCTCAATACACTCACCTATCATGTACTTAAACGGAATATAAAATGACAAAATTGTGTGTTGCTCTTATTAATTTTATATTACATGAAATATAAAAGAAAAAGCTCTATTCAGAAAGGACATTTTGTATGGGGGACTATGTGAAAACATACACCGATTCTAAGGAATTTCGATAACATATCATGGAGAGAAAGACAGACATTTGCAAACAGACATAGACATAGGGATGCCAAATTAAATTTCAAAAATTGCATCAGCATTCAAAATTGTATTTTGTATCAAATCAAATATTTTCCACAAATGTTTATGTACACAGAGAAAACAGATTCTTGGTAGCAAATGATTTTTTTTGCCAATCGAATGATTCGGTTGCACACATAAAATTTTCGGTTCTATCAACAGAAAGTCAGTTGATAAAGAATAATTTCGGTTACCTCTTCTAAAAATTTTGTAGTCACAACATTAAAATTCATTCATTAAGATAGAATCATTTGATTGACAACAAATTCGGTTGCTATCACGAATCTGTTATCTCTGTGTAGGTATGAAAAAAATTAACAAAAACGTACAAAATTTATTTTTTTATATTGCTGACAATTAAAACTAAATCGCTGTAACCATAGGGTAACTTAGAGACGAGACGTAATTGTCAAAAACCTAATTAGCAATACAACCGCTTAACATGCGCATTTGTCACTGGCACAGTGACGACTAAACAAAAGATAATAAGAATATGCGTGTTGTTAGTCTGCGCGGAAGCACTATGAAATGGGCATCATTGATTTTTAGTCTAGTTAAATAAGGATTTTGCCAAATAAAATTGGCATATAACTTCATAATATCGTCACGTCATCTAATATGTTTAAAAATAATCACATTATGATTGAGATGGAATATGGTTATTAGGAGGGACAGACATAGAAAGGCTGACTGACATGCAGACATATATAGATAGATATTATCATCTCGGCTCCTAAAATCAAACACGTTGCTACATTGCCTTTTGAAAGCATCTTTAGTGACAAAAACGAACAAAATACAAAAAATGTTATAAGAAAATGAGCTAAGAATGTTTTTTGTGTCTCCTGTATTATCAACTTTCGCAGAGTAGAGAAATTGAAATGTTCCAGATATTTGATGTTTTTTTACCCACCATCAAAACATATTGAAATATTGGTCGTAGAATCAAAAAGTATATATGTATATATTCTGGGTCCTTATTAGTTTCGAAAGAAGAAAGTAGCGTAGAATTATATCGTGACGCCCCAGAGGACTGAGTTGACGGCCCAACTATTGTTGGTATTCTTCCTAATCATCTGTATTATTTAGTAATATTGCCGCAGCCTCAAGATTGGCCTGACTACTATTTGCAGAATAGTACAGTGACTAAGGCGTTCATGCTCCGGTTCGCATGACTCTTTGGGTCTTAAAAGCGACTTAGAAGATATCAAGGGGAGGTATGAACTGCATGGTACCCAGAGTGTCTATAGCAGCATAGGTCAAATTACGGTTGTGTACATCCAATGTAAGATTTGAGAGCCTTTCTCTTCCCAAAAATTGTCTTACTAGTAAAAGTCACATAGTTAGTGCCTTTCGCTTTTGACTCTTAAATTCAAGAACCATCCAACGACGATGTCAACATTTGGAGATTTTATATATTCTGGTAAAAAAAAGTACCAATTAGGTCTTTATCGGGTTAAACCTCAGTCCGTACACACTGGCTTATTATAGTAGTATCAAGCTAATTGCTGATTCTATGAGATTACTTATTGTTGGAAACATTTTCTTTTTAAAAAGAGCACAACGTCATCAGCATATGCGACTATCTTGGGAGTGAGTGGAAAATATATAGAGCTTAAAGGTTAATCTCTGCCTAAACTTTCGATATGATGCTTACTATAGTCTTTGGGGTATTCCACTTTCGTTAAGCCACTTTGGGATTCAAAATGATCTGGGTGTTTACTTGTTCTTAGAACTTTCTGGTTGAGTTAAGCTTCAGCCGATATTTTATGTGAACTTAGAACAATATCAAACATTTCGGTTCATAATTTCTAAACTAAAAAAGTGTCCAGCTGAAAATATATGTTTGAATCTCGTATATAGTTTCAATCCAATTGTATCTCGGATAGAAAATAACATGTGAACAGACTTTCCATTAAATCTCTAAAACCTTGTGCCAAAGTTAGGAGCCACGTTTTTTTAAAAACACCACCCCAATTTATTTAGTTACTTCAATACCCTGCTCGCAACGCAATCCAAAAATTGTCGGCGGCCTAGAGGCTGAACGACACGAAATGCCCTACATGGTAAGTTTAACGCGCAGAGGTGGACATTTTTGTGGGGCAACAATAATACATGAGAAATGGGTGTTGACAGCGGGTCACTGTATATGCAATGGACTGAATAATTTTATGAAAGCCGCCCAAATACAGGGTGTAATGGGTCTGCACAGTATATCACAATATTTGAATGGAATTGACAATGAGCGTGATGGTGAGGCGCCGGTGAAAGTGAACTTTCAAAATATTGTGCCACATCCAAACTATAAATGCACTAATACGAAAAATGATATTGGTACTTATAAGCAATCTAAATTAAATTTAACAAATTGAATAGATTCTAATTAAATATTTTGTATTTTTTTTTTTTCTTTCTAACTTTTTATTGCAATTCGATTTAAAGCTTTATTGGAATTGATACAGCCTTTACGATTTTCCCGCCACATACAGCCGAGTTGTCTTTCATCCGCCGCTAGTTTGAGAAATCATGAAAATGAAGTGGCCACTGTATCCGGGTGGGGTTGGACTCAAGAGAATCAAGCGGTGGGCGATCGTGCCGATATATTGCGCAAAGCTGCTGTAAGGGTTTGGAATAATAATGCCTGCGAGAGATCGTATCAATTGAATGGTAGACCAAATAGTATTATCACTGATACACAATTATGTGCTGGCTATGAAAATGGCGGTATTGATTCATGTTGGGTAAAGTTATCAATTTTTTTTTAAGCTATTTAATTTAATCACAATTAGTGTAGAGTTGTAGTTTAGCCCTTAAGTAAGTAATTAGGCTGAAATGCAACTTTAGCACTGTGATTCTTCTATAAATATTTTGATTTGCTTAATTTTGCCTTAAGGATTTATTTTATTAGATTTTTTTAATTTTTTTCCTAGGCTGATTCTGGTGGTCCTTTGATGTCCAAAGATAATTTCCTAATTGGTGTTGTTTCCACAGGCATTGGCTGTGCTCGTCCTGGTCTACCCGGCATCTACACACGTGTTAGCAAATACGTACCATGGATGGAATCTGTGATATTTCCACGTAACTGAGTTTAATGTGTGAATTATTTATATATATATAGAATTTTACTGTGATATTTGTTAGTTTTTAAAGTGTTGATAGTTTTTAAAACATCGTTTTAAGATGATATATTATTAGTGATTTTAATTGTTATAAATAAATGTTGTAAACTATATTCAAATGTAAATTCAATTAAAATTTTTAAACTCGCGATTCTACTTGGCAAAATACTAAAACCCACCCAACTCTCTCTTTTTAAAATTATTGTCACATTTGGCATCTCTCCGTCACATAGATGACAGCTAAATAGGCAACTGAGACACAAAAACCTAAAAAATGTTGTCAAAAACTTAATTCATATGTGGGCGGTTCAATAAGTCCTTGACTATAATAATTTCTTGTCTCTTAACTGAAAGTGCAGCATCTATCAGTTGACTCCTGTCAAAATTAGAACAAGCTGCGTCATCTAGTTTGTGTTTGACAGCCATTGGTAGCAGACTACCACATGTCTTGAGGAGAAAATGGATAAAACTGAATTTCGTGTGCTCATTAAGTATTTATTTTATTTTTGTAAAAAACAACCATCACTC
This sequence comes from Calliphora vomitoria, assembly GCA_942486065.2. Taxonomy (NCBI): domain Eukaryota; kingdom Metazoa; phylum Arthropoda; class Insecta; order Diptera; family Calliphoridae; genus Calliphora; species Calliphora vomitoria. Next base: position 109,877,275 of record OW818031.2, read on the forward strand.
ATACCAAGGCTTGATAAATAGTATGGGGGAAATCTGCATCATCAATTTCAATGATAAAAAAATGGTTTACTTTCGTTGCGGCCGTACAAGCACGGCAGATGCCGAACGTTCTAGACGCCCAGTTGAGGTCCGAACACATTAACAATTGAACAAGATTAATAGTGCTGGAGATTGTGGAAGCCATAGGCAACTCACATGGCTCAGTGGTTTTAATTTTGAATGATCACTTGGGTATGAGAAAGCTTTCCGCAAAATGAGTGTGTGCCGCGATTGCTCACAATCGATCACAAAAGAAAGGGTGAACACATGTACAAAAATCAATGAATTATGTTACGAATTGCTCCCTCATCCGCCCTATTCTTCGGATTTAGCACCGAGTGACTATTTTTTGTTTTCAAACCTAAAGAAAACGGCTCGACAGAAAGATATTTAACACCAGCGATGAAATCATTTCACAAACAAATACCTGATGACCTCGACAAATCTTATTTTTTGTAAGGAATAAAAAAAATTGGAGTAACGTTGGACGAAGTGCATAGAGTAGGGTTCCTAATTTTCATTTTGTTATGTAAACTTTTGTTAAGTTGTCATTGAGTTAAAATTTAAAATCAAGTATAAGTATATCTAATGTTGGACATATTTAAATTGTACCAAATAAGTCAAACTTTAAATTGTTCACCATTTATACAGCTTTTAATTCTAAGTTATATGATATAAGTATGTCTGTTTTGGACAAGATTGAAGCTAAACTGAGACTATATAAAGAGTCACGATTGAAGCTAAACTGAAACTCATAAATAGGCACGATTGAAGCTACACTAAGACTATATAAAGAGCCACTATTGAAGCTAAACTGAGACTATACAAATAGCTAAACTGAGACTACATAAATAGGCACGATTGAAGCTAAACTGAGACTATATAAAGAGCAACTATTGAAGCTAAACTGAGACTATAAAAAGAGTACGATTAAAGATAAACTGAGACTATATAAAAAGTCATGATTGAAGCTAAACTGAGACTACATAAATAGGCACGATTGATGCTAAACTGAGACAACATAAATAGGCACGATTGAAGAAACACTGAGACTATATAAAGAGCAACTATTGAAGCTAAACTGAGACTATATAAAGATTCAAGATTGAAGCTAAACTGAGACTACATAAATAGGCACGATTGAAGCTACACTGAGACTATAAAAAGAGCCACGATTGAAGCTAAACTGAGACTATAAAAAGAGCCACGATTGAAGCTAAACTGAGACTATATAAAGAGTCACGACCGAAGCAAAACTGAGACTACATAAATAGGCACGATTGAAGCTACACTGAGACTATAAAAAGAGCCACGATTGAAGCTAAACTTAGACTACATAAATAGGCACGATTGAAGCTACACTGAGACTATAAAAAGAGCCACGATTGAAGCTAAACTGAGACTATAAAAAGAGCCACGATTGAAGCTAAACTGAGACTATATAAAGAGCCACGACCGAAGCAAAACTGAGACTACATAAATAGGCACGATTGAAGCTACACTGAGACTATAAAAAGAGCCACGATTGAAGCTAAACTTAGACTACATAAATAGGCACGATTGAAGCTACACTGAGACTATAAAAAGAGCCACGATTGAAGCTAAACTGAGAATATAAAAAGAGCCACGATTGAAGCTAAACTGAGACTATTAAAAGAGCCACGATTGAAGCTAAACTGAGACTATATAAAGAGTCACGACCGAAGCTAAACTGAGACTACATAAATAGGCACGATTGAAACTACACTGAGACTATAAAAAGAGCCACGATAGAAGCTAAACTTAGACTACATAAATAGGCACGATTGAAGCTACACTGAGACTATAAAAAGAGCCACGATTGAAGCTAAACTGAGACTATATAAATAGCCACGATTGAAGCTAAACTTAGACTACAAAAACAGGCACGATTGAAGCTAAACTGAGACTACATAAATAGGCACGATTGAAGCAACACTGAGACTATACAAAAAGTCACGATTGAAGCTAAACTGAGACTTTATAAATAGGCACGATTCAAGCTAAACTGAGACTTAATAAAGAGCCACGATTGAAGCTAAACTGAGACTATATAAAGAGCCATGATTGAAGCTAAACTGAGACTTAATAAAGAGCCACGATTGAAGCTAAACTGAGACTATATAAAGAGCCACGATTGAAGCTAAACTGAGATTATACAAAGAGCCACGATTGAAGCTAAACTTAGACTACAAAAACAGGCACGATTGAAGCTAAACTGAGACTACATAAATAGGCACGATTGAAGCTACACCGATACTATATAAAGAGCAACTATTGAAGCTAAACTGAGACTATATAAATAGGCACGATTGAAGCTAAACTGAGACTATAAAAAGAGCCACGATTGAAGCTAAACTGAGACTATATAAATAGGCGCGATTGAAGCTACATTGAGACTACATAAATAGGCACGAATGAAGCAACACTGAGACTACATAAATAGGCACGAATGAAGCAACACTGAGACTATATAAAGAGCCACAATTGAAGCTAAACTGAAACTCATAAATAGGCACGATTGAAGCTAAACTGAGACTATATAAAGAGCCACTATTGAAGCTTAACTGAGACTATAAAAACAGGCACGATTGAAGCTAAACTGAGACTACATAAATAGGCACGATTGAAGCTACACCGATACTATATAAAGAGCAACTATTGAAGCTAAACTGAGACTATAAAAAGAGCCACGATTGAAGCTACACTGAGACTATATAAATAGGCACGATTGAAGCTAAACTGAGACTATAAAAAGACCCACGATTGAAGCTAAACTGAGACTTAATAAAGAGCCACTATTGAAGCTAAACTGAGACTACATAAATAGGCACGATTGAAGCTAAACTGAGACTATATAAAATGTCATGATTGAAGCTAAACTGAGACTATATAAAGAGTCACGATTGAAGCTAACCTGAGACTATATAAAAAGTCATGATTGAAGCTAAACTGAGACTACAAACATAGGCACGATTGAAGCTACACTGATACTTTATAAAAAGCCACTACTGAAGCTAAAGTGAGACAATATAAAGACCCACGATTGAGGCTAAACTGAGACTATATAAAGATTCACGATTGAAGCTAAACTGATACTACAAAAATAGGCACGATTGAAGCTACACTGATACTATATAAAGAGCAACTATTGAAGCTAAACTTAAACTATATGAAGAGCCACTATTGAAGCTAAGCTGAGACATAATAAAGAGCCACGATTAAAGCTAAACTGATACTACATAAATAGGCACGATTGAAGCTACACTGATACTATAAAAAGAGCCACGATTGAAGCTAAACTGAGACTACAAAAATAGGCACTATTGAAGCTAAACTGAGACTATAAAAAGAGCCACTACTGAAGCTAAACTGATACTATATAAGGAGCAACTATTGAAGCTAAACTGAGACTATATAAAGAGTCACGATTGAAGCTAAACTGAGACTACAAAAATAGGCACTATTGAAGCTAAACTGAGACTATAAAAAGAGCCACGATTGAAGCTAAACTGAGACTACATAAATAGGCACGATTGAAGCTACATTGATACTATATAAAGAGCCACTACTGAAGCCAAACTGAGACTTAATAAAGAACCACGATTGAAGCTAAACTGAGACTATAAAAATACCCACGATTGAAGCTAAACTGAGACTACATAAATAGGCACGATTGAAGCTACACTGATACTATATAAAGAGCCACTAATGAAGCTAAACTGAGACTTAATAAAGAGCCACTATTGAAGCTAAACTGAGACTATATAAAGAGCCATGATTGAAGCTAAACTGAAACTATATAAAGAGCACGATTGAAGCTACACTGACACTATATAAAGAGCCACTATTGAAGCTAAACTGAGACTATATAAAGAGCCATGATTGAAGCTAAACTGAAACTATATAAAGAGCACGATTGAAGCTACACTGACACTATATAAAGAGCCACTATTGAAGCTAAACTGAGACTATATAAAGCGCCATGATTGAAGCTAAACTGAGACTATATAAAGAGCAACAATTGAAGCTAAACTGAGACTATAAATAAAGAGCCACGATTGAAGCTAAACTGAGACTATATAAAGAGTCACGATTGAAGCTAAACTGAGACTACAAAAATAGGCATGGTTGAAGCTACACTTATACTATATAAAGAGCCACTACTGATGCTAAACTGAGACTTAATAAAGAGCCACGATTGAAGCTGAACTGAAACTATATAAAGAGCTACGATTAAAGCTAAACTGAGACTTATAAAGAGCCACGATTGAAGCTAAACTAAGACTATAAAAAGAGCCACGATTGAAGCTAAACTGAGACTATATAAAGAGTCACAAGACTATATAAAGAGCCACGATTGAAGCTAAACTGAGACTATATAAGGAGCCAGGATTGAAGCTAAACTGAGACTATATAAAGAGCCACGATTGAAGCTAAACTGAGACTTATAAAGAGCCACGATTGAAGCTAAACTGAGACTATATAAAGAGTCACGAGACTATATAAGAGCCACGATTGAAGCTAAACTGATACTTATAAAGAGCCACGATTGAAGCTAAACTGAAACTGTATAAAGAGCCACGATTGAAGCTAAACTGAGACTATATAAAGAGCCACGATTGAAGCTAAACTGAGACTGTATAAGGAGCCACGATTGAAGCTAAACTGAGACTTATAAAGAGCCACGATTGAAGCTAAACTGAGACTATATAAAGAGCTACGATTAAAGCTAAACTGAGACTTATAAAGAGCTACGATTAAAGCTAAACTGAGACTATATAAAGAGCCACGATTGAAGCTAAACTAAGACTATATAAAGAGCCATGATTGGAGCTAAACTGAGACTACATAAAGAGCCACGATTGAAGCTAAACTGGGGCTATAAAAAGGCCACGATTGAAGCTAAACTGAGACTGTATAAGGAGCCACGATTGAAGCTAAACTGAGACTTATAAAGAGCCATGATTGAAGCTGAACTGAAACTATATAAAGAGCTACGATTAAAGCTAAACTGAGACTTATAAAGAGCCACGATTGAAGCTAAACTAAGACTATAAAAAGAGCCACGATTGAAGCTAAACTGAGACTATATAAAGAGGTACGATTGAAGCTACACTGAGACTATATAAAGAGCCACGATTGAAGCTAAACTGAGACTATGTAAAGATCCAGTATTGAACAAAAAATTAGCAAAATCAATTTGCTTTAAAATTTCAATAATCGGAAGAGGGCCTTATATGGGAGCTATGACTAATTATGGATGGATCACTATGAAATTAGGGCGTATGATTTATGTCTATACGAAAGTTATTTGTGTTGACTTTTGTGTACCTACCAATATTTTTAAGAGATTTATACTCGTTAAAGTGATTTTCGGAAGCGGGCCTTATATAGGACCTATGACTATTTATGGACCAATCACCGTAAAATTAGGTGCCATGATTACCGTATATATAAAACGTATTTGGAGCGGAATCTGATTTGAAGTGATTATCTTTTTATTTTACTGGAAATGCCCATATTTAATTGGCCGAAAGGCTTTTTATACTATCAGTTGAATAAAAAATAAATAAAATTACACATAAATTAAAACTTTACACAAATATTTTACATTTAAACTTTTTTTAAACAAATATAGGTATGTGACTCTAAACACTATTTAAGTTTAAAATGTAAATGAAACGCTAATTTAGATTATTTCGGTAACAGTAATTGCAGTTATTTCGGTAACGGCAGTTTAGCTTTAACGATATTTGCTGGTATTTCGATAACGATATTTTAATGTTAACGGTAATTTCATTCTGAATTAAATTATTAACAAAATTTGTGAAAATTAAAACTAAATTTACAAATGTGGTATTTTATTATGTTTTAAATTGTGTAGATTTCAATAAACTCAATTTTTAAAATCAAAAAATTGTATTTTTATACTTTAGAATTATCTACAGAATATTGGTAAAAGTATTTTATGGTATAGGTATTTACGATTATATCGTCAACGGTTTTTAGCGGTAATGGTAATTAAAACATAAGGGTATTTTAGGGTTAACGGTAGCCAACCTTGAGCTAAACTTTTGTTTAAGTTCATTCTAAAAATGTACATCAGATATACATATTTTTATTCTGACGGTACAGTGTGTTTTTGTCGACAGTCTAAAGATTCCAAGGTATGGGCCTCCAAAGTTCGAATATTGGATATGAATTGGACGCTTTGACTACAAATTTTGTTGCTAGTAGTGTCATTGGCACAAAATGATTTACTGTTTTGTCAAAATCATAAACACTTAAGAAAAATTTAACAATTGAGGTCGGATTTATAGATTTAAAAAGAAAAGAGTTATTGCCCATATATAAACTAGATTTTTATATTTTACTAATGGGTGGAAGCAAAATGTTTCGGCATCGAACCTAACCTGTTCCAAATTTGTTAAAAATTGCTTCACAGGTTGTTTATGGTCATACAGAATTTAAAGTTGCTCAAAAATTTTAAGTTCGCTTTGGTGTGTCTTTTATCGAGGTTCAAATTTTATAAAAGAACCGTGTAAAATCGTAAAATTTTTGTTTTAAAATCTTGTATTAATATATTTGACTAAAAAAACCAATTTTTTTTTTTTTTTTTTTTTTGAACGCAGGATATTGAACCAAGAAATTGCCTTTAAACAAAGGATATCTGAAATAGCCATCTTCCATTTTCTAAAGCTTTTCCTTAACTATAAGCGACTGTAGAGTTAATAACACATAAAAAATTCAAACTTGGATCATGAGCGGAACTCGAGATAATAAACATTTTCTAATATTTCGAAGAATAATCAAAAAACTTCATATAAATTTTTAGGTATACCTTTGTAATTAATTGTCCATTGAACAAATATTAATTTAAATAAACAAGCATTAGTTTAAAAATATCTCAATATAAGATCATTATTACATTGTTTGACGTTGTTTTTGCTCTTCTAAAATTCATCTAAGATCAAATAAACATTCAAATGTTTATTTGATAGTTATCATGATATAGTTTTCATAAAAAGTTTCCATTGTATTGTCACTCTTTGTATATAATACCAAGTCCATATATTTGCATCTTTCTAAATTACATAACAATGATTCCCAATGTTAATAAATTGTACCATGTATTAAAGTAATGTTGAAGCACTTTCCGATGATACAATATATTGTTTAGATAAAATGTTAATTGTATGAGATAATTATTGTTATATATAAGGACTTAAAAGTCTTATAAATTAAGATAGAGCAGCCAACAATTATTACATTAATATATTTATAATTAAGAGAGCTAGCAACGTTAAAGCAAAAATTAAAATAAAACCTGTTTCAATGATCTTGATTTATATCGAAATAAATAAACATATATATAAAAATGTATAATAAACTTACGTTTGGTGCATCCAACAGCGCCTGTTCTGCTTAGCAAAAGTGGCCCACAGGTAACATGATATCACAACCAACATACCAAAGGTTCCCACGCAGACGGTTCTAAGCGCCGGAATTACCCGAGTACACTCGGTCAAGGGCTTTCAACTAGAAAACACTGCTGCTACAACAACAATCATCATCCATTTAAAGTTTGAGGTACTTTAACCAAAATATTTACTATTTTAAAAACATTTACACCAATATTATCTATTAAACCACCATCCTGCCCATTACTTCCCGTCTAAACGCGTAATTCTTATTACTCGACAAAAAAAAAAATAACGTCGGCAGAATAACGGAACTTTATGTGTATGTTGTAGGGGTAGAGAACATGTATTCACGAAATTAGTTTTTGTAATTTCTTATTTTTATGAATATTTTAATTTATTTCATGATATTTCAGCTTTTTTTATCATTTTTAACTTCACTACATTTGTTCTGTTTTAATTTTGCAAATTAAAAACACTATAACGAAAAAAAAAGAAAACTTCACTGTTAACGTTGAACATTACTTCTTCGAAAAAAATTTGAACAATTATTTCGCGATCTATGTGCAACAAATATATGGAGTTGCCAATAGAATTTGACAGTTGTGTACATAATTATATCCAAATTTTTAGTGCGTGTAGATGACATGTTAGTTTGGTAATTTTTATGTTTGCAATTGTTATATTTGCTTAGTTGCTTTTACCAAGGCAGAAATTGAAAGACAGACAGACAAATTTTTTAGGCGAGGGGTTGAAGAGGTAGAGAATGAGAAAAATTATACATGGGATGTGTTTGTTTTAACATAAGCTGTCAAATTAGATTATTTTTTTAATTGTATGTTTATTTTTTTGTAAACAAAGCAGAAAAAAAAATAGTTATGTTAAAAATTATATATTAAACAGGAAAATTTTAAAAAGGTTATTAAAATAAGAAATTTAAAAAGAATTCAGGTAATATAAAAACTAAGATGGAAATAAAATTCCGTTAACTCCTGAATGTACTGACGTTATTACTTATGTTAAGAAATAAAAATTACGTGTGGTGCAAGGTTCTATAGTTGAAACAAAAAGTCGACCTTTCAACAGCTTTCGATTTTTAAAAAATTTAATTTTGAATTTTAAATTTTCTGACGGTTGGTTAAGATTTGTACAAAAGTTATCTACGGATAAATTAATTTTCCCCTTATGTACTAAAAAATACAACTCTAAAATATTCTTATTGAATACCCGAAAAAAATAGACTACTGATTACCCAACTCTAATGTTTACTTTCTTCGCGCTAAAACTAGTCTGACAGACGACTGACCACAAGAAAATACATCCGCGCTTTGTTACAAAGGAATGTGAAAGAATCTATTGGCTACATATTCATGCAACATTAGAAAACCAATATAAAAAGTTGCCACGTTCAAGAACAAGAGACATTTTCATAAATTTATGTCGGTTTTAATTCATGTTATCAAGTGAAAAATATGTCAATTATGGAGACACCTAAAAGTGCTCGTCAACAAATACGCACAATGCGTAATCACACTCCCAGATTGTCGGAAAGAAAAAAGAAACTGTTCGGTACAGTCAAAGATACTGAAGGGGGTGATGAGGAGGAGGAGGAAATGCTCAAGGGTATAGAACCTTTGATAAGAAGTAAGTCGAGAAATGGTAGTAAGACACCAAAAAGTACAAAAGTCATGGAAACATTAATGGGATCATGTAAGAAATCGCCACGCGTAATTAGTTTCTTTGAAACTGAGTCGGATGAGGGTGATACTGGGGAGGAACAAAAACCTTCGCCTTCGCGACGCAGTGTAAGATTAAGTTTGAAAAAATCACCAAATTCGAGCAAATCGGAAATGGAATTTTCCACTTCGCCGCACAAAGAAAATATACCAATAAAAACGCCCACACGCAAAGACGCACAAGAGGACAATAAATTACAGAAAATGTTTAGTAATTCTATGCAAATTACACCACGCGACAAGACATCCATGGTAATTGAAGAAACGTCCAGTGAAGATGAGGAATTCAAGGACAGCAGAAAGTCAGCTTCGAAAAAATTTGTAAACAAAAGACATTGTGAAATCGCTGGTTCAACTGGATTGAGTCCCATGCGTAAAAAAGGTAAAACCTCTATATCTCCCATAGATGGTGGTTCGATTTCAACAAAATCTTTTTATTCGGGCAAAAGCAAAACCTCGCCTACAAATGGTCGACCCAGTTGTAGAAATTTATTTGGTCAAACGCACAGAGGAGCTAACACATCTCAAACTAAATCCAGACAATCGAATAGACGTAGCTTAGGCTCCCAGGCCACATCCATTAATCGTGGTGTCCATCACAAAATTCGCAAACGACCACATAGTATAGGTTTAGCTTCCAAACACTATGCTCCGGTAGATCTTGACCAGATCCTAAACAATGTACGCAATGAAAAACTACGCAAACTAATTACGGACAAGCGCGAAGAGAAGCAACAAATTGAAAAGATACACAACATTTTTCGCAAAGCTTCCAATCCGATTGCAATGGCCCGTCCCCTGAGTTCGATATCCAATCAGGATGATTCAAATAACAATAATTTAACAGAAGATGACCTTAAGCACCACAAACCCTATGAATCGTCTCAATCCACTTACCAGGCCGATACAGATTTTTCGGATATTGAATGTGATACCGAGGAATTTGTAGAGGGCAATGATGCTTGTGGGCAAGACAATTTAGAGGATGCTCTTATGGCCATGAATGAAGAAGTTATACCGCTGATAACACATCAAGCAGATGATGCCTTATCCGTCAAATCGGAAGATAGTACGGCGCCTGTTAAGAGGAAATTCTTCAAATCGGGCCGTAACACTACAACACGCAAAGAAGTTCACATAACGGATAATATCAGGGCAATAGTAACGGCCAATGGAAAATTGTCAATAGTGCCGGAAAAAAAGAAAATCAAGAGACGTATCAAGATACGTAATTCAGGTGGGTGAAAATTAAATGGTTTATAATCAGACATGACCGCTACCAATTACATTTTGTAAATAATTACAGGTGATTTGTGTAATTGGTGACTACCAATTACATGTAATTTTTAATTGATATCAAATTACCAATTCAATGTAATTGGTATTTAGTAATTGCCAATTACAAATTACATGTAATGAAATTGAATGTAATTCATGAAAATTATATAATGATTACTTATAAAGTATTTATTACTAACAATGTTATTTTTACAAAACTAGTCCATTACGCAATATACAAAACATATAAAGCAGCTAATAGAAACCAGAGCTGTAAATGAATCATTAATTTTTGGATTAATTCGCGAATTATTCATGGACTGAAGCAAGTTTGAATTAATTCTTTTCACACAAAAAATAAATTGAATGAAATTTGAGTCAATTCAAATGAATTTGGCAATTCCTTTCCAATTCAAATGAATTTGTTGAATGAATTGTAATTAGTTTCTAATTCAAATGAATTTGTCAAAGTGAATGCAGTTCATAGACAATACATTTCAATTGAATTAATTCAAATGAATTAGAAAAAAGAATTAGCAATTTATTTCCAAATCATTTGAATTGATTTTGTTTTGTTATTCAACTAATTTCTTATTTAAAAGACAGCAAGCATTACTCTCATTTTGTATATCACCTAGTATAGTCCAAAGACAAAAAAATCTTATATTTGAAATTCACATGATATACTGCAATTGTCAGGTAGCAGCAGAATAGGAATTGAATTATTAGGTAGCGGCGAAAATCCTATCAAAATGGAAAAATTTTGTTTATTTGCTAAAATAAACTTAAATTTTTATTTTTATCAAATAGTGCGAAAATATTATTAAAGGTGGGTTTAACAATAATTTTTTCTTTAAATAATCTGACACATATTTGAATCTCAACATAAAATTGTTTGCTGTCAAAGCTGTGTTCGTTTACTAGAAATTCTTATTACTTTTACTACAATTCGAAATTTTAATTTTTCATTCCTCCTATATCAGCTCTTGAATTTGATTGATTGCAACTCATTTCTGATTTCATGCATTTGAATTGCAATTCATTGTTCTAATTCATTTTAATGAATTCAAAATCAATTCAATTCAAAGGAATTGGAAATGAATTGCATTTCACTTTAATAAATTCATTTGAATTGGAAACGAATTGCAATTAATTTTACAGATTCTTATGAATTGAATACGTATTGCAACTCATTTTTACGAATTCATTTGAAATTGATATGAATTTGCCTAATTCATTTGAATAAATTCAAATTTCATTCAATTATTTTTTGTTGTGAAAAGAATTAATTCAAAATTTAGCTAATTCGTAACGAAAAAAAAAAAATAGAATCAAAAGAGAATGATTCATTTACAGCTCTGATAGAAACCAAATATGTTATCATTAAATAACATCTTTCAATACTATTAAATCAATAGCATTAATCTATATGGCTATATATAAAAGAGTAACTGAGCGACTGATTTATTCGAACTGTATGTTTATCATTTCCCAAATTGATCTACTAAGAGGAGATTTTTGAATGTTTACGGGGTAAAAACTGGTAAATTTGTTAACCTCTTTAGGTATCCTACGGGCCATTATTACAACTTGCCTTTATGTTCGCAATAGTAAAATTTATCTTTAAAGCAACCTTTTTTCTATTACTTAAAGTTACCTTTTACTATTACGAACTTAAAGGCAAGTAATAATGGCCCTAAGTATCTTAAAGTTTAAAATTTAACAATAGAGCTATATTCGGCTGTGTCGAATCTTATATACCCTTCACCAAATTGTACTTTAATATAAAATTTATTGTTTTTATTTTTTAAGTTTCTTCTAAATTTTTTTTAATTTATTAGTGAAAAAAAATCGGGTTAAAAAACATTTTTCCCGATTTTGACCCATTGTAGGTCCAACTAACCTTGTATACATCGTTGAAAACACAAAAAAAAAATACGCAAATTAATGAAACCAACACACATCCAAACATACGTTTTGTTGCTTTTTTGTCAAAGCATCCAATAAATTGTCTTTTTTTGATGAAATTTTCAGAGGTTATCCGGATTTTTGCTCATATCTCCGTTATTTAAGAACGGATTTTACTGATTTTAAATAGGAAACTTCTCGAAAGCAAGTCTGACAGAATTATTGAAGATTTGGATCCCAAAGATATCTGGGGTCTTCAGAAAATTGATTTTAACAGACAGACAGACATGGCTTAATCGCCTCCGCTATCTATAAAAATCCATAATATATATACTTTATAGGGTCGGAAAAACGGAATGACAAACGTATATATACCCTTCTCACGAAGATGAAGGGTATACAAATTTTTCAATTACTCATTACATGTAATGGAATTGGTAATTGAAAAGTAATTGGCAACGCCAAAGTCTGTTTATAATTTAAAGAAATTTTGTTTGCGTAAAGATTTCTTTTTTAAATTTTTATATAAAATTTTTTATTTTTTTTTATTTGATAAAGTTGCCAATGAATTCTCCGACGAACAAGCTACCGTTGATGCCATATTGCGTAATTTAGATGACACTGCCTTTGGTGATATTATTGTGCCTAAAGATGAGGATGACAATACAAACCTAAATAACAACGATAACAATGCCTTCTTAGATGAAATCGATCAACAATTGGCCTTAATGAATGACGAAGACTCGTCTAACCTTATCGATGACATTGTTCTCCAGGACAATCAAGATTTCAACGAATTTCGTAAACGACTACCTTACAACACCAGCGATCCGGAAATTATTGAACGCCAACATTTGTTATTGGACTTTCTGATCACAAATAACATATGTACCGAAGAAAATTTCAATATATTCATAGCCGATCCCGATAATCACAAAGCTGAAGCCGAACGTATTATCGATGAGTTGGTGATAATTGTAACCGAACATCAGAATACTGATTTTCGCCAAAGAATACCCTACAATACCACAGATCCAGAGATTATAGAACAACAGCATAGTTATCTAGATTTTCTATTGGAAAATAATATTTGCACCGAAGAGAATTTCGATATATTTATAGCCAACTATGGTCAAAGGAAATCAGAAGCTGATGCCATATTGTCGCAATATATCCCGGCTGTTAATGGGCAATTTAACGAAAATCTAAGCGAACAGCTAGCCGCTAATAATTTATTGCAACAAAATAAAATAAATTTGAATTTAAGTACAAATAGTTATAAAACAAATAATAGTAATTCATATGAAAACACAACTGCTATTACAACTAATAATAATATTGCAACATTACCTGAAGAAATTTTACAAACTCCCACAAATGTGCCTACCAACAATAGTGGTGCCTCTGGCAGTGCTGCCGCCCTAGAAACGCAACAACTAACGGAACAGCAACAGAAATTGTTTCCCGTTTTCTATCCCGGCGGTTGTCAACCCCTCATTCAGCCTTCCACCAGACGCAAACAGCAACAGCGTTCTTGGAATGCTGGCTATGGCACGAATCAATATCAAATTGATGCCGGCCAGAAGGCGTACGGGGCCCATCAGTGCAAACAATGCGGTCTGGTCTATACCGTCCATGAACCGGAAGAGGAAAAACTGCACAGAGATTTTCATGCCTCATTGCATATCTTACGATTCAAAGGTTGGATTGATGAGGATATTGTGGCCATCTATCCGGAATGGGGACCAGATGGTAGAATTTTACGTTTGACCGAAACTTCGCCACCCAAACGCCGCGAACGTCTGATGGATATTTTGAAAATTGTCGACAAAGAATTGGGTTTCGCGTCGTACATCGTGCCAAAAACCTTTGTTGCCTATTTTGCCGTGCGAAAGATGCAAATTGTGGGTTTATGTCTGGTACAGCCACTGGATAAGGCGAATAAATATTTGTGTGTAAATGGTGTCGATTGTTGTACGGAGGAACAATTTGAGGCTAAGTATGTGATTTTTTTTTTAATTCAATATCGGGGGTTTATGTAAAAGGTTTTGCTTCAATCTTAGGTTTATATAAACATAGTTTAGTTTCAATTGTAGGTCTCCATACAAACTCAGTTTAACAATTCATAGATCTTTATATGAACCATGTTTATCAACAAGTTTTATTTCAATCGTAGGTTTATATAAACAAACTTTAGCTTTAATTGTATGTATTCATATAAACCAAATTTAACAAATTTATAGTAAAAAGCTTTGCTTCAGTTATAGGTCAGTATATACTCCAAGTTTAGGATATCGTACATCTTCATATAATAAACAAAGTTAAACATTAATTGTAGTTCTTTATATAAACCAAGTGCTTATCGAATCGTACACGTTTTTATAAACCAAGTTTATCTACAAGTTTTGCTTTAGTTATAGGTCTGTATATAAACCAAGTTTAGCGGATCGTACCTCTTTTTATAATAAAGTCTTATATAAACAGAGTTTAGCTTCAGTTGTAGATCTTTATATAAACCAGGGTTTGCTATAACCCTTGGTTTATATAAACAAATTATAGCTTTAATTGTTGGTCTTTATTCAAAATAAATTTGATAATATACAGTAGTGGTCAAAACATTTGCAACTGAGATCGCATTTTAACTTTTCATTGGCCAATTTTCTCCAAATCACATTTCGATACAAACATTTATTTTTTCGTCATCATACATTGTTTTTGTTAAAAATATAAAAAAAACAAATTCCGTTAAAGTAAAACAACAAAAAATTAATTTTAAAAGATTTATTCAAAATGCAGCTGTTCAAAACATTTGCAACTCTTATTACTCTTACTCTTAACTATGCTATTAACACTAACAAATGCTAGGAAATAACGGTAATCGCATTTGTTTTATTAATTCGTGATTTCGATCTTTGCATTTTATTAAAAAACTCATCATAATTATTTTACTATAAGAGTTTTAATTAGATATTGGAAGCATTAACATCGTATGAATTACTTTTGTGCAAAATGGCAGGAAACAAATACAATTCCGATTTGAAGGTCAAATTTTTAAATGACTTTAAAAGTGGACTTTCTCAAAAAGACATTTCCTTAAAATATTCCGTTCCAAAATCATCAATTTGTCGCATTGTGAATAGTGGTAACATCCATACAACTCACAAAGGAGGAAGACCCCGTATTACTACTGTAAGATAAAACAGAAAAATTAAGAATTTTTTCACGAAATATCCTAAAGCAGTTCCTAAAGAAGTTAAAACCATAGATGCCAGTCTTTCCACAATTAAAAAAAGGGCCCGAGAATATGGTCTTAAAAGTTTTAGATGCACTAAAAACCCGTTGTGTCAGAAAAAATAGAAAATCTCGGCTTGAATTTGCCCGCAACCATTTAAATTGGACTCAACTGCAATGGAAAAACATACTATGGTCCGATGAGTCCAAATTCAGTCTCCGGGGTTCAAATGGAAGAGCCTACATTCGACGACCAGGAGGCGAAAAGTTTAATCCCAGATACACAACCGCCACAGTGAAATACGAAGGTGGAAACATTATGGTGTGGGGGTGTTTTTAGGGAAATGGAATTGGCCCAGTTCTCCGGATTACTAATACAATGACTGCCACAATATATAGAGACCTTCTAAGCTCAGTTATGCTTCCATATGGAGAATGGGAAATGCGACTTTCATGGACATTCTAGCACTATAACGACCCTAAACATACGGCAGGTGTTGTAAAAGTATGGTTGGAGGAAAATAATATTAGTGTCATGTCGTGGCCGCCACAATCTCCCGATTGAGAACATGTGGATGATTGCAAAACGGAATATTGGTAATAAAATATTCCGAAATCGTGATGAACTTTTTGCAGAGTTCGAAAAACAGTGGAATGAAATTCCCGAAGATTATATTAAAAAGCTAATAGCCTCAATGCCTAAAAGATGTTCCGAGGTAATAAATAACCGCTATGCTACAAAATACTGAATAATGAAATCGATTTTTGGATTTGTATAATATTTTCTTTAAGAGTTGCAAATGTTTTGAACACTTGTATTTAGACTAATTTTGTTAAACTTTATTTTTTTATTGTTGTAAATTTATGAATATTTTTTTTTTTTTTTGTTTTTGTAAAATAATATGCAATAACTGAATTTTATAAAAAGAAAATAAAAAAACTTATTCTGAAAGTCTTTGTTAAAAAAATAAAGAATTAGGCAGAATGTG
This sequence comes from Calliphora vomitoria, assembly GCA_942486065.2. Taxonomy (NCBI): domain Eukaryota; kingdom Metazoa; phylum Arthropoda; class Insecta; order Diptera; family Calliphoridae; genus Calliphora; species Calliphora vomitoria. Next base: position 109,893,898 of record OW818031.2, read on the forward strand.
ATTTCAGTTGCAAATGTTTTGAACACCCCTGTATGTATCTTCCACTATAGATATTTTTCACCTTCATTTTCTTTCAGATGCGGCATCTCTAGAATCTGGGTCTCTCCGCTTCATCGCCGTTTCCATATTGGTGTAAAACTAATACAAGCCGTGCAATTGAATACAATATTTGGCGAAGAAGTGTCATTGGATAAAATTGCCTTTAGTGCACCCACAGAATTGGGCAAAGTATTTGCACAGAAAATTACCAAAACGGAAAATTTTCTGGTATATCAATAGAGAATGAAATCGCAAGGGGAGAATAGATTTATGTTATTTTAAATGACATTTATACTTTAGTTTAGAATTATTTTCTCTCAATGAATTCTTAACTTTATATTCATTGCTGGCTTTTATTCGATTTCTGTATGTATATTGTCGCTTGCATTTTATTATATTTTTTTCTGTTATATACAAAATGTTTACATTTTTCTTTATTTTCTTATAGAAATTTCGTTTTTTTATATACATATATTTTACGTTATTTTTTATTAATTATTTCGTTATTATTTTAAGGTCTCATCATTGGCAAAATAATACAAAAAAAATATTAAAAACACAACTTTAATAAACATTTTGCGACTTTATTTTTTTTTTCTAACAAAAATAGAAGTTTAGTTTTTTTTATTTCTGAGGCACAGTGATTCCGAGGAACTTTTTAAATTTTCTTAGCGCTAGAGCTTCCTTAACAGTAACAAATTCTGTTCAACTTATTTGCTCAATAATTCCGTCCATTGTGAAAAGAACCACCGGTATATATAATAATTTCGGGTGCAAAAGACGATCACCCTTATCGCGATTGGCGTAGGCGTTTAACGCCATCGACAGTTTCGTACTAAATTAAAGAAATAGGTTGCATTTCATCATTAATCTACTACGAAACTGTCGAGAGAGTACAATGCCTACGCCAACCGCGATAAGGGCAGATATTTTCTATTGTTTCCAGAATATCGATGGCTTAATATAGAAAGGTCGTATTTCAACTTTTAGTTACTTTACAGGAGAAGGAAAAAGCTAAACTAAAAATTTGTAATATATCGAAATATATTTTAGAAAAGTTGTAAACCAAAAAAAAAATGCATTCAACATTAAATGAGTTAGCGCTTTTTCTTTCAAACTATTATTGAAATGAGTTAGGGTTTTTTTAATTACTGTAAATCTGTTATTCATCAACATAAATTTTTAGGAGAGGTGTATTTTAGTTTTGTCTATCGGAATATGTGAAATAACCGATTTTGGAAAAAAAAAAAAAAAAACGAGATACGACCTTTCTATATTAAGCCATCGATATGCTTACTTAGGCAATGAGATATTTGTTCATACAAGAGTTTAATGATTTGTGAAATTGCTGATTTTAGACCGATGTTGAATCATTCGTGGTTCCAAAATATGTTAAAATAATAAACGATCTAGATGTTTTTTTTCAATATGGATTGAAAGTCTTGGTATCTGTCTTCGAATCCTAGTAGCTCCAAATGGGTTGCTATTAATAAACCCGACCCAGTTATACAACATCTGTTAATTGCAGTCTTAAGATTCTTCACGTTCTTCGATGTCCACCCGTAAATAATAATACATACCATGTAGCAAAACTCCGGCGACCAAAGGCCGACTGATGTATAGTGCAGCATTAATATGAGCGAGAACAAATAATTTATCTTGCCTAGTTTAATGCCCAATATTATCATCTGGTCAGTAATAACGATATTAAAATTTATAATATTTTTGCTGTCTTCCTGCCGACATGAAGGACTTGAGTTTTTTTCCGCTGGTATCACTGCACCTCTTAATTTTCTTCATATTTTTGCCTATGAGACGGACTGTGGGACACATCGAAATTAAGCTCCTTATCGATAGCGATTCCCAAGCATCAAAATCCCTGAAATTAAGGATGTAGCTGTGGATGCTGAGTTGACAGCCCTTGGCCGAGAAATCTATGGTGCGTAGGAATACCTCCAATTGCTAGTCATCGTTGCTTGCTTGTTTTTAAATAAAAAAATATGTACGTTTTTTTTCTCACAAAAAAATTACTTTGTGTATTATTTATTTTATTTGTTTTTTCTATGTATGGTTGTTTTTTGATGTTGTATATTATTTACATAATGCAAATCCTTAAAATGTATGTATTATAATGTAATTTGAAAACTGTCTTTGAGAAATTTGATCAATGTTTTCCCTAATTTATTATAAGAGCTCTTCACCAAAATTGCAACCCAAACATTATTTGTAATGTTCTATTAGGCTGCCTTAAAACCTGTGGGTTAGTGTTATTCTTGATTAATATATTTTTTAATTTAGTTTTATCAAACTACAAACTAAAGAAATTAAACAAAAAAAAAAAAAAAAGAGACAAATCTAAGTGTATGTAAAGTTTTTATACAAAAAACCTTAGGAAAATAATTAAATTTAAAAAAATATTACAAAATGTATGGTGGAAATTATAGAAAGAAAGTTGTTAACTTAATTTCTCGATCTTGCTAGTACATATTTTCTATTGCTCATTTTGTTTAATTAAATAACTGTAAACAAAATAAATATTATTCTGTTTTAAATAATAGGATGAAAGTATGAAAAACCACCTATTTTACATATAATTATTAATTATAATGGTAAAAACACAAGAAAGATACTTGTCTCCTTTCTCTATATGATGACCACTTAAAAACAAAAGTCAGTGTCGTGTATTATTATGGTTGTTGGCTTTGAAACCACTATTTATATAATACGAGTACAGTTCATCTCAGTACGGTGCATAACGGCGACCGGGTGGTGAGGGATTGCGAAGGTTACGCGACATCATACGATCGTCAAACGAATCGCGACTAAAATCTTCATAACTATAATTGGAAAGCAAAAAAAAAAGTAAATTGATTATTAAAAATATATATGTACATGGTTTAGATGTTTATTAATAAACTAACCCGCCATAACGACCCATGCCATTGCTGCCACGTGAGGGTGGTGGGGACCGTCTACTAAACATGCTGTCATAGCCACGAGATAAGCTACCACCTCTCAAGCTTCCACTCAACGGTGGTGGCAAAGGCATTGGATCACGTCTCGATAATGGTGGTGGTGGGAAATCACGCATGCGCGATCCCTGATAACGACGCTCGAATAGATCACGTGTATCTTCGAATCTACGATCATAGTAGTCATAATCCTATAAACAAAGTTTAATCAGTTATTTTTTGTTAAAAAAAATTTAAATAAAGTTGGGTTGGAACTAATTATAGAGAAAGTGGTCAAATTGCGATGAAAAATTGTTCGGTATTTTTTTTTTTTTTTTTAATTTTCAATTTTCTATAGAAAATTTTGTGTGCTTCCTAATTTGCCAAAAAAATTAATCATTTATAACAACCGAAAAGTTTTCATCACAACTTCATATACAGAAAATTGTTTTAATGTCAACAAATAAAAAAATTATTATTACCCTAAAGCCATCCATAATCCGGTCGCGCAAGAAAGGTGGTGGTGGTGGCGGTGGTGGATAGGGATCACGTCCGTACATACGATCTCTATAGCCGCCCGGGCCCATGTCACGACCACCACCGCTGCCGCCATATAAGCGCGGACATTCTTTTGACCAATGACCCGAACGGCCGCAACGATAGCACTGCTCTGGATCACCCATGCCGGGTTTCGGTCGCACGCGACTTGTGGAGACCTGAACCTTCAGGGGCTGACCATCGACAACACGACCATTCAAATCCTTAATACAATCTTGGACATCACCGATGCAGTCGAGATGAACAAAACCATAGTTACGTACGATATCACATTCAACCACGGTGCCGTATTTTTGGAACAATTCACGTACCTCGGGCGCACGAGTTTTATCGGTTAGATTGCCCACAAAGATTTTCGTGGTTGGTGTATTGGGGGCACGGCGACTCTTGGCCGCTTCTACTTTAATGCCATAGCCGTTTAGCATAAAACCGTTAAGATTCTCAATAGCTTTGCGGCCTTGTTCTTCGGTTTCCATGTGAACGAAGCCATAGTTCTTCACTACATCACATTCGACTACGGTACCGTATTTTTCAAATAGAGGCCTTAGCTCGGATGCTTGAGTTTTCTCATCGAGATTACCGATGAACAGCTTAAATGTGCCTGCTCCAGGCATTTTGAGCGCGTGTTGATTTCTATCTTTTCTATAAAATAACGGCTAACGATCACGTTTGTTGAAGGAGGCGAGCGTGCGGGCGTACGTACGGAGGCTGCGACGTCGCGTTTTGTAACAAAAGAAACCGCAAACGTACGTTGTAACGATTTTCCAAACCGAAACGTTTTAACCACGGATATTCTAAATTAAAACAAATCATTTGATACTATTTCAGAGCAAAAACCAAAACCATTTTTTTTTTTTTGTTGTTTATCAATGTATGTATAATATATAGAATATAAACGAACACCAAGAAAATTTATAGAAATTTATAATACAGAAAAAAAAGACACCGCATACATCATTACTGTCGGCCATTTTTGCGTTCGATGCATGAACGACCATCATAATTTTTAGTTCAATAAGACGGCTTATTGCTTTAGATTTTAAATTATTTTTAAACGAATATTCAAATTGGTTTTCAATAAATTTCTTTTATATTATTCTCATAGTTAATTTATGCGGATTTTGTAAATGAAACGTTTCACTTTTTATGAACAAATTTTCACCGGCTGTTTAGACTAGAAATTCATTCTTTGTCGTGTTTCTTAAAGATGGCGTCATTAAGAAAAAAATTTGTTTTCAAATGATTAATTTGCTTAACTATTTCTTTATAACTATCGTTTAGCTTACCCGTTCGTAAAAACTTATGTTATTTTCTTATTATTTTTAAGTACTATTTAAATATTTTCCCAAGAAAAAATAATTTTTCGGGACACACGTCTGCTTGTCAGCTTAATATTTTCAATAGATACCGAAAAGATGGTGGCTTGTACTAGTGGTGTAAAAGTATTGAGTATTTGGATACTCAGTACTCAATACCGACTGTTTTTATGAGTACTCAATACCAACTTGGTAATACTTAATACTTTCAGGGTTGCATTTTATAGTAGAAAAGGCCACACAGCACAAAATTTTGAGAAGTTAAACAAATTTTTCTGGATGTTTTGATCACACGATGTTTTGCCCATAATCTTCATAGATGGTTTAAAGGATGAGCAAATTAAGACTGATTAGTAAGGGCATAAATCAAGATAATCGAAACAGCTTGCATTTTAATAATTTTTTCGGTGTTGAGAGCTCTCATAATTATATACACATAAAAATATAAAGTCAATATATATAATAGTAAATTTCTCATATATTTGGAAAATAATCTGATCATTATGAGTATTATTGAATAGTGCTTCGAAATACCTTCCATATGATACATAATATGGTACTGTTTATTAACATTGCTAACCAAAAATTCCTTTTTGAATTTATATGACAGTATTTCAAAAAATTTTGATATACAAAAAAAGTGATTTTAGCGAAGCCGGTGTTCGATACACCCCAGAGGTTAAAGTCCCTTCGCCCGGCAATACAGAAAATATGAATATTAACAGAAAAAAAAATATAAACTGTTACTGGGATCTTGATTTGTTCCAAAAAATAATAATGAAAATTCAATTTGGACCGATTTAGATCAGAAGGCTATACCAAATAATATTACATCTGAATGTATATTGTAATAAATAACTTTAGTCATCAGAAATATAATTTTTTTTAAGATAGAAGAATTCAATAAAATAGCAAAAAAATAAGCTTTTTTCTTTGATATTTTGCCATCAAAAACTCATTTTCATGACAGTTTAAGATAGAGGGATTGAATATAGTCCCTCTATATAAACAAGTCTATATCATATCTGAATTTTTTCGACACAAAAGTGGCAGGATTTAAAAATATTACATTGCACTTTTGTTTCAAGGATATTTTTCTATTACAATATTTTTATTAAACCTAAATTTTATATAATCAAAATTACTCATCGGTCAAATCTATCATTGATATACTTGTAGGTGTTTCCTCATCTTCATTCGTATTTACTAAACAACTTTTGGCGCTTTCTTCAACATCTTTTGATTCCTCGTTAGTTTCATCAGTTTCTGTACTTTTATTTTCTATAACACAAATATTTTCTTCGTTTTCTTTAACTATGACTTCAAATTGGTCATTTACTTCTTGTATATCTGCATTTTCAGTTATTTTCTCATTTATGTTTGATTCATTATCCAATGTATTACTTTTATCTTCAGCTATTACTTCTACTATTTCCAAATCATCAGAATCCGAACCTGAACTACTTAATAAATATACTTCATTGCATTCCTTCAAAACAACTTTTTGAGAAGTTTCTGATTCTAGAGATATGTGTGATTGTACGCTATCTTTATCACTATCATCAGTATCAATATGGGGCTCATTGTTTTTATTAATTTCCTGGGTTTTTTTATTTGCATCCTTGTAACCGTTGGCTTCTTCGTCAGATGACAATTTAAATGTTAGTATACCATTTTCATCTTCTTCGGCTGATGATGTATTTAAGCTGATATTCAAACTTGACTCTGAGTGGTAGGATATGCTTAGATCACTTGGAATTTCTACACTTTCTTCCAGCTCTTCCTTAACCATTTGCTGCTGGACTACTTGCTGTTGTTGCAACATATGATTCATTTGACTATAAGCCATGGCGGCATAGGCCACATTTGGATCTACATAATAGCCCATACCGGCCTCATTACCGTAATCGTTATAGTAATCTTGTTCACATTGTGCACCTTCAATGGTCTTTTTATGTCTTTTCTTTTTACGATTTTTATCTTTACTTTCTACAGATGTTTTTGAACTACTACTAGAATCCGTGTCGCTACTACTGCTTGTCGAGGAAGATGATGATGACTTCTGCTTTCTTTTTCGCCTTTTCTTTTTTCTTTTCTTAATATGTTTGCTTTTCTTGTGCGTATGGCCTTCATCTTCACTAGCACTACTAATTTCATGTGAACTCTCCGATTTACTATGCCTTCTTATATCTCTTCCATTCCTAAAATCACGTCTCCTTTGTTTTTCGTCCAGTTCCTTTAGTTTACGTTGACATCTTTGTTGATTACGATCACTATTTCGTTTATTATGTGTCATTATGGAATTGATTGTACGGCCTAAAAAACGTTTATTTGGCCTGCCCAATGGATTCTTTTTTCTTTCAGTCGGCAGGCTTTCTTTTTCCTTGTACTCACCCATCTCCCTCATTAGCTCTTGGATAGCTTTTCTACAATTTGAACTGGACTTTAGTAACCAAAAATAAAGATGTTTTAATCATTATTACCTTGTTAAATCTGTATCTTCCATTATTTTTTAATTATTTGTTATTTTTAATAAATTATTATAAAATGAGTGGAAAAAATAATAGGCTGGCCAAAAATAAATTGTTTATATCAGCTGTTTATAGGTTGGCAAGTCCATTTAGGGATGCCAAGCTTTTTATTAGAAGTATACTGTAATGTTTTTAATTACGGTTTGTTCTATAGTTGAAACAAAAGGTTGCTTCCGACTTTACACCAAATTACAGATTATTATTTAATTTCTGTGTGCATATTTAGTTATAGTGCAATTCAATATTTTTAAACCGTCTTTTATCGACTTTTGAGAAAACTCAATCGATTGTTCGACTTTTTTCCGACAAAAAGTCTATTTTGAAATTTTCTGCAAAAAGTCAACTTATAAAACCCTAGTTGTTGTTGGCAACATATTCATTTCATTTAATATGGCAGCATTTAATTTTTTTACATCAATTTTTGGGGAATTGTAAAATTTAAATTAATTAACTGTAATATTGTTAAATTCCTGATCACAGAAATTTGCTTTGTAGTAACACGAACATTTTTTAAAACCGAGTCGTTAAAAAAATCATTAGATCCAATTATAAGATCATCATACAATATACCATAAACCCTTGCGGAATTTCTTGAAGGTAAAGTTTTATATTATGTATTATGATAATTTTTAAATCCTCAAGATCGGATAAGCCTTCTCCTGCGAATCACTGAGTTTTTTTACTGTGACATGTAATTTCCATTAAGAAAACTATTTTTTTTTATTTAGTCAGCACAGATGGTGGTTGTGCTACTCCAAAGGAGCTTCTAGCGATACAATCGTAAAAGGAAACTACACTGAATAAACAGATTAACTTTAGTTCTACTATACAATACCGAATAGGAAATTTATATTCATATGTTAGGGTAACGTGTACATAAAGGCTCTCCAGCGATTTCTATATAAAACTATTAAGAAGTTTTTATTTTTCTAGACTCATTCCAGTTAAAAGGGTTTAATTAAATAAACTTTATTATAAAATTCAATACTTTTCTAAATTGTATATTGCACTACTAAATAGTTTTGTATATAATATGTATATTGATAGGCACTTTTTGATCATTACTTAAATAACATTTGAAATACTGGTTATTAACCTTTTAAGAATTCTTCCAAGGCGTCCTTGGTTTCAGTATCATCTAAAATAACCTCTTCTAAAGAAACCTCTTGATTTAAATTTGTGTGGATTTCTTGAAAAAAATAAAAATTCGTATAGGTATATAGTCCCTTTAAGTTACAACCAAAAATACATTAAACTTACTCGGTATATGACCCTTTTGTTTAAATTCTTCTAAATCATGGCGGAAAGCATCATCAAATACAGCTTGACGCTCTTTTTGGATTTTTCTTAAATTTCCTTCGTGGTCTTTAATGCGCTGTTGGTGTTCTGCAGCAATTTTTTGTCTAAACAACTCCAAGTCCTCTAAAGAAATGCAACAATAGATACATTCGAAATCAGTTTTTAACATAATTTAATATTTTAAATTTACCCATTTTCTTTTGTTTATATTTCGATATTTCACATTGTTTTTCCAATATGTATTCTTGCAGTTCACATTCCTCACATAAATCCTCCAGCTTTTCTAACTCCTTATCAACTATTTGACTAAGATTATTGACTTCGTTTAAGGTCTCCTGGCAGGTTTTTAATTTTGTCACCAACATCGGTATACCCGCTAGGCAGTGTATTAGATCGGTCATTACTACATGATGATTTGTCATACTCTTCTCGATTGTGTGTATTTGTTTAGCAACATCTTGAGCTTTTTTTGCATTTTCCACATTGTTTTGATGTATGATTTTCCAATCATCCTCATATTTGGCCAATAAATTGCAGCCAGCAGCCACATTAACATCAGGGGGCAGACCTAAATCTAAGGTAGAAGTGACTAATGAACTCCGACTGCTACTCAAGCTCTAAAATTATGCATATAATTTGTTAAGGAGAAGAAGTATTGTTATAGTTATTAAAGTCTTACATCTGGCGTTGTGACACGTTGGCGATATTGTTGCTGCAAATTCTCTGTTATTATAGAGGCTTCTTGTAAAGCATTATTAAATTTTTTCTTTAAACTATTTAACATAGTGTTAAATTTTGTTTATTATTATTTTATTTGCTTAATTATTAATTGTTATTAAATATATTGTTAATTCAGAGCAACTAGTAAAATTAGTAAACACCATCAGCTGTCGTAAAAAAATGTCAACAAGAATATATTTTGACACTTGCTTTGGAATGTATTTCGTCAAGGCAATCATTGTTTTTCTTAGCATTCATGCTTGATGGAATCCGTTATTTCATTCAGTCCAAAAGGCAAGATTGACTTCATTAGATGATATTAAATATTTTCCCAAATTCGGAAATGGTTAAATTGTAGCGGCAACGATATTTGATATTATTTAGGTGACAGTATTTTAATGATAAGGATAATTACGGTCTTAACTAAATTATAAATACATTTCAACATCTGTGGATTTCAATTAACTCAATATTAGAAAAACATAAGTTTGTAAAAAAAATATTTTTTTTTTATTATTAACTAGCTGACAGCACCGGCTTCGCCCGTTATTAATTTTAGTTCTTCAAGTTTCTTCAAAAAATTTCTCTTATTATGAAAAATGAGAAGTGAAAAGGAGGCAATAAATTAAAAATTTAAATTTCTGAATTTTTGAATTTTTTTTCCTTACAAACCATTTCCTGAACATTTCAAATAGAATAAAACAAAAAAAATCCAAATCCCTCCAAACGTTCTCACGTGATGACATTACATACATGGACCATTTCATTTTTATATATATAGATTTACTTAAAAGCCGTTCGAATGTCGCGTTTGGTACAGTGGAAATGTCCATATATTCTAGATCTTTATAGATATCGGAGTCGATATAGCCATGTCCGTCTGTCTGTCGTAATCAACTTTTCGAAGTCTCCAAATAACTAACAAACACGATTGATAAATTAATATATCGGATATAGTTCTGGTTCGGTTTATATTTAAAATCGACCCACATGTTGCTGAGATATAATAAAAAAATCGCCACTACATCGATTTTTAAAAAAAAAATTTGATTTATCACGGTTTACTTAATTTGTCAAATTACTCATTAAAATTAACATAGGTTGCACCCTGTGGTTTTCTTTAAAACAGCTGTGTCCCCAAATCCAAATTTACCAACGTTGCTATATTTTAATATAACATAGTTATTAAATAAGTTATTATTAATTAAACTCGAAATATTTGTTAGTTATTATGTTAAATTTGTATAAAAAATGTGTTCGAAAGCCATCAATACGTATAATACAGTGCGCAATAAAAAATCTAAGTGATGAAGCTAATGGTCGTGAGTCCACGGTACAAAAGCGCATACGTGAGGAATTGGCTCGAGATAAACTGGCTTTGAAGTGGCGCAAATCTAATGAGGAGGCAGGAGATATTGATACAAAGTTAAAGTACTTTGGAAATCAAGAGCAAACTTCCGATTACATTATAATGATGCAAAAGCCCATCAGTCTTAATCCCAAAGAGTGGCTGGATATGTGGGAGAAAAAGAAGGAAAAGAAAGAACGTCATATGCAGCAGTTTATACCGGAGAGGCATGAAATATTGGGATCCGATTTGGCCACAGCTCATTTTATTTTACACCGTGGAGGTGCGGTTAAATTTGTCAATAGCCAAAATTGGATGAAGGCAGATGAAAATGGAGAATTTAAGTTAATGGAGAATTTAAGTTATTTTTAATAAATTATTATAAAATGAGTGGAAAAAATAATAGGCTGGCCAAAAATAAATTGTTTATATCAGCTGTTTATAGGTTGGCAAGTCCATTTAGGGATGCCAAGCTTTTTATTAGAAGTATACTGTAATGTTTTTAATTACGGTTTGTTCTATAGTTGAAACAAAAGGTTGCTTCCGACTTTACACCAAATTACAGATTATTATTTAATTTCTGTGTGCATATTTAGTTATAGTGCAATTCAATATTTTTAAACCGTCTTTTATCGACTTTTGAGAAAACTCAATCGATTGTTCGACTTTTTTCCGACAAAAAGTCTATTTTGAAATTTTCTGCAAAAAGTCAACTTATAAAACCCTAGTTGTTGTTGGCAACATATTCATTTCATTTAATATGGCAGCATTTAATTTTTTTACATCAATTTTTGGGGAATTGTAAAATTTAAATTAATTAACTGTAATATTGTTAAATTCCTGATCACAGAAATTTGCTTTGTAGTAACACGAACATTTTTTAAAACCGAGTCGTTAAAAAAATCATTAGATCCAATTATAAGATCATCATACAATATACCATAAACCCTTGCGGAATTTCTTGAAGGTAAAGTTTTATATTATGTATTATGATAATTTTTAAATCCTCAAGATCGGATAAGCCTTCTCCTGCGAATCACTGAGTTTTTTTACTGTGACATGTAATTTCCATTAAGAAAACTATTTTTTTTTATTTAGTCAGCACAGATGGTGGTTGTGCTACTCCAAAGGAGCTTCTAGCGATACAATCGTAAAAGGAAACTACACTGAATAAACAGATTAACTTTAGTTCTACTATACAATACCGAATAGGAAATTTATATTCATATGTTAGGGTAACGTGTACATAAAGGCTCTCCAGCGATTTCTATATAAAACTATTAAGAAGTTTTTATTTTTCTAGACTCATTCCAGTTAAAAGGGTTTAATTAAATAAACTTTATTATAAAATTCAATACTTTTCTAAATTGTATATTGCACTACTAAATAGTTTTGTATATAATATGTATATTGATAGGCACTTTTTGATCATTACTTAAATAACATTTGAAATACTGGTTATTAACCTTTTAAGAATTCTTCCAAGGCGTCCTTGGTTTCAGTATCATCTAAAATAACCTCTTCTAAAGAAACCTCTTGATTTAAATTTGTGTGGATTTCTTGAAAAAAATAAAAATTCGTATAGGTATATAGTCCCTTTAAGTTACAACCAAAAATACATTAAACTTACTCGGTATATGACCCTTTTGTTTAAATTCTTCTAAATCATGGCGGAAAGCATCATCAAATACAGCTTGACGCTCTTTTTGGATTTTTCTTAAATTTCCTTCGTGGTCTTTAATGCGCTGTTGGTGTTCTGCAGCAATTTTTTGTCTAAACAACTCCAAGTCCTCTAAAGAAATGCAACAATAGATACATTCGAAATCAGTTTTTAACATAATTTAATATTTTAAATTTACCCATTTTCTTTTGTTTATATTTCGATATTTCACATTGTTTTTCCAATATGTATTCTTGCAGTTCACATTCCTCACATAAATCCTCCAGCTTTTCTAACTCCTTATCAACTATTTGACTAAGATTATTGACTTCGTTTAAGGTCTCCTGGCAGGTTTTTAATTTTGTCACCAACATCGGTATACCCGCTAGGCAGTGTATTAGATCGGTCATTACTACATGATGATTTGTCATACTCTTCTCGATTGTGTGTATTTGTTTAGCAACATCTTGAGCTTTTTTTGCATTTTCCACATTGTTTTGATGTATGATTTTCCAATCATCCTCATATTTGGCCAATAAATTGCAGCCAGCAGCCACATTAACATCAGGGGGCAGACCTAAATCTAAGGTAGAAGTGACTAATGAACTCCGACTGCTACTCAAGCTCTAAAATTATGCATATAATTTGTTAAGGAGAAGAAGTATTGTTATAGTTATTAAAGTCTTACATCTGGCGTTGTGACACGTTGGCGATATTGTTGCTGCAAATTCTCTGTTATTATAGAGGCTTCTTGTAAAGCATTATTAAATTTTTTCTTTAAACTATTTAACATAGTGTTAAATTTTGTTTATTATTATTTTATTTGCTTAATTATTAATTGTTATTAAATATATTGTTAATTCAGAGCAACTAGTAAAATTAGTAAACACCATCAGCTGTCGTAAAAAAATGTCAACAAGAATATATTTTGACACTTGCTTTGGAATGTATTTCGTCAAGGCAATCATTGTTTTTCTTAGCATTCATGCTTGATGGAATCCGTTATTTCATTCAGTCCAAAAGGCAAGATTGACTTCATTAGATGATATTAAATATTTTCCCAAATTCGGAAATGGTTAAATTGTAGCGGCAACGATATTTGATATTATTTAGGTGACAGTATTTTAATGATAAGGATAATTACGGTCTTAACTAAATTATAAATACATTTCAACATCTGTGGATTTCAATTAACTCAATATTAGAAAAACATAAGTTTGTAAAAAAAATATTTTTTTTTTATTATTAACTAGCTGACAGCACCGGCTTCGCCCGTTATTAATTTTAGTTCTTCAAGTTTCTTCAAAAAATTTCTCTTATTATGAAAAATGAGAAGTGAAAAGGAGGCAATAAATTAAAAATTTAAATTTCTGAATTTTTGAATTTTTTTTCCTTACAAACCATTTCCTGAACATTTCAAATAGAATAAAACAAAAAAAATCCAAATCCCTCCAAACGTTCTCACGTGATGACATTACATACATGGACCATTTCATTTTTATATATATAGATTTACTTAAAAGCCGTTCGAATGTCGCGTTTGGTACAGTGGAAATGTCCATATATTCTAGATCTTTATAGATATCGGAGTCGATATAGCCATGTCCGTCTGTCTGTCGTAATCAACTTTTCGAAGTCTCCAAATAACTAACAAACACGATTGATAAATTAATATATCGGATATAGTTCTGGTTCGGTTTATATTTAAAATCGACCCACATGTTGCTGAGATATAATAAAAAAATCGCCACTACATCGATTTTTAAAAAAAAAATTTGATTTATCACGGTTTACTTAATTTGTCAAATTACTCATTAAAATTAACATAGGTTGCACCCTGTGGTTTTCTTTAAAACAGCTGTGTCCCCAAATCCAAATTTACCAACGTTGCTATATTTTAATATAACATAGTTATTAAATAAGTTATTATTAATTAAACTCGAAATATTTGTTAGTTATTATGTTAAATTTGTATAAAAAATGTGTTCGAAAGCCATCAATACGTATAATACAGTGCGCAATAAAAAATCTAAGTGATGAAGCTAATGGTCGTGAGTCCACGGTACAAAAGCGCATACGTGAGGAATTGGCTCGAGATAAACTGGCTTTGAAGTGGCGCAAATCTAATGAGGAGGCAGGAGATATTGATACAAAGTTAAAGTACTTTGGAAATCAAGAGCAAACTTCCGATTACATTATAATGATGCAAAAGCCCATCAGTCTTAATCCCAAAGAGTGGCTGGATATGTGGGAGAAAAAGAAGGAAAAGAAAGAACGTCATATGCAGCAGTTTATACCGGAGAGGCATGAAATATTGGGATCCGATTTGGCCACAGCTCATTTTATTTTACACCGTGGAGGTGCGGTTAAATTTGTCAATAGCCAAAATTGGATGAAGGCAGATGAAAATGGAGAATTTAAGTTACCTAGCACCTATCATCCTCAATTTAAAGTGGAAGCTTTGAAATGTGACAACATGAATTTGTATTACGAGGGCTTGGAAAACATACGTTGGTTGCAAGAATTAAAGTTTCTATCATTTCATAATATCAAAACCTTTGATGATTGGTGTCTGGACAGAATTTCGGGTTCGCAATGTCATAAATTGGAAATCTTGGATATATCGGGAACTGAGTGTACTGCTCGTGGTTTATCCTGTATTTACCGCATGAATAATCTAAAGCTGCTGGTAGTAGATGATCCCAAAATGTCATTGGAATATGAATTGACTTGTTCAATGTTGGAAGAGGCTTTACCCAATTTAAAAATTGTAAATGTCGGCTCTTTACATGAGTAGTATTTCGACAGCTATTATAATATTTAAGATTCTGTACAAAAATATTTATTTACAATAAATCTAAACGAATATCATACATGTAAGGTGTTAATTGTCTTTTGGTTTGGTTTTCATATACTCCGCTTTAATAGCTTCTCTTTCCTCCACCGGTGGCAAATAGGAGCATGAAATTGATCTGGCAACGCTATGCCTGAATAGTGCACATTTTTTCTTAGCTGTCATAATTGAGTAAAAAATACTTATTTAACTCATAAAAGGAGGAAAAAAAAATATTTTTTTTTTGTGGATATTTGTTAATATTATCTATTGAACAATATACATATTTAATTACTGAAGTATAATCATATTTTGGAACGATTGCTAAATTTATCTGTATTTGCTATTGTGTACTGCTGAATATCAAACGGTGCTAATTATTGCTGTTGTTGTTTTGTTGCGGCTATTTGCAAATATGCCTGTCACCAAAGTCTATAAATGTGGCTTGTGTAATGAAGCGGTTGGAAAGTCCCAAGGTAGCATACAGTGTAGAGTCTGCAAACGATGGTTGCATATAAAATGTGCTGATGTTACTGAGAAACATTTTGCCCTTTTTAAAGAAAAACCAAAATCCTTTTCATTTGCGTGTACCGGTTGTGGTGATGATGGTGTTGATGATTGCTCTCTTCGTGAAGACGTGAGGTCTATTAAAAGCAGCTTTGATGACTTTGTTAATGCATCTAAGAATGACAATACCGAATTTAAAAATACAATGGCCCAGGTCTTATCAGATTTTAAAAATGAAATTTCAACATGCATTAAGCAAATGAAGACAGACATTGTCGCCTGCAGCAAATTAATAAACAATATTGATGCATCAACTACATCTAAAATGTCAGCCCTTGAACAAGAAATTAGTGTTTTGCATCACAGACTAAATCGTTCTGATATAGTTGTGAGTGGTTTGCCATCTGGACTTAATGATTTATCATCTGCGGTTATCTCCTTATGTTCATTTTACAAAATTAATGTGTCTGCTCATGATTTGAATCATATATGTTATATGAGCAACAAAAATCTTTTATTGGTCAAATTTAATCATGTTGGCATTCGTGACTCACTTATGAAAGAATACTTTAAAACCAAATCGCTAAGGCTGAAAGATATATTGGGTGGTGAAATTGAAAACCGGGTTTATCTCAATGACCATTTTTCTCCAGCTGCATCTAACCTAAACTCTTTATGCCGAAAAATGTTACGTCAAAAAATAATTTCAAGATTTAAAATTCTTAATATGGATAAGCCTAAAGCTATGCTTACTTTGCGTGATGGTAAGGAGGTAGTATATGATGTGGGAGAATGTGCGGATTTGCTCAATAATTATGTTCCAGTTCCTATTTAATTTTTCTTTCTTAAATTTATTTTTTTTTTTTTTTTTGCTAATTAGATTTATCTACACAAGTGTTATGAATTAATCTAGCCTTTTCTTATCTATGTCATTTACACGAAAACTAATATGCATTGATATTTAATATCATATTTAAAATTTAATTTACTTATATACCAATACATACACAGTTTTATATTTAATATTAAATAATTCTTGTTTTTTATGCATATAAAATACTTTGAAACAATTGTGTTTTTGGTAGTTTTTAATAATTGGTAGTTTTTAATAATTTTTCATCAAAAACTACATTCAAAGATATTTGGATGTGTATGGAAAAACTGATGATATTTTAGTTGCTTTTCAATCAAAAACATAATAAAAACAAACACAATTAATTTTTCATTGGTGTATAAGGCATATTAAATTAATCATGATAAATCTAGTTTGTATCTTCATTTTCATTTCAAGTTTATATTAATTATTTCTTATATATTTTTTTTTCTCACCTTTTTTTTTTTTTGTTCGTTTTGTAATCACTTATGTATTATATGATCTCATATTTTATTACTTATGATAGCTAAGTTGTTATTGAATTGTTTATTATATAGAAATTTAATCAAATTTTTCTTTATTATTATAATTATTATTATATTTTTGTTATGGATATATCACACTCATTTAGTTATAATTGGTTCCCTGCCGTTCATATAATTTTTTATTTTGATGTCTTTTAATGATAGCAGTTTTGATCCCATTATCAGCTCTGGTTCATTCCTTAAAACTAAATTAATTTCATTTTCGGATCGACTTAAAATAGGACATATGAACTGTCAAAGTATCAGACCATTTCGAAATGCTATTAAATTTGAAGAATTTAGAAATATTGTGTGTAATAATTTTGATATCATTGCAGTTTCTGAGACATGGCTTAAGCCTTATGTGACAGACCTCTCAGTGCACATTGATGGTTATAAATTGATTAGAAACGACCGGCTTGTTGGTAGGGGTGGCGGTGTCTGCATTTATATAGCACGTGAACTTGGGTTCAAGGTTGTTTTGAAAGTATCTACTGCAGGTTGTGAATCGATTTTTATTGAAACTATATTTGGTGATGATAGAGTACTTTTTGGGGTGGTCTATTTACCGCATGGAGATTTGGAGGCCTTTGAGAATTTTCATTATGAGTTATTTTTGAGGTTTTCTAATATAGTGGCTGTTGGTGATTTTAATTGCAGCATGTTCAATGATTCTAGATCATTTCGAATGAGATCAATGTGTACACGCTTTGGTATTTCTATTCATCATAACTGTAGGCCGACTTATTTTGATGTGGCTCATTCTAGCACTTCTCTATTGGACTATTGGCTAGTAAGTGACCAGTCGATTATTTTATTCTCGGACCAGGTACAATGTCCATCAATTTCCCACCACTCTTTGATTTTTGCTGTTTTTGGTTTTAATATTTTCCGGCGTTCTGAATTAATTGAGTTTCGTGACTTTAATAGGATTGACTGGGATGGTCTTCTACTTGCTTTGTCTGAATTTGATTTAAATAGCTATTTAATGTCTAATGATGTAGAACTTCAAAGCTTAGTTTTGAGTAACTTGACTAATTCTCTTTATAATTTTGTTCCTGTGGTCAGAAGGAGAATTCGGCAGGATGATAATAGTTGGATGAATTCAAGGGACATTTTGCTTGCTACTTCATTGAGAAATTTGGCTTATTCAGCTTTTCTTTCTGATAAGTCTACCCTTAATTGGAATGTCTACTGTAGGTATCGAAACAGGGCGAAGAATGTTATTCGTAGGGAAAAAAGGAGATTCTACACTAGTTTATTCTCTGGTCTTGATGGGTCTGGTTTGTGGAGGGTTTTGAAAGGGTCTGGTGTCATGGGGAGTAATGAGCGGGCATGCGATTTGAGTGTAGATGATATTAACAACTACTTTGTTAATGTTATACCTTCTAGTAATAATGACATCATTTTTGACTTTGGTTCTTTTGAAAATGTTGATGGATCATTCTCGTTTAGATGTGTAAGTGAGTATGAGTTGTATGAGGCGGTTTGTAGGGTCAAGTCTAGATCTGTTGGTGTGGATTTGATTCCTATTCGTTTTTTTAAAACTATTTATCCTTACATATCCTGCATTATTACTCATCATGTTAATACAATATTGACTACCTCAGTTTTTCCTTCGGCATGGAAGACAGCTCGTGTTGTGCCAATACCTAAATCCGGTAATTGTAGAGGATTTGAAGATTTGAGACCAATTTCTATTCTTCCTTCTTTATCTAAAGCAGTGGAGCATATTATGAAAGATCAGATACTCTCATTTACTAATGAACATATTGTTGGTTCACAATATGCTTTTCGTCGTGGCCATAATACAACATCTCTTTTGCTTAACATGACTGATGATATAAGGCTTGGTTTGAATGAGAATAGAGTTGTGGCACTTATTTCACTTGATTTGGCTAAGGCTTTCAATTCTGTGAATTATGGTATCATGATAAGAAAACTAAGAGACCTTTTTAATTTTTCGAAAACAGCATGTAGATTAATATTTTCTTATTTATCTGATCGATTTCAATTTGTGGATGTTGATGGTGAATATTCTAGAATACTTAGCCTTTTCTCAGGTGTTCCTCAGGGATCAGTTTTGGGCCCTCTTCTCTTCATATTGTATGTAAACGACCTACCTGGTTATGTTGACAATCAGTTTTGTAGATCTTATTTATTTGCTGACGATGTAATGCTATTATTCACAGGTGTTCGGAGTAGGGATGATACTTTTCGATCTGTTATTAACCATTCTCTTGAACGATTCTTATTATGGTCAACGGATAATTGTCTTTCGGTAAATTCTTCTAAGACTAAAGCTATTTTGTTTGGAGATTCTGAGAGATTTCTTCATGGTTTTGATATTTCTATTGGGGGAAATACCGTTGATCTGGTTGATAGGATGAGATGTTTAGGTATATATATTGATGGACACTTAAATTTTGCTGGCCATGTTGATCATATTAGTTGCCGTATTTCTGGTATTTTACGTAGAATTTATTCAACGAGCATTTATATGCCTTGCCGTGTGAGAACACTTTTGGCACGTACTGTGTTGATGCCGCAGATTCTATACGGCATTGAGATTGTTTCGGGCACTTTGATCTCTATTACTTCTCGACTGAATCGCATTGTTAACTCTATTGTAAGATTTGTATATGGTATTCGGAGGCGTGACCATATATCGGGACATGTGCAACGATTTCTTGGCTGTACTTTTTATAGTTTTGTGCGTTTACGTAATTTACTCTTTTTCTACAGGACCATTAGAAGAGGGGTGCCACGACAATTTTGCTCAAGATTTAATTTTTTGCATTCGTCTAGAAACCCGCAGATTTTTATACCAAGGATTAATAACTCATTTTTTGAAAGATCATTTGTTGTAAGAGTGGCTCGTCGGTGGAACTATTTGCCCTTGGAACTCCGTGTGTTTTCTCACTCTAACAATGCTTTTCGTCTTAAGTTGTCTCAAATTCTTTCAAATATGTAGTATATTTTTTCTAGTTCTTTCTAATATGTAGTCGACTTATGATTCTGATATTGATTTTATGTTTATTTTTATTGACTTCATATATATATATAAATATTGACTTTATATATATATATAAAATTTGTTATTTTTTTTAAATTACCTTTACGCTGTTGTTGGGATCGTTTTGCAATAACTCTTTCATCTAACTTTTACTTTTTTAGGTTCGGGAACCAGTAAGATTAAATGTTGTGTAAACTAATTATTCTTTGAATTGTTATTTATTATTCAGGAGTATATCTTTGTAATATAAGTTTATTGGCCTCAAGAGGCTTTTTATATTACTGTTTGAAATAAATAAATAAATAAATAAATAAATAAATAGGGAGCAATACCTTTAGCACGTCTATCAGAACGAATTTTGTGCTGTAAACGAATGCAAGAATTATGGTCAATCACATTTTTACTTTTTAGCAAATTCTTACCCAAAAGTCTTTACAATTTTTATAGTTGGCAAAGTAAACTTCGCAGGCCTCTCTATCATAGTTGCTTTTACTTAAGCACTTGTAGGACAATTCTTGTTCCTAAAGGAATGGTGGAGGAGCTGTCACTTTATATTGAATATATGTTTGTTATGTACTTACTTTTAGGCAAGGATTATCTCTTTCTGCATTTGGATTGCGAGGCATTTCAGTATAGTTATTATATTTGTTTAAAATTTCTTATATAAAATATCAAAATTATTCCAAAAATTTGTTTAGCGTTGTTGTTATTGCTGTAAATAACAACAGCTGAGTATTTTTGGTAGAACTTGGCAGCATTTTGATCAACAGCTGTGTGGGTCCGAATATCGCAAACCAAGACTGAAGGTGACCTCAAGAACAGTTGATTTTTTTTTTTCTTCACTTATTTATATAATTGAACTGTCACTTATCTTGTGTTTGTTGTGGCGAAAAATGCAACAAACTCAAAAGCAAAAACAACAACAGGCAAACTTTGACAGTTAAATTATTTTTTAACAAAAACAAAGTACCTGTTGTTTTTGTACATGTTGTAGTTCTGTCGTCACCTTCTATAAATTCGCCTTGGTGCAAACGATTAAAATTGAAACGGAATTAAAAAAATGAATAGCGAATTGGGGACCAAAACATCTGGGGGGTTACTCCCTAATTCGATTCGAAAGGAAATTGTTTCGAATTGCAATGTATTTAGCACACATTTTCGAACATTTCCGTTTTCGGATTGAGTTACGCGGTAACCCCCCTGAATACAAATATGAAAACAACATTAAAAATATATTTTAACAATTTTTTTACAAAAAAAAAAAAAATATTTTCAATCTTTATATCACATGTTTATTTTTAATTTAAATTATGCAGTAGAATCCAAATCATCCATCATCCAGTTGCTTTAATTTTTGTTCAAAAAGTGTTTCTTAATTTAAGAAATATTAAGGACATTCTAATAAAATTAAAAAGTACAATTCTTTAGACAATATTAGAATATTTCTAGGTAATGTATAAATTAAAAGGCTCTTGAAAAAATGTTTTAAGTTAGGTTCATAAAAAGATGATTAGAAATCTTTTCAAAAGCAAAATTGAAAACTTTAATTCCACGAGATTGATTTTTTGGTAAATTTTTGCCGATATTAAATAGACAATTTGACGATTGTCTGATTGAACTGAAACTCACATTGCTTTTTCATTATGAACCCTTGTTACAAGAATATTCCGTATGATTTAGAAATAAGAAGCTAAATTTTAAGTTTTTATCCAAAACTATATATTTATGTATTTTTTACATCTTTTCATATTTTGTATTTTTTTTAGAAATAACTTACGATATTGTAAAAATAGTAAAGAATAAACATAACTTAAGAAAAGAAAACAAAAAATTGTATTAAGAAAATCTTGGAAAAAAAAGAAATTACACATTTTGAATTAATGAAGTATGTAGTAGTACTAATATAAAAAATATAAAGATTATATTGTGTAAATGTTAAACTTAAACAAAGCTTTCATTATTATCAATGATGTTATAAAATTTATATAATATTGGTTATATTAGTGTTTGCTTTTTAAATGTAACACACCCCATAAGGACGACTTAGTAACAACAATAAAAAAATTAACAAAAACGATCTGGCAATTAATGAATCGTTAAGATGTTGTTATAGTGATTAAAAGTCTATTACACGCATATAAATTTTGTAGAAAAGAGAAATAAATTCTTAACAAAAAAAAAAAAAAAAAACACAATTAATTCAGTTTAAAATTTTAAATTAAAACCGGGTCCCATGGCTAATTGCCTTTGATCGATACCGGCATTCAGTACGAATCCAGTGTTGGCAGATGTTTTTTTATTACCGGTTATAATACCAGATATGATTTTTCCGCCACTACTTGTACCGGCTATATCGTCTTTACCCAATTGTTTGAATTGGGAACCACCGGATGGTGGTTTTGGCGAGGATGCCATAGCTTTGCGGGCACCCAATTCACTTTTAGCTGGCCAGGTGGGAAACATGGATGGATCAATGGGTACTGGCAGTTCTTTGAAATATTGATGCTTTAGCGCCGTATCAGCAGATAACCTTTGTTTTGGATCATAGGTCAAAAGGCCCTGCAACAAATCTATACCTGTCTCTGAAGTCTTATCGACAAAATGCTTTCGCAAACTGGAAACCGGATAATCGGCGAATTGAGAGTTTTGACTAAGCATATTCTTCACAGCTGGCAATTGATTGTAACCTGGCCATATTTTTTCATTTGGAGTGCCTAGTTCCTGTAAAGTTTGGAAAAAAAATATGTAATGAAAAATATTTTTTTTTTTTAAATTTAATTAATTTTTAATTTCATTTTTACGATGTCTGGTTACCATTATTGGCAAGGGTATATATAAGTTTGTAATTTCCACATTTTTCATTTGCGACCCCATAAAGTACATATATTTTGGATCGTTATAGAAAGCGGAGTCGATATATACTTGACCGTCTGTCTGTTGAAATCAAATTTCCGAAGCCCCCACATAACCCACATGCATACATGATTGATACATAAATATATCCGCTATAGTCCAACTTAAGCTGCTATTTGAAATCGGCTGAGATATAAAAGCTTCGATTTATATCTCAGCCCATTTTTCACGATTTTTTTTTTTTATATTTATCTCAAAGTATACCTTGCGGAATATAGCACTCTTACTTGTTCAACCTAAAGTTATATTGACTGTTAAAATAATATTTGTATGAAAACTGTCAGTATTACTTTAGGTTAAAAAAATAACTAGACATTGTAAAAATGGGGATTATATATAAATTTCTTTACCTTAAATATACGATTCAATTCATCAACTTCGGACTTTCCTGGGAAAATTGGTGCCATTTGTAGAAATTCTGCAAATATACAACCAACAGACCATATATCAATCGGTGTAGAATATTCTGACGAACATAATAGCAGCTCGGGCGCTCTATACCATAGAGTAACCACCAATGAGGTATATTTCTTTAAGGGAGAACCGTATTCTCGGGCCAAACCAAAATCACCAACTTTTAAAATGCCCTTGTGCGATAGCAGCAGATTAGAGGTCTTCAAATCCCGATGCAATATCCAGTTGTCATGTAAATGACCCACTGCTCTTAGTAGCTGTTGTGTAAGACATTTTATTTCGCCTGGGAAAAAGGATTGCTTTTTCGCCTTCATTGTTTCCATTAGCGACTTGAGATCATGTTCTACATAATCCATAACAATGAAAATTTTATCCATATTTGAACCCACCACTATTTCGCGCACTGTTACAATATTCGGATGTTGTCCCTTGAGTAGAGTATTGATTTCACGCAGTGATGTTATCGGGAAGCCTTCTTTTTCCTTTTCCATTTTTAAACGTTTAAGAGCAACGATTTCATTTGTACGTTTGTCTTTGGCGCGATACACAACACCATAGGTACCCTCTTCTATACGATTTAAGCATTGAAATTCTTCCACGGAACGACAACCTTGTATGCCCGGATAGTAATTGGGTAGTGGATTACCTTTGTCGTCCATGACAGGCAATTCTTCAGAATCTTCAAGCTTTCTTTTGTCTACTTCACTTAACGGCAATTTGTCTTTCGTTTCATTTTCTTCTTTGCGAGAATTCGCCTTCATATCGCGTTCTTCAGTACGGGAGCGAGAACGGGATCGAGATTTGGATAAACTACGACTGCGGGAGGTGCGCGAATGGGAACGAGATCTTGAGCTTGAGTGGGAGCGAGATCTCGATCTACTGCGCTCTGAAGAGCGGGATCTGGAAAAAGATCTGGAACGCGATCTGAAGCTGTTCGATAGTGACGAGTGTAAAGATCTGGATCTAGATCGGGCGGGTGTTTGTGAACGGGTTCGTGATCTTGAACGGCTGGGTGACAACGATATTGTACCAGATCTAGATGAACGTTTGTGATGTTTTTCCTCCTCATCATCGTTGTCTTCCTCATCAGAATATTTGGCCTTGTTAGTATGTTTCTTTTTTTTCGCCTTCTTTTTAGATTTCTTGGGAGATTTAGACAATTCTCCTATTGATAAAGGACTTTCAGGTAAAGATACCTCCCCATCGCTGTGATTAGCACGCTTCTTCTTTTTCGATTTACTTTTTCTGTAATTACTGTGATCGGTATCGGAACCGGAGTTACTGACACTGTCTTCATCATCATCACGACTATCGTCCGAAAAATCGCTATCATCTTCGTCATCTTCAACGTCGTGTTCATCATACTCATCTTCACTGTCCTTAGATTTTTTAACACGCTTTCTTATTTTGTCTTCTTCGTCGCTCTTTTTACGTTTAATTTGAACATTTAAACCGGCGGTTACACTGGCCGCCACAGCGGTGGGACTTAAAGTGTCCATAGCACGATCTCTTCTCAGTTCTCTGCGTGCCTCTAGTTCCTTGCGGGAAATTTCCTTACGCTTTTCTTTTTCTTGTTCGGCAGCCAATAGCTTTGCTCTGCGCGCTACTAATTCAGGGTTTTCTGGAGAACGACGTTTTTCTGGTGGTGGTGGTGATGCTGCAGCTGCAGGTGCATTCTTAGGGGGAATAATATCATCTAAGGCTGTTCTTTTCTCATGCTTTTCTTTATGGCGTTTATGCTTCTTGCGTTGTGAATGGCGTATGTTTTCTTCGGCATCTGGACTATCGACCACTTCAATTATGGCCTCCCTTTCCTTTAAACGTCTTGCTTTGTGACGTTCAGTTTTTGAAGGTCTTTCGTGGTCCGGCACCTCATACAAACGTTCATACGAATTACCTCTCGCTACACTAACATCTTCCATACTATCGTCCTTGACATATTTATGACGTTTGCTTAGAAGGCGCGAACGTAAGTCCTGTTCCAAACTTTCAGGATCTTTGGATTGATCGTAGGTGGCGTATTTACGTTTTTCCATATCATGATCATGATATTTCTGTCCTCCTCCTCGGGAAACTTCATAGGGTTGATTGTGCTGCTGCTGGTGATGCCGTTGGTTATGATAATCGGTGGGTGGTGGATGATGGTAGTCTTGTTGTCTCCGGTGTTCATAATAATCTTGTCGTTGACGATGTTGAATTTGTATTTGTGCATGGTGATGGTGCTGCTGTTGTTGGTGATGATGATATTGGTGTTCTTGATGACCTTGGTAATTACCACCACCGCCGCCATGATGATAAACATTACCACCGCCACGAGATCCGGTGGCAGCAGCATCGTCACTTAACCGCTCATAATGTTTAGCATGATAACGCTTTTCACTCCCAGCCAAATAATCCTCCCTTTCGTAACCACTTTTCTGCACCTGATAGCGGTCATCACCATTTCCACGCCTCATTTCTTTACGCTCGACCTCACCACGACGTTCTACTTGCCTACTATCACGATGATAATCCTTATCTTTTTCACGTCCTGCACTCTCTGCATACCGTTCCTTGTGTCTACGTTCTTTGGAATGTTTTTTATCCTTGGATTTATCCTTACGCCTTGAACCACTTGAATCACGGGATACATGAGCTTGTGGTGGTTTTATATCCAACGAATCTGTATCATGTTCATCATCGCCACTATAAAGAAAAATGCAAATATTTTTTGTTGTTTTTTTTGGGATACGAATAAAAAAAGAAATACGTAATTTTGTAAAGAAAAAATTTAATTAGCATAAACAGGAGTAAATATGTATGTACATAGAATTATCAAAAACCACACTTTTATCTGTTTCACTCCTTCTCATCTTCCCTTCTTCTCATTGAACGCCATTCTTGTTTTGGGATTAAAATAGTTACAGCCCTTTGTTTTCCTTTTGGAAGTTAATTGTGGTTGGTTTTTTTTTAGTTTTCAGCCAGTTCAAGTTGGAGTTAAAAAATAAGTGTGATGGGTAAGCGTGTGTGTTTACCATTGTCCGTGATCTAGCGTTACAATGGCCAATAGTTTTGATTAAAATGTTAAATTTTCTTGTTATATGAAATAATTTGTTTGTCTTTGTTATTTACCCATGATGCATGCTTTTTTACTTTTTTCAACGAAGAAGTTTGCATTTTCTTTTTGCTTGGAATTGTATTAATCTACATATAAAATAAGAGAGAGAGAACAGGAAAAAACTGCATATTAATATTGTTAAATTGCAATATTTTTACTTTTAACAAATAAATTTTCAAAAATTCTTTAAAATGTATCTAGTTTTTATAGAGAAACACATATTTTTGTTACAAGTATTTTTTTATCCTTCACCATGGTTATAATGTTGTATGATAACTTAATTTTCACAATATTAATTTATTTTATTGTTGGCTATCGTTACCATTAACAAATCATTTCTGGTTAACTACCGTATATCGAAATAACTGTAATTACCGTACCGATGTAATCGTAAATATGCCAAAATAGTTAACCATTTCGAATCGGTAGTCAACTTGCATATAAATCATTTCGCGATGCCTATCTTTTGAAATAAACTGTTCGAATACCACAAATAACTTACGGACATATTCATCAATATAATGGGTATGCTTCCGAGAATTTTTCTATT
Source organism: Calliphora vomitoria (assembly GCA_942486065.2). NCBI lineage: Eukaryota > Metazoa > Arthropoda > Insecta > Diptera > Calliphoridae > Calliphora > Calliphora vomitoria. The sequence continues at coordinate 109,921,048 of OW818031.2, forward strand.
CGGTATCAGCTCTGTCTCTTTGTCAAATTCTTTTAAGTTTGACCGTTTATGTATTGGTTCAAAGTTTTGCCTAAACTTTGGTCTAATAGGAAACTGAATTTGAGGTCTAACTCAAAATAGTTTTTCAAAAAAAATTGATTATTCTTCATAAATCGATTTAAACAAAAATTCATTATCTAGAAATTTATAGCCAATTATGGCCATGGACAAACAGGATGAATATCTAAAATCAATGTTTAACATGACTTTCAAAATTCCAAAAATTTACATTTTTTCTTAACAAACTCCAGTTATAGTTATATTTGGTTAGGTTCAAGTAACATAAACTTTGGAGAATTGTACCTAAAATTGCTAAGTTTTATACCTGTTAGCATGTGAGCATAATTTTAAATCAGAGATCGAAAATAACCGGTCCACTTTCACTTGAATAGTTAATTCACAATTTTAACCATTTAAACATAGTTTTTTCTGTTATATCACTGAGAGTGTGATTTATAAGTTAACATTTTAGGTTAGTGGTTGAGAGAAACAGAAAAGATTAAAACACGTGTAATCAAGATGAGTTATTTATAATTTATTTTTTATGTAAAGGTCAGGTTACAAATTTTATTTGCGAACTTAAAAAAAGTATACTTTGAAATTGAAAACAAGTTTTGGTGAAAAAAATGTTTGAAAGAAAACATTTTGGTGAAAAAAATTGGTGGAAAACAATTGGTAAAAATTAAATGGATAAAAAAATCAGGATAGTCGCCGATCAAATCATTTGTGGCGATTTTAACGATTTTAAAAAGCATCCTAAGCGGGACTATAGTGGATATATTTATGTATCAATCATGAAAGTGGCTTCGGAAAGTTGATTTCAACATACAGATAAACATGGCTACATCGACATCAGAATCAATACAAACTAAAATAAGAGCTGAAAAAAGTGCGAACATTGGAGCTTTGAATAACATTAAAAATGTGGCGAAAAAGAGGGACTTAAAGACGAAGACTTCTTGGAAAAAATAATAGTAATGATGCTTAGTAGCAGAATTATCTCCAGTATTGGAGATATTGATGTAAGTGTGTACCGTGGCTGCTAGCGGTTAACGTGATCCTTAGACCATGCGAGGAACAGGGAAGGAAGATCATTGCTTACGCCGATGATGTGGTCCTGGTATCGTGAAAATTTCTTCCCACAATCAACGATATCATGCAGACGTCGCTTGCGGATCATTTCTTGGGCTGAATCTAAAGGTTTGGCGATAAAGACGGAACTAGTACTATTCACCAGAATTTATAAAGTATATTTCCGAAATTTGGAGGTGTGGAACTTGCACTAGAAGGCGAAGCGAAGCACTTAGGAGTGTCCTTGCACAGTAAACTATATCGGAGAAGGAAGATTCATGGGAGAATGAAAGAAAGGACGCTTTCTATGCATGCGGTAATTGCCTAGACAAAAATTGTGAAGTGGATCTACAGATCGGTTGTAAGACCCATGGATGTATGGTTGGAGGCAATGACAACAGATTGTCATACATTGACATTGGTCAAAGTTCAGAAATGTTCATCACTTGGCATTACGAGCTACAAGGGCGCACACCACTTCGACAAGATACCCAAAATAAAGATCCCGGATAGAGATATATGTAAGAGTTTGGCCAGATTATACGATGGTTGTGCTGTATTCAATGACGGATCAAATCCAAGCTGGTATATGACTGTAAAATACCCTTAGAAAGGACGATGGATCACTTCAAGGTACGGCTGTGTTGGGTGCCAGGACACTATTAAATTGAAGATAATGAAATTGCGGACGAGCTAGCAAGGCATTGCTCGGAACTATCCTTAGAGGTGAGGCAGACATCGGTGAAACCACCAACCAGTAGAGTTCGACCGAATATTCGAAAAACGGCCTAATATTGATCAAAATTTGGACGAATACCAACACTTTTATGGAAGAAAAAAAAATTATGGAATTTTAAAAGAGAAACTAGTTTTTAATGTAATTAATATAATACAAAAACGTATATTTTATTATAAAATGTCTAAGCATCTTATAAAAACGGTTCCCTCAACAAAAAATCTATAATTTAAAGATGTAAAAAAGGGTACTGCAGGGCACCTAAAACTTGCATATAAATCATTTCGGTTTCTGTCGGACTCAAACAATCAGTCATTGTCACAGGATAGTATTTGATGAGATTCTGCTCGGACTAACCGTCATGGTGAAGTAGACTGGAATACTTCAGATATAAGAATATTAGAATATAAGGTCTGAAAAAGAGCAGTTACGAGAGATCATAGTTATGATTATTGGTCACTGCCCAGTTGGCACTCAGGAATGTTGTAGTGTGCGGGGACGAAGAGGAATTAGAAACAATGGAGCATATTATGTCATTGTCCCGGACTACAACGCCACAAGTAGGTCGACAATTCCATGAGGGATTACATGATTTTGGGTGCTGTAGGCCAAAGGACATTTTCGGGTTCATTAAGGTAGTTAATCATGTTAGACTAGAGACGGCAGTACTTTTCATTGTTTTCAAGCGTTCTGTCCTAGGAAATCTACTGGGATTGTTAGTTCTTTCCTCTGTCTTCTATCACTTTAGTTTTACTAACTTTACTTAACACTGTCTTGAAGGGAATCACAATGCACCCATAGGCATAGAATAAACACATAGAACGGAAGAAGAGACAAATGTCAATTAAAAAAATTAAACAAAATAGATGGCAATAGATTCTACTGAATTAGGTTTTTGACAACAAACTTAGGTTTTTGGCTCTAGGTTGTCATCAATTCCCATAGGTCTCCGAGTGGAAATGTACGTTTGTACACTACCTTTCTAAAATAAACTGATATACCAAAAATCTTTAATTTAATCACCTACAAATTACGAAAATTCCCAACTGAAATACCATTTAAAGTAAAATATGTTTAGCTTTTAAATGAAATAAACAATAGAATTGTGTGTTATATAGTTGTAAAGTTATGGCCAATTTTGTAATGATAATTAAGTAAATTTGTCATTAAAATCAGAATAATTATTTCTTATTTAAGTTTTTTTTTTTCACAAGCTTTTTGTATACATAATTTTTACCTTGATCCACATATGGTTAACAATAGTTGTTTAGTTGTAAATTACCTTTGATTGCAACGCAATAACAATAATGTATCCTTTAAAAAGAAATTAATAGAATACATAATATACATTAAACAAAAGAGGAATTGATATATGTTATTAAACTCACCTTAACTAAATATAAAATTATAATGCCAAACTGAAGGTAGTTAGGTAAGTAATACAATTCCAAAGCAAAATACTCCACAAACAACTGCTAAATCGAAGAAAGTAAATCAACATCAACATCGTGAGAAAAATGATGAAAGGAAATCCATTGCTTTGTTTTATGGGTTAAAAGGAAAATTAAGATTTAAAAATATATAGAATTATATTTTATGAAATGGTACTTGGTGTTTACTAATCCAGATACTTTTATTTGTTTTATACTTTTTTTGGTGTGTGTAAAAGAAGAGAGTTGAAATAATTAGAAAATGTTTTGTTATAGATTTGTACGGTTTTTGTAAATAGTAAATTACCAACAAACTAAGGAGATTTAAATTGATGAATAGAAGTAGAAAACATAACAATAAATTTTGGTTGGATGATATTGTTATAAGTTATTATGTTGTAGGTGTTTGGATTTTAATTATTTGTTGTTTTCTGCAATATTGCTTGCTCCCTTTTAATCGTTATAATAGCGCTCATAAACCTTTTTATATATTCCAGCTCTGACTGACGGCCTTTATCAAGCTAGCAAACAAACGTTTTGTCTGTTTTTCCCATGTCAGCAGTTTAAGGACCTTGCAATTTGCTTTGACAGTTTTGCCTGAATATGTAGAAGACGGAAGGTTGTAGTATGTTTTTTTTTTAGTTTAACTCATTTTGTAGCACACCAACCAAGCTGCTTTGTGCCTTGTTTTATTTGGAGGCAGATAGATGTATTGTTGAGCCATTTTTATGTTTTCTGGCTTTTTTTCGTTTAGGTTTTATGATTGATTTTCATAATTTTTTGTATTTTTTAAGTTATATAGTTTTTGATTTTAGGAATTTGTTTTGTTTTAAAAGGTAACGTCGTGGCCATCGCGCGCATCGGTCATTGGACATGTACACACTTTTTGGCCTATTTGCAATGAAAAAATTCAAGTAAATTAAACATGTTCACAGATAAAATATGTATGGTATTTGAAAATTTGTGTTAAATTATAAATATAAGGAAATAAATTAGTATTAATATTGATGTTATTCAAAGGAAACTGAAACTGTAAATCAATAATTAAAAGATAAGATATGTTTGGGGTAAGGATATTTAGGATGGTGTATATTAGTATGATGGGGATGGAATTAGTTTGCTAAGGAAAATTAGGTAAACTGAGGAGGTTTTTTGTTTAGATAAGTAAATATCTTTTGGTTTAAAATAACTTTAGTTTATTGCTAAGTTCTAGACTATACACGAATGGCAGTAAATTCAAATCAATAACTATTTTGCTCTCTTCGTTCAAGTTTGATAAAATCATATATATAATCCTTGTTGGATTTGGCTTTAAGCACAATTTTGTTAACAACTATTTTCTGATGTTCAACTTTTGTCGGACGCTAGCATTTACTTTTCTGGGGTATGACGAACTCGGAGATCGCTGAATAAATCGAATGCTTTTAAAATGCAATTATGTACGCACTAAGGTTTAATATGTCAGTACTTTTTGCTGAAAAAAGTCGACCAACTAAAAAAGTCGGATAGACGAAAAATAGTTTTTTTTTTTAAATTTTGTTTGTAAAAATTATATAAAATGGGTTTTTCTCATCAATAAATATAGCATCCATATATACTTTTCATTAAAATAGTATGAAAAGTCGAAAACCCGAAAAAGTTTTTAGTAGTCGAGTTTTTGTTTCAATTATAGAACCCTGTCAGTACATACATTATATACTTGATACAATTACATATCATTCGAAAGGTGTTTCGAAAATGTTGTAAATTATATCCAAATTTAAATAAATTTCAAGATATTTAGAATATTAAAACCCATTAAAGTTACAAAAAGAAAGGATTAAAATATGTACATTTTTGAAACCGCAATGTTTTGGCTTAAAAAAACGGTTTCCTAATTTAAAAAAATATATACCTATATCTATAACTTTTGTTAAAAAAATAGTCAAAATTCTCTTACAATATTAATCCTTTTATAAACTAAAATAATGAATAGATTTCCTGTACCACAAACTTTAAATATTGGTTCGAGTCAATTTAAAAACTACCAACATTAGACTTTCGTTTCATTTTCGGTAAATATAAAATCTGCATTTCAATCTTCAGTGCGTAATATTATTATTTCGGAAATAAAAAAACAACTTGTAATCCTCCTAAGATATTTCCTTTTTCAATCCTCTAAGTTTTACAAATTTGTATGTACACCCACAAACATTTAAAGCCACTTAACAATAAACTTTTCTTTCATTGGAACAAATCATTCAAGCTAATGTACATAATTTTTTTTTTTTTCTTTTTCAACATTTTTTTTTTTTTTTTTGATATAAAAATAAATTTTCTTTTACATATCTTACGCATTCAAGAAAACATTTTTTCATAAATCATAAAAAAGAATTATGGAAAATTGTTGCACATTTCGGATTTTGCCAATTAAAATTTTGTATATACTACACACACGCACACAAACCAACACATACAAATAAATAGTAGGTACATATGTAGTAGCAGCACATTATTTGCAATGTGATTTTTTGTTTTGTTTTTTTGGTAAGGCAACAATCGTCCATAAGTACGAAATGGTTCGAATATACATACCTTAACATAATGTGGTCATCGCCATCTGGACTGCGTAATTGACCATCTTCACTGCCCGACATATCGTCGTTAGGCATATAGCAATGTTTTCTGGTTGATAATATCAGCTATCAGGCTAGAGTATCAATCCTTTGACTTGAATTTTCAGCTCAGTATGGCACAAGGGGTGCTCCGCTAAGCGCCACCCGACCTTCAACAAAACGAACGATTGAGTGCACACACACAAGTCTTTGTCTCGCTGACAAAGGAAAAAATTTTCAAGTTGAGTATTTTAGCTCAAAAACTATGCATCTCTAATAGAATTTAGTATATAACGTAAGTTTCAGTATTATATTGTATTAATCTTTATAAGTTTTGCAATAAAATTAAGTTTTTTCCCAGAATAAATTCACAAAAAATAAAAACTGAGGTTTTTCCGTCTGCTCACAATGAAAAGGTTATTTTTTTTTTTATCAATAAACGTTTATGTCAAAAGTGTCAAATCAAAGCCCAGGGTTGCATGTGTAAATAATGTAAGAAATTGGCATCCATGTTTTTAGTACATGAGGAGCAAGGCGAATTCATACAAGGTGGTGGCAGTTCTACAAAAACAACAATTGGTCTTAACAAATGTCAAAAAACAAAAATTAAAAATTAAACAAATATGTATTAAAACTTAATATAGTGTAGATAATTGAATAGTGAGGGCTTCACTTATTTATGTAAAAAATAAATATTTTGTTAATAAGCTTAGAATATGTAGATATTTAAATATAAACAAAAGCTTTGACAACTGTTAGAACCAAAAAGCGAAAAAAAAGTTATCAGCTGATTGACTGACTCCACCTTGTATAAATTCGCCTTGATGAGGAGTTTGTGTCTCTACTAATTGCATATTTTGTTCTATATCATCTTTCTAAATAATACATAGAGTTGTATTTGAAATGCAGTAATATATTTATCAATAGAGTTGCCATTTTCAGATTTCATACCAAAGTAAATAAATTAAAAATATAATAAAAAAATATGATCCCTTTGGCTTATGGGTCGATTTTTGTATCAGAAAATTTATTGTCATGTATGTAAGTTATTTGTGGTCTTCGGATTTTAACATACAGACGGATATGGTTATGTCGACGTCGCTACAGACACAAACATAATCAAGGTAATATTACATTAGATGACTTAGTTAATTTATTTCTGTAAGAAACAAAAAAAGTTTAATTAAATATGCTAAAAAGTAATTTGAACAATATATAATATCAAGGTTTATATATACATATGTACAAATTGAATAAAAAATGCGCAACGTGTTCAAATGTCATTACCATTGTGAAAAGTATAAAAATAGGAAATTAAAAGTATTATAAACCAAGAAAAGATTTGTTTTTTCTAGACGGATGTAAAATTAACAATAATTATGTTATGTGTGGACAGCATCTTTATTTCCATGCTTCTTCTTCTTCTAAAAAAATATGGCTGACGCTTTTAATACGATATTAAGCAACTTTGTTACTACTCTTTTACTACAACTTTTAGTAGCACAGTTTTTTTGTGTGTGGCGTTCTTTTTTCTTTCCGCATAATTTAATTTTACTTAAAAATCTATAATTTAATTATGTTAAAGTTATAAATTTATAGTTTAATAAATAAAAAAAAGTGCTCGGCATAGATGAATAATAAAATAATATCGTAATATTGCGTGTAAAAGTGTTTATGGCAGTGAAATTAGTTAAGAAAATTTCTGTTCTTTGATTGACTGTCCGGCGGCAGAAGTAGGAAAAAATACACGCTCAGTGACAACAACAAAGAAAAGCTAAAAATTGTTCATTATTTTTTTCAACACTTGAATTTCAGCTTAAATGTTCTATAAAGCATGGAAAACTTAAAAATAAGTGATAATTTATTTGCAAATATTCGTTATTTTGTTGTGGGCAATTTAGATGAGGAGGTAAGTGTGAAAGAAAATTTTACCCGTTTGCGTTGGTAAAATTTCTCCATGAAAAAAAGAAGAAAATTGGCAAAATTGTAAAGAATAAGAAAAGGCGCTTATTATGACACTAGCTGACAGTTTGTTTTTGTTGTTATAATAGATAACAGGGTGTTTCATAGATACTTTATATAAATAAGACAAATTAAAAAGGTGATATCAATTGAACAACAAGAACAAAAAACTTTTGTTTTTGTTTAGTCCCTTGATGCAAATTCCAATATATTCAGTAATCTGATGTGTGACTTTCTATATATACCCTGTCAAATTGGCCTTTTATCATATACAAATTGTTCGATCCCATTGTATGATTCAACTGAAACTCTTACTACAAACATATGATAAGCTAAAAGAATTTAAAATATTATTTTATGGATAAATACTTGTATTACTTGATAACAGAGCTATGAATTAATTAATTCAATTCGAGCTTAATTCACTTAAATCTTAATGTCAGCCATACATTCCATAATTCCATTCCCAACATCCAATTCTTTAACATCATTCAAAAGCATTTATTTAAATAAGTAATAATTCATTAATTGTTGAATTAATTCATAACAGAATTCATTCAACCTTTGAATGATTCCATTTTTGTTAATTCATATCTAATACGAATTGAATTAAAATATTTTTTCTTTTCAGTTTTGTTTTGCTTTTATTCACTTACAATATGAATAGAAAAGCCTTTTTATAATATATTTGAATTGAAGACAAATTGAATCATTCAAACAATTGTTAAAGCTATTTTGAAACTGATTTGAATTAAAGAAAATTTTAATGGTTCAACAAGGAGTTATTTCTATAATGAATGAATTCTCAAAGGAGTGAATTTAGTACAATTGAAGTATAAAGGAATTGAGCCTATGAAACTATTAACGGAATGGTTGAGAGATAAAATTTAATTTGATTTCGAAAATGGAATTAAAAATTAACTTCTTGATAACACAAATATTCCATCAGTTATAATTCAGTATAGTATAGTAATTTCATCGTTATTTGTTGTCCTTTTGCAAAATATTTATTTGTTCATAATCAGTATTATATAATGTTTAATATTCTATTTTTTTTTCAGGTCGAGCAATTACTCAAAAATGGGGGTGCTCAATCAAAAATATTCCTCTCGGATTTGGTTACCCATCTCATTTGTGCTCCAAATTATACCGAAGAGGAATTGGTTATGAATTTAGATCTTTACAGTGTAATTCCCGTAACCGAACAATGGATTATACATAGTGCCAAACTGGGACGTTTAGCTGCCACCAAAGCATTTGATCCCAGTGAGCCACGTTTTATGAAAAACATTTCCGCTGCCATAGTTAATGTAGCACCAAGTGATCGCAAACGTTTATATGCAATGTTGACTTATCATGGTGCGCAAGTAACATCCAATTTTAGTGGTAATAATACTCATTTAGTAGCTGGCATGGCTATGGGGCCGGTATATACGAAAGCAAGTGCTCTACCAAAAGGAAGCATGCATATAGTTACGCCCGATTGGGTAGTAGAATGTCTGAGACAAAAGAAGTTGTTGCCATGTGATATTTATCATCCACGTTTGCTGAAGGTAGTAGAGAGACCAAAATTAATTCTGCCAATTATACCCGCGGCACCAATAACGTCGGCCATAAATAATCCTTCAAAATCAATACAAAATACACCACCGCCTCCACCACCACCAACATCACAACAACAGCAGCAGCAGCAACTAACGCCAGTTCAGTCACAACCACAGCCAACTGTCGAACAGACATTATCCAACATTTTAGGTTTCGATGATGACCCGTTATTGGATAAGGCAACGGAGTCATCACCATCCCTTACATCTCTAGATGCTGCCCAAAGTATAGCTAATATAAAATCTCAATTACAAGCAGCTGCTGTACAAATAACTGCCGCCAAAGATGTTAAGACTGTAACCAGTTCAACCGTAACTACCTCCTCATCTGCATCATCATCCACACCCACTACACCCAAAAGTGACTTACCAGTCACATCAACAACGACTTCACCATTTGCTGGAAATATAACGACTATGGAGTCAACAACAATAACATCTAATTTGCAACAATCGCCCTTACAACAACAGCAGCTGCCTTTACAACAACAGCAGCAAACCTTAACACAACAACAGCAAACTATAACACAACAACAGCAAACATTAACACAACCACCACAAACTTTACCACAACAGCAAACTTTAACTCAACAACAAATTTTACCGCAACAACAACAAAATCTAACACAACAACAAAATTTACCACAACAACAACAACTTATCCAACAGCATCAACAACAGCAATCACAAATTGTTTTTGTTAGACCTAGAAGTTTAAATCAGCAACAGCAGCAGCAACAACAGCAATTATTGTCAGGTGCAGCTACGGCTCAAAGTTTGGGCAATGTTTCTTCGGGACCACCGCAAATTATTTTGCAACAAAAAATCATACCAAATGTGGCCAGTTTACAATTACAACAACAGCAGCAACAACAACAACAAACTCTGTCACAGTTGCAACAGCAGCAGCAAAATATACAATTACAGCAACAATTGATGCAACAACCCAGAACACCACAAACCCCCACCTCCTCCAATACTCCTCTACTGGAATCGCGTACACCAACACCTACAGGCACCCCACAACAGCCAAGAACTCCGCAACCTAACAGTGGCAGACAGACGCCACAAGCTCCGCGAACACCCACCAACACACCACAACCGCAACTGCAACAACAGCTACTAGGACAATCACCACAACACAATTCACAAATTCAAATGTCACCATCACATCAAACATCTCACACCCCCCAACCACAGCCCAGTCCACAATCGCAGCAAATTCAACTGGCGTCTCAAGCTCCACAGCAACAGCAGCCGCAACCACAACAACCGCAACAACAAACCATAACCATGTCACCACAAATGTTGCATCAGCACATTCTCAGACAACAGCAAAATTTGCAGCAGCAGCAACAACAATTACAACAACAAATTCAAAACGGCCAGAGTTTATCACCACATCAACAAGCCCTACAGCGACAAATACAACATCAACAACAACAATTGATGCAGCAACAATTACAATTGCAACAGCAACAACAACAATTGCAGCAGCAGCAGCAACAACAACAACAGCAGCAGCAACAACAGCAGCAGCAGCAACTGCAAATGCAACAGCAATCACCTCGTATGCAGCAAAATCCCTCACCTGCTCCTCAGGCTCCTTCACCCTCCCTGAGTAATACACCTAACAGTGGTAGTGGACATTCACACCCCATGATGCCTCCACAATCACCACGTCAATTACAATCCCCTGCACCACAAATGACACCACCACCGCCTCCTCAATCTCCAGGAGCTGTTGGTATACAACAACAGAGTACTCTGTTGACTCAGCAACAATTAAGACAACAGCTGCAACAGGTTAGACAGCCGCAACAAAGACAACAACAGGTATGTTTTAAGGAACATTTTTTATAATTCTATCTTTGACAAAAAAAGGCTCATCTGATCAGTTGTGATCATTGAGAATTTTCAATTGTCGCTTATTTGTGAAATTAATGGTTTTTTGAAAAGTTAAAGATTTTGTACATTTGTACAGTATTTTTTTAAATTAAAAAAAAAAATTAAATTGCAGAAACGCTAGTTTTACATAAATATGTCGATGACAATTGTATTAATAACTTCAACGCTTAAACCAAAGTTTTCTATTTCAACTAAGTACTTCAAAATCAAATTTAGCACACGAGTTAGATTTCAATTTAATTAACAGACATAATATAAGAATTTCAAAGTAATGATCTGTCAAAATATAAAAGAATATATTATAAATCAAATGAAATATTTTACCATGAGATAATTTTTTTTTTTGCAAATTAATATTGTATAATAAATAAGAATACAGTGGCTTAATGTTTTCCTGAGTGTTCATACGGACGACTAGAAATGTATCTGTATCCGATCTGTATTGGATCAATTATAATGTTGGCACCCCCAAACTGTCTTATTTGAGTATTTGGGGTTTAGTCTCGTTTCTTTTGGTAGTCATAAAAATGTTTTCTCATCACTCTCTCATAAATTGTACTTGGATTCATCCGAAGTGAGAACAGCATTCCATTTATGTATCGACCAGTTTAATTGTTCTTTCGCATATCATAGTACGGTTTTTTCGCAGGGCGATATCAACAAAGACCAGCGCCATTTGCACTGCGGCTAACAGTTCGAGAACTAATATCCATTTTAAGATTATTTATATCCTACCTCTATTTCTAGTTTGAAATCACGTATGAAATAAATTTAATTACTTTCAGTCACCACAACACATGTTGTCACCACAACCCTTTCAACAGCCCCAAAGGGTACAATTGCAAATGCAGCAGATGCAACAGCAACAACAGCAGCAACAACAACAATCTCCACAGCATCGAGCGTCACCTTCGGCCCCTCCATCTCCACAATTACACCAACAACAATCTAAATTGATCTCAAATCAAAAACCAATTGATCCGACAGATCCCGTACAGGTGGCACAAATACTAAGTCGTTCCGCTCCAAGTCCCAATCACGAATCGTTAATAATGAGAACACAACAGTTAAAGCAACAGCAATTGCAGCAACAACAGCAGCAGCAACAACAACAGCAGCAGCAACAACAACAACAAATGATTACAAGCCCAGTAAGTCAGCAAAGTGTTCAACAACAGGGAAATGCTTCACAGAGGCAAGTGATAAACACTTCAACAGCACAGGGGCAACAGATTATACAAAGTCATATGATGAATATACATCAACAACAGCAGCAGCAACAACAACAGAAGCAACAAATGGTACAATTGCAGCAGCAACAACAAATTTTACAGCAAAAACCGGGTTTAATATCGCCACAGCAACAACAACCACCACAAATTCAACAGCAAGTTATAATACCACAACAACAACAGATGCAACAGCAACAACAGTTACAGCAGCAGAATCAGCAACAACAACAGCAGCAACCTTTGCAGCAACCCACACAGCAACAATTACAATTTACCAGCCCCACTTCCTCAACTCCGCAGCAGCAGCAGCAGCAACAGCAGCCACAACATGCTTCAAACATAACTACGGTTACCGGCCCAGGGGGCGTAAGAATTATACAACAAACTATTCAAGCGCAACCTGGTTTTCCTCCTGCCCAACAGACACAACAAATTCTGCAACAGCGCCAAACTCAATTGCAGCAGCAACCGCAGATACAACAACAAATTATAACACAACAACAGCTGCAAAGTCCCCAACAGCAACAACAGCAAACAGGACAATTGCAACAGGTACTTAATTCCAATGTGGGAGTGGCACAAGCCCCTCAAACCCCCAATAAACCGAAGTACATAATTAGTCAGCAGCAATTTAATCAGCTGACACCTCAGCAGCAGCAACAAATTTTACAGCAAAATCAACAAAATCAAAACTTTTTCATTGTCAATCAGACTAATGTAACACAACAACAGCAGCAACAGCAACAACAGCAGCAACAACAGCATCAACAAGTAGGACAACAACAAATCATACAACAAGCGGCACAAAATCCCAATCAACTTATAAAGCAACAACAGCAACCACCTCCATTATATGCTCAAAGGCAACAGCAACAACCACAAACCCAACAACAATTAGTCGATTTGGAAGGCAATTTACTACAATCCCCTCAACAGCAGCAGCAACAACAGCAAAGAATTTTATTGCAGCAGCAACAGCAAACGCCAAATGTTTCTCCACAACAACAGCAGCAACAACAGCAAATTGTAATTAATCAACAAATTATCAACAATCCTCAGCGTTTGCAATACTTGCAACAGCAACAACAATTGCAATTTCAACAAAAACAACAAATGCAACAGCAACAGCAACAACCCAATGCCATTGTTGTGGGTCCTCAGCAACCGGTGCAACAACAAATTGTGCAACAACAGATACTACAACAAAGTCCTCAGCAACAACAAGTAGGGCAACAACAACCACAGCAACAAATAATAATACAACAAACTATACCACAGCAACTTGTGGCAGGACAACAGCAACAATCCTTATTGCAAAGTCCTCAACAACAGCAAATACTAGTTCAACAGCAACAAAAACAATTACAAATGCAACATCAGCTTATAGATAGCCAACAACAGCAGCAACAACAAATTATTTTACCTCAACAGCAACAACAACCCTTACAGCAAACAGTTTTAATACAACAACAGCAACTAACACAACAAAACCCTACACCACAATCTCCTCAACAGCAGCAACAGTTAACACAACAGCATCAGCAACAAATTTTAATACAACAAGAATCGCCACAGCAGCAAGCACAGCCACAACAAACTCATTGGTCTCCACAAAGTCCCGCACAACAGCAACAACAACAGCAACAACCGGGAACGCCCGGTTCCATAGCCGGCCTACAATCACCCCTACAAGGTCAACAACCTCAAATTCAACAAATCATCCCTCAACAACAACCACAGCAGCAGCAGCCACAATTCATTCGAACTGTACGCCCTGCAGGACAGTGGCAACAGCAAGGCCTACCACCCGGCACAACTCAGCCGCAACGACAACTCATACAACTAGATGATAAAACTCATGCTCATTTTATGTCATTGGATCCCATTAAAAGAGCTGAATACATTTCAAAATTGCAGCAATCTAAACAGCGGGTCATGGTTAGACAACAACAAGTGGCGTATCAGCCTAGACCTGGAGCTCCTAATGTTGTGGCCAGCGCTCTTGGTACAACACCCAGACCCGCGGGTCCCACTACCCAACACATTATAGTTCAAAGTCAAATGCCGGCTGGTCTGACGCAACAGCAGCAAATGCAATGGTTGCAACAACAGCAACGACAAGTTGTGGTCAGGACTGCTGCTAATCGTGCACCTGGTCTTACGCCCATCACTCAACAACAAGTTATTGCTGGTGGTACACCTGTCAGTATAACTCAACAACAGTTGCAGCAGCAACAACAACAGCACAATGTGCAACAACAAGTTTTTAATCCCAATGATCCAAATCAACAGATGTTGTTACAAAGACAACAACTAAGAGTACAATTGCAGCAGCAGCAGCAACAACAAATGTTGGGTCAGAAGCCTCAACAATCTGTACAGGTTATTACTGGACCCGGCGGTCAAGTTATAGAACAACAAACTATAATACAAACACAACCGACTGGGGCCCAGCAAATTGGTCAGACCATACAAGGACAACAAGGTAAGTTAGAATTAATGGTTAAAAAAAAGCACTTGCCTAAAAACTAGCTTCCCCAAAGTTTTACAAAAATTCCTTTTTTAATATTCATTATTTCCAATTATTTTAAGAATAATAATAATAAAAGTATTTAAAGACAGTTTTTTAGTCGAAATGTTTATATTTATGAATTAAAATAAGACTTAATAATGCAAATTTATTAATGCGAACTCTTAAAGTATTACTTTTTTCACTATTTTAATTTCCTCACAAAATAAGTCAAATTCAATTAAACCTTCTAACAACTTTTAACTACCGTTAAAAATAAACCATAATATTTTTTTTTTAATAAATTCTCACCCTTAAGGTTCGGGAAATATAATTACAGCATTGGCACCTCAAACTGTCCTCATGCCAAATCAGGCTACCGGCATGGATGGTCAACAACTTCAGCAGCAGCAACAACAGACTGGTAATTTGCAACAAACACAACAGCAAATGAATTTGAAAACCAAAACTGCTCTCGCCAATATGTTAAGCAATCGCTTAGGCGGTACTGTGGGGGGTAATAATGCCATGCAAATGCAAACTCAAATTCCAGGGGTACAACAGCAGACGCTAGTGCAGCAACAAATACAAATGCAAGATCCTAGTCAGCAGCAGCAGCAACAAGCTGTGCCGCAGCAACCACAAATAATACAACAAACACAAGTGGTAGTACAAGGACCTCAACAGTTGCAGCAGCAACAACAACAGCCGCAACAGCAAATTATAATGGGTCAACAACAGCAACAATTAAACCCACAGGGTGTAATGAATACAATGCAAACTCAACAACAGCAGCAGCAACAGGTGGTGGAGGCCAGTGCTGCTGGAACTTTACGTATGATGACTCAGCAGCATAATGCAGCCAGTTTACAGCAGCCTACAAATCAAGTTGGAGCTACGACCGCTGGTGCTACTGTTTCTAGTGTTGTGGGAGTTCCCAGAACTCAGCAAGAGCTTTTGCTTCTACAGCAACAACAGCAACAGCAGCAACAACAAATGCGTAGACCCATTTTACAGACCCAGATGTCGGCAACAGGTCCAGTAGCTGTTAACAATATAATTACCGCTGGTGTACCGCCACAACAAGCTGTGCAACAACAGCAACAACAAGTTGTGCAGCAGCAACAACAAGTTGTTCAACAACAATTGGTAGTTGCTGCTGCCACGCCTGGTGGTGGTGGTGGTGCAATTCAGCAGCAAGTGGTAACAGCTCCTGGAACTGCTGTACCCGCTGGCGTTATGACACCTACCGGCTATATACAACAAGGCAGAGTTACCCAACTGCCCATGCCTCCACGCCCTCAATTCTATGGCCATAATCCGAATTTAAAATTGCCACCCGATCTATTTTTGGTCGGTTGCACTTTCTACATTGTTGAAGAATACGAAGAAACCGATGGCGAAGAATTGCCCATTTGGATGGAAACAATACGGCAATTTGGCGGCGATATCGAAAAGAACTATTGTCCACGCGTCACCCATGTACTGTGTCGCACCCAACGTCATGGTGTCGTTATGCAGGCCCTCCGAGATGCCAAACGTTGCATTACCGCTTACTGGCTAAGTGACATTTGCTTGAAAAAACAATTACTGCCTCCCTGGCAGCCATTGCATCTACCCTTCCCCTCACAGTTTGGCTATCAGAAACCGCTGGAACGGCATATCATAGCTGCAAATGGCTACGAACCCGAAGAGGAACATCGCATTAAACAAATGGTGCAAGAATGTGGCGCCATTTACACTTCATATCTATCGAAATTACACACAGTGTTGGTGTGTAAAAAGCTGGAAGGTGAAATGTTTAATGCCGCCAAAGACTGGAACATTCCCGTTGTGAACTCTTTGTGGCTAAGTGATATAACGATTGGAAATTTAAGTACAATGTCTCAATATGACAATCAAAAGTATCAGCAGTATAGTATAACAGCACCATTCCGTATTGATTATGGTTTGGTGCCACATTTGATGGGTAAGTGAAAGAAATTTGGTTATTGGACTGACGAAATTTTCGAATCAGTTGAAATCAGCTTTGCAAAGTCCTTAGATAACACACGGACCTATAGTTTAACTTTTACTTAGTTCTAATGTTTTTATAGAAAATTTGTTGTCCATTAATGATAACTGTTATTTTATATATAAAATTTATTATCGTTTATATTAATATAATAATTTTTCGCTAACAGACATGTTTTTAATGAAAAGAATTCGGAAAATTTTGGGATTTCTTTTATTTCCTTGAAATGAAATTGGGATTTTTGTTTAATTTATTGATATTTTTATATTCTATGATTAAGAATTCCCCTAACAAATATTTTTATTTTCTTAACATTCTTCAGCTGCTTGGAAGGCCCCCATCAACCTTACACAAGATGCTCATGAACGCGTTAAGAGATATTTGGCCGATCCCTACTATGAGAAGGCTAAAAGACAAAAGATATCACCCTACCAAGAAGAAATACCCGAAACAATAGTATGTGTGGAATATCCACAAACAGCTAAACCGCCAAAAGTATTATTTTCACAAGTGGCTGATCCCGAATCACTCAAAAAGGCTGTATTGTAAGTACAACACCCTTAAACATTCGTTCTCTAAACTTATGAAAATTATTCACTTTTAGATCGCTTGGCGGTATTGTGGTAGATAATCCCGTGGATGCTACTTACTTGGTAATGACTTGTGAAAGTCGTACCTGCAAACTAATACAGGCAGTGTGCCATGTTGATTATGTGCTTAAATCCCAGTGGGTTGTGGAGAGTGCTAAGGCAGGCAAATTCTTACCACCCGAAAACTATAAAATACAATATATACCAGTGGATGAAAATCTTAAATTTCACCTGGATACGGTATTGCAATCTACCGCGCGTTCCACATTATTTGCCGGACGTTATTTCTATGTTACACCCGATGTTTTTCCGGCACGTTCAGAAGTTGTACGTATGATTGAATCGTCGGGCGGTAAAGTTGAAGAGAAACGACGTTCCTCTCAGGCTATAGCAGAAATTCACAATCAATCGCCGGAATCCTATATAATAGTTACATGTCCCAATGACATGCATCTATGTGTGGATCTTACACGTTTTGGCAATCCCAAATGTCCCATAGTGTCGACAGAATTTGTTATGAGTTCTATACTTAAACAAAATCTCGAAATAGAACCACATATTATACCCTATCTATACAATAACAATAATCTTATTTATGGCAGTGGTTCAAATAAGGCATCCTCCAAATAGCCTTTAATTGAACCCATACAACAAGATCCACACGATTTTGAAACCATAACCGAGTTATTTTTGCAAAAATATTTAGATTTGGAACCATTAATGGAAACATTTTATTCATAAAGAATAAAACTCATTCATTTAATTCTAATAAAATTAGTTTAAAAAAAAATCATTTACTGATTTTTATAACTTTAGTAAAATTTTGAATTCAACAAAGTCTTGTTTAATTTTAAGTGTCTCATGTATTTTTATGTACAGTCTTCATTCATTCATTTTCGCATATTCACAACCATTTCTAAGACCTGTACATATATTTAAATTCATAAACAATTTAAATTTAAACAAATGTAAAATAGTTTGTGCATTAACGTAAATAAAATTTCTAAAATTTTATATTCTCTTTTAAACGTGTAAAAAACACTAGAATTATATTTATTTTTAAGATATTGAAAGCCTAGTTTTCATCAAATATACATACATACATATATAATCACTATATAAAAGGCTTATTTATATTTTTGTATACGATTATAGAAATAGTTTTAAACATTTCAAATTAAATTCAAGTTACATATTTAATTTGTAATTGAATTTCTTAAATGTAACTTAAAAAACAAAACGTTGAAAAACAATGCATTCAATAATATATATTTTCATATAAAATAAAAAAATAATGGCTATTTATTTAAAGGTTATAAAGAATATAAGATACAACATTTTCTATAGAAAAAAAATGCAGTTATCGTTAAACGATAACAAAATGTTCTATGCAGAACAAATTACTGGTAAAAAAATTTGGTGCAAAAAAGAATTTTTGGTGACAAAAAATTTGTTAAAATTTTTGGTGAAAAGTCTTTAATAGAAATTTATTTGTTTACCAACAAAATTTTCAGCTTCGTAAAATTGATTTCAGACTGGCGGACATAGCTATCTATAACGATCCAGAATATCGCTAATTAAAAGTGTAGAAATTACAAACGAAATGATAAACTTATATACACCCTTATCGCAAATTTTCTAAAGAAAATGACAGCTATCGTAGAAAATTACAGTTACCGTTAAGCTATAAGAAATTTTCTGTAGAAAATTACTGATAATGTTAACGGATAACAAATTTTCTATAGAAAATTACAGCTATAGATTACATTTTCTAAAAAGAAAATTGTATTTGTTTGTTATAGAGCCGCTTATGGAAGACTGCGCATAGTTGGGGTGAATAGTAAAATAATAATAAATAATAAACCAAGATCATTTTATTAAATTTATGTTTATTTGTATACCTCTTCAACATATTTGCTTCATTTTGCAATAATATTTTTACATCAATAAAAATATCCGAAATTAATTTTGAAAACATAATTTTTTTTTTACTTTTTAAACTAAACTCATATTCCAAATACTTTGTTGTAATTAAGTCTAATAGTGTATAAAAAAATATTAAATAATTTATTTTGATTTGTTTACTTATAAACTTGAAATACTTAGTGAATCTAAAAGCATGCCTACAAAAATTCATGGCCAAGAAAATAAAGCCCATTACCAAAAATTGTTTAATAACAAAACAGTTTTCTACTTATTCAGAATTAAATACATATTTCAATTATGAACAAGAACCTTTTAACTTAATACATATTTTTTTTTTTAACTTAATATTAGTTTCATATACTTATTGATTAAGAAATTTAGGTAGACCACAAATAGAAGTATGTGGACTGCCAGTGGGGAATGTATTCGCGCAAAGGACCAGCCACCATTTTGGCAATGGGTACGTGATTGGCTATAAAACCCAATATGCGTTCTAGTCGTGACTGAGTGAACTTCTCATAGAAGGGAGTTCTCATTAGGTACAGTAACAAATTTATACAACGATGTGATAAGATAAGCTGTTGTTGCTTAGACATTAGATGGCGATTTTTACGATACATATTAATACTGGCCATATCGACAGCCAATGAAACCACAAACTGTTTCCATGATTTTTCTCCGAACACGCCCATGGAAGCCAAATGTATCAATGGCTTAGCAATGTATAAATATTCAGCCTGCAATAGAATCTTGGGCACTTGAGATCTTTGCATGGTTTCTAGCTCTTCATTAAGATTGAATGAACGGTAATGTAAGGGAGGTGCTCCTTCCACTTTTCTTACAACACGACCTGACCTTTTCAGTTTAAAAGTAAAATTATGCTCTTCTAATGGGTTTTTATTGTCAGTTTGCTGACAACCACCTCTTGGTCTGTTGTTTTTATTATTTTTCAAAGCTCTTCTATTTATGGCCGGCATAGCAGGTGAAGTGATGATTTGTTCAGTGGAATGTTTCAATATAAAAAATCGCCCCGCTGCTTTGAGAACTTGCAAGCCCGCTATAAATACCCATTTGCCCTTGTTTCCGAAAACTCGTTTGGCTGATATTTCTATGAAAACTTCACAGTATTCGAGAGTGGTCAACATGACCTTTAGACGGTAACAAAACCCACTAGCTGCCGGTTCAATTTCACCCGGCACCTTTTCGCCTTTTTCTTTACGGTCTTTGGCTATGATGCGGTCATTATATAAAACCAATAGGTTCGACAGGGAATATATTAGTTCGGTTACTACGGTTGAATCGGAAATACGTCCTAAAATAAGAGATATTAGAATTGAAAATTTAATACATAGTTTTATTTATTTACCCACCTGCTATAAAATACGACAACCATTTTGCGGTGGTTTCCACATCACACACTGTATCTGGATTCTTCGCCACCCATATTTCATAAGCCTTTACTATGTGCTTTAGATTATCCATCTTTATTAAAGTTATTCGTTTTCTTTGTAATAATTATCGTAGAATTGTAAAACTAATCTGTAGTTTTTCGTTTTAAGTTGATAAAGAATAATATTGTGAATAAAGAAGTATTCATTATAAGGTGAGAGCGATTCTACAACAAAAAACACATGCAATTTGTTTTAGTTGGCTGAAACTGTCAAAGTCAGCCTGTTGTATTTGTTGCGTTTACGTTTGTTGTAGCATTCGCAATAACAAAAACTAGTGAATATGACAGCTTGAGCCTCTAAAATAAGCAGCTGTGCTATCGACACCACTTTATATTAAATACGCCTTGATTGGGAATGTACTTTTTAGTGTTGTCAGTATATTTTCAGTTCTTATTTCCAGTTATTGTTTTTGTATCCCCAAAAATCCTCAACATGTTACTAATGCCCATTAGGATTTATATCGGAGACATGATCAATTATGGGCTGATGCTCATAAACAAAAATTAATTTGGTAGAATGATTTTTATGCTGAACATAAATATTAAATAAATAATTTAGTTGATATTTATTTAATTGTTTATCTGATTTGGAGAATATACCTATACAAGTCTGAGGGTAGCTTTTTAACATGCTTTATGCATATGCTAGCCGATATTAAAAAAAGTCCCAACCGAAGATGACTTTGACATGGATGGAAATTCATCCGCCCGGCCGTACGCAGGCTACGAACGGAAATATTATTCAGCTAAGTCGGATTTAGGTAGACTACAGAGATTAAAACCATTAAAATCCGCCTGGAGGCCGTCAACAAAGAAAAATACTAAAAGAATCCAAAATTTAAATTTGATCCCCATTTTCAAAAAAAAAAAAAAAAATCCTCCATTTGGGGATAAATGCCTGGAACTGGCAACACTGAAATTAATTTAATACATCTGGTGAACAGTGTTGTAAAGTGTTTAAATGTACAATAAACAATTATATGTCATCTGTCAGTTTTTAAATCTCTTCTGTCGAACGACTGCTTTTAATTAAGGTTGGCTACCGATTCAAAACCGTAATTTATTAAAAAAATGTACAAAAAAATAAAATAATGGATCAAATCAACTGTAATATAAATTCAAACGGAAATTTTTGGTTCATAATGTTAATAAACACTTCCATATTATATATCATATAAAAGATAATCAGATAATTTTCTAAATATATGAGAAATTAACTATTATATAATATAGAGAGCAGGCAAATATTTTAACGTTTTTGATCTTATAATTATGAGAGCTATTAATATACAAGCTGTTTCGACGATCTTAATTTATGCCGATAGATGACTCTTTTAAAGTGCTGTGAATTGGCAGCACTTATTAACAAAATACAACAATGTGCTGGAGAAATTTGCACCGCACAGAGAGCAAAGTCGATCTAGAATTGACGGCGGTAACGGCATACCATATATCCATACGGCGGCGGCTAAAATTTGACTAAATCTTGAACCAGATTGCTATTAAATTAAAATTAAATAATGAAATGTTTGAATATGTTGAAAAAAACAAAAAATATTCAGCGAACTCTATAATTAGAATAATTAGATTAAATGAAATTGTCAACTAAGGATTTCATAAAAAAAACCATTTTACTTAAGCTGCGGCTCAAAATCAGTCGTCAGCGGCTATCAGCCGATACTAAAATTGTTGCCTTTGTTCTCTGTCACTGCAATTGGCGGAAAAACAACGAAACAAAATAAGAAAAAGAAAATGAAAACAAAACAATTTTAGGCAGGTGATGAAAGGAAAAACAAGAAAACAAAGCAAAGGAAAATTCCTGCAGGAAAATCAACATTTGTGCAACATACGACACATACAGGACAAAGAAAAACTGTACCAGCTGCTTCTCGCGGCAAGCATATAGATATTAAATTACGCAGTATTAGATAAGAAACACCAAACAAGCTGTAAGGTCCCGCATTAAGACAAAGTAAATAAATAAAAAAATATATATTTTTTTTTTTGCAAAAGAGAGGCAAAATAATTTGAAAATAAAATGACTACGCCACAAAATACCAGAATAGCATTAGCTGATCGTTTAGAGGCCTTAAGAGTGGCCACCACACCAACCAATACAAATAGACCAGATGATCCAACGCCAGCATCAATATTTGCTTCCTCCTTAATGGACAATAACACAAATGTAGCCTTGGCACAAGATTTTCAAAACTTAATACCCTCACCGGATGAATTGATAATAAGACAACGCGGACGGCGGCGTCCTTTAATGGACTGGACACCGGAACAGGCCGCTGCCACAACAAATTCTGTTATGAGAAATCCTTTTCAAAGAACACCCACTAAGATGCCTTTAAATACTAATATGATTTTAAGAAGTTCGCCACGAAAACGTTTGACTATGGGCAGTACGCCACCAGAACCTGGCATGTGTTTTGGCGCCAACATGAATTCACCAACAAAACTAACAGCCAAACAACAATTGTGGCCAGGAACGCCTTTAGTTAAAAGATCGCGTATGTGTGAAGATGAAAAACCAATAGCTCAGCTAAATGAGGAATTACCTTTGGCCACTTTATTACAGGGTCTATCACAGCAACAGTTAATTGAGTTGATAGTGGGTAAATTGGTGGCGGGCGATGCAAAAGCGGAGGCAGAACTTAGAGCTCAATTGCCCACACCAGATATAGAGTAAGTGGGTATTTTGTTTGTTGGGAACTTTTAAATTAACAATAAAATTATATTCATTACAGAACTATGGAGCAGGAACTCCTACATGCAAAACGTATGATCTTTAAATCTCTCCCCACCTCACGTCTGTGCAAAAAGACCGATAGTACGGCTTATACAAGGGCATCTCTACATCTCAATGAATTTAAACGTTTGGTTACTCATCACACCAAACAATTGCATGATTCGGCTCATTGGGATGCTCTGCTCGATTATGTGTTTATGGCCTGGCCATGTGTAAAAGCAACACCCAATTGGGACAATGCCACCCACAATACTATACGACGACAATGCTTTAAATTGCTGACCTGTAGTTGTATGGCCGCTGTTAAATGTGGCGGTACACGGTTGGGTTCATCACGTCTGCACACACTAGAGCGCAGTTTACGTGAATGGTCACAAGATTACGAAGATGTTTTATCCTGTATTAATACTCTAAACAAGGCTTTGTCAAAGGGTCGCACAAGTCTTTAATCCTACAATATCAATATTTATATAGGAGTTATTTTTTACAAAATTTAAAATTACATATACACACATTTACTTTTTACTTTAGATGACTAACTAAAACTAGATGTTTTAGTTTAAGTTATACTCACCATTATTAGTTTGTAAGTTAAGAAGAACATATTTTTAAAAAGTAATTTTAGGTTTCAATTTTATAAGTGTGTTCCTTTAACGCTCAGTTTGGCATGTTTAAGACTGATTGAGTAATGGGGTCACATTATATCACAAATTGTTATTATATTCAAGTTTTACTTTGCCATATACATACATATATTTTTTAAATTAATTGTATTGAAAGCATTTATATAAAATATGCAATAATTAAGCAATACGTTTATGTTAATGTTTTTCTGTTTTCCAATCAATACCAAATTCGTTATTCCAAATTTTCTAATTTTTTATGTTGTTTTTTTTTTTTTTGATACCAAAAGTATTTTATTGTTTCATTTTTAATCGAACAAATTTTCTATCTCATTTTTATTTTAATCTTTTTATTTTTTGTTTTTTATATATATTATTTTTTTTATGTGAAATAAATTTTTGTAATTATATTTTATACACAACACCTACATAATAAATCCACTTGTAAACGAAAACCAAAAAATTGTATGTAAAAATGTATTGGGATGTACGCAAAACATAACTCGGACAAAATGGTCATTGCATCGACTCAAAGTCCTGGGTGGTTACTCCCCAATACGATTCTAAAGGAAATCTTTTCGAATTACAATGCATTTATCACACATTTTCGAACATTTTCGTTTTGAGTTACGCAGTTGAGCTGATGTGCCATTTACAAGGTGTAGTGGGGCATTATTGGTAAGCTATACAGAACCAAGATCAACGAATGTTTATTGTCACAAATGGATGAATTTCGACTGAAGGACAACATGAGGTTCGAAAAGGAAGGTGCAAACTCGCCCGACGGATGGTTTTCCGGGCCGCCTAGTGTATCGTTTTGGCGATTTATGGTGGCGGTAAAGTGAAAGAGAACATCCGTCATACTCGCCGGAACAATTGAAAATGTGGTAAACCAAGCCAGAATTGTCATCAACAATGGGAAGACTTCAAAAAGAATAGGAATATAAAATGTAAATAGACCTCCTTTAACCAGCACTGATGGATAATACACAAGAGCTGATTCACTGAAAATTTTTATTGGACTACTATTCTTTTTAATCATAAATATAACTAACGTGACAATACATCAGAAATTTGGCGGGATTGTAGTGCTTTTTATAGGCTGATCCCGCCTAAATTTTCTTAAAAGTGGTTGTTATTGGATTAAATTTCGATTTTAATGACTACGGCACTACATTTTATTATTGCTAAATATTTGTTTTAGATTTCCGTAGAGTTTCATAGACAATCTTGAATACTTGAAACTTTTTTTTTTTTTTGTAATTAGTAGCATAATATTTTACTTTCGGTATTCATGTGTCTCAATGTTTATATTTTCAGTAGGGAGAGGATGTTATGCGTAAATTTGTCTAAATGTTTTTATTCTACATGAAGCTCTAACAACCATTTTATGTATCATGTGAATTATGATTCAAAAACTCGAAGGAGAGCGTGTGTAATTTTTTGGTAAAAAATTGCAATGGATTTTGAAGCATTCATAATGTATGTTAAATATAATTATCAAAAAGCCTTACGATATTACGTTATTTTAATGATTTATTCTATTTAAGACTGCGGCGATTAAAAAAAATGTATGTCCATGTTTCATCCTTTCTCGTCCAATGTTTCATCTATCGATATCCAAGTTCGCAATGCGGTAAAGAACTTAAAAAAATACACATGTAGTGTGATGGATGATGAAACTTATGTACTGGCAGACTTATCACAACTTCCGGGTCAAGATTTTTATGTGGCTGATGGACGAGGCAATGATCAAGAAAAATACCGGACAACAAAACAAACAAAATTTCCCAAGAAGTTTCTTGTGTGGCAAGCCATTTGCAGTTGTGACAAAAGAAGAAATACATATATATTACGGAGTGTTTACAAAAACGGATTTTACCTTTCTTAAAACAGAACAGAGTGTCTTCATATTTCTGGGCCAATTTGACAATATGCCACTATGCATAAAAGATGGTATTCAAACAATAATGTCAATTTTGTACCACGGGAGGCAAAACCACCCAACTATCCAGAACTTTGGCCTGTGGAAATGTATTGGGCTCTTGTAAAAAAAGAATTAAAGAACACAGGAAAGGTGTTCCAGGACATGTGCTATTATAAGTAACTTAATCACCTCGTCCAAAAAGTTAACGGAAGTAAAATCTTTAATGGGAGGATTTCCAGAAAAATTGGATAATTTATAAATACCTAGTAATATGCCAATATTATAATGTTTAATGAACTTGTACAATATTTGAATATGTATACGTATTTTTGAGAATTTTTATATTGAACGGTTTAAGTTTTATTTAACTTAATACAAGTATACGTTTTTTTCTGGCTCTCTCCTTAGCTAAGTCCGTTCTTCTGTCTGTCTGTTGAAACCACGATAGGGCTGAAATATTCGACAAATACTTTCTGTTGATAAGGTTTGTTTCGTATTGTTACGTTTTTACCTTTTAAATAAACCGGATACTTTTGATTGCAAATAAAAAGCAGTTTTAGTAGTTTAAAATTTGTAACAACTCTTTATTTATTTAAATGTACACCAACAACAGTTCAAATATTCACTCAGTGTCTCTATACACGTCTATCAATTCGCAGAAATACATACACACACACTCTATAATGTGCAAGTATACACGTACAAGACAGTTGATGTTAACTCTAACAGCGCCTATGATCAACTCCACTCACGACTGCCAGCTCTGCCACTATTTATACACGTGCCATATATCGGGAATCTTCTACAATGCTCTTAACGGACATACTAGTACATTCGAATTCCAGAGCCTTCGATGTCATTGCCAGCAGCCCAAACATTTAGTGTTGCCATACTTACAAACAATGCCAATAAACGCATGCTACTGATGGACGTGCTTTCAAACATGATGAATGCTGCAGGCAGTCGTTACAGACCGTTGAATTCAAATCGTCATTGCACATTCGTAACAGTATTGAAAATTGGAAATATTGGACCATGATTTCACCATGTTGATTATGCGGCAATCCTGAGAAAATTTTGCACAAGTTAGTTCTAAGTATTACTCTGAAATTATACTGTAAAGTATGGTGAAAATCGGCCGACGCACTCTTACTTGTTGATGTTCTCTAATGGTGCATTAAGTTGTCATTAAAAATACGTCATGCTATTTACATATTAAAAACCTAATAAAAAAATATTAAATAAAAATTTGTAAATTTTTTCTTTAAATACATTTTATTGGAAACCATATTTGGTATATTATTTTTATTTATTTGTTAAATATTCGAGATTTTTCTTTGTTTGTACAATTGTTATTTGTTTCTTAATAGATATAGCATATAATATTTATATATATATAGTTACAGATGACATCAATTAAATTGATAGGTGTATTATAATCAAGTAGTTTTTTTTAAATAATTCTTTGATTTAAGTAGGTTAGTATAGTTGATTTTTAAATAATATTATTATATTAAAATAAAAATATTAAATTTAATATGGACACAGCTGAGGAATATAAAATTAATACAATTTAATAACTACTTTATATAGTTTAACATATTTATATGGGCTTTTATAAAATAAACTAAATACTAATTACTTTTCTATAATATAAGAGATACTCACAGTTAAAATAAGAAGATTTTTTTGTTTGAAATGCTTACATTTTAATTGTGTATTAAGATTTTAGTGACTTGAGCTCAAATTGTATTAGTTAGTTAATACAAAGCTCTTGTTATATTATTATTATTATTATTTTAACTGTGATTAGCCCTAACTGAGGTTCATATATCGTACATACATCTAATGCATCTATGACTAAATAACACTCATATTATTTATGATTATAATTATTATTATTAAATAAAAAACAAACAAAAAAAAAAAAAAAAAAAAAAAAAACAAGACAAGACAACAATAAAAAAGTATTTCCTTTTATTATTAATATATGAGATTTTTTTTAGTTATACGATCGCCTAATTAGCAGATACAGCAAGGAGATAAGGGCCAGCACATAATAGTTGTGAAACAAAGTTTTACTGTAGACAGTAGATCCAGCTGATATATGACGCCCTGTAATGAAAATAAAAAATAGTTATATAAAATTGTAGTTATTTAAGTGAGATGTAAAAAAATGTCATAAAGTATTTTATTTTATAAAGTATCAATTACAAATGCTCTAATGATCGAATGAATTAATTTCTAATTCAATTTTCAAAATCAATTTAAATTTTTTCGCTTAAATAGTTAACTATTATGGGTCGATTATGGAAGGCAACCGAACTTTAGTTGCGTTGCCAGAGGGCAACTACAAATTTTTGGTTGCTAATTCGGCAATAGAAAATATAGCTGCCAGTTGCCATCTGTAATACCATTTTGGCAACTGACAACGCAACTGAAGTTCGGTTGCCATCCATAATCGACCCATTAATTAATTCATAGGCTTAATTCCTTAAAAAACGCGTTACCACTTTTTTTTATCACATATTTGGTTGACGTTGTTTTCATTAATTCAAATCAATGGCTTAATAAAATGTATTGAATGATACAATTTTTCTTCAATTCATATCTAAGGACTGAGATCGAAAAAACCTTAACACAAGGTTTTCATTAAAACTTTTAACCCAAGTATTATTTGATTTTTTTTTATTAATCAAGTTACCTTTGTAAAGCATGTCAGTTATTATGTTTTAAAGTGCGTACTAAAATTATTAAATATTTTTAACAAAACCCAACATGGTCCTAGAAAAAGTTGGCTAAACAATCAAAAGTCTGCCGTCAAACTGATTCCAATTGTATTGAACAGTATCGGAAGAACTTGTCCGTTGATAGACAATCTGGTTCATTTAGAAGGAATGGTCCACATGATGTTTCTAAAGCCAATAAATAGAAAGCATTTTCAAAAGAGCTCCTAACACAACCGGTAGGAAAGCAGTCCGGTTAGCTCAGCACTCGGACTATTTGGTACGAAAAGTTAAAGCCAATGCAGGTTTAAAAACATACAAGGCTGAAAAAGATCCTGACAGGAACTTTGCTAAACATTTTGAGGACAAAGACAGAGCACGGAAATTGAAGTAAAATTTTATAAAAAAAAGTTCTTGGCATGACAAGCAATATGCAGTTGAGGCAAAAGAAGCCAAACATTTGTTAGAAAGGGCTCTATAAATACTGAAATTTACGCAAAGGAATGTTTACAAAAGAGGATGCTTCCATTCATAAGATTTCTTAATGTGTCCACTTATTTTTGGCCTGATTTGGCAACCTGTCACTATGTAAGCAAGGTCTTGAGTGGTACAAGAACAACAATGTGTTATTTGTACCATGAGAGGTAAATCCTCCAAACTGCCTGGAGCTAAGGCCAGTAGAGAGATATTGGGCTCTTGTTAAAAAAGAATTGAAGAGCACAAAAAAGGTTTCATTTTTATTAACATATATGTATGTTAAGACTTTTTCGATCTCAGTCCTTATTACAAATAGGCTTTAGTGCAAAAAAAATTGAATGAAGAAATAGTAAGAGTGATATGCCGAATCTTATATACCTTTCATCTTTTTCGCCTCTTAACTGAAAAAGCTGTAAACAGGCATCTGTCAGTTGACTTCTGTCAAAATTTGAACAAGCTGCGTCATTTAGTTTAGCCATTTATAGCAGACTATCACGTGATTTTAGGAGAAAATGGAAAAAAGGGAATTTCGTGTGCTCATTAAGCATTATTTTTTGCTAAGCTTGATAAATACTATGGAAACTCTACATCATCAATTTCAATGGTAAAAAGTGGTTTACTAAATTTCGTTGTGGCACGGAAGATGCCGAAACAATTGAAAAAACTCACGATATCGTGTTGGCCGATCGGAGGTTGAAAGTATCGAGGTGGAAGCCATAAGCATTCTGGATGAAGCACATTCTGGACGAACTATTTTGGACCATTTTTACGAGCATTGCTGGCCGTATGTAACGAATAAGACGAACAATGTTGGCCTACAAGTCGTCAATTATTCCTGGTAAAAGTGACTTCACATGACCCCACAGAAAATACTCGAGAGGTAACAAATCGCACGACCTTGGAGGCCAATTGACAGGTCAATTTCTCGAAATCAAGTTATCGCCAAATTTTATTTTCAATAAATCGATGGTTGCGGTCGTCACATGCTTTTGAAACCACATCTCGCCATGATCAATGACATTCATATTTTCCAAAAAAAATCGTTGATCATGGTGCGTTAACGATCTCCATTGACCGTAACGCGAGCTCTGGCTTCATTTTTGAAGAAATAAGGTCCGATAATGTCACAACCGTGTAAACCGCACCAAACGGTGCATTTTTTCTGGATGTAATGGAGTGGATTGATCTCACTTCATATGAGGGAATTTTATTTATTAAGCCAAAATGCAGTACTCAATATTGCGATTTTGTGGTCTATGGCCACTGCTACACGTTCAATATATATCGTGATATTTGGATCGCGATCTGGATTTCAGAATATCCATCAATACTGCATGCTACACGTTCAATAAATATCGCGATACTGGATCGCGGTCAATATATATTGAACGTGTAGCAGTGCCCTATAAGTTGCGCGAATCGCTGATATATTTCCAAATAAATTTGGATAATCTGGTAGCGTTGTTCAAGCGTCAACCTATTCATGATGATTTGCCAGAGTATACTGATAATAAATGTCAAAAAGTGAGCGCAGTTCTATCTGGCTTAAAAAACACCCTATATGAGATTTGTATTTCATTTTCGGTTATCAAATACGAAAGAGGTGGATTACAATCGATTGGTATGAAAAAGGTTGGAGAGCACTTATTTAGAACTTTATATTTGAAAATTATACAAATACAAACCAAATTTGCTAAATACCAAGATTTTGTAAAATAGATAATTAGATAAATTAATGCACACCCTACAAATTTTACACTTTCAATAATAAAATGTTGATTTTTGGTGTTGAATTTGGTATTAGTGAAAGCTTTTATATTTTTTTAATGTACTCGCACAATTACTATAATATTTGAGAAGAATCTTAGCAGGAGAAAAAATAATAATTTGCAATTAAAGTAACAAACCTTTAAATATTCGTTCCATTATCTGCCACAATTAAAGCAATAAACAAAAATATATTTGCTATTAATTTCCCGTTAAAATCTTTTAATACCTTTATGATATATGGCACAATCGATTCATTTAACACTTAATATCTAATTAACATTTTTTTTTTTCAAATAAACAAGAATTGAAGACTCTAATCTATAAGAGTTCGTGTAGCATTTTATCTCTATGTTAATTTAAAGCATGTGCTAACAAAGTAGGTACTCAAAGTAAAATAATATAAATTTTAAAGCAAAAATAAATAAACTATTAAAAATATGTATACAACAATAAAATATTATTTTTTTTCTATTAAGATGAAAGAACATTTCCTTCAATTAACGATTTTAAAATGAATAAATAAAATTTATAGAATTTTATATAAAAAAACTATAAGAAAATAAATATAATTTGAACTAATTTCCGATGATTTGTTATTATTTTCTTTTAAATATGGAATGAAATAAAGCAGATAATTCAAAACAAAACTAACTTCTAATTAAAATTAATAAAAAAATGGCATTAGACTTTTTAGATTGAAAATTAAAAAAAAAAAAAAATAAAAAAAAAATACAAAATTTGGTTTTGGTCAAATTTAATGCTAATACGAACGAAGACAAATAATTCTACATAAAGTAAACAAGTATACAAGTATTGAATATAGAAAGAGCCTTTAATAACATTAAGATATATGCTATTAGGATTCGTTAGTGGAAGTTAGGGTTCACGACTTCCTGGTAAGTTGGATAGTTTCAATGGTGGATAGCAGGATTCTTTCTCGGTTCTTTCTCGTCTTTTGTGGCTAAAGGTGTGTGAGTCTAAAGGTAGGAATATTCTGATTAAAGGAACGTTGCTCTCCACTATCAGTGACATCATGCAGGAAGCACTAGGTAATCTCTCGTCCTGGGCAAGAACTAAGGGATTGTGTGTAATCCCATTGAAGACAGAATTGCTTCTCTTTACCAGGAAATACAGGGTGGAGTGTTTATATTTATAACAAAAAATTGAGTATTTATAGTATTGTACAACAAAAAGTCTTTCTGAGTCCATCTATTTGTCGAATAATTAAAAAAAAAATTTAAATAAAATGTTGAATTGTTTAGAAAAGTTTATTATTAGAAATATTTTATTTTTATTTTCCAATAAAATTTTATAAATAATGATAATAGTACTAAAGAGTTATAATAATAATAATAAAAGAAATCATGGCTGTATATAAAGAGCCACGATTGAAGCTAAACTGAGACTATATAAAGAGCCACGATTGATGGTATTTAAAAAGCCATGATTAAAGCTAAACGAAGACTATACAAAGGCCACGATTGAAGCTAAACGAAGACTATATAAAGAGCCACGATTGAAGCTATTTAAAGAGCCATCATTGAAGCTAATCTAAGACTATATAAAGGCCACGATTGAAGCTAAACTGTGACTACATAAAGAGCCACGATTGAAGCTAAACTGAGACTATATAAAGAGCCATGATTGTAGCTAAACTGAGACTATATAAAGAGCCATGATTGTAACTAAACTGAGATTATATACAGAACCACGATTGAAGCTAAACTGAGATTATATACAGAACCACGATTGAAGCTAAACTGAGACAATATAAAGAGCCACGATTGAAGCTAAACTGGGACTACATAAGATAAACTAGGACTATGTAAAGGCCACGATTGAAGCTAAACTGTGACTACATAAAGAGCCACGATTGAAGCTAAACTGAGACTATATAAAGAGCCATGATTGTAGCTAAACTGAGACTATATAAAGAGCCATGATTGTAACTAAACTGAGATTATATACAGAACCACGATTGAAGCTAAACTGAGATTATATAAAGAGCCACGATTGAAGCTTACCTGAGACTATATTTAGAGCCACGAGACCATATAAAAAGCCACGATTGAAGCCTAACTGAGACTATATAAAGGACACGATTGAAGCTAAACTGAGACTATATAAAGATCCACGATTGAAGCTAAACTGATACTATATAAAAAGTCATGATTGAAGCTAAACTGAGACTACATTAATAGGCACGATTGATGCTAAACTGAGACTACATAAATAGGCACGATTGAAGCAACACTGAGACTATATAAAGAGCAACTATTGAAGCTAAACTGAGACTACATAAATAGGCACGATTGAAGCTAAACTGAGACTATATAAAGAGCAACTATATAAAGAGCCACGAGACTATATAAAGAGCCACGATTGAAGCTAAACTGAGCCTATATATATAGAGCCACGATTGATGCTAAACTGAGATTATATAAAGAGCCACGATTGAAGCTTAACTGAGACTATATTTAGAGCCACGAGACCATATAAAGAGCCACGAGACCATATAAAGGACACGATTGAAGCTAAATTGAGCCTATATATATAGAGCCACGATTGAAGCTAAACTGAGACTATATAAAGAGTCACGATTGAAGCTAAACTGAGACTATATAATGAGCCATGATTGAAGCAAAAGTGAGACTATATAAAGAGCCACGATTGAAGCTAAACTGAGACTTATAAAGAGCCACGATTGAAGCTAAACTGAGACTATATACAGAGCCACGATTAAAGCTAAGTCGAGACTATATAAAGAGACATGATTGAATCTAAACTGAGACTATATAAGGAGCCACGACTGAAGCTATATAAATAACCATGATGAATACTATATAA
The DNA here is from genome assembly GCA_942486065.2 of Calliphora vomitoria. Taxonomy (NCBI): domain Eukaryota; kingdom Metazoa; phylum Arthropoda; class Insecta; order Diptera; family Calliphoridae; genus Calliphora; species Calliphora vomitoria. Next base: position 109,955,238 of record OW818031.2, read on the forward strand.
AGGCCACGATTGAAGCTAAACTGTGACTACATAAAGAGCCACGATTGATGGTATTTAAAAAGCCATGATTAAAGCTAAACGAAGACTATACAAAGGCCACGATTGAAGCTAAACGAAGACTATATAAAGAGCCACGATTGAAGCTATTTAAAGAGCCATCATTGAAGCTAATCTAAGACTATATAAAGGCCACGATTGAAGCTAAACTAAGACTATATAAAGGCCACGATAGAAGCTAAACTGAGACTATGTAAAGAGTCACGATTGAAGCTAAACTGAAAGCCATGATTGAGGCTAAACTGAGACTATATAAAGAGCCACGATTGCAGCTAAACTAAGACTATATAAAGACTCACAATTGAATTTAAACTTAGACTATATAATGGCCACGATTGAAGCTAAACTGAGACTATATAAAGAGCAACGATTGAAGCTAAACTGAGACTATATAAAGAGCCATGATTGAAGCTAAACTGAGACAATATAAAGAGCCACGATTGAACCTAAACTGAAACTATATAAAGAGCCAAGATTGAAGCTAAACTGAGACAATATAAAGAGCCACGATTGAAGCTAAACTGAGACTATATAAAGAGCCATGATTGTAGCTAAACTGAGACTATATAAAGAGCCATGATTGTAACTAAACTGAGATTATATACAGAACCACGATTGAAGCTAAACTGAGATTATATAAAGAGCCACGATTGAAGCTTAACTGAGACTATATTTAGAGCCACGAGACCATATAAAAAGCCACGATTGAAGCCTAACTGAGACTATATAAAGGACACGATTGAAACTAAACTGAGACTATATAAAGATCCACGATTGAAGCTAAACTGAGACTATATAAAAAGTCATGATTGAAGCTAAACTGAGACTACATTAATAGGCACGATTGATGCTAAACTGAGACTACATAAATAGGCACGATTGAAGCAACACTGAGACTATATAAAGAGCAACTATTGAAGCCAAACTGAGACTACATAAATAGGCACGATTGAAGCTAAACTGAGACTATATAAACAGCAACTATATAAAGAGCCACGAGACTATATAAAGAGCCACGATTGAAGCTAAACTGAGCCTATATATAGAGCCACGATTGATGCTAAACTGAGATTATATAAAGAGCCACGATTGAAGCTTAACTGAGACTATATTTAGAGCCACGAGACCATATAAAGAGCCACGAGACCATATAAAGGACACGATTGAAGCTAAATTGAGACTATATAAAGAGCCACGATTGAAGCTAAATTGAGACTATATAAAGAGCCACGATTGAAGATAAACTGAGACTTATAAAGAGCCACGATTGAAGCTAAACTGAGACTATATAAATAGCCACGATTGAAGCTAAACTGAGACTTATAAAGAGCCACGATTGAAGCTAAACTGAGACTATAAAAAGAGCCACGATTGAAGCTAACCTGAGACTATATAAAGTGCAACGATTGAAGCTAAACTGAAACTATATAAAGAGCCACGATTGAATCTAAACTGAGACTATATAAGGAGCCACGACTGAAGCTAAACTGAGACTATATAAATAGCCACGATTGAAGCTAAACTGAGACTTATAAAGAGCCACGATTGAAGCTAAACTGAGACTATAAAAAGAGCCACGATTGAAGCTAACCTGAGACTATATAAAGTGCAACGATTGAAGCTAAACTGAAACTATATAAAGAGCCACGATTGAAGCTAAACTGAGACTTATAAAGAGCCACGATTGAAGCTAAACTGAGACTATATAAATAGCCACGATTGAAGCTAAACTGAGACTTATAAAGAGCCACGATTGAAGCTAAACTGAGACTATAAAAAGAGCCACGATTGAAGCTAACCTGAGACTATATAAAGTGCAACGATTGAAGCTAAACTGAAACTATATAAAGAGCCACGATTGAATCTAAACTGAGACTATATAAATAGCCACAATTGAAGCTAAACTGAGACTTATAAAGAGCCACGATTGAAGCTAAACTGAGACTATATAAAGAGCCACGATTGAAGCTAAACTGAGACTATATAATGAGCCATGATTGAAGCAAAAGTGAGACTATATAAAGAGCCACGAGACTATATAAAGAGCCACGATTGAAGCTAAACGGTGACTTAAAAAGGGCCACGATTGAAGCTAAACTGAGACTATATAAAGAGCCACGATTAAAGCTACACTGAGACTATATAAAGATCCACGATTGAAGCTAAACGGTGACTATATAAAAGGCCACGATTGAAGCTAAACTGAGACTATATAAAGAGCCACGATTGAAGCTAAACTGAGACTATATAATGAGCCATGATTGAAGCAAAAGTGAGACTATATAAAGAGCCACGAGACTATATAAAGATCCACGATTGAAGCTAAACTGAGACTTATAAAGAGCCACGATTGAAGCTAAACTGAGACTATAAAAAGAGCCACGATTGAAGCTAACCTGAGACTATATAAAGTGCAACGATTGAAGCTAAACTGAAACTATATAAAGAGCCACGATTGAATCTAAACTGAGACTATATAAAGAGCCACGATTGAAGCTAAACTGAGACTATATAAATAGCCACAATTGAAGCTAAACTGAGACTTATAAAGAGCCACGATTGAAGCTAAACTGAGACTATAAAAAGAGCCACGATTGAAGCTAACCTGAGGCTATATAAAGTGCAACGTTTGAAGCTAAACTGAAACTATATAAAGAGCCACGATTGAATCTAAACTGAGACTATATAAAGAGCCACGATTGAAGCTAAACTGAGACTATATAAAGATCCACGATTGAAGCTAAACTGAGACTATAGAATGAGCCACGATTGATGCTAAACTGAAACTATATACATAGCCACGATTGAAGCTAAACTGAGACTATATAAAGAGCCACGATTGAAGCAAAATTGAGACTATATAAAGAGCCACGATTGAAGATAAACTGAGACTATATATAAAGAGCCACGATTGAAGCTAAACTGAGACTTATAAAGATCCACGATTGAAGCTAAACTGAGACTATAGAATGAGCCACGATTGATGCTAAACTGAAACTATATACATAGCCACGATTGAAGCTAAACTGAGACTATATAAAGAGCCACGATTGAAGCTAAATTGAGACTTATAAAGAGCCACGATTGAAGATAAACTGAGACTATATATAAAGAGCCACGATTGAAGCTAAACTGAGACTTATAAAGAGCCACGATTGAAGCTTAACTGAGACTATAAAAAGAGCCACGATTGAAGCTAACCTGAGAGTATATAAAGTGCAACGATTGAAGCTAAACTGAAACTATATAAAGAGCCATGATTGAATCTAAACTGAGACTTATAAAGAGCCACGATTGAAGCTAAACTGAGACTATATAAATAGCCACGATTGAAGCTAAACTGAGACTTATAAAGAGCCACGATTGAAGCTGAACTGAGACTATATAAAGAGTTAGGATTGTGTTAACTTTAATATAAGTATTTCAAATTAAAAATTGGCGGCAAAAAAAAAAAAAAAACAAAGACTTTTGGCAGCAATTTCAAAGTTTGCAACACTGTGCATCGTTGAGCTGGTCGTTTATCAGGACGAGCCAAGTATTTAGGGACAGTAAGTTATCATGGAAAATAAATACTCAGCAGATATTAAAGAAGGACCTTACACATGCAGGAACTTCATTGGCAAGAATTGGAGTTTGCGACCAAGTATGGTAAATTGGATTTATACATACATTTGTTTTATGACCTATTATTACTTATGATTGTACAGTGTGTTGGAAGGCAATGAGGAAGCGTAGTTATAGGATTATACTCAACAAAGCTCAAATGTGTGCATGGCTAGGTATAAAAGGTGCCATTGCCAACACTCCACTGACGCCTTGCATATACTCCTAAACCTACAACCTATTGAGAATTATTTTGAGAGTGCTACGGCAAGAAACTTACTTAGGCTTAGGTCACACTAAGATATTGTATGCGGCAGGTCTTATCGGTCAGGATAATATTCCTACGCAAATCTCGAATCATAGCGTCGTGACCTATAACTTCGGTATATCACCCCCAGTATAGTTTCCCTGTAGGGATGAATAGATTGGATCCGATCAACTGTTCGAAAGGGGTCCAGTTTTGACGGATGGATGCATGATGGACTCTGGTACAGGGGTTAAGGCTCTGAAATGTCATATAATACATTCTAGTATAGCGACAGACTGCAGCATAGCTTTTGAAGCGTTATTAGTACACAACTCAATCAGATTGTGTTAGGTACCATGGCACTGTAATATACAAGGAAATAAGGTAGCAGATGAACTGGCCAGACACTTGGAATTTGTTTGGATTGTGACCAATTACTTGAATATTTGCAAAAGTTTCCATTGTATTGTCAACCATTGGATATTACAGATAAATTAGAGGAATACCATAAAAACAGCTCATGTATTTTGACAAAATTGTTAACTGATTTCAAAAAAGGTCAAATTCAAAGAATTTTTAAACCAGATATTAAGATATAAATTGTTAGTAATAAAAATATCACTTTTTAAATAAAAAACAATACATAAATTGCCATTTTGCTAAAAATTCCCCCAAATTGCCCATAAATCATCAAATCTTTTTCAAATGATGAAAAAAAAAACTGAATTAGCGATTATTTATTGACTCTTCTTAATTTTTACAATTTATTTTCAATCACAAATAAATTGAAAATATCAAAAATCTATTATTAACTATATATTGTGCTACAAAATTTATTAAGTTTTTTAAATTTATGGCCTTTTTATAAACATTTCATTAAATTCCTACATAAAATATAATTTTTTTATAGGATTTTTGTTTTTCCATGAAAAGCACCTTCTCAAAAAAAAAAAAAAAAATAAAAAAAATAAAGAAATGAAATACAGTGCACTCGCGGTAACGTGAACACCGTCTAACGTGAACACCGCCTAACGTGAACAAGCTTTTCTTTACATTGACTACTCTGTAACGTGAACAAACTCAGAAAGCTCTATAACGTGAACAATTTTTTTCACTGCCTTTGTTTTCTAAGCATGTAGCAACAATGCAATACATACACTAAATTCGATTTTTAAAGTTTAGGGAATCCCCTTATAATAAAAATGTGTTTGTATCCTCTAAATTAACAGTTTTTGTATGGCAACGAATGAGTAATTTTATTTGCTATGTAATTTTGTTTCAGTGTATATTTTATCGTGATCTCGTTTTTTTTGTAATGCATTTTAATCAATAATTTCTGTTTTATATTTTAATAATGAAAATAATAATAAAAGAATTCTGCCTTCAAGCGTGTAAAACACAGGTTTATATTATACAATTTTATATTTTTTCCATGAAATTCGACAATCGCTAATGTGAACAATTTCACTAACATGAACTCCCTTGGTTTTAATTAGTTCACGTTACCGCGAGTGCACTGTAGTATAAAAATGCTCGTATTTTATTAAATAAACTAAATAACAACACAAAACACTATAATTTACAACAAAACTATATTTTATTATATTAAATGTGGAGGTGGCAGATATATAAAAGTTTTATTAAAAAAAATATTGTGTTTATTTCATGAATGTATATAAATGCTTGAGATTTAGCACTTAATGGTGTTGAGGGAAGGTATTTGGAAATTTGATTGATAGTTTGGTAAAATCTGGAGGTCGATAAATTATTTTTTTTTGTTTTAAAGATTTCTCAGTTTAAGGTTAATTTTTAAGGCAAAATTGTTTTAATAACTAAATGGCTTTTAAATAAATAATATTATTAAAAAATTTATTTTTAATATTTATGTACTTACACTCTTTAGCTAATAGTGAGGAACAGCAGCAGTCCTTGACTTCTTCGTAAAAGAAACAGGAACCCACTGAGGTTTTATAAATCTTTTCGCCCACATAGCATATATGGGGAACAAAAGGTAAACCCTCTGGAAGAAAAAGAAAATTACATATAATGTATTAAACTATCAATCATAAATTTCGAGAAAAAAAAATCAAAATATTAATTTGTTTTAAAAAAAATCAAGAAAATTAAGAAATTTGTAAAGAAATTTATATATTTTTAAAATCATCAAATGTTTACATAAATTCAAGATTAAAGGCTTAATTATTTATTGTTGGTTTAAAAATATTAATTCCCACTCAATACTGCATCATACATTTTCAAATAAAGTACATTTTTTAATAAAAGAAATATAAAAATCATCTTAATATTTTTAATTCTTAAGCAGGCAAATAATATCTGGCAATCTGTATCATTTCTTTTCACACACATTTATTATTGCAGTAGTTGTTGTTGTTAATGTTGTTTTTATTTACAGTTTCCAGAGTCTATAAATTCTATATTGATGTTTGTTGTTGTGTTTTAGTTTTCATTTTGTTTTGATTACTGCAACAACAATATTATAAATATGGTCAATGCAAGTAACGGACTACATACGAGTAAACCCATAGACACACACATACACCCATGCAAATTGTACATGAAAACATTGGCCAAAAGTAGAAAAAAAATCGAAAAAAAAGTATTAAAAATATTTTTATGAAGTCATTTTATGAACCATTATTTTACTTGTTTTTTATATACACAGTATGTACAGCGGTTAACAGTGGAGCAGGAAACTGATGCATGAAGTAGATTATAATCTACTACCGACACATTATTCTATTTTCATAGGCATAAAGATGCAGATCTCTGCTTCAGTGTTGCTCAAATTAAAAAATCAATTACAAATTGAAACATATTACATACTTAATCTCCTTTTGCTATGTATATATCTTTTCTAATAAAAGTTTGTATGCTAAATCCTAATCTTTTTGAAGCAAAGTGTCTCCAATAGGGATTTTCGAAGTTTGACAGTTGACAGCGGCCATCTGTTGAATTGGCTGCAATTTTTTCAGTTTATTTTGCCAAATCGCCATGGACAAATGATAAAATTGTTTTATCAAAGAGGGTGTTCTATTCGGGCAACGGTCCGCGCGCTTCATCTATTTTACGGTGGTCCCATTTCAACAAATAAAATTGTCGAATTTGTAACGATACCAATTCACATGAAATGCAAGAGTCTCCAATGCATCCCGAAAAAGTTAATAATTGCTGTGGATATTGGGTTTCCTATGGAAACAGTATCTCCCTAGCTTAAGGTTTCCTATGGAAACAGGCACTCGCTTGCTCAAGGTTTCCTATGGAAAAAGCCTCTTGCTAGCACAAGGTTTCCTATGGAAACAGTCTGTCGCTAGCTCAAAGTTTAGTATGGAAACAGTCTCTCGCTAGCTCAAGGTTTCCTATGGAAATATCGCTTGTTCAATGTCTCCTATGCAAACAACCAATCTCTAGCTCATCGGTCCATATTTATTTGAGAACAACGTTGGCCACACCATCAAAGTCAATGGCGAGAGCAATACCTATTAATTGAATATTTGGAAAAGTTTCCATTGTATTGTCACTGAACTACTCTACGTAAAAATTCTTTATCGTTTTTCTCCCAACAGTGTTTGGAACAATGCCACTACAGCAATAAACTGACGATATGTAAGTTTTTTGTATCACTGTAATATTTTTTTTGTGCATGCCCACGGTTTATATGAACATATTTTAATATTTATTCCTAAGTTATTAAGACATTGTTTACAAATTTTAATTTTTCCCCAAAATTTCTTTTATGTGGTAGTTTAGGCTAAAAATACAAAAAGAAATGAAAAACTAGGGTAAAGTAATAAATTTTGAGTTTTTTTTTTTCAAAACAAATTAATTATAACAAGAAATATGAATGTTCATATAGTTGTATTGCAATATAATGAATGCAGATTGAGATAGGAAAATGATGAATAATAAATGCTAAATTAGTTAGGAAATCAAAATAAAATAGTTTCATGTGCACGGAAAATTGAATGCACAAAAAAAATTAAATAGACCAAAATTTGGTCCTTCCATCATTACTGTACGAATACATTTTTGTATTTTGGTGTAATTATTTACTTTTGTCTATATTTTCTGAAATGAAAAATCTACTTTTTTGATTTCTTAATTTAAAATTAGTTTGAACACATCAGTTTTCATTAACAATCATGTTAAAACAAAAATATTCACTCAATTACTCAAATATTGACATGAATAACATCATAGATAAAAACACATAGAGCGGAAACTCTCCTGTCAAAGAGCTAACTAACTCGGTTGTCAAAAACTTAAGTGATTAGAATGTATTATTAAAAAAAAAACTATGTGAAAACAAAAACAACAATTGTATGTGTGATTTTTTTAAATAATTTTTTGTTTTGAGTTTTTTTTCTAGTTTCCGCTCTATGTGCATGTCTCTATGAATAACATGAATTAAACTAATAAAAAAACATAACATGAATGATAAGTGAAATACAATATTTGATTTTTAATTGCAATTCACAGACAACTATATACATATATACATATGTATAACCTTGTAATCCCTTTAGAATAAAAAAAAAATTGCAAAGTATTGAAAACAATTTTTAAATCTTATCAATTCAATTCCTTTTATAATTTACAGCCAGCAAACAGATCATTTGTACATGCACTTATAAAAATATAATGAGCTCGTTGGCCTGTATACTGTCATAACTCAATATTTAGAATTAAAAAAATAAACACGTTAATTAATATAAATAACCTTCAAATAGTGCAAATTGTCTGGAAAAAAAAATATGCAACAACAAAATACACAGGATTACAAAACTCCTGTTGGCATCACCCTCTCTCTCTTTCAATATGGCGAAATTAGAGAAAGGAAAAAAGAAGAAGAAAATAAACAAAGACGTTAAGATGTTGCCAATGCGAATTTATTTACCAGGTGGTGTTAGTAGCGAATTGTTGTATGTTGCCATATTTTTGGAGTTTTTTCCAATGTTTTTTACTCTCTCTCATTCAATATGGCGAAATTAAAATAATACAAAAGTAAACGAGACGAAGTCAAGATTTTGCCATATTTTAGTAGTTTTTGGCTTGGCAAAATATGTTTTAAGGATTACACAATCCATGCCAAAATATTGCATTTTTAAACTTTTGGAATCAAAACGCATGGCATGTAGTGTATGTTAAGATGTTTTTATATTTTAGTTGTTTTAAAATAGAATTAAAAAACATTTGCAATCTAAAACGCATCGTATATCGAATACCTCTAATATTTGATTTTTATTTTTAATTTACAGACAACTACAACCTTGTAATCCCTTTAGAAAAAATGGCAAAGTATTGTAAATATTTTTTAAATCTTATCAATTTAAGTAACAAGCAAACAATTTTTTTATTTACTTATAAAAATATAATGAGCTCGTTGGCGTGAACATTAAGTATCATAACTCAAAAAATAAATCCAGTAAAATAAATAAAATTTTGTATTAAATAAAATCAGATGAGTTGCTGTGAGATAGAATCCTCCGAAAAGCCAATATGCATTTTTTTGTTTGTTTGTTTCATGTAAAATATCTGATTTTAACATTGAAAATATTTGACAACTAACGAATATTGAATTTGTTGCCGAGACGCTCTCACCTGATTAATACAAATTGAATGAAGACGACATATTTTCTTTCAATTTGGTTTAGTTGAATTGACAAACTTTAAAACATTCAAATGTTGAATGAATTTTATTATGAATAAATTTATCAATTAATGAATTCCGTTCAAATTAAAGCCTTTGGATGAAACTTAAGAATTTGATTTGTGGGGTATAGTTTAATGCAATTAATTGGCAACATTTTTTAATTCTGATTTTAGATTTTTGAGATTTAAACTTGAATTGAATTAATTAATTAATTAATTAATTAATTAATTAATTAATTAATTAATTAATTAATTAATTAATTAATTAATTAATTAATTAATTAATTAATTAATTAATTAATTCAATTCAAGTTTAAATCTCAAAAATCTAAAATCAGAATTAAAAAATGTTGCCAATTAATTGCATTAAACTATACCCCACAAATCAAATTCTTAAGTTTCATCCAAAGGCTTTAATTTGAACGGAATTCATTAATTGATAAATTTATTCATAATAAAATTCATTCAACATTTGAATGTTTTAAAGTTTGTCAATTCAACTAAACCAAATTGAAAGAAAATATGTCGTCTTCATTCAATTTGTATTAATTAATTAATTAATTAATTAATTAGAAGCTGTGCTTAAGAGGAAAATGAAGAATATTCATTTTTAACATGTCAGTATTATTTTTTTCATTAAAAATTTAAGACAAATTTTGGAACAATTATATAGAAATCATTCAAAATTATATATGTACTTATAATTTCCATTTAAAATTTCTAGACGAATGTTTCTTTTGTTTTACAAAATCCTGTTTTTGAAGTATTCAAGAACATTTTCCTCTTAACATGATTTATAACAGTCTTTTTGCAAATGGTTAATAATTTGTTGTTATAAGTTGTATGTTTAGAATGTATATTTTTACATAGATCTTAAGTAAAAGGTGTTTTTTTTTTTTTTAATAAATTTATAATGTACATGCATTTGAAATGCAGAAAACTACTTTCAAGTAGAAAGAACAACAATTTGTATGAAGCAACTTGAGGTAAACAAAGAAAATAAACAGTTGGCAACTTCAAAACAAAGACAACAACAACAGCATTCTTTGCATGCAGTATATGTCAGGGATGGAAATTTAGCACTATTGTACTTTTTGACATCAGAAATGTAAAATTCATCAGTATTGTATTTATGAATTGTGACTTAAGAAAATCCCACAAGAAAACGTCTAAAGGGGTCTAATCGCACGATCTCGGTTACCAGTTCACATCACCTCCACGTAAGATGACAATGCCCTCAAATCGCTCGTGCGGAATGTCTAATGTGGCATTAGCTGTGTGACACGTAAGGCTGTCCTGTTGAAAGCACATGTACCAAAATAAGTTGGTAATCATCGACCTATAGCGCTTCGACATCCAGATTGGTACATGAATGCCGGGTGTCTCTTCACGAGATGGCGAGACATTCTAACCTGAAGTTATTCTGGGCGCAGGGTCACTCTGGTGTACTCGGCAATACTATCGCAGATAAATTGGCCAAAACTGGCTCACGTCTGCAAGTCGACGAGATCGATCATTTGGTCGGTATACTCATACAGAGCAAATTTTTTGAGTCTGCTCAGCTCAGATGGTCTAGTTTGACAATGTATTTGATTTTGATAGCGCATGCTAGGAAACTGAACACTCCTTATAATGACTTCTGTGGAAGTTGTCATGACGAAGACGAGGAGGAAACGGTTGAAGATCTCCTCTCTCTTTGCCCTACTCTATCGTGGACCCGGACTACGACAATGGATAGTCCTTTTATGCACGGCCTATCGGATCTATCGAGAGTGGATGTTAGGAAAGTGGATTCGTTTATTCGTGCGTCGGGTTGGCTCGGCATAGAACCTCCTTCCGACATGTGAAATCCCTTTTGAGGACCTGAACATGATCCTTTAGTGTATCACAAAGGAACCAATTCATGGTGCCAAGTAAGCTATTAATACCGGCTGCTTTTACAACCTAACCTACCCTAACAAAGTATTTATGTGTTTAGAGTTCTGTACCATTTCAAAATCTCTGTTTTTCCATGCCTGATTTAGGGGCTTTAAACAAATAATTGCATGTAAAAAATGTTGTTTACATTTAACAATAAAATATTAATGTATATAACGTGTTAAAATGTTACATACTGTAATAAAATTTTATCTAACTGGATTTTTTTTTTAACAAAGTCCCTATAAACACAGAAAAATATTTTTAAGTTTGCAAATCAAGCTGTTTAAACTTGTTTTACGACATTTTTTTAATATTTAATAAAAGTTTTATAAAAATTACTTCTTTTTTAAATAAAAAAATAATTATAATTTTGCTTTTATACAAATCCCAGACATGTTCATTCTATATGTCGCCAAACTAAGTATTATGTTCATACATTTGGCGACCACTGACTGACAATATTTTTACTTAGACAAATGTCATAGAAATATATATAATTTCAAGCCAAAACAATTTAATATGCAAGACACATTACAGATTTGTTTATTTTTTATTTAGATTTACTTTTATTCAATACAGCCGTAACAATAAAACAAAAAAACTGTTTTATTAATCAATAAATTCAATGAGTAATAATAACATTTATAAATAAAATTCGTATAAAAATATTTTTTTTTTTATTAAACTGCAATTTAACACCTGATAAATTAAGTCAAAATAGTTAATTTTTAGTTTTTGGTTAAAAAACCATTAAAAACTATTTAAATTTACATAATTATTTGTTTAGGAAATGTAGCAGTTCAAACTGTTTATAATTTAAACACTATTAATATGTTAATAATATTAACTATTTAAAAGAATTTTATGTTTAAAATTAAGGAATAAGCTGCTTAATTAGAATTTTAAGATTTTTATATTACACATTCTTTATCATGTTACTATAACGTCCGGTTTTCATGTGTTGTTACAGGTTCAAGTGTACGTGAGGAAACTGTCAAAATTTTATTAATGAAAAGGCTTGCTTATTGGCATTTGAATAATTTGTAAAAATCTGCTATTTTTATAAAGAAATTCAATTGTTAATCTTGTTGCACAAAAGCTGTTGCTCATTTCATTTCATTACCTTTATATGCAAATTAGTAATATGCCATTAGGAAATTGGAGAACCCAGTTGGAATTTACAGCAGTGCTCAACAGTGTTCTAAAAACTGACATTGCAAAAGTAATGGTTATAAATATGTATCGAAGTGGTGATTTTGACACGGAAGACAAATATCGCCTAGGCCAGCCAAAAAAGTTTGAAGACCAAGAATTGGAGACATTACTCCATCAAGACTGTTGTCAAACTGAACAAATCAGCAATTTCAAAACGTTTGCAAGCAGCAGGATTCATCCAAAAGCAGGGAAATTGAGTACCATACGAATTGAAGCTGAGAGACCTTGAAAAACGATTTTGTATATCTGAAATACAGCTTGAACGCTATAAAAGAAAATCATGTTTGCACCGAATGATTACTTGCGATGAAAAATGGATACATTACGATAACCCGAAGCGTAAGAGATCATACGTGAAGCCCGGCAGACCAGCCGAATCGACCCAATCCAAATATCCATGGCGCTAAGGTAATGCTCTGTATTTGGTGGGAGCAAAAGGGTCCTATCTACTAAGGATTGAGATCGAAAAAACCTTAACACACGTTTTTCATTAAAACGTTTAACCCTAGTATTATTTGTTTTTTTTTTTAATCAGGTTACCTTTGTAATGCATTATGTTTAATGTTAATTATGTTCATTTGTTGTTAATCTGATTAAAATGTGTGACGAGTAAAAAGTGTGTACTAAAAAGATTAAATATTTTCAACAAAATCAACTTGGTCCTACAAAAAGTTGGCCAAACAATGAAAGGTCAGGTCGGGTTAACTTGTCCGTTGATAAAAAACTCTGGTTCATGTAGAAGGAATAGTCCACATGATGTTTCTAAAGCCAATAAATAGAAAGCACTTTCAAAAGAGCTCCCAACATATCCAGCAGGAAAGCAGTCCGGTTATCTCAGTACTCAGACTATTTGGTACGAAAAGTTAAATAAAATGCTGGTTTAAAAACATATAGGGCCGTTTTCTCATTATCTTTTTTCCCAACGAAAAACTGCAGATTAAAGAAATTTGGTTTTCTCAATGTCTCATTTGCTTCTATTCTATCGCAAAGCTAACCCGACCTCATCTGCCAATTATTTATTTATCGTACAGATAAATAAATAACAGCTGACTGCTGTTCATAGTTTTTATGTGTTTGTGTTTATGTAAACGAAATTAAATAGATTTTATAAAAAACGTTTAATAACATTAATTTAATGGAGGATGAACTGAAAGAACATGAGTTCGAAGTGAATGCTGAAAGAGTTTATCATGCGAGGCCTAACTAACTGGCAGACATGGAGGATAATGCATTTTTCAAAAGATTCCGGCTGTCGATGGCCACATTAAACAGCTGATTTATATAAACATGTTGTCACTTAAAGGCAGGGTTCCCACCTATCACATCTATTTTGAGAGGTATTGCCAACAGAAAATAATGTTTTTTATCGGTACATTGAGAAAACCAAAATTGTTAACGGACAGTTTATCGACCTAATAAATTTATGTCGACATTTAGTAACAGGCAGTTTGTCGATACATTGAGAAAACGGGCCATAGTCTCTAAAAGTTCCCGACAGGAACTCTGCTAAAAATTTAGAGGCCAAAGACAGAGCACGGAAATTGGAGTCAAATTGTATTCAAAAAATATACCTGCTGCATAATGGATGACGAAACGTACGTACGGAAAATTTTCGCAGCTTCCGGGTCAATATTTGTATGTTGTTGATGCTCGAGGGAATGTTGTAGAAAAGTTTAGGACCCAAAAGCAACAAATTTTCCAAAAAGTTCTTGGCAATGGCAAGCAATATGCAGTTGCGGCAAAAGAAGCCAAACATTTGTTACAACGGGCTCTATAAATACTGAAATTTACATCCCGGAATGTTTACAAAAAAGGCTGATTCCATTCATAAGACTTCTTAATGTGTCCACTTATTTTTGGCCTGATTTGGCATCCTGTCACTATGGTAAGCAAGGTCTTGAGTGGTACAAGAACAATAATGTGTTATTTGTAACAAGAGAGGCAAATCCTCCAAACTGCCTGGAGCTAAGTGTGGAGATATATTGAAGAGCACAAAAAAGGTGCCCAAAAGTGCGGTAGATTTTAAACGTAGATGAACTACGTATTCGAACAAAGTGACAGAAAGCTCAATAAAAATCTTAATGGAAGGGTTTCCGGAAAAGATTCATAAATTCATCACTATTCATCAAATAAAAAATTTAAACTGTAAGTTTAGTGGTTTAATTTTTATTAACATTTATGTATGTTAAGATTTTTTCGATCTCAGTCCTTATGAACTGCTGAAATTTGGCCAGACCATCACAGGGATTCTGTAACGAACGCAACTGATTCGTTTGAAGCGAGCATTGGCCGAAAAGGCCTCCAATATGCGACCAGACATGAAACCGTAATATTTTTATCATATGTTGCAATACGTGTTAAAAAGTATTTAGAAGTGATTGGGAAGTTTTGCCTCACCCGCTTTATAGTCCTGACCGTGCCTCGTCCGACTACTCTTTGTTGAGATCGATACATAAAGCTCTCTCTGGGATACGCTTCAGTATCCGATATTGGCTTGATTCGTTTTTGGCCTCAAAAGATAAGCAGTTATTTTAGCTCGGAATCCATATGTTGCCGGAAAGCTGGGAAAAGCTCATAGCTAACAATGGCCAATACTTTGAATAAATTTATATTGTACAAATGTTTCAAAATAAAAGCTAAAAAATTTAACAAAATCCCTCATTTTTAGTCATACACCCAATATATGGAGTTTGACATTAATGCGTTCGGGCGAATATTTTTTATATGTGTAGTTTGACATTTATGCGTGCTATATCTATAATTAGCAGCTATGCTCCCGATGACAACTTAAATGTACCTTGTAGTACTCAAGGCGAATGAGTTAATAATGAGTTCCCCTTCGTGGACAGCATTATAAGGTGGTGTCGATTGAACAGCTGATTATTCTTTTATTAATCTGTGTAGAGGCTCGAGCTGTCAAAATCACTACCCAGCAGTTAGGGTAGTGATTTTGACAGCTGTGTCCAATTTATATATTTTGGTCATTTGCATTTATGTGCTATTTGTACTGCAGAGAGAAGACAATTGGTTACTTTATACATTCCAGGTAATCTAGCGTGAAGCTAATTATCACTTAAGGTTTTTTACAAATTATGTTGATATAATTCTCATACAGTTAATTTTTATTTTTGCTTAAGTATACTGATATCCCATGTAACATAGCATGAAGTCGATTGTCACTTAAGTGTCCCTTAGTAACCTATTGTGATGTCACTTTAATCGTTTATTTTGTACTGCACTTTAGAAAGTAGTTATTTTACCCACCAAAAAGCAATCGATTGGAGAGTTGTCGAAAAAAGGTTTGTTTACAAGCTATCGTTAATTGGACTGCCTATGTTTTAGCTGACTATTTGAGGTAAAAATAAAATAACTAGTTATGTAGCTGATCAAGTTACCAGTTAGGTAGCTAGTAAGGCAACTGATGCTATTTAACCAGTATGTGAATCCAATGCGTTGACTACTTTGGACCAGCTATTAGACAATCTCATTGTAGTAAAAAAGGGCCAATTGACCTTTTGCTTAGGACATGCACGTGTTAAAATAACTAGTCACGTAGCTACTGAAGTAACTAGTTCCCACCCTAAATGAGGGGTAAAATCACTAGTTCGGGACTGTCTCCTAGGACTGCTGGGTAGTATTTGTCGTTGCAAATACTACAACAAACGTAAAAGCAACAAATACAACAGGTAGACTTTGAAAGCTCCAGCCAACATAAACAACAAAAATTGCATGTGGTTTATGTAAATGTTGTAGAATCGACACCTTGGAGTTGTATAAACGATTTCATGAACAATATTTATTAGATGGCTAAATTTTTAATAATATATATCGTTACCTTAATATAGTAAGGCCCTAACTCGTGTTTCTTTTTAAGACGAGATTTCTTGGCTAAATATATATGAGTGGATCATTTATCGAAATAAACAAAAATCTGGGCTTACAAAAAAAAAAAAAAAAAAAAAAAAAACAAGTAAGAGAGCAATATTCGGCTGTGCCGAATCTTATATTCCCTTCACCAAATTATACTGTAAAACAAATTTAAAAAATTATTTTTTTGAATTTTTTTTTAAAAAATTTGTTTTTAATTTAAAAATTTATCTTTTTTAATTTATTAGTGAAAAAAGAGTTTTTTGTGAAAAAAATTCGGGTTAAAAAATATTTTTCCCGATTTTGACCCATTGTAGGTCCAACTTACTATAGTCTTATATACATCGTTGCAATGGACTTTGAAATATCTATCATTAGATATCCATATTGTCTAAATTTATGACTTTGTAATCGAGATATATATCAACAAGTAAGAGAGATATATTCGGCTGGGCCGAATCTTATATACCCTTCACCAAACTATACTTCAAAATAAAAATTTTTAGGTAATTTTAGGTAAACAAATTTTTTTTAGTTGTTTTTTTTTTCATTTTTTGGAAAAAAAATATTTTTCGAATTTTTTTTTTTTTAAGTTTTTATGTAAATTTTTTTTTAAATTTAAAATTTTTTTTTTTTAAATTTTTTTTTTTTTTTAATATTTAGCGAAAAAAACTTTTGGTGAAAAAAAAAATCTGGTTCAAAATTTTTCCCGATTTTGACCCATTGTAGGTCCAACTTACTATGGTCTTATATACGTCGTTGCAAAGGTCTTTGAAATATCTATCATTTGATATCCATATTGTCTATATTAATGACTTAGTAATCCAGACATAGGTCAAAAAATAGGTAAAAAATCGAGGTTGTCCTGGTTTTTTCCTTATATCTCAGCCATTTGTGGACCGATTTTGCTGATTTTAAATAGCAAACTTCTCGAAAGCATGTCTGACAGAATTATTGAAGATTTGGATCCCGAAGATATCTGGGGTCTTCAGAAAATTGATTTCAACAGACAGACAGACAGACAGACAGACAGACAGACAGACAGACAGACAGACGGACAGACTGACAGACAGACAGACGGACATGGCTTAATCGACTCCGCTATCTATAAGGATCCAGAATATATATACTTTATAGGGTCGGAAAATTATATTGTGGAAATTACAAACGGAATGACAAATTTATATATACCCTTCTCACGAAGGTGAAGGGTATAAAAATGGGCTAAAATAGAGGTTGTCTCGGTTTTTTGCTCATATCTCTGTTATTTATGGACGGATTTTGCTGATTTTAAATAGGAAACTTCTCGAAAGCATGTCTGACAGAATTATTGAAGATTTGGATCCCGAAGATATCTGGGGTCTTCAGAAAATTGATTTCAACAGACAGACGGACAGACAGACAGACGGACATGGCTAAATCGACTCCGCTATCTATAAGGATCCAGAATATATATACTTTATAGGGTCGGAAAATTATATTGTGGAAATTACAAACGGAATGACAAATTTATATATACCCTTCTCACGAAGGTGAAGGGTATAAAAACACGAGTTAGGGCCTTTCTATATTAAGGTAGCGATATGCATTCTGATTATAGGTTTATCATTTTTTCTCAGCCTCCTATTTCAATTTCGTTTATATTTACAAAAATTTTGCTCTAGTTATTATACGAGTAGATACAAGTATTTAGTCTATATAATCATTTAATGATTATTTAATTGGCTCTAAACTAAGAATTCACCTAAAAAAAAACCAGTGTATTGTTCGAGACTTATATGAATTATAACTATTTAATTTCAAATTAGTTTAGTTTTATAATTTATGATTAAAATTATGCATGTTTTAGTAGCTACATATGTATATGAATATTTGTTTGTCAGACTGTTTAATGTTTAAAAATTTCGCGTGTTTACATTGTAATTGTCCATTTATGTGCAATTCTGTTGTAATCATTTCATTAATTTAATTTTCTTAATTTTTAATGGAGGATTTTATATTATAAATATTTGTCTGTGTGTTGTTTATTTTGTGGTGTTAATATTAAAGGGATTCATGTAAGATAATAAATAGTAATAAGTTAGATTTTTCCTTAAAATCGAAAAATTTTTGGAACTGATCAACATCTCGCTTTACAAGATCTTGGTCACTAAGGCCACAATGCTGAATGTTGTCATATTGTCTAGAAAAATGTTGGTTGTTTTGAATTAAGTTTTCAAATCTAAAGTTGTTTGCTTTATTTAGTGAATATATTTTTTTATTATTCTTCTCATTACAACAGAAACTATTTTAAAATAAATATATTATAGTATGTATTTTGATAAAACAAATATTTACTTATATACATATATGTTTTTTTGTTTTTCATAGTAGAAAGTGAACTTGAGCTAGTAACATGCGTTTAATTACCTGTTAACATGCATTATTTTAAAAAAATTTTAATTACACATGTGGCAAAACATAAAATTAATTTAATTCACAAACAATATAGGGGCGTAATAAACTACATTTTGGAGGAAAACTTAATACAATATATTTATAGCTAAATTTAAACGCAAATTTAAGTGATGGCAAGGATTTAACATCAAAATACTTTCGCTTTAATTCCAACTGACAGCTGCAGTTAAATACATGCATTAACATAAAAAGAGTCACATCCAAAACTGGCACTATTTGTGTCAGTATTTTTCTCTGTGTAGCTGTCAGTTGCAATTAAAGCAACAGTTTTGTATGGTTAATTTCAAGGCGAATTTATACAAGGTGGAGTCCAAGGCGAATTTATATACAAGGTGGTGTCGGTGGCGAATTCAGGAAAATACGAGCGAATTTATAAATTTTTTATATATGGAGTTTGACATTCGAAACAATGAGAGAGTTGTTTCGAATGTCAAACTTCATATATAAAAAATTAATGAATTCGCTCATATTTTCCTGAATTCGCCACCGACACCACCTTGTATATAAATTCGCCTTGGTGGAGTCAGTCAATCAGCTGATAACTTTTTTTTTCGCTTTTTGGTTCTAACAGTTGTCAAAGCTTTTGTTTATATTTAAATATCTACATATTCTAAGCTTATTAACAAAATATTTATTTTTTTATATAAATAAGTAAAGCCCTCATTATTCAATTATCTACACTATATTAAGTTTTAATACATATTTGTTTAATTTTTTATTTTTGTTTTTTGACATTTGTTAAGACCAATTGTTGTTATTGTAGAACTGCCACCACCTTGTATGAATTCGCCTTGGTTAATTTCTACGATTTTGACTAATATGTAATTAATGTTCAATACAATTTTCTTTATTTTATTGTTTAACTATAAACAATATATTTATTTATTTTCACACCTGTTCAATATCAATAGCCACAAGTTAAATGCAAAAATTAAGTAAATACATCACACACTTCTTAAGAAAAATGCCATTCTAAAGACACATATTAAGAAACAAAAATAGCAAAACTTATACATTTCATTATAAAATTTTTCTTACTTAAAACCCAAAAACAATCTAAAAATTATAATCTTCAAATTGAAATACAAGACCACCCGATAAAGCCCAAAAAAAAAAAATTCAAATAAAAATCGATTTAAAACACCGAACGAATGATTTATATATTGGAACAAACAACACACACACACAACTTATTAAACACGTAAAATTTTCAAACACTTTAGTTTTTTTTTTATTTGGAAATGTGTAAGAAGATAATATTTTTCGGTTTCCTAAATTTTAGAGGGTGCGTGCTAATGAATTTAATAGGAAAACACGTCCAATATATTATGTTTGTTTTTTTTTTTGTTCTATATTGAATAGCATTTTATTTGAATTTTGTTTTTCTGCCAAAATTTATTTTGTTAAAGATTTATACAAAGTATACAATTTATTATTATAGATTTTATTTTAACTTTATGGGTGGTGTTCTGCATGCAAACTGGGTTCAATTAAAATGCAGAATTTTAATTGCTAAAAGAAATTTTAGGTGAATCATAAAGAAGTGTTATTAAATTTATAAACTAATATTTAAGTAGATATAAGTGATATTGGAAATTGGATTGGAAATTTTAAATTTGATTTGTCTAACCTAATGCCATATAAAAAACCTGATACCACAATATGTATTCTGCTCTAGGTCAGTTCTAGTTCAGTTCTAGTTTAGTTCTAGTTCAGTTCTAGTTCAGTTCTAGTTCAGTTCTAGTTCAGTTCTAGTTCAGTTCTAGTTCAGTTCTAGTTCAGTTCTAGTTCAGTTCTAGTTCAGTTCTAGTTCAGTTCTAGTTCAGTTCTAGTTCAGTTCTAGTTCAGTTCTAGTTCAGTTCTAGTTCAGTTCTAGTTCAGTTCTAGTTCAGTTCTAGTTCAGTTCTAGTTCAGTTCTAGTTCAGTTCTAGTTCAGTTCTAGTTCAGTTCTAGTTCAGTTCTAGTTCAGTTCTAGTTCAGTTCTAGTTCAGTTCTAGTTCAGTTCTAGTTCAGTTCTAGTTCAGTTCTAGTTCAGTTCTAGTTCAGTTCTAGTTCAGTTCTAGTTCAGTTCTAGTTCAGTTCTAGTTCAGTTCTAGTTCAGTTCTAGTTCAGTTCTAGTTCAGTTCTAGTTCAGTTCTAGTTCAGTTCTAGTTCAGTTCTAGTTCAGTTCTAGTTCAGTTCTAGTTCAGTTCTAGTTCAGTTCTAGTTCAGTTCTAGTTCAGTTCTAGTTCAGTTCTAGTTCAGTTCTAGTTCAGTTCTAGTTCAGTTCTAGTTCAGTTCTAGTCAGTTTTCAAAAACATGACCAGTTGCCAAATGTATTTGTCATTTCTAAGATAAATTCAAATTCACTAGGTTTTCTATTAAAATATAGTAGATTTCAGTGTTTTTAAACATTAAAGTTGAAGCAAAATACAATCTGTGATAAATATTAAATTAATATTGGATGTGAAATTTTTTCAAATATGGATTCCACGCCAAAAGAACTGCTCATTTTTTGAGGCCAAGAACGAATCAAGCCAATATCGGATACTATATTCTGAAGAGAAGCATATCCCAGAGAGAGCGTTCGGCATCGATCGAAACAAATAGTAGTGGGACGGGCCAAGGTCTGGACCATAAGGCGGGAGATGCAAAACTTCATAAATACTTCTTTCTAAATATATTTTAACAGGTATTGCAACATGTGGCCTAGCGTTGTTATTATGGAATATTACGGTTTCATGTCTGGCCACATATTCTGGGCGTTTTTCGATCATGCTCGATTCAAAGGAATCAGTTACGTTCGGTTCAGGTTCCCTGTGATTGTCTGGCCAGATTTCAGCAGCTTATAACAGATATGAACCTTTTGGTCTCACCAAATACATAGCATTACCTTAGCGCCATGGATATTTGGCTTTGTTGTCTATTCGGCTGGTTGGCCGGACTTCACATACGCTTCTCTTACGTTTCGGATTATAGTAATGGATCCATTTTTCATCGCAAGAAATTCTTCGGTGCAAAATCTATTCTGTATGACCAAAAGTTAATGTAAATTGAGCGCCACACTGTGTTGAGTTATTCCAAAATCCATTTTTCCCAGATACCTTTTTCAGATCTCTGAAAAAAACGCTATTACCACTCGTATGGCAAAGCGGTTTAAGCTCGAAACCTAAGCGGTAAACCCCATACTTATTTATGTTATGACATGAACAGATGACTAAGTACAAAAAAGTTCATTGAGTGTTTAACATAAATTATACATTAATTATTCATTAAAACAAAAACCCAACCTTAAAAGTAACAAGAATAAATTGTTAATGGTCTTAAAAGCCGCAATAATTAGCCTGCAATATTTGTAACATAATAAAACTAAGGTATTTAAAAAAAAAAAACTAAAGTATAAATTTGAACTCAACTTCAAGCATGATTAATCACATATTAAATATAAAGACACAACACAAAAAAAAACTTAAATAACGACAGATTTGTTTTATATAGCTAATAAAAGTTTTCAGTTACAATTGTTTATTCTACTAAATGCTAATCTTAAAATGACTTCCTTCCCTAGTACCCGTAGTCATGTAAGTAAATACCTAAATATGGTATTGTTTCCACTACTAGGTGTATGATGCACTTATATTTAAGAATGTTTCCAGATGACTGAGCCATCAATATTAAATACATATATAAACGAGTTTTATACATGTTTGGTATCGCATTGTAAGATAAATAATAAATGAATGCGTAAAATGCAAGGTTATTATGAGTAACGCCAATTCATTGAAGAATGAAAATGTTAAAATAAAAGAAAACCAAAACAAAATTCAGCAACGCCTGTTTAATATCCAACAAATCTCAATTTATTATCTTCAAATACGCACGATGCTTTTATGGTGTACAAAACTGGATATGACTAACTGGCATTTTTGCCTGACATAAGAAATCCTTGTCTTGTGTTTTTGGCATGATTCATTGGCATAGTTGACATTTAAAACTAATAATTATTTACTAAACAAATTAATCTGTATGCAACTGGTTGCTGCAACAATGATTTTCTGTAAATTTCACTCAACATGAAAAGATGTACGTACAGTGGCGTTGATAGAAGAATAAATAATAGTAAAACCATTAAATTATTGACCCATCTCTTTTGAACGTGGTTTTTGTTTTTAATAACAGCCAAAAAAGTTTGAAGACCAAGAATTGGAGGTATTATTCCATGTAGATTGTTGTCAAACTCAACAAGAGCTTGCAAAATCATTGGGAGCAACTTAAGCAGCAATTTCAAAATGTTTGCGAGCAGCAGGATTATCTCAAAAAACAGTGCCCAGTTTCACTGTACGAGAGACCTTGAAAGACAATTTTGCATGTCCGATCGATACGGAACGCAAATATTCCATCATGACAACGGTCGGCCACATGTTGCAATATCTGTTAAAAACTATTTAAAACGAAGTGGTTGGGAAGTTTTGCCTCACCCGCTTTACAGTCCAGACCGTGCCCCGTCCGACTACTATTCGTTTCGATCGATGCAGAATGCTTTCTCTGGGATACGCTTCACTTTGGAACAGACTATTCGATATTGGCTTGATTCGTTCTTGGCACCCAAAGATGAGCAGTTATTTTGGCTCGGAATCCATGCCAGAAAGATGAGAAAAGGTCATAGCTAACAATAGCCAATACTTTGAATAAAATTATATATACTTCTTAAAGCTAAAAATATGAAAAAATCTCGCATTTTAAGTCGAAGATCTTTCCAATATTAGATAGTAGAGAAATTGGTCTTAAGTTGCCTACATCAAATCTGTTCCGATCCTTTTGAAATGGGAGAATTTTAGCTACCTTCCAGACACATGGAAAATATCCATTACTATCCATAATATAATTATTAAAAATCACTCACCCACCATAAAAGGCAGTTTCTTAATAAGGAAGTTGGATATTTCATCGTGTCCAGATGATTTTTTTTCATTTATACGTGTGTCAAGAAAATGAATGGAGTCATCATTATGAAAAGAATTAAACGAATTATCAAGGCTGTAAATTCTTGGAGGATATGTCGACAAAGCATTTCCGATGTCTTAGGAAAGTGCGGCCTTAGGAAAGTGCGGACCAAGAGGAACATTCTCGATGCAAACAGATCCATAATGACATTTTAGAATAACTACCATCCTATCGGACTCCGTGATAATCGTACTCTCATGAATAATTTTACACTTTCCGTAACCAATAATATTATAAATTTGTTTGAATACATGAGGATCCAGTCGACTTTTTCCTTTATAATAATCTTCAAAAGTGATAATTGTCCTGATAATGCCTTATAATCGGGAGAAATCCTATAACAATTTCGGTGATACATTTTTTGTCAACTGCCTTTGCCATCTATTCTTAATAGACAAGAGTTTCCTAATTGATGGAGGAAGATCCAGATGAACACCCTTGTTAAGATCGTTTTTTTTTGAGAGTGTAATTCCATAACAAAATGAATATTCCCTGACAAATAGTCTATAAAAGTATCATTCTAACTATTGTCCAAACAACGTTCCGTTGGGAAGCACTGGAGCAGCCAACCGAAAGCCGAAGCATTTATCTCGTCGGTTTGAAATCGTTAGCTAGTATTAGCCAATAAGTTGTAATTATCCGATGACAGCTGAAGAATTTATCTCCTAGGATTGCATCCATAACTATATTTACCAATAATTAGTCGTTAGCCGACCGAGAGCCGTAGCATTTATCTCGTCAGATTGTACACGTTAGCTAGTATTAGCAAATAAATCGTAGTTAGCCAATGAGAGCAGAATAATGTATCTCCCAGGATTGCATCCATTACCCATACTTAGTAGTTAGCCGACCGAGAGCCGAAGCATTTATCTCGTCGGATTATACTCTGTAACTAGTCCAAACTTATAGAACCAACGAATTCATCTCCTTAGATTGCTTCGGTATTTATGCGGCAACGGTAATTGCAGTAATTCCGTTAAGGGTAGCTTAGCGGTAACGGTATTTCCTGTTATTTCGTTAAAGGTATTTTAATGATAACAGTAGTTTCATCCTGAATTAAATTAGTAATAAAATTTACAAAAACTAAATTTTGTAGATTTAATCTAAAATTTGTATTTTTATAATATCAAATTATTTGTAGAATGTCGGTAACTCTATTTAGAGGTAACAGTTTTTACTGTTAAATCGGTAACGGTAATTGCAGTTATTTTGATAACGGTAGCTTATTTAAGCGGTAAAGGTAAAGTGATGCGATGCATTTGGAAATAATGATTACATTTTAAAATCTTCTTATACTTCTTCATATAAATTGTAAACTTCTATGATGAAAAATTAAAATTTGTTGTATTTTTTTTATTAAGTACCACCAAAAATATCGATTTAAATGTTATATTTCAAATTAAAACAATTATTTGTTATTGTTTTCTCAATATCACCATAAACTTTAACACATTTTTAATATAAATTTAGAAAATTACAAAATATCACTTACCCGTACTGTGGCCTACTTCACACCAACAATGATCATTTATAAATTGAGGACCTAAACAATATTTCATCACTTTTTCGGTACAGCGGACACCATTACACGAGCTGTCAGAAGCTGTTCCTGTAACATGAATAATACAAAATTGTATGATTAATGATGAAAACTATAAGCATTAAATATCTAAAATATAATAATTGAGATATTTGTATATTTAATCATGTAAGCTAATAAATATAGAACTACAGGTCGTATAAGTTTTCCCAAATTATTAACATTACAATGTTAATCTCTTAGTTGAATACCATATGTTACTTTAATATTTAAGAATGTATGCAGGATTGTGTAAGGAATTGCAAAATTTTAAAACTCTATCGAAAATATCCTCCTATTACACCATACTCCTGCTGTATAATCCTGTTTACGGAGAGAACAAGCTGGCATTAGACCCAATCCATCATGCGTGGATCACAGATAATAATAGTAGAACAATCTATAGAATAAAAATTTTCATTATATATAATTTTTGTGGATTTTGAAAACGCCTTCGATGAAATCAATAGAGATGCAATCTGGGTATGTCTTCTTAATGGAGGCATACCGGATAAAATTATCACCATTATAAGAATGCTATACAAGAATGCTTTACAGTAAGCATCAATGTAAAGCTCGATTCAAAGGTATAGAAAATGATAGTGTCAACAACGATGTAAGGCAAGGATGTGTATTGTCCCACACTTTTTCTA
Organism: Calliphora vomitoria; assembly: GCA_942486065.2. Lineage (NCBI taxonomy): Eukaryota > Metazoa > Arthropoda > Insecta > Diptera > Calliphoridae > Calliphora > Calliphora vomitoria. The sequence goes on from OW818031.2 coordinate 109,981,489, forward strand.
CTGTTACTGGATATAATAATGCTAACGACCAATTATGAAGCTCCAGATGGCATCCAGTGGCATCTCAACCAACGCCTACATGACCTGGACTATGCGGACGATCTGTGTCTGATGTCGCATACTATAGCAGTGACATCTCAACCAACCCCTACATGACCTGGACTATGCGGACGATCTGTGTCTGATGTTGCATACTATATCAGGTATACAAGAGAAAATAAACAGCCTATATGCTAATGATCTTAATGTTGGTCCAAAAATAATGAGAATATCTACCAGTAATTGCACCACAATTACAATTACTGTAAATGGTAAAGTCTTTAAAGATATTACTGAGTTCAGTTACCCGGGCAGCATTATAAGTACGGTTGGTGGTGCTGATGTGAAGAGCAGAATCAATAAAGCTCCTCATACATACGCCTATTTAGAAAGAGTGTGGCACTCCTCTCAAATATCCAACAAACATAAGATTATAATATTTAATACAAGTGTCCGTCAGTCGTACTAAGTTCAGTTAACCGGGCAGCATTATAAGTACGGATGATGGTGCTGATGTGAAGAGCAGAATCAATAAAGCTCCTCATGCACACACCTATTTAGAAAGAGTGTGGCAGTCCTCTCAGATATCCAACAAACATAAGATTATAATATTTAATACAAGTGTCCGTCCGTCGTACTATATGGATGTAAAACTTGGAAGTTAACAAATGCAATACCCAACAAGCTACAGGTATTCATAAATAAATGCTTAAGACGAATTATCAAAATATTCTTAAATTTAACAATTTCTCACTCACCTTCATAAAAACTCTCGTTCAATTGTCGCAAGGCATTTATCGCATCCTGTCTGGTGACTTGATGTTCAAATAGAAACTCTTCGTAATTTGTTTGAGGATCTTTGGCTAGTAAATCATTTTTATCACAGAGTATACACGACGATTGTGGAGCAGCCACGGCATAGTGGACTAACAGTAAACATGCCATCAATAACATGGTGACAAACGAGCGGCCATTGTATGAAAGTGAATGTAGAACATGTGATAAAGTACTTGTTGTACTTGCTGCTGCTGTGGTTGTAGGAGTTGTAAAAATATAATTGTTGTTGTTTCTTTGGTTTAGTGTGCTACTTTTAGTGGTGGCTGTTGTTGCCTGATAACATTGTTTTATGTGATAAAAGTCACCAACGTCTTCATCATCATAGTCATAGTCATTCTCCTTAACATCTTTATTTATTTTAGAGTGAGTGTAAAAGTAGTTGTGTTGGTGTAATTGTTTTTGTTGTTGCTGCTGCTGCTTTGTTTGTGCTGTCGTTTGCTTTTGTTTTGATTTATCATTTATGGTGTTTTGTTGTTGTTCTCGTTTGATTAGTAGCGTTGCCATATTTTGTTATGGTTTGTTGTGATGTTTTGTTGAGAGTTGTTGTAACACTTTTGTTTTCTTATCACTGTTTTAGTATTTTTAATTTTTATTTATTTGTTAAAAATTTTAAAGAGACATGTTTGCTCTAGTTGTGTTTTTTGTTAAACTTTTCTTTTTATTTATTTACATGTAATTATTTTGTACAATAATTTATGTTTGTTTTTTTTTTTTTTTTTTGTAATTTGATATGCTGTTAATGTTGTCGTTAAACTGGAGGCAGGAAAAAAATTTAAATAAATTATTAGTTAGTTAGCATGTATTTTTATACATTTATATGTGTAGTTTGTTGTATTGTATTTTAATGTGGAATTAATAATATATTGAGTATTGCAAAAAAATTTAATTAAATTCTTATTTACATATCTAATGCAGCTTATATTTGGTTTTAATTTACACGATTTTGTTATTTTTTTTATGACCACAATTTGATTAAGTTTTATAATGTTTCTAGTTATTTGCAGCAAGAACAAAAAAAAACAAAAGTTGTTTTAGAACTGGAAAAGGAAGTTAACCAGTATCTAAATGTAATTGTCTCATAGAGAGCTGATCGCTAAAACAGATTTTTAGTTCGATTGCAAATCAATGTATGTAAGAATCTTAGAGTAGGACCTAACCTTTCAGAAAATGTAAATTTAAGTCACACTGTTTCAATACTGGGCGAATTACAGGTTGTCAAATTGAATCATACAATGACGAGTGAGTGGCAATACAATGGAAACTTTTCTTGAAAACTGTTGGATGTATGACTTAAAAATGCGGGATTTACAATAGATGGCGTATCTTTCGAACGCAATTTTTTTTGCTTCGAAAATGTAGAATTTTCATTTGCGGGAAGTTTTGCTTTAATTCTTTAATTTGAAAAAATTGCCGTTGAAGCACACCGATTGCTCACCAAAACTTATGGTGAATGTGTTCCATCGGTTTCAATGTCCAAGAGATGGTTGTTAGATTCAGAAGTGCTGATTTTGACACGGAAGACAAAGATCGCACAGACCAGTCAAAAAATTTTGAAAACCAAGAATTAGTCATTACTCCTTGAAGATTGTTGTCAAACTTAACAAGAGCTTGCAAAATCATCAAAACGTTTGCAAGCAGCAGGATTCATCCCAAAAGCAGGGAAATTGGGTACCATACGAATTGAAGCCGAGATACCTTAAAAGAAAATGTTGCATGTCTGAAACTATACTTGAACGCTATAAAAGAAAATCATTTTTGCACCGAATCATTACTTGCGATGAACAATGGATCCATTACGAACCCGAAGCGTAAGAGATGGTATGTGATGGTATTTGAAGCCTGGCCAACCAGTCGAATCGACACCAAAGGCAATTCTCTATTATGAGCTGTACAGGAAACCTGTACCGAATGCAACTGATTCGTTTGAAGCGAGCATTGCCCAAAAAACGACCAGAATATGCGGTCGTTTTTTGAAAAGTTTTGCCTCACCCTCATCATAGTCCAGACCTTGCCCGGTCCGACTTCTAACTATTTGTTTCGATCGCTGCAGAACGCTCTCTGTGGGATACGCTTCACTTTGGAAGAGAGTATTCGATAGGTCTCATAGCATCATATCAGATATACAGTGCTTGACAATACATTGAAAACTTTTCCAAATATTCTATTAAGAATACTTTATTTAAAGGCATTTTATATAAATACTTCCGATATTATTATTTTTAAATTTTAACAGATTTCTTTTTTCAATAAATTTTATTTATATTTTCTAATTGTGAAAAATATTCAAAGTCAATATTTTGAAATGGGTTCTTAATAAGCTTTTGCCAATATAAAACAATAAATTTGTTGGTCCTTTTCAAAAGAAAACACTTCAAAAACTATTAATAAAGGGATTTAAAGTAGATTTTGTTGAAAATTTTAAAGAAATTAAATTTTTTATCTGAACAGACATTTTTTAAACCTTTTGACCATAAACCTGGACTGAAAACCAGATTCATAAAAAATTCTTTTGATGAAACGGGCACTATTTTTATATTTTAGTTTCAAAAATTTTGTTTAATTTCTAAAGCTGATTAATTTATGCCTATTTTTATTAAATATAACTATTTTTAGGCACTCTTCAAATGTAAACATTTATTTTTATATTGTAGTTTAGAGATTTTTATTAATTTATTACTTTATTTAAATGCTATATATATTTTTTAAAACACTTTTAATATTTTTGTTGGTTTTAATTTTTAATAAATTTTCTTATTTCTCAATACATTTGTTTTATTTAATATTTTATAATTTTTTTTTTCTTAAAATATACACATTTTCGTTTAAGTTTCCATAATATTCAAAAACATTTTCGTATTCGCCGATTTTTCTAAGAATTTTTCGAAATTTTCAAGATTTTTGTTAATAATCCGTTACAATCACGTCTACACGTCCACTTCCGTTCACGAGCTAAAATATTCTGTATTTCGTATTTTATTTTAGTGTAAAAATTTTCTTGCTAAATAAATTCACAATATGTGTGTATGTTTGTGTGTACAACCGACCCCCTCTTTTATTAACAACAACAACAAAAACATGAGCAAAACAACTACTCAGAATATTATTTACATGCACTCTCTCTCCCCAATTGTTAAATGAGTTTGAATAATTGTTGCCATCGTTTTTGGAGCTTAGTACTCGTGTAAACAAACAGTAGTCGGTAATGAGTATTTATGAGCGTGTGTGTCAGTACGTTTGTTTGCAATAAGATGGACCAGCAACATTTCTTTTTAACTAGATTGTTATTGCTTTTGTTGTTGTTTTTCTGTGTGTCTTTCATCAAAACAAAATGTTATTAACATTTATGTAGTTTGTTTATGGTAATTATTATATTAAATAAAAAACACTTATCTACAAACATTTAATAAAGAGGAGTACATGCATGCATATGCATATTTATACATAATTTGAATTAGTTGTTGTTGCTTTCGATGTTTTATTGTAAAGAGAAGATAAAGACAATAATAAAAATAAACTGCATTTTATTAAAGAGAAGTGTTAATGCGCTTTTTAAGCCATTAAAGAGTATGTAAGTCTGGGAGAAAAAATACCAATAAGCTGAAAATGTACCTTTTAAGGGTAAATATAGCAATAGTTGTTTTCTGTAGGCATATTTATGGTTTTATTTATAAATATTATTTAAAGTTTTCTTTTCAAATTTTCATCATTAATATGTAAAACATCACTGATGTAAATACGTATTCAACGAGTAGTAAAATAAGAAATTTTAAGTTATATTGAATCTTTTAATACAAAATATAGTTAAATTTGTAAAATTTTATTCAAATTATGACAAATATGACTATTTTTTTTGAAACCATAAAGATTCCATATAAAAAAGGCGAATTATTATACATTTATTAAAAATAAGCAAACATTAAGTAAATATTTTTATTTATTACACTTTTTATAAAGATTTTTTATTTTGTTTACCCCCCCATTGCCAAATTATATACGATATTTTTTTAATTTTTGGGAACGGAAGTAAATATTGACATTTTATCAATATAAGAATGTACTATACAAAAACTGTAGTTGTTTGCCAGTTTTAATAATATATTAAAAAAAGACAAAAAAAAAAACTAAATGATCCCAAAAAATAAATGTTAGCTTTAAAAAATGATAAATATTGTAAATAAAAAAACTTCATAAAATTGTAAAGTTTACATGAAACATATTGACAATGAAATAAAAGTTTATCTTAATAATAAAATATGAGTGGTTAGGTAAAAGTATTTAAAAAAGATAACGAAAAAGTAAAGTTTGAAAGAGTTTTGATTAAAGTTAATCACTTAATTTTGGGGGTAGGTACTACGTTACAAAATAGTTCAGAGTCAAAATATTGTGGAAATCGTAGGTTTATGTAGTGTACCATTTAGCTTTAATGGTAGATCTTTCTAAAGTTAAATTTTTGCTTCAATCGTAGGTCTTTCTAAAGTTCAATTTTTGCTCCAATTGTAGGGGTTTCTAAAGTTCAATTTTAGCTTCAATCGTAGGTCTTTCTAAAGTTCAATTTTAACTTCAATTAAAGGACTTTCTAAAGCTCAATTTTAGCTTCAATCGTAGGTCTTTCTAAAGTTCAATTTTAGCTTCAATCGTAGGTCTTTATAAAGTTCAATTTTAGCTTCAATCGTAGGTCTTTATAAAGTTCAATTTTAGCTTCAATCGTAGGTCTTTATAAAGTTAAATTTTAGGTTCAATCAAAGGGTTTCAAGAGAGGATTCTCAGCTTCAATCGTAGGTCTTCCTATAGTTTAATTATAGCTTTAATCGAAGGTCTTTCTAAAATAAAATTTTAGCTTCAATCGAAGGGTGACTAAAGTAGATTTTTAGTTTCAATCTTAGGTTTTTCTATAGTTAAATTTAAGCTTCAATCGAAAGTCTTTTTAAATATCAATTTAAGCTTCAAGCGTAGGTCTTTCTAAAGTTCAATTCAAGCTTCAATCGTAGGTCTTTCTAAAGTTAAATTTTAGCTTCAATCGTTGGTATTTCCAGAGTTCAATTTTAGCTTCAATGGTAGACCTTTCTAAAGTACAATTTTAGCTGCAGTCGGAGATTTTTCTAAAGCTTGAATAGTAGGTCTTTCTAAAGTTAAATTTTAGCTTCAATCATAGGTCTTTCTAAGTTTAAATTTTAGCTTCAATCGTAGGTCTTTCTAAGGATTAATGTTAACTACAATTAAAGCTCTTTCTAAAGCTCAATTTTAGCTTCAATCGTAGGTATTTCTAAAGCTCAATTTTAACATCAATTAAAGGTCTTTCTAAAGCTCAATTTTAGCTTCAATCGTAGATCTTTCTAAGGATCAACTTTAACTTCAATTAAAGGTCTTTCTAAAGCTCAATTTTAGCTTCAACGGAGATCTTTCTACGGATCAATTTTAACTTCAATTAAAGGTATTTCTAAAGCTCAATTTTAGCTTCAAGTAAAGGTCTTTTGTTGGAAAATATCATATATAACATATTGAGGATGTAGTTCCTCAAGTTATTATTAACTTTGGGAGTTGCTCTGATTATTCAATTATAATTTTGAATGCATCCAATGCCTTCAAAATGCCACACACTACAATTTTTCTATTTTAAAAACAGTTTAAGTACGAGTGAATAATACTCCCTGCTATTTCTAATGGAATAAAAGTTTTCAACAACCTGTACATTGCTTGTATACTATTTTTTTATGATTTCATTAAATTGTTTACACATAAAATAAAAACACTTGCGTTTTACTCTAATTTTAAACTAACAATTTGAAAAACATAACAAAATAAACAACAACTAAATTTCGTACATTCACATCGTCTCTCTAACTTAATTACGAATCGAACAGACGGACTAGCGTTTATGTATGTACTCATGTATCTATCTGGTGTTAGAGAAAATTTATTTTTATCCAGACATTTTGATATGTATTGTAGGGCACTAGGTTCTTTCATGCTTCTATCTATGTGGCAAATTTCTAGCGTAAACCAAAAAAAGGGCGAGCAAAGCGAGGTGTTTAAACAAGAGATAAAAACAGTGGAACTTTAAATAATTCATACACTAGAGGAAACGTAATTTTAATTATAATCCAATTCGTATGAGTTATAAAATAATACAACTTTTTTGATTTTCTTTTTTTTAATTGTTCCTAAAATTCTTAGTTCTACTGTTTACATAAATTTATTATGATTTCTTTGTTTGATGTAAAATCATCATCATCATCTGCATATTTTGTATATTTGTAGAATAGAAACAACAACAAAAATAGTATAAATGATCTTTAAAAGTGTGTCAAAATTGTATTTAAGGTATTTTAAAAATGTTATCTAAACAAATTATTTGATTGCCGTAAAAATATACATACTATGTATATAATATCAACTCTAGGGAGTTGGAAAACTCATAAATTAATGCCTAGACATTTAAATGATTATTCAATTAGTTGCATATATTTGGATACAAATTTGTTAGATGTTTGTTGCTTGTAATTGTAAAGAAGAGAAAATGTTTAATGAAATGAAAATCTGTTTCAGATTTAAATGAATTAAGATAAAAAGGGTTAGGATAAGTTCAAAAATCGTCATCCGATTTTGTACTAAAGAACTAAAACAGATCCAGAACAGAACTAGAACAGAACTACAAAAGAACTAGAACAGAACTAGAACAGAACTAGAACAGAACTAGAACAGAACTAGAACAGAACTAGAACAGAACTAGAACAGAACTAGAACAGAACTAGAACAGAACTAGAACAGAACTAGAACAGAACTAGAACAGAACTAGAACTAGAACAGAACTAGAACAGAACTAGAACAGAACTAGAACCGAACTAGAACAGAACTAGAACAGAACTAGAACAGAACTAGAACAGAACTAGAACAGAACTAGAACAGAACTAGAACAGAACTAGAACAGAACTAGAACAGAACTAGAACAGAACTAGAACAGAACTAGAACAGAACTAGAACAGAACTAGAACAGAACTAGAACAGAACTAGAACAGAACTAGAACAGAACTAGAACAGAACTAGAACAGAACTAGAACAGAACTAGAACAGAACTAGAACAGAACTAGAACAGAACTAGAACAGAACTAGAACAGAACTAGAACAGAACTAGAACAGAACTAGAACAGAACTAGAACAGAACTAGAACAGAACTAGAACAGAACTAGAACAGAACTAGAACAGAACTAGAACAGAACTAGAACAGAACTAGAACAGAACTAGAACAGAACTAGAACAGAACTAGAACAGAACTAGAACAGAACTAGAACAGAACTAGAACAGAACTAGAACAGAACTAGAACAGAACTAGAACAGAACTAGAACAGAACTAGAACAGAACTAGAACAGAACTAGAACAGAACTAGAACAGAACTAGAACAGAACTAGAACAGAACTAGAACAGAACTAGAACAGAACTAGAACAGAACTAGAACAGAACTAGAACAGAACTAGAACAGAACTAGAACAGAACTAGAACAGAACTAGAACAGAACTAGAACAGAACTAGAACAGAACTAGAACAGAACTAGAACAGAACTAGAACAGAACTAGAACAGAACTAGAACAGAACTAGAACAGAACTAGAACAGAACTAGAACAGAACTAGAACAGAACTAGAACAGAACTAGAACAGAACTAGAACAGAACTAGAACAGAACTAGAACAGAACTAGAACAGAACTAGAACAGAACTAGAACAGAACTAGAACAGAACTAGAACAGAACTAGAACAGAACTAGAACAGAACTAGAACAGAACTAGAACAGAACTAGAACAGAACTAGAACAGAACTAGAACAGAACTAGAACAGAACTAGAACAGAACTAGAACAGAACTAGAACAGAACTAGAACAGAACTAGAACAGAACTAGAACAGAACTAGAACAGAACTAGAACAGAACTAGAACAGAACTAGAACAGAACTAGAACAGAACTAGAACAGAACTAGAACAGAACTAGAACAGAACTAGAACAGAACTAGAACAGAACTAGAACAGAACTAGAACAGAACTAGAACAGAACTAGAACAGAACTAGAACAGAACTAGAACAGAACTAGAACAGAACTAGAACAGAACTAGAACTAGAACAGAACTAGAACTGATAGTTTTTATTAAATTATTCCTTCTACGAACTTCTGTGATAATGACCAAGAGAGGTATATATATTCCTCTTCTGGACCAACTAAATATTTGCTTTAACAACTTAAAACTGTAAACAGTTGTTACAATTTATTTGGGTCAATTTTGCATTTACATGAAAGTTTACATTACTCTAATTAAATATTTATTTAATAACTGACACTGCTGTCATTATTATTATTATTATTTATATATTTTTTATGACAGGCGTTGTGTGACACTTCAAATATTTGAATTACAAGCATTTTGTTCTTTGAGTCTGGACTCTTTAGTATCTACATACTTGTAGAAATGAGCATTTGTGTTGTGAAAAACCAAAAAAAAAAAAAAGTACAATACATGTAAGTACTTTAAACATTAACGATAGTTTAACATGAGAACCCTGCTAAGAGCGATGACATCATACTAAACATACGGTTGCATGCATGTACTTGTTTCAAACAGTTTAAAGCAGTGGGGTAGTTAAGTGAAAACTACAAAAGGAGCGATAAGTTATCACGTCTTTGCTAACAATTTAACTTCAACTTGAAAAGCCTTTGAATATGGTTTAATGTCAGAGCTACGCCTATGAGTCTACTCACAAACAAGAACAACTGAAACTGCCATCATTGTAAACATGAAGCAAAGCAGCGGTACACCAAAGACATCGTTTTAATTTCTTTCTAACCACATCACCACCACTACCACCATCATCATCATCAAAAGGATAATGACGCATAGTAAGAGGAATTCATAAAAAAATACACACATACACATTATGAAATCATTGTGTTAAATTATAATAATGAAGAAACGCTTTCAGGATAAACATTTCCCAGAATTAAATGGTTTATTAAGTATTCGTAATACGCAAATTGTTGCGTAAAGATTTAAACAATGGCTATTGATAATTTTTTTTTTTTTAGCAAAATACAATGTATGTGACAAAAACAAGTAAAGAATTGAGGTAGGACTTGAAAATATTAAAATCATCAACTGTCTAGTTTTGTGTTTTCATAGGTAAGTTTTGTAAATCTGTTTTGACACTGATGTCATGTTAATATTTTCTACAAAGGACACATACTGAGCGTACAAATTTATTTATTTTTTTATAACCACCATCAAAAAAGATGGACGGTATATTGATCTCGTCATTCCGTTTATAACATATCGAAATATTGTTCGTAGAACCAACAAATATATATATCCTGGGTCCTCATAAGATTCTAAGAAGATCTAGCTGTGTACGCCTGTCTGTCTGTTTGTTGAAAACACGATAGTGTTCAATCGAAAGGAGCTAGCTGGTTGATATTCTCTGTTGATAAGGTTTATTTGGTATTGAAAATAGGCAATATCGGTCAATGAGTTTACATAGCCCCATACAAATGTCTCCCCGGAATACTGTTTGAGCAGTCCTGATCAAATTTTCCACAAATTGTTCCTAGTCCCCATATAAAGTCCTCCTCAAAAAATTAATTGAACATTCATAACTATCTTGTAATAATTAATATCGTGATAAAATTGTACATAAGCAAATTTTATATGAACCTAAATCTTTCTACCAACTTTTGTGAACACTCACTAAGTGAAATTTCATTAAGATATCTCCAATCGTTTACTAACAACCAAATTATTTTCAAAAGAAACTGTTTCGAAACCATTGTAATTATTCAAATTATCTTCTTTCTAACTCATGGTCGAATTATCGACCCAGTCACTTAGTTCTGCGGGCAATGACATACAATAGGCTCAACACTTTCTCCTATTCATCGCCGTACGAAATAGTCCGGAGTGCTATTGTTCCAACTGCTAGTCCCAGCTCCAACTAATACTATAATGACCCTAATACTACTTCCATCTAAGTCCACCTAGTACCTACCACATTCAGTCTTGTAGATAAAATTCTTGAACTGCTCATCTATGATTGCTTAATCCTGAATATGATTTTACCAAAAACAATCCTGTGGCATTGTAATTGAACCAATACCTCCCGCACTTCCATGGATTGCTCCGAGCCTTGCCTTGTAAAATCGTTCGCAATTTCGTTGACTTAATATTACAGTGGCCTGTTATTCAACACACTCTATCTCGTGGTGTTCCATCAACCTGTTCAGGTATCTTTTACAGTCATATACCAGCTTAGATTTGAATATGTGACCCTCCAGATACCTTAGCGCCGCTGAAGCTCTCAAGACCGTCAGGATTTTCACCTGAAATACACTAATTTATTTGGATGTCTAAAAGATATCGTGTCCATCTCTACTAAGTGGACATAAAAAGCCGATGCCTTTTCTATTTTCGATCTGCCAATAAATGCCGCATAACTTTCCTGTAATCTACCGGATTAAAAGAACTGGATCACTGAGACTCCATGTCACAGATTATTACGGATATGCAACCAATGTCAGTTGTCAGAGAGGTAATAATTATTTTGACGTTCAACAACCATTTTTCAATGGTTGTGGTTTGCAGAGCAAGAGAAAAAATACAATTTTCAATAAGCAAAGTGTGTGATATATATATGTCCCTCTTTCTAAACTACAACAATTTTGGCATTTTCTTTTGTTTATTTTCTATTGCCATATTACTGAAACCAGCTGATTCATACATCATATTAACTGCAAAAAGGATCGTTAGGTTAAGCAATTACAACGTAATCCTTCAAATAATCGGTAAATATTCGGTTCAGTTGGTAAATCGCTCCAACTGAATCTTGAGGCTTTTGACAATTTTATCGGTTTTCATCCAGTCTTTAGACTTCTTATTGAACTATGATATACATGTCAATTGGTGCAATTGAAGGTAAACAATCATTCACTATGTTAAAGCTTCCCATTTGAGATCGAGATCAAAATTTTCTCTTCTTCAGCAAAGCTAAGAAACAAAATTGATGCATCTGTGGACCGGAAAAGCAGTATACATGTATCCAATAAATCCGGAGAGAGATATAGTTTATTGTGAATTTTGAGTAGTGAAATCATCCCTTTAGAGTTTATTTGAATATCGTTGCTATCCAAATAATCCCCAACAAATTTAGAGCCTTCTTGAGACAAATATCGTTTGAGCTATTTGTGAGATAGAACCACAAGGTTATGAAGGCCGATAATAAACCTTTAGTAGGAAACGTTCTACTCGAGATGTTTTAAGTTAAAAATATGAAGTCGTTCCATTCACTCCTTAGAAGAGATAATCACTGTGTAAGGTTATTTAGATCTATTGCTTTTGGTGTCAATTTTCGAGGATCTCATTAAAATAGGATTATCTAGGGTTATTTAATGGGTTCTACACGTTAAAATGATGGAGCATTGAAGAGAGTGAAACGGTGACTCTTATTACAGTGGACATGGTATAAGTTTATCAAGAATAATTGGTTTTAGTGTCGATAATAACTTCTCTCAGTTCACATTATTCCCAAAAATCTTATTAAAAAGGGATTATCTAGTATTTTAAAATGGGTCTTTTAAAAAGATGGCACATTTAATAGGGTGCGGTCATGGTTTAAGTTTTACAAGATTAATCGGTTTTGATGTTGATAATATCATCTCTCATTTCGCAGCTAGCGTTTTTAATGACTATTGGTTAACAATTATAAGATTTTATTCCTTTTAGATTTCTTATGAAAATCCCACAACATTATTAAAGAATTTAAATTTTGAAAGACTTTTTCTTAAACATTTAGATTTTCTTTATTATTTATAATAATTACAAATAGGAAAATATCCAAAAATTTTCTGATTTCCATTAACAGAATTAGAAAATCTTTTAGAAATGTTTTAAGTTGAAGGTTAAATTTTGACACAATATGGCTAAAATGCTCACATTTATTTATGTATGTAGTCTCATAAATCATCCATCAAAATATAATGAGGAAAATTTGGAAAAACTTATTTTTTATTTGCTACAATTATTGTAAACATTTTATGATTTTTCAAAATTGACTACTACTTGCAATATTATTGATGATGTATGATTATGTTTTAATATTTAACAAGTTTTTGGCATAAAAATTTTGAATAATTGAAATAAATTTAAAATTGAAATTTATGACAATTTGTAAAACTAAATATTTGTAGAATAGAAATTAAAACATCTACATAATTTAGACATTAAGTTTTCTCAAAAAATTAAATTGTTTCTTTTTACACTTACACAATTTGTTTGTTTATTATCTTTTTATATTTTACACATGTTTACTTTATTTAAACAAATTTATATTTATTTTAATTTTGAAAAACACTCTTTTTTTTTGAAATTCTAAAGATTTTTCTTTTCGATTTATGTGAACACTGTTTATAGCGTTATTTTGCTTGGCAAATGGTTTAAGGGTGACAGTTCAAGGTATAGAAAACATTAACATTTTTCAAAACCAAAATCTTTTTATGTAAATTGTGTATGGTGTAAAATATTCAACAAAAATCTTAACAAATTGCTGTTTTTTTACAAAACTTCTGTTTTGTTTGTTATTTTTTTTCACTCAAATAAATTCACGTCACTGAACTTTATTGACACTTTTCTGCCAACGACAATAACAACAACAACAACGAATAGAGAGCGTTAATCAGTCCGTAGATTTTCCAAACAGATGCGACAAATATTTTATGCGAACTGAAAACCCACAACAAGCGAACCAAACTAAATCCAACAAAAACAAAATATTGTGAATATTCTTCTTCTCAACAATTTTTCTTTCAAGTAATTTCATTGTTTATTGTCCTTCGTTGTGCTTCTTCTGCTTAAATTTTACTCTCTGCGACATTATTATTGTTGTTATTATTTTTGGGGGTTCTTTGTGTGTGTGTGTGTGTGTGTTTGTTGTTCTTTCTCAACCATAAAGACGTCAACAAACATTATTTCTTATAAATCCACGGTGTTGTTGTTGTTGTCTTTGCCATTTCAACCCCTAGTAAATAAAGTATCAAACATTTATTAAGGGTTGCCTTAAATGTTTGCTTTTTGTTTAATATTTAAAAGGTCCAAAGTTGTGTTTGTTTGCTTTAATATTATTCAATGTGTTCGAGCTCCAAATGTGAATAAACTTTTATTTATAAAATACACAAAGAGAAACAGAGAAAGACAATGAGAGTAAGAGGAGTGTGGTAGCAAAATTTTTAATTTTCTAATAAGAATTTTTCGTTGGGAAAGAGCTAAGAGAATGTTATGTTAATGTTTATTCACCAGGTGTTACTAACTTAATACAGCAAGCAGAGTGAGTAAGTAATTAAATGGGTGACCAGATGTTAGGAGAATATTAATAAAGATTTGAAACAAACTTAAATTAGAGTGCGTCAATAAATAAAAAAATACTGAAGTAAGTGAGAATTGAAATTAAAATCATTTACTGTTGAATTTTTTGAACATATTTATACTATTATGTATCATCTGGTAATATACATTGAGTGACAATACAATAGAAACTTATTTTGAGAACTATAATCTGTAATTTCAAAAACATGTCCAAATTCAAATTTACTAGGTTTTTTATTAAAACATAGTAAATTTCAGCGTTTTTAAGCATTAAATTTAAAAAAAAATAAATATTTATAGTGATTATTGGCAAAACAATGGAAACTTTTAAATTTCTACAAGAATGAAGTATAAAACAAAATGAATATTTAAGAAATAAATGTCAATAGCATCAGTTTTACCGTTATTTGAATATTTATTTCACTTTGATATGATTTTGTAATTTTTTCCGCGATCTACAGTGGTGGCCATGAGGTTAGCACACTAGCTACTTGCTATTTTTAAACGCAAATATTTCCTATATTTCTTAATTTTTTTATGATATCTTTTGCATGCGTGTTACTTGTCCTTCTAAGATCACGTCCCATCATGTCCAGCATTATTCCTTTATATATATTTTGTGTTTTTCTATCCAGAATATAATAACCTCAAAAAAACACTGGACAGTATTTTAGCACAAAATAAAAAATTTTATTCATATTAAAAAAGTAACAAAACAAAAAAACTTATTTCACTAAAAACTTAGTACTTAGTTGGATACCCTTTATTTTTGATCACAGCTGCTAGTCTCCTTGGCATACTTTCTACAAGGCCCATACAGCGATCCACTGAAATATCATTCCAAGCTTTTGCTACTTCTTTCCATAAATCGGCCAAATTTTTAGGCTTTTCTCTCATTACATGCTGCTCCACATCATTCCAAAGGTTCTCAATAGGATTGAGATCCGGAGATTGGGCTGGCCATTTTAATATGTCGATATTGTTCGATTCCAAGCAACACCTCACTAAGCGTGAGGTGTGTTTTGGATCATTATCTTGCATTAATCGCCACCTAAGTGGCATGTTGTCCTCTGCATAAGGTATCATTGTATTTAGAAGTATATTCTGGTATACATACTGGTCCATACGAGTATCAATCTTTTTTATAGGACCTACACCATAGCCAGAAAATGCTGCCCACACCATCACATTACCCCCACCGTGTTTTATTGTTTTACTGGTGTACTTTGGATTATGTTGCATGTTCGGAGGATGCCATACATACCTCTTACCATCCGATCCGAATCTACAAAATTTAGATTCATCACTCCAAAGGACATTTTTCCAAAAAATTAACGGCTTTTCCAAATGCTCACGAGCAAAGGACAACCGAGCTTGTATGTTCTTTTTTGAAACATGTGGCTTATGCTGAGAAATGCATCCACGTAAATTTTTTTCATTAAGTCTCCTTCTTATCGTTCTGCTGGACACGTTGATACCATATTTTCCTGAAATTTCTCTCTGGATTACGGTGGAGCTCTTAAAAGGATCTTCGACAGAGGCTCTGTATATTAAAGAGTCCTCTTTACGTGAAGTTTTTCTGGGCCGAGGAGCCTGTGTAACATTTTTAGATGTTTTATATTTCTGAATATGTCTTAATGCATTATAAACCATCTTCCTGGAGCATTCCAAAGTATAAGCAATCTCACTTATACTTGTTCCTCTCGAGTTCATTTGTTGAATAATCTTTCGTTGTTCCTCTGTACACCACTTTTTTTAGCCATATCTAAATAATGTTTATTAAGTCAGTTTGTCTTCCTCATTGATTAAATAATACCTAAACTTACCAATTAATATTTATACCCTCAAAAAACTTTTAAAAAATTTAATTATACTTATATGTGCTAAAATTGTGTCCAGCTTATTTTACATATTACTGCACTAAAATCCAAATTTGAAAGAGAATAGCGATGGAATGCAAAAAAAAAGTAACGGGACTTATTGATCACACCATAAACAACAATAATTACCAAAAACTTTAGTTTATAATTGCAATGAAATGAAATAATTTACTTTAGAAAACAGCAAGTATGAAGTGTGCTAACCTCATGGCCACCACTGTATATGTTTTTATCTATGGTTTTTGCTTTCACATAGTTTTGTTAACAAATTCATTCTCAGTACTTAGGCAGTTGAATATGTGTTGGACATAAATTTAGGACGTCTCGGTCTATGCGGAACCAGTCGGCATAAGAACAACTCTTATTTTCCGCGGCAAGTTTTTTTCGGAGTCTGATATGGATGACATTAATGCGGTATACTTCATGAATGTCGTTCAAACCTGACGCATACGAATTACGATCCTGCACATACCTTTTTATGTTCTTTTCGTATACACAAAGGTTCTTCCTGACATGCCTCGGGGGAGGCTCCAGCTGTGTGATGTTGAAGCTAGGATGAATTCTCCGATGACATCCCAGTAAAGGATATAACTTCGTTTCCTCCAGTAGATGATATTCCGAGGTAATCTGCATGCAGCCTATGACAGTTCTTAAGGCAGAATTTTGCCACCTTAGAATATTTCTCCCCTGGGTATCACTCAACGAAGGTGACCACACTTGAGCAGCGTAATTGACTACTGACCGGCCAATCGTCTTGTAGGTAGCCAACAACGTTTCTTTATCCATGCCTCATGTGCTGCCGGTTAGAGCTTTGAGAACCTTGTTCCTAATTCGAAATTTTGTGCGTGATTGTACAAATTGGCTGTCAAAGGTGACCCCAAAATTTTGGTGGTTGGTTCACAGTCGCAATTTAAACCCCATCGACTACGACGTCATGGTTGAGCTTTACCTACATTGTTCAGGTGGTGAAGAGTGTTGCTTAAGACTTCGTTGATGATAGTTGCAGGTTACGCACAGTGAAAAATTTGTGTATTTCTCCGTAATAACCATTCACTCGATCACATATGTCATCAATGATGTGGCCATTCGCCATATTGCTATATTCGCCGGACATAAAATCACTTCCACTCCTTGTGGAGGTGCAGGGAGTTTAGAGGTGTAGAAGTTAAACAGAAGTGGCGGCAGGATCCCACGCTAAGGAACTCTTTGTTTAACTCTACAGTGTGGCGTTTGTTTTTAAACTCTACGACCGACTGGCGGCCACTACATTTCTTCATGTTGTTGGTCATTAATGACTGCAGGATGTCCTGGAAGAGAATGACGTAGCTGACGGTATCGAATGCTTTTACAGATCTAGAGTCACGATGGTTGTCCTTTTACAAGTCCTCTGCTGATTTAATGCCTATGAGATCCGAGCGGCAATGCTGCAGTGACGCTGTGTATTTTACGGAATCCGTGCTGATGTCGAGCTAAGTGGCGGAAGTCAGCTGGGGGAGGAGAAGAGCCTCTAGAGCAGTTACGAAGATTTTCGTAAATTTACACGTACACAACCCGATTGTTAACAATAGAGCGTAAAAAAACATTCAGTTGCGGATATTTTATTTCTTACCCATACATGCACACAAATTAAATTTCTCTATTTCCCTACCAACGCTCTAGAGTTTTTGCGACAGATTGTCTTATGTCGGCCTGTAGGTTTGACCCTCAGTCGCGTCCTACCCATGTTATAGAATCTGAATGATTCTACCCTTTTTCCAGGCTCTGGGTACAAACAGGTTCCTTACTGAAAGGTTAAAGACAATTTTCAGGTACTCCACTTGTAAAGGTGTTTCAACATCAGCATGGATATGCCGTCTGGGTCATTCGCCTTCGATGGTCTGGCTGCATTGATAGTCTCTGCTATTTCAGTTAGAAGAAAAAGTTCTGGTGTATCCGAGATTGGAAGTACACAACCTTTGCGAACAACAATTCATTTCGCCTTGTCTCTCTCTGGGTCTTCAATAAAAAGCTTTCAGAATGACGCATATGCCAACATAGCCCAGCACACTGTCGTCTAGTTTATCGGGTTCACTTTATCGGGTTAGAGAGACACCGAACTGTAGATGATAAAAGCTATGATCAATTTGCTTATTATTTATCTCTGTTATTATTTGGCCATCGGGCAGGTATCCGTCATAATAATTTAAAACATTTTTGGGTTTTAGTTTATTTTCTATTGTATAAAGTAACTTTAGGTTAGTCATCAATCCAAAGAAACTCGACATATCTCGTAGAGATCCCTGTCTGTTGAGAAAAAATGTGATCCTTTCATTTGGAAAATTTATTAGTATCGCCACTCAGTTCTTTGCAAACCTCTACCATTTAAAAAGCTTTAAAATGAAACTAAAAATCCCTTCCCCTTCAGAAGATGTGCGATCAATAAAAGTGCAATAAAACATGTCATAATCATCATCAGCATAAAATTTATTGAAATATCAATATGTCAACTGGTTCATTAACAAGAAATATCAAAAACTAAGTAATGTGGCAAATTATTACAGAAAATATGACACAAAAATTAAAAACAAAACACAAAATATGTGTTTTTAAATACTTTATAATGATTAAACACACAAATCATAAAATTTCCCAAAAAGAAAAACAAGATGAACATGACACAATACTGCAATAACCCTTTTAAATACAAATAGGCAATCGCCCACTCCAAGATTTAAAGAAAATTTAAGTTGTGACAACTAAAACTAAATTTAGTTACATTAGACCAGGGATGGAAATTAGGATTTTTATAAAAAATAATGTTATACTGAAGATTTTCTACAGGAAATATTGTTATAATGAAGATTTTCTATAGAAAATACTGCTATACCTAAGATATATTGGGTGTATGACTTAAAAATGGGGAATTTTTTTAAATTTTTAGCTTTTATTTTGAAACATTTGAACAATATAAATTGATTCAAAGTATTGGCCATTGTTAGCTATGACTTTCTGGCAACATATGGATTTTTTTTAGGCCATGAACGAATCAAGCCAATACTGGATACTATGTTCTGAAGAGAGAGCGTTCTGCATCGATCGAAACAAATAGTATTCGGACGGGGCACGATCTGGACTATAAAGCTGGTGAGGCAAAACTTCCCAACCACTTTATTGTAAAATACATTTTAACAGGTATTGCAACATGTGGCCGAGCGTAGTTATGATGAAATATTAAGGCGTACTCTGGGAGTTTTTCGGTCAATGCTCGCTTCAAACGAATCAGTTGCGTTTGGTACAGGTTCCCTGTGATGGTCTGGTCAGATTTCAACAGCACATAATAGATATGACCCTTTTGCTCTAACCAAATACAGAGAATTACCTAAGCGCCATGGATATTTGAATTTGGTGTCGATTCGGCTGGGCACGACCTCTTACGCTTCGGATTATCGTAATGAATCAATTTTTCATCGCATTCAGTGAAAAAATTATTTTCTTTTATATTTCAAAATAATCACAGCATCAAATACAATTATATCAACCTTTCCATCCCTGCATTAGGGAGAAGAGAGATTGTAAACAAAAGTGAGTGAGAGAGGAAGAGAGAAACTAAAAGTATGCATAAAATTGAAAGTGTTATGGAAAGTGCACTTGAAGGAATTTTGAAAGCAGAATTTAGAAAGTTTAAAATAAATAGTGGGGGCATTAAATTCCAGACAAAGAAATAAATTAAAGAGGAACTTAATCGGAACCTATGATATTACCCCCTAAGATATTGAAGTACACCAGATTATAGTAATCATTGCCATAACATTTTTCCAGTTATTTGGCCAAATGTTGATGTGTCTGAGTCCTACAGACCAATTGAACATTTCTACCAGAAATCTTACTTCAAAATTAAAATATTTCCTGAGTGTATCAACTGCGACACCGAAAAGGGAACATCTACATATAAAAAAGTATGCCAAAGCAGATCATCAGCAAACATCACAATTATTGAATTTTCTTCATGTACGTAGATATTTATGATATTCCGGAGAATTTTTACTGCATTTCAAGACAATTTTCTTTAGATGAAAGATTAGTAGACGCCATACGTCTTTAGTAGCATTGAATGGATATTTATGGACGGATGTATGGTTGAATTTTTTTGTAAAATGAAAGGCAAAGTGGTTGTTGGCTAAAAGCCAATAATGAGTGGATAACAACAAAAAATTCAAAGCAATTGACATATGTGACAAGCTCAATATAAAGCTAATTGGTAAAGGTATTCATTCATGTTCTCGGATTTTGGAATTTAATTGATGTGTGTAGAGGAATATAAATCAATTTGAAATACATAACAATTTTCACATTTATTATCAAGTCTTTTAGGCAAGGATGTTTGATTGAGTTGAAAACTAGCAGAAAATTTATATATAATGTGTAAATGATTTACAATGAGGATTTTAACAGCAGGTGTTATTTAAATCTTAAATATAGCTTTACATAAATACATTTATTTGTCATTGAATTCAATAAATGTCAAAAATAGACAGTTTAGTTTTGAACTGTCTTATTTTGACACTTAGGTATAAACTTAATTTAATAAACAGTAATTTTCGTATTACCCTTTCTGAAGCAGGGGGAAAACTAAACACACCTTAATCCATTTTAGCACTTAAAACAATGTTACCATGTATTACCACCACCTTTGCCTGCCAATTGCTGATTTACTCAAAAAAATTCAAGTATGATTCATCAGCAAATTTACAAGGAAAGAAAATAGTCGTCAAATGTATAATATTAACAGCAAATATCAAGGTTATAGTCATAAAATTTAAGTGTAAATAAAAGTGTGGCCGTGATGGCAAAAAGTATAAAAGAAATATGAAAAGAATCAGTTCATAAGTGAGCCTAAAATCTATATAAGGCCTAACCCAAAAAAAAAAAAAAAAACACTAACGTACATTAACTTGTAGATATTGAAACACTTCTTTAAACAAAACTCAACTTTATACCAATAAAACAAATATTACTTGTTTTACTGCACAGTAGGGGGAATTTCGTAAAAAAAGTGGAAATAAATCTGTAATTTCTAAACCGAAGAGCTGTAGTTAAGTATGTAGGAAGTATTTAAAATCTTCCTGATCATATTGATTACTGCACCCCCAAACACTTCTTCCTGAGGAACTTCGGCTTCCAGTATAGAACTTGTAGGTGGTCTCTCCCTTGATCCAATGAGGGTATCCATCTATACGGATGGGTCCTAAAAGGAGGATAGAGTAGGCGGTGGAGTATACATTCCTGAATTTGGGATAAGAATTTCCTTCAGACTCCCATATGGTTGTAGCATTCTTCAGGCCGAGGTATCGGTCATTAAGAGAGCGGCGAATTGGCTCAAATATTACAGGATATCTGGTAGAGATATTCGTATCTATACTGACAGTAAAGCCCCAATCAAATCCCTAATAGGTGTTTATACGACATCGAATAAAGTCCAGGAATGCCGGACATCCTTAAATGAGATGACGAGACATTCGACAGTTGTACTCACTTGGGTACGTGGACACGGGGATAACGAAGGCAATTGTATTACTGATTACTTGGCGGGAATAGGAGCCTCGATGTCGGAAGACGAAATAGACTTGCTTTTTGGAATTCCGTTGTCATCTTCTAAACAACGGATAAACAATGCATACTACGAACTTGGCCAAGCAAGGTGGGGTAATAAATCCACCTGTGTCATCACGAGGATGATTTGGCCTGCGTTGGACTGTAAACGCACGTCGTATCTACTTTGCTTACAACAAATACGACTTAGCAATATGATGGCGATGATCACCGGACATTGCTCTTTCGGTACCCATGCTGCCACATCATGACTTCTGCAGAAATTGTCAGAATCAGGAGGAGGAAGACACCATCCTACACTTCTTTTGTAATTGTCCGGCACTGGGTGATCTACGTGCCAGGATTCTAGGAGAGCGATCATTTAATAATCTCTCCGGGCTATCTGGGAAGGAACTAAGGTGTATAGATGCCTTTATTAGGGAAAGCAGGTGGTTGATAAGACCGAACATGCAAATTGTACCTCATAATGTCCCAGGAATTGTCCCATGATGGTCTGCGTTAGCTGAATTCCTTGAATTCTTCTCCTCTAACTCCTCCAATTTCTACCTATATCTTTCTCTTGCAAACTTCACTCCTACTCAATCTATAGATTTCCCCTCTTCTTTTACTTCTCTTTCTCTTTTCTTTTGTTTCTATTTTCTCCACAGGCACCACGTTAGGGAACGTTAAAGGACCCAAGTGAGTTGTACGAACTAAGGTTTTGGACGGCTGCCTAATTACCTAACCTAAGATAGTTAAGTTTATGTTTTGAATTTGGACTTTAAAGACCAAGGAAGTGCGGATTCTTAAGACCCCAAAGTGGGGTATCTCTGGTATATGAAAAATTTAAAACGATGCCAAATGTTATCGATCCGATTTGAAAGATTTTAATGTGTATGTAATCTACTACAATAAATCTACAAAAATCATCCTTATATTTAGCTATAAATTATGGCTTAAAGTTTACGAGATATTCGTAGGCCATGTTTTTTTTTTTAATTTTTCGACTCTTAATTGAAAGGACAACACTGCCTTTGTCAACAAGCATCTGTCAGTTGACTCCTGTCAAACTGCGTCATTTAGTTTGTGTTTGACAACCATTGATAGCAGACTACCGCGTGACTTAAGGATTAGTTGGAAAGAAGTGAATTTCGCAAAAAGACCACCACTCAAACCAATGCTAAGCTTGCAAAATACTATGGGAACTCTGCATCATCAATTTCATGTTCATCTCACATGACTCAGTGGTTTCAATTTTGAATGATCACTTGGGTATGAGAAAGCTTTCCACAAGGTGGATGCCGCAATTCTGAGACAACTTCGCAGGCGTTATTTAACCGCAATATGGACAAGATTTTTTTCGACACTGCAATGCGGTACCAAATAACACTCTTTTAGTTAATCTTTGTTTATCTGGAGGAACAAATGTTTAACAATTGTGGGAAAAATGGTTTAATAATTTAGAATTAAATGTATATTACGGCCCTATGGTCCTTATAGGAACAACAGGAATTAATATATATAAATGTATTTTCCCTTTTGATACCACTTTGAGCTGAAAAACATTTTACATAGATCGGAAACTCTCATGTCAAAGACCTAACTCAGTTGTCAGAAGCCTAAGGGGTGGGAATGTATTAGTACTTAAAACACTCGTTTGTGTGATGATTTTGAGTAATTTTTTTTGTTTGAGTTTTTTTTTCTAGTTTCTGCTCTATGTATATTTCTCTATAGTCGGAGCCATAGAGAAATATACATAGAGCGAAACTCTCCTGTCAAAGACCTAACTCAGTTGTCAAAAACCTAAGTGGTGAGAATGTATTAGTAAAAAAAAAACTATGTGAAAACAAAAACAACACTCGTATGTGTGATTATTTTAAGTAAATTTTTTGTTTGTGTTTTTTTCTAGTTTCTGCTCTTGTTGTTTCTCTATGGTCGGAGCTTACAATAAAAAATTCATATGTCTTTGTCAATTTATATTGTAGAAAAACATATTTCATGAAAAAATTATCAAAAATAAATACAATGGTTACCCCTTTAGTATTCGAATTTCCAAAAAGTTACAAATTTGTATTTGGAATTTTCTATTTCTATTCTATAGCAAACGTTTTGCACTTAATATAGCTGAAAGCTTTGTTGATTAACCTTTTGTAGTAAATTCCATATTTTCTTTATCTTTTCTGTATTAACAATCAATGAATTAATTCAATACATTTGATTTAATTTCGTTTATTTACCGGCGTCATTTTAATAGCCATTCCATTGTTGTTAATATTTTGCAAAGCAGCAGGCAGCTTGTTGATATCAAGATGGTTGAATATTAAATTACGGTAAATTTGTTTGTAAACAACAGAGACAGAGGGAGAGAGAAAGAATGACTAAGAGTATAAAACAACATGTATAACGGAAATTAAAGAGCAAAAGTGAAGACATAAGTAAGAGATTAGTAAAATTTATGTGCGCAGTTCTATAAAAGAGTATTAAGAAATTACTTTAAACAACTTTATTAACTATTTTTTTTTTTTTTGTTAATAAACCAGATGTTGTTAGAATATTACATTTAAAGTTATTAGTAAAGAATGTTTTGTTGTAAACAAGTTGTTGACAAACATTTTTGCTAGAAATGTTGTTGATTTATAAAATTGTTGTTTGTTTTTATTTGTGTTTTATGTAAATTATATTAAAACCAGATTTAAAATTTTAATAAAAAAAAAAAATAAGAGTAATGAGATATTTGACAATGAATTGCGAATTTCTTGCTGGCTTGGCAACGAAAGTTTAATTATGTAATGTTTTGAAAATTAGACGCAAAAATTTAAAAAAAATTATTCTAATTTCTTATAAATAAAGCAAAATTTAAGTAATTAAATTAATACTTTGTTATAAATCCTATTATTAAAAGCTTATTTAGAACCAATATTAGTTATTTTATCATTGGCTTTGTTCCAGCCAAGCCGAATTTATACAAAGAGACAGCAGTAGCGAATTCATTGATTATTTTATTTTTATATATGGATTTTGACATTCGCATGAGAAACCTTTGTTCCAGCTCTAGTCAGATTTACAGGTTTTATTCAGAAATTGTCAGCATCAATAAGCAAAATAAAAACAAAATATAAACTTTGAATTTTACTTTGAACATTTTCCTTTAAATTTCCATTTTTGCCAAACATTTTTAAATCTTTTTTCTTTATTTTGTCAGGTTCATTAACATTTTATCACATAATTTAACTCATTAAATGGAAACTTGTTTTTCATTTCTAATTTTATTTTTTATTACTCTACTTTTTAACTGATTAAATTAACCAAAAAAATAAAGAAAAATACAAATTTTGTATAAAAAAATAAAAAAAAAACTTACCCCAAAGCACGTTGTCTTGGAAATAAATATTCATGAGCTCCCAAATTTAAACCGGCAGCACATGTTTTCTCAAAATTGAAATTCAAATTTAAATACCCGTACAAAAAGTATACAGAACTTCTGCTACACATATTTGATTTAATGCGAAGTGGTACCATATGAGTAAGTAAAACTGGCTCAAACATTATTATACTTAGTTGTTACTTCTTTGGGTGACACACGACTGAAATGCCTTTCAATGAAGGTGGGCAGGCTGCAATGTGCAAAAAACAAAAACATTTTTTTTTTAATAATATTTACACCTGTTTGTTATTTAAATTAGAAGCAAAATAAGAAAACAAGGTTTTTTATTACTGCTTCAAAATAAACATATTAATAGAAATTTATGCAAATAATATAAAAGAAACTGAATTAATGGTAAAGTGTTAAAAAAGTTAAATAAAGTTTTTAAAAGATTTTGTTTAAATTTTTTGGATTTTGATAAGATTAAAAAAGATGAAATGTATAAATTGTGATAGAAAAAGAAATTGGAATGAAAGAAGAATTGGAATGGTTGCAAAGTTTTGGAATTTTGTTTCACAAGAACATTATATTTCATTCAAAATCTAACAATCTTACCACAACTAAAAGTCTTTCTTATTAATCGTCAATTTATTTGCTAAATTACTCCATTTGGTTCCAAACTTATGTATGTATTTCAAAAGACCATTATAGGCGATTCACAGTGACAAAGTCGATGGGTGGCCTTCAAAATCTCAGTCGTGAGTCGCTTTATCATTCCAGAGAACTTTTTAAGTTTCAAGTTTTTTATTATTTCCAGTGGAAACATAATTTTTAAGTTTGCTGGATTGTGAAAGATAAAAGACCCAAACATCTACATTTGCGTGAACATTGATAGTGTCGATTCCTCTTCCTCATCACATCTCATCTGTAAATACCATTCATTCAGGTTTACTTATGCACAGCATTCTCTTCAATGTCATCTTACAGATTCCCATTAGGATTTTTCTTCTCTACATCACGGAGAATTATTACACATCGAGTCCGAATTCATGGAATTCTCACAAACAATCACCCCTATCGCGACCCATCAATCAATATCACGATATCAATTTTCCCTTCCTGGGAAATGGATACTTCATGGGAAGATAAATTTCACATGTTTTTTACGAGTGCCCCGATAGACTACACGATAGTGTGCTGGACTATCAATCTGGGGGTTGCGGGTTCGATTCCCGCCAGAGACTCTGGGTGTATCTGCAGACAAGCAAAACGATTCGCAGTTTGTGTTTGTTTAAAAAAAAAAAAAAAAGGGTGAATATTTATACCTACATCGTCTCGGCGATACTACAGAGGAGACACTATAGATGAAACTACAGATAGACGAGACCATGGGGGATAATATATAGACGAGACTATAGAGGAGAGCCATCAGAAGAACTGCCATATGGAAAACATTGAAAAAAAAAAATAATTCGAAACATTAAAGCTATGTACGAGGATGCAGAACTCTTAGTTCTTCACAACGGGAACATCAGTCAACCATTTCATACTAACGCTGGAGTAAAACAAATAAGCCCTTTATCACCTCAACTGTTCACCATCGTGCTGGATGATATAATGTGCGAAATCTGTTTAGAGAGAAGAGTAATTACATGGAGTCTCTCACGCCAACTCAAGGATTTGAAGTATGCTGACGATATTTGTCTACACTCGCAAAAAATCTCCAACGTGCAAACGAAGCTACAAGATCTGAACAAATTATCGCATATTGTTGGACTTGAGATAAATAAAGATAAAGCCATGAGAATTAACAATCTTAGCACAGAGAACATGATGATACAAGGCCAACCGGTGGAATACGTAGGTAGCTTCTGCTAAATAGGCAGTATAGTAACAACAAATGACGGCGCAGAAACAGGCTCAACAGAGTAGGATGATATGATGTGCGAAGTCTGTTTAGAGATAAGAGGAATTACATGGAGTCTCTTACGCCAACTCGAGGAATTGAAGTAAGCGGATGATACTTGTCTACACTCTCAGAAAACCTCCAATGTGCAAACGAAACTACAAGATCTGGAAAAATTATTGCTAATGTTGGACTTGAGATAAATATCAACAAAACCAAAGCCATGATTATTAACAATCTTAGCACAGAGAACATCATGCTACAAGGCCAACCAGTGGAATACGTAGATAGCTTCTGCTACCTAGGCGGTATTGTAACAAAAAATGACGGCGGAGAAACAGATTCAACAGAGCGAGAGCGGCTGGGCGACTACATTCCGTATGGATAAACCATGCTCGAACTATTCAAGTGAGCATAATCACGCAAAAATTACAGGTATTCATCAATAAGTGCCTAAGAATCATATGCAGGATATTCTGGCGCAACACCATCAGCCACACGGATCTCTGGAACTTAACCAATGAGGAAACCATGCTGAAACAAATCAAACGCAGAAAATAGAGGTACAAGGATGGCGCTAGAGTGGGAACCTCAAGACTCAAGAAGCCGTAGTCGACCCAAGAACTCCTGGAAACGCACGAACTAAGACAATGTAATCTTACGTGGGAAGCCGCGAAAACAACAGCAGCAAACAGAGTAGGATGGAGTTGCTTTGTGGAAGCCATATTCTCCCAAGAGGTGTAATGGAGAAAATAAAAAATAAAGGAGAGGCTATAGACGGGAGCAAGGCGAATTCATATAAGGTGTACTCATCAGCTGTTTTACCCCAACTGTCAAAATTTGTGTTTATTTTTATGTGGGCGCCATACATGTGTGTGTGTTTGTTTGTTTTTAATGCGTCCACTGTTTTCCCGTTGCTTAATATTCAATTTCTTCTGTTTCTTCCAAGCGTTTGAACTCTTCATCGAACATTTTAACATCCTCCACATGAAATTAAGCTATTTATTGCATATTACACGGGTTTGTTGTTAAATTCCAGTTTAATATTAAATTCGCCTTACTTTATAGACAGACGAGACTATAGATGAGAGATTATAGGCGAGACTTACAAATTACGAACCCCGACTTTTAAAATATTCCCTTAAATTTTTAATAAAAATTTTCTGTTTTCAATAAAATGCTAATATCTGAAAAAATTTAACTGTATCTAAGCCAAGCCTCCATATATTTTTTTGAAAATCATCTAGAAACTAAACTAGTATGTATACAGATAAATATTTACAAAAATAGATTTTATAGATCAATTTGTGTTTATTATTTTTATTATTTTTTGTTCTATTACCACTAGCAACAAAATATCTGCTGATTTTAATTTATAATTTATGCATATTAAAAACAAAATAAATATAAAATTCGAAAAAAATAACAACTGTAACAGAACAAGAAAAACAAAATACTTGTTTGTTAAAAAAAAAAAAAAAAACAAAATAAATAAATATTCAAATTAAAAACACTATAAAACCAGCGGTAAAGCAGGATTTTCACCTGATTATTTAAATCTTGTTAAGTTATATGAAAATAAAGCGGCTAACAGCTTTAAAAGAGGCTATAAAAAGCTTGACTCTTATCATTCAACTTTAAACAGTCTTTGTAGAAGATACTACAAGTGGTATAAATTTCTATTTTTTTCTCGGCGAAGTATTAAGAAAAAATCTATAGTGTAAAGTGATAATGGTATGTTGGTGGAAGTTTGATAGTTATCAAGAAAACATATCATGTGATTTGTTATATAAGAATAAATTAAAAAGGACTCAAAGAGTTAAAGGACTAAAATAGTTTAAAAAATAAAAACAGGACTTAATAAAAATACATTAAAAAAAACGAAAGTGGCAAATAATTAATTATAAAAAAAAGTTTAAAACGTGGCTATTCAAACTTTCGTTATTAGAAATCGGTGTTTTTTTCGTTTTGAAATAACCTGTGGTAGCCGTTAGTTTTGTAGAATAAATATTGGTGAAGTTCTAAAACTTTGATTTATTCAGATTTGTTTCTGATTTTTTCATTAGATTTGAGTGTTAGTTTTCGAGATATTATACAAATTTTTTAGTGCTCAGTTACATCATACTTAAAAAACCAAAGAGGTTTCTATCCGTTAAGTTGTGTGATAAATATCTATGTGTATTAATACAGTGAAATTTGAGATGACAATTCCGTGAGAATATTCAAACGCACGATAATTCTCCTAGTACACATTAACTTAGGTAAATTTGATTTGATAATGTTGCCATTTCGGCCTTAAATTCAAATTTGAAGAACATTTATTTGATCATACACTAAAATAGGCCTAAATTTTTTCGTAATTTTATCATTTTCCAAGACTTAATATTTGGAAGCATATAAATCACGGGATAGTTTTGAACAACCTCCAACTCATTTATAAAAATAAAAGATTAGAAGAAATAATGAATACTTCTTTGAATTAATTTGATAAGATTATGTAGAATACATCCACAACAACTGCGTTCTCTGGGTAATTTAGTGAATTGATAAACTCCAAATATTTAACAAGATGTTAGTTAAATAAACTCTCCATTTTCTACCTCTCCCTAAAGAATTGGAGTTGCATTAACAACCATCTAAAGAGTTAATTCTTAATTCCATTTTGTATCTCTTAACCATTCCGTTAATGAATTCATTATGAATTAATTCATAGGCTTAATTCTTTTGTACTTCAAATGTATTGAATTCATTCCTTTGGGAATTCATTCTTTATAGAATTAATTCCTTACTGAATCATTCAAATTTTCTTGAATTCGAATCCATTACAAAATAGCTTTAAAAATGTATTGAATAATTAAATTTTTCTTAAATTCAAATCTGTTACAAAAAGGTTTAAGTAAATTTTTTTCAATTCATTTTGAAAATGACCAGAAACAAAACTGAATGAAGAAAACATAATTCAATTTGTATTAGATTTGAATTAACAAAAATTTAATGAATTAAATAAAAGCCTTTGAATGAAGTTAAAGAATTATATGTTCAGAATAGTTTTATGTAATGAATGTCTGATATTTTTAATTCCGAATAAAGAATTTAGCGCATTAAGCTCAAATTGAATTAGTTAATTCAATTGGATGGATACTTCTGGTAGATCTGTAATATTAAAGTTGTATTAAAAACTTTCGAACATAATGTTTTGAAATGGTTAGCTAATGGATAAGCTAGCGTCGGAAGAGGATTTCAGCAATAATAGTGTTGTTATGCTAGCTGTTAAAAGAAACTAATTTGTGTTGAGATCTCCTACAACTGCAAGAGCAGAGAAGAATGTATTTGGCAAATGCGAAATGCTTCACAAAAGTAAGCTCGGTCATCCTTCAAGTGTTGGGTGCCCCGATAGACTACACGATAATGTGCTGAACTATTAATCTGGGGATTGCGGGTTCAATTCCTGCCAGAGACTCTGAGTGTATCTGCAGACAAGCCAAACGCTACGCAGTTTGTGTTTGTTTAAAAGAAAAAAATATAAATTGTTGGACCAGAATGTTTTGTACAGGGACTGTAAGAACTTTTCGAATATCTTGCCTTCTTAGATGTCTGATTATATCAAGAGCTTTTTTCGAAATTCTTTATCAAGTAGAACAACAAAGTGGATCTAATTTATGTAATAAAACAAACGTTTTAACCCGTCAATGGTGATACACGGTCTGTGAGAACGGGTGTGTTAAAATATTCAAATAACTTTAAACTCCGTTATTTTTTTTTTGTTGCAATTTCGAGTAACTCTTGTGAAAACCTTCAATGTTAGACAAAAGGTTTAGAGACAGACATACTTTGTTACATAAATCGACTAAGGATATTATCCTGATGAAATATTCCTACAATCCTATTTATTTTTTTTTATTTCCTTTTAGACCACATATACCGATAAAGGAGCAAAACCAGAAGCCGGCAGATTTCTTTCCTTCGATCATTTGACTTTTTATGTGGGCAATGCCAAGCAGGCCGCTAGTTTCTATACCACCCGTATGGGTTTTACACCCTTGGGCTATCAGGGTTTAGAAACCGGCAATAGACAATATGCCAAACATGCTGTTAAGCAAAACAAAATCGTATTTGTGTTTGTCTCTGCTTACACTACCGATGATAAAGAACACGGCCATCATGTCATGAAACATGGGGATGGTGTTAAGGATGTAGCCTTCCAGGTGGAAGATATTGAGGCTATTTTCAAGTTTGCCAAAGAAAAGGGAGCTGAGGTGGTTAAGGAATTGTGGGAGGAAACCGATGAGTATGGTACCGTTAAATTTGCTACCATTAAGACGGTAAGTTTTTAGATTTTTATTTAAGTTATTTATACAAATATAAAGATTTATTTCTTTGCAACTTTTTAGTACGGTGATACCACCCATACTTTTGTGGATCGCAGCAATTATCGCGGCGTATTCTTGCCCGGTTTTAAAACCCTGCCCAAAGATGTGTTATTGGAAAATTTGCCCGCCGCTAAATTAGACTTCATTGACCATGTAGTCGGTAATCAACCCGATTTGCAAATGGAAAGTGTTGCCGCCTGGTACGAGCGTATCTTACAATTCCATCGTTTCTGGTCTGTGGATGATTCACAAATTCACACCGAATACTCGGCCTTGAGATCCATTGTCATGGCCAACTACGAAGAGACTGTCAAGATGCCCATCAATGAACCGGCCAAGGGCAAAAAGAAATCACAAATTCAAGAATATGTAGAGTATTATGGCGGTGCTGGTGTACAGCATATTGCCCTAAATACCAGTGATATTATCACAGCCATTAGAAACTTGAAGGCCAGAGGCATGGACTTTTTAACGATACCTGATTCATATTATGAAATTTTAACCGAAAATCTTAAACACAGCCGCACTAAGATTAAGGAAGACATGAAGATTCTTAAGGAATTGAACATACTCATCGATTATGATGAAGATGGTTATTTGTTGCAAATATTTACCAAAAATATGCAAGATCGTCCCACCTTGTTCTTGGAAGTTATACAACGTCGCAATCATAATGTAAGTAAACAATTTGTGTGGAAAATACTTGATTTCAAATGAAATTTATATAAATTTCTTTTCAATTTCAGGGTTTTGGTGCTGGCAACTTCAAATCTTTATTCACCGCCATCGAAATTGAACAAGACAAACGTGGCAATTTGTAAATGTATATATTTTCTTTTTATTTCTGTTTACTGGCGCCGTCATTATATGTATGGCCTTTAGCAGAATGTTTAATATAAAAAAAATTAGATTTAATTAATAAATTTGTTTGTAATTTTTTAAAACAAAAATTTAACTGTTAATACTTTCCTTATTTTTTGCTATCCTTGAAGCGGTTATCAATTAAAACTTCATTTCTAGGATCATCGGCCTGAAAGGATAATATGAAAGGATTCCAAAAATCTTTGGGCGTATTTTGACGCATAATGTCTCCATTGTGACGTTTACATTTATCTAAATGCTGCTGAATTTGGGCATCGGTTAAGCCTTTATCTAAAAAGTTTATTAACTGGGAAGAGAGAACAAGTTTAAGATTTTTTCGTGATTAATATATAGAGATTAAGCTTACTTTTTCACAGTCTTCACATTCTATGTTAAAACGTTGTTTAATTGTTAACTTGGGTTCTTGTTTAACTATAAAAGGTTTAGGCATAAAGTCGTCTTCATCTTCAGTATCGAGTTCATTGAATATAGGATTTTGTGGTTTTATTGTTTTTGAAGAAATTTTTGTTGAGCTACAACTTGGTTTTTCTTCGTTGAGTTTGTTTGTTGTTTCTGCCTTTAAATCTTGGGTAATTTTTTCTTGTTTAATTTTATTTGTGGTTTTTATGTCATTAATAGTTGGAAGTTTATCCTTGGGCTTTTTAAATACATCTAGTTCCTTATGTTGCTGTTTTTGTATGCTAATAATTATATTTTAGTTTTATTTTTAATTGTTTTTTTTTAAACTCTAATATATTGTATTTACTAACCATTTACTTTCATATTTTTTAAGTTTCTCTAAATTATCGCCTAATAAGTCCATAGTATCAATTTCTTGGTCATAATCGCAAGTATCATCTACAAATATTATATCCTGACTACTGGGAGTTAATATCACCACACTCGACGTATCATTTCTATTTGTTGAAATATCCAAATGTTCATTTGTCAAGGAAATACAGTCCGTAGAGATATCATTATTGTCGAATTTTAGTTGTTTTGGCTGTGTAGTTTTCGGGGAATTTAGATCCAGCGTGGCATCTGTCTTTTTCGAGGGTGAAAAGTCAAAGACAATATCGTCTAGGGTTTTGTTAGTATCAACATCATCTTTTGGGGTTGTTACGTTTACTAAGGCGTTTGAGGAGTTGTTGCTGGTTGTGTTGCTGCTGTGATTGTGGCCGCTTCTGTAATCTTAGCAGTAGTTCATTGTTACTTTGTATTATGCTTGTTAAGTTCCCACAAATTATTTACCTGTGCGCCCAGGAACGACCTGCCTTGGAGTTTTTGTGTGGTATCACAGGACTCGCATCGATTATATCTTCACCATCTTCAGACTGAAATTATAATACATATTTTAAGCTAAGCATTATTATATAGACAAGTTGACACATAAGGCCTATTTGCCGATCTTTAAGTTTATGACGTTAGCTGTTGGGGTGAAAATGACATTAAAAGCTTTGAAAAGGACAAGGCAAATGAATATTCTTTAAAAATGATGGAATAAAACAAATTTTGGTGAAAACATAGCTTGTGAAACAAATATTCAGATAGGTATTCCTGTTAAAATTAATCCAAGCTTCTTAATAACAATATTCTTACACTCACCTCAATTAAATATATATCATTTGATTTCATTTTGCTAAAATTAGGTTTCGATAATGATAAACGAATTCTTTTACCCATACTCTTAAAAAAAATAATTAAAAGATTTTTATATAAAAAAAATTAATAACTTTGATCGATTTTTTTAATGGAAAATGTTTTGATAAAATATATTTAGATGACATTTTTTTAGTTGCAAAAATAATTATGCAAAAAAGTTTGTGAAAAAATGTTTGTGTGAAAATAATTGATGAATAAATTTTGAAAAAAAATTATGGTAAAAAAAGATTTATTGCGAAAAAAAAAATATTGTTTAAAAAAAAGAGTAGAAAAACAATTTTCTCGATTTTACATACGTCGTTGGAAAGGTCTTCGAAATTTATATCATCACGTATCCATATAGTCCATGTTAATGACTTAGTAATCAAGATATAGATAAAAAATATGTCAACAATAGAGGTAGCCGTGGTTTTTTGCTTATATCTCAGCCATTTGTCGTTGGAAAGGTCTTCGAAATTTATATCATCACGTATCCATATAGTCTATGTAAATTACTGAGTAATCAAGATATAGATAAAAATATGTCAACAATAGAGGTAGCCGTGGTTTTTTGCTTATATCTCAGCCATTTGTGGTTCGATTTTTTCAATTTTAAATAACTATAATAGACTATATCATAAATATTGTTGTATCAACCATATATGTATGCACTTCAGATCCCTAACAGCATTAAACATCTACATCTCAGTAGATTTAAACAAACATTTCAATTTTTATCAACAATTTCCTTCCTTACACTTACCTCACGAATACTTCCATCATTTGGTTTATTAAAATTTAACAATGATTGCTTTATTTTGCTGGGATTTGGTTTCTTCAACGACAAACACAATTTCTTATCCCCACACTTTTTAATCTCTCCGCCATGTTTATCCCCATTAGCATTATTATCAGGTTGTAAAAATTTCATGGCCCAAGATTTTTCCGCCGGACTATTACGATCTTTTGTGTGCCATTCTGATTTTGATCTTTCTAAACTCTTGTTGCGATCTTTTAAACAGCGCCTGATATCTCTTTGTTTATTTCTCTTGGGCGACTCTTTCGAACGAGGACTCTGTATCAACTCCGACGACGAAGTCAAGCTAACATTATTTTTGGACTGACTCAAAGCGGAGGTATCAAATAATTGCTCACTATTAAGGGCCATATTTAAATTGGTTACACCCATGGGTTCATCATCTATTAGACTAAGATCAGAGTTAACACGCTCTTCCTGAGAGGAGTTATTGCCCGACCAATAGTCATCACTATGTTGCGATTTAAAACGTTTAGCCGGTTGTTGCTGCTTTTGTAGAAGTAGCAAGGCTTTATTTAGTTTTTCATTACGTTCTTTGATTTGTTGCAGTTCCAAATCACGTTGTTCCAAGGCATTTTTATAAACTAAGCCAGGGACGGAAGACATAATCTTTAGTATGTTTTCTATAAGCAAGTAATTATTAAACTTACATGTATAATGTTGTTTTAACACATCTAAAGCTTTTTCAAAGCAATCTTCATTTTCTGAAGGATTTGGTAATCTATTACACACTTTGCAGATCATTATGTTAGTATAAACAATTTATTTTGTAAATAATTTAGGAAAAAACATGACTTTTTGTAAAAATTGTATGTATGTTTTCGCAATATTTAATAAACAATGAATAAAAGAGGGGAATATCAAAGCGAATTCGTCGTGGTCAAGGCGAATTGATCAATTAAGTTGGCAATGCATGTACTTGCGTTAACATTTATTTGCCAATTATTTAAATAGGCGTTTTATATATAAATTTTCAAATATTTTCTTTAAAACATTAAATAATTATATATAAAAAATAATAATCATATATACAGTGAGTGTTATTATTATGGAAACTTTTTGCCATTTAATTTAGCGTATTGTTTAAAAACAAAAAAATTTTGGGAATTTTCAAAATCTTGTGGATGCAGCACTCTTTTAAGAATAAATGAACTGCCAAGGTTTCTTAAGGGCACCATACACTATCAAAATGCTTGATGTCACTTTCGTGTACGTGTAATTTGATGTACACTTGATTGATGACTCGTCAATCATCATTTTTTTTTTTTGATTTTGTGGTGTTAACACCAATAGCGGGAATTATAATCCATTTTTATTTTCACTAGAAGTGTATTTAAAAATGTTAATATCGGATGAAACTTTAATTGCAATAACTACAGTAAGTTTAGAAAAAAGAAAAAACAAAAATAATAAAAGAAATATGTAATAAAAAAAATTATTGTCTTCATCCGACACACTTATCAACCTCACGCCTTGAAATATTTTTGTAAATGCCTTCGTGATTGATGAGAAAACACCATACACTATCAAAAAGTGACATCAAGCGTGCTAAAAATCAAAATGTTTTTGATTTTCCATCAAGCGTTGTCGGTGTCACACATACAAACACATTTTCACTAATACTACCACAGTGCTTGATGAGTATTTTGATAGTGTATGGTGCCCTTTAAGATTTTGACCTATTAATTGAATATTTGGAAAAGTTTCCATTGTCTTGTCCACCACTCTATGTAAATTTTGGCGTTTTTATATTATTTTATAAGAAACATGTGGCATTCCTTATAAATCAAATTTCGTTCTCAATATTTTTATCGGTTGGCAACACTAATTAAACAGCTGATTGGAATTTTGTAAAAGTGTGGTTGTTTTCGGGATTTCTTTTCTATTAGTGTGAAATTATTTAATAAAAATTAAATTAACATAAAAAATTTATATTAAATAATACTTAACACTATGGCTCATATAAGAGAAACAGCCGACAAGGCTTTAAAAATGTTGCGCACTTTACCGAGAGTACAAATTGGTAATTTAAGACCCAATCCAAATTCTAAACAAAATGTAAGTTCATCACTGAGCTGTATTATATCAAGATATTCAGTGTAAACTATAAATTAAAATATTATTTATTTAAACAATAGGATAAAAGAGGTCGTGCCCAGCATGGTGGTGATAAACATGGTGCCGGTAACAAGGGTTCCGGACAAAGACAAAATTTTATGCGTCTTGGTTATGAAACAGGCAATACCCCCTTCTATATACGTTTCCCCTATGAACCCTATTATAAGGGACATCATCTGAGAAGACAATATCCACAAATTTCCCTTTTGCAGTTGCAAGTAATGTTGGACACCAATCGCATAGATGCCAAACAACCCATTGATTTAAGCACCTTGTGTAATACTGGCTTGGTTACATTCAATCCCGCCTCCATGGAATTTGGTTTTCATTTAACGGACGAGGGAGCCGATAAATTCAAGTCAAAAATTTGTATTGAGGTGCAGCATGCTAAGGAATCTGTTATAGCTGCCATAGAACGTAATGGTGGTGTCATACGCACAGCTTATTATGATCCCAGAAGTTTACATGCCTTGAAAAATCCCGAAAAATGGTTCGAAAAGGGTGTACCCATACCCAAGAGATTGTTACCTCCTCAAGATGCTATAGGCTACTATACATCGGCAGAAAATCGTGGATACTTGGCGGATCCAGAAGAAATCAGTAAACATCGTTTGGTTTTGGCCCAAAAGTATGGTTATGAGTTGCCTAAAATTGAAGAGGATCCCGATTACGAAATGCTTTCATCCATGAAAGATGCCCGACAATTGTTCTATGGATTGGAACCAGGCTGGGTGGTTAATCTTAAAGATCAAACGATAATTAAACCCATGGAAAGTAAAGAGTAATACTTAGAGGAAATTATCATTGTTAAAGTGAGACTTTATATTGAATAATTGTTTTTAAAATTCACAAAATAAATGTTAAAAAAAAAGTAAATATAGATCAATAGTGGGTTATACATAAATTAGTTATGTTACAATACGTTTTTTTTAGCAATCCTCCCAGGTTAGATTGTAAATTTTTCTTAAAAATACTTAAACTAGAAAAATTATTCTTTAAAGAAATAATGTCATTATATGCTTACATTTGTTTTAAATTTCTTACGTTTTTCATCTTTTTCATATAAAAACTTGCTGGTCTGAAAGTTCTTCCATGAACGGTTTGACTATAGCACTTGTGGCTAAACAAAAGAATAGTCCAAAGAATATAGATATGGGCAACGCTGGTAAAGCTTTACGCCATATGGCTAGTAAAACTAGTGTAAGGCATAGACCTACTAAGATAGCAACAAAACAGGCAATTGTTGTGGCCCAATCTCCATAAGACGAAGCTTTGCCCACTAACACAGAGTAGAATATAAAGTCTCCAAGACCGAGTTTAATGCCACCTGAAAAGAAAATTAAAGATTTTTTTTGAATCATATAACTAGAAGAATTAAATTTTGTTTAACTCTGTAAAAGTAAATGTATTCAATTGACCACTGACCGTTTATTCTTTAAGTCAATCGAGATCTAAGGTGGTTAAAAAACCTCTCAAACATATATTTTGTTGGCTAATTTTTAGACGAATTTGGTACTTCATAGACATATTTGGTGCATGTGATACAATCAATTTATTAATCTGGCTCAATTTTTTACTGTATGAACTATGATGTTTTGTCTTAAATTTTGTATTCATACCACGATCATTTTAATAGCCGATAGAGATTAATGAAAGATCATTAGATTCGTCCAGCTTACATTTAACATTTAGTGGTTTACTCAATTCAATTATTATTTTTTTATATTATAAGCAGCAGCCTTTGGAAAAGTTACGTTATTATACGATAAATAAATTGTCGAACATTTGTATAATTTGTATAACTCCATCCACAAGATTTGTCTTTATATGAAAATTCAAATAATTTACATTACATTGGTTCCAAATATGCTTTTTCAAGGAGGCATAATGTTTAGAGGCTTGGGTGTTACAACGGCAGTAATGGATTTATAGATTGATTATCAACATTCGAGTTGAATGCAACGCTAGAGGATGCAGATGGTAATATAAATTATAGAGTTCTAACTCAGTTTCCCAAAACTACATGATGACAATTTCAATGCTTCCAAATTAGATTATGCTAAAGTATTTTCCATGAATCAAAGCTAATGTCGAGCTGAAAAATTTCAAAAAATCAATTACTTTTATAAAATACTTACGTTCTTCTTGAGCTTCCGTCATATTACTGCCCATCTGAGTGGGTCTATTTTCCTGAGTCGTGACCGTACGATAATTTGTTGAACGGTTGGCATTATCTGAGGTACTCGCTTGAACCTCTATTTGACGTCGAGCCACTCGGTCATCTAAATTTGAAGTCCATTCTTCAGTGAAACCAGCTGCTTCTAAAGAATAAAATTTAATTATAAACAAAATTTGGTAATCAAAATAAACTTTAAAAGAAAACACAATTACACAAAGTTGCGCGCTACGTTGAAAAAACGAAATGAAACAAAGTTAAAGTAAAAGTAATAAAGTCAAAACAGTAAAGAAACTAAACAAGAAATGGTACTCCCCTACACCTCAACAAACAAAAACCTACTAAAGAAAACACAAGCTGGCCGAGAGTATTACATAAACAAAGAGATTTTTTGTTTGAGAAAATAAAAAAAATTAAAAATAAATACCATTTCCGCGCGTTTTAAATGTCACTAGAGGCATACCTTCAGCACTAGGAGGTGCACTTGTACCTGTACGGGAAACTGAAGTCGACGAAGTAGAGGTATGCGGGGAATTGGGTGAATTTGAATCTGAAGAATTGTTGCGTTGAGCCGGAGCATGGGTTCCCATAAACATATACAACACAGTTGCTATAAAGAGAGTTATAGATATATAGAACTATGTAGTTTTATTTTTAATTCATAAAATACTTACAAGAATAAATTAAAGCCGGGAATATTTGTTCATTTCTTTCCTGAGCTGTTTCCACTAAAATACGCAATGGTCCTTTGGGTGTTAAAACCGCAATTAAATCTAAAATGATTTCTCGCATTAACAATATTTATAAAATTGTTTATATTTTAAAGAAAATACCCCATATAGAAATTGCCGCCAATACAGCCCATGCAGTCCATTCTGGTAAATATTTTATGAACACCAAGGCCATTAGAGCCGAAACAAATATAAGATAAGCCTGCTGCAGCTTCAGGGGACTTTGCCAGTGTATGGCTATCATGCCCATAACACCAAAATTCCACAAAATCAACAAAGTGGTGGGATAATCCATAGCAACATTATAGGCTCTTAAAAGCTCCCTAAAATGTTGTTTAATTAAAAATTATTGTTATTTAAAATTATTGTTTAAAACTTACTCCAAATACAAATAACTAAATATGAATAATAACATAAACGATGATAGAATTAACCAGCCATGTATGATTTTATAACAGCGTTTCTTATATAGAACAATTAGAAATATTGTCATTACCACTACGACGGAGAGAAGAATCAATGAATTGGCCAAGGCATTCCAAAGTTTTGTACCCTTATCTTCAGACAATTCATGGAATGGTGTATATAATCTGTCAAGTAAAAACATATTTTGCAAAACTATTCACATGTAATCTACTTTTCTTTTAATATAAACTCCAAAAAATGGCTAAAAAATCTCATATCGAAGACTCTACTTACAAATACGTATCAGTATAGGTATAAAATGTAATCGAATTAATGGTGGCCACCACCACCAACATGCACAAGGAGACGGGAGCAAAAATCTTAATAACATGTTGAGCTCCATATTTCAAACCCTGTTCCTCATCTTCGGCTTCCGTATTAGTAGGCTGAGATCCAGAGGGTGCATCTGGATCAGAGGGATTTTCACCATCTGCATTCCGCACA
Organism: Calliphora vomitoria; assembly: GCA_942486065.2. Lineage (NCBI taxonomy): Eukaryota > Metazoa > Arthropoda > Insecta > Diptera > Calliphoridae > Calliphora > Calliphora vomitoria. The sequence goes on from OW818031.2 coordinate 110,022,089, forward strand.
CGTCTGCTGCGTATTTCAACATTGGGTACATCTAAAATTGCCTAAAAACCAACAAAAATATATTAAATTAACCAAAAACTTACTTAATCTTACCCCATCTGTTGCATCTCGCTGCTCTGTGCCGCCATAGCTGTTTAGCTGTTCTACCTTACGCTTTTGCTGACGTTTGCGTTCAGCTCCACCAGTTATCGAGTTGTTGCAACTGATCTGAGGGGCTCCGACGTGGCCTTCCATCAGGGGGGTACTTTCGTCGGGCTCAGCCTCGTTAGCGGGTGTCCTTTTTTGATCCGTGTTGAATTTTTTTTAAGTTAAAATGCAGCAGTAAAAAAAATTTATCAAAGAAAATAATATGGAGGCGTTGTTATAAAAGTTAGTTTTTTTCTAAGATTTTTTATCTTTTGTTAGATGAAAATTGTTAATTATAGAGTTTCAAATTAGTTTGAATATTGTAAATTTACTTTTTTTGTATAAATTTATAATTTGTTTGCACTTATTTGTTAATATTTTTATCTTTTACGCGTATTAAACAATTTTTTGCATTTTTTTGCTACAAATGAATCAACGATACTTCTTTTTTCTATTGATGACATTCACAGAGGAATGTTAACTAAATCGACCATTAAAACAAAAAAATAACAGCAATTGCGGCGACTAGCGACATGAGTCAAAAGATTAATGTTGATTTTTGTGCCTTGCTGATTTTAATGTTAATATTCAACAAAATATTAAAAATCCTCTTCAATCACATAGAGATGCTATATTGTGCTATTTTTTTCCAAGGGAAAATCTTATCTCTACGCCATATGAAATATGACCACTTTTTTTGAACAAAATTTAAGATTTAACAATATGTTTTTGTTTGCTTTAATATAACCTTATCAATCAAGATCGTGACAATATCTTATTTCTTAATTTGTTCTATTTTTTATATTATAAACTCAATTTTAATTTAAAAATAAATAATCTGGTCGCCCTAATATTATACACTTACAACGACAACCCTGACTTTCTTTATCAATTACGAAGAAAACAACAAAGAGATGGCAAGAAAAATCTACGTGCCATACAAATAATAATCACCAATCAACAAAACATCAAGAACTTGACAAAAATTTGCAAATTTTCTGAACATTACAACCGGTAAAAAAAACAATATGACAGTAATTGCTGGTGGCCATGGTGAACCCAATCCGAATAGTACTTGGCTGGGTGCTCGTGGCATGTGGCTGGCTTATTTATTGGGAGTCCTAGCAGCTCATTTGATATTGTTGTCGGTGCCATTTATTAGCATACCCATGGCCTGGACAATAACTAATTTAATGCACAATGCAGTAATTAAACAACCATTTTTTAGATTGAAAACAGTATAAAAAGTTTATTTTTCAGGCCCACTTATATTTCCTGCATTTAATTAAGGGGGCTCCTTGGTTTTCCATTGAAAATGATACCGGCCGTCAATTAACCCATTGGGAACAAATCGATGACGGTGAGCAATTTACCGCAACACGTAAATTTCTAACAGCTGTGCCCATTGTTTTGTAAGTGCTAGTACTATATATTATTCATCCAAATAAATTAATAAAAGGAAATAATATTTTAATTTTGGTTTTTCCAGATTCCTGCTTTGCTGTTTGTATACACGCAATGATACCGATCATTTTATAGCCAATTTCATTTCCTTGGTCATAGTCACTCTACCCAAATTGCCTCAATTTCATGGCGTGCGCTTGTTTAATATTAACAAATATTAATTCTTGAAGGTAGGTATTTCTTGATCATTTTATAATATGGCTATGGATTGTGCTGAATTAAAGTTTAGATTTGAGGTTTATAATTTCAGGAACGGACTGAGTTTTAAAAATCAGATGGACTTTAAATAATGGTTACACATACACACAAAAAATATATTATAAGCATTTCTTATTTGCACCATTGTTTTAATGGATGTCTATTAAATTGTTATTAACTACAAGTTAAAGTGTATTAATTATTTCCTTTTTTTTAATGAAAATTGCTTAGATTTGCTGGTTTATTGAAATTAGAATTATTTAAATACTAATAAAATTCTATTAAATGTATATTAAACAATATCTATGTAAATTTTTCTCTTTTCTTCTTCATAAAATCAAAAAGGGAATTTATGTGTGATTTTTTATCATGGTGATGTTCAGGAACATGTAACATTTGGAAGTTTTAAAAATTATGTATACATATATATACTACCAAATTTCTGAGTCGGTGGTCGAAATTTTTAGAGCGCTTACTACATAGCCTATTTTTGGCCTAAAAGCTTTGTCAATAAGCATTTATACAAATATAAAAAGCAGCGACAAACTACGCCATTGCATTCATAAAATGTGAACCCCTGGATTGAAATAAAATTACCGAATCCCCCAAATAATTTACATACACGCTTGATACATTAATACATTAACTATAGTCAAGGATTTGAAGAAAGTGACTATATAAATTGTTAATAAATAAAGAGTTGTTACAATTTTTAAACTACAGCTTTTATTTGCAATTAAAATAATAAGGTTTATTTAAAGGAAATATACAATCGTTTTTAAAAGGTAAAAACGTAACAGTATGTTAAAATTCCAAATATGCAACGAAGAGAGATTTCCGCTAATATGTGACAGTTTTGCTCCTGCAAATGATTGATTTAATTTTTTAAAATACTATGTAATATTGTTATTTTGGCAATTATTATGGCTTTATATTACTGAATTATGATAATAAATAAAATGAAATCTATTATTGAACTAATTTAAAAGATTTTCAGGAGAATTATATATGAAAGTGTTACGAAATAATATATGAAACTATTACGCTAATAAATTAAATCTGTTTTTTTATGAATATTCAACAATTTCTTTATAAAATTAATTGAAAACGTATTTTACTTACATATTGAAAAATCAGACCTTGTCAAAATGTCTTTATATAGCAAATTTATAACTATTTTATCTATGAAATTAAATTTTAAAGTATTTGCACAGAATAGTAGGGTATTATTTAAAGATATAACATTTGTTTGTTGACTTTCCTCTATTATATTGTACTTCGTGTATGACATTGTACTATCAAATGTCAAGCATTTGCCACTTTATAATCTTTACATGCACTCGTTCCTACATCTGCTCATTCATTCATATTATAAGTGTAGAATTCTTTGTTTCCTATTAAATTCACACCACACCTTCTATTTCTATTCAGTACTAACATATATATAATTTTTCTGTCATCTTCTTTGCCCCTAGCCTGAAAATAAATAATATTTAATTAAAAACTGTTACTTTATCAATTGATTAGTACGAGTATTGCAAATCAAACAAAAAAGAAAATTGCATTTTTTGAGAGTAAATAATTCACAGATTGGCTACCACCCGTGCATGTTCTCTCTTCGAATGCTTTGGTAAACAAAACAATTTTCTTAATAAAATAAATTGATACAAATAGAATTGCTACAGTTTATTTTTTATTATTTGTTCTTTATGAGAGCGGAGCAGAGATAATTTATGGTTTATTAGCACAACGTTACTTAAATAAACAGATGTTTAGAAGTGTTTTATGTTTTATTGTGTTGAAGGGGCACTATTAAGTTTTTTATTTTTTAGTTGCAATTGAGCATTTCATTAAAACACAGTGTTAGAAAAAGTTGTTAAAAATATATATATATTTAAGGTGAGTAGGAAAAAAAATATATTTATGCAATAAGAAAATTATATGAAAAATTTTAAAACATTACAAAAATTAAATTTCCTGTTTAAATTAAGCAATTTTTTATTATAGAAAGTAATTTATTTAAGCGGTTATTAATTTTGTGTTTGAATTATCAATAATTGGCGACAGGATACGGTTTTTTATTTAAAGCTGCCATGTGTATACAAAATATCATAAAATAAATATATGGCTCTCTTTGCGTTCCGTTATTTTGCTAATAATAGAGTTGCCAAGCTTGACTTTATTGTATGTTTACAATTACATGAAGATTTTTGAAAAACTCAACAAGATCTTGCAAATTCATTGGGAGCTACTCAATCAGCAATTTCAAAACGTTTTCAGCAATTTTAAAACGTTTGCAAATTTATATTGTACAAATGATTCAAAATAAAAGCTAAACATTTTAAAAGATTCCGCATTTTTAAGTTAAGATCGGCAGCTTCAAATATAAAAATTATAATTATTGAAACCAAAAGTTTGAAAGAATGAATTCTTAACTCAATTTTCAAAATCAAATTATGCTTGAATTAATTAATTCGAAGCTCTGTTTGAAACCAATCATTAAATACATAATCAAGGCGAATTTATACAAGGTGGAGTCAGTCAATCAGCTGATAACTTTTTTTTTCGCTTTTTGGTTCTAACAGTTGTCAAAGCTTTTGTTTATATTAAAATATCTTCATATTCTAAGCTTATTAACAAAATATTTATTTTTTACATAAATAAGTAAAGCCCTCACTATTCAATTATCAACACTATATTAAGTTTTAATACATATTTGTTTAATTTTTCATTTTTGTTTTTTGACATTTGTTAAGACCAATTGTTGTTTTTGTAGAACTGCCACCACCTTGTATAAATTCGCCTTGTACATAATTTAAATTTAAAATATTTTTTCTTAATTCTAGTTTTCATCATGGTTGTAGTAAAGGAAGAAGATTTCGGCACCATTGTCGATCCCATGACTAAACAACCCACCAAAGTACGTCGCATTACTCTATCCAATGATCGTCAAATGTCCGTACAGCTATTAACTTTGGGCGTCAATATAGCCAGTGTTCGTTTGCCGGACAAAAAGGGTCAAGTTGATGAATTATCTCTAAGTTTTGATAATATTGAAGGATATATAGCAACACAACCGGCCTATATTGGCGCTACTATGGGTCGTGTAGCTAATCGTGTTGCCAATGGTCGTTTCACTCTAAACGGCAAAGAGATTCAGGTTACCAAAAACTTTAAGGATAAATACCAATTACATGGTGGTTTCATTGGTTTTGACAGTGTTATCTGGGAGGTGGTGAAAACTCTGCCAGATGGTGTTGTCTTCAAGCATGTTTCGCCCGATGGTCATGAAGGCTATCCGGGTGAAGTAACCTGCACCATTACATGTACTCTAAACGAGGCCAATGAATTTCGTATGCAAATTGAGGCAACCACCAATCAAACAACCTGTGTTAATGTTACAAATCATGCTTACTTTAATTTGGCTGGTCATAATTCGGGAAAACTGGGTCTAACTCAACACACCGTTATGATAAATGCCGACAATATAGTGGATACAGACTTGGATCAAATACCTACGGGCAAATTGGCCCCAGTAGCCAATACAGTGTATGATTTGAAGACACCAGCTAAAATGGCAGATCGCTTACCCTTGTTTAAAGATAAACCCATTAATGGCTATGACAATTGTTATTGTGTTAATTTGGATGGTAATAAAACAACACGTATAGCTCGTGTAGAACATCCCGAGAGTGGACGTTGGTTGGAGATTTTAACCAACCAGCCAGGTGTGCAGTTTTATACTTCAAACAACTTACCGGATGTTGAGAATGGTGCCCCGGTTTTAGAGGGTAAAGGGGGAGCCCGTTATGTCAAACATGGCGCTTTCTGTTTGGAAACTCAAAAGTATCCCGACTCTATGAATCATGCCAATTTTCCCACAATATTTTTGAATCCTGGTGAAAAATATTATCATGATGTAGTCTATAAATTTGGTAATTAAATGTTAATGAATACAAATGTATAAAATATGTACAATAAATATATGAAATGTGAAATGCAAATATTGTTATTGTAATAATTGTAAGAATAAAATATGATAGGGATTATAAAAGGAATAACGCTGAAGTACCAGAAGACCCTACCACAGATCTAGAAACCAGTGGTATTACAGAGTTTGAATTCCAACATTTCAACTTTTTCGAATCGACAAGAAGAATTTGTAAATCTGAATGTTATTTGCCAATTTATAAGAAAGTACGTTTTTATTATTTTCTGGTTTATTTATTTACATACATATGTAGATTTCTTGCAAAACCGATTAAATTTTGAAGGAAATAGTTTAAATTATCTTATTTTTTTCTATTTTTTTGTTTCTTTTATTCACAACAGCCAAAATGATATACCACCTTATGACAATATGTCTGCTTTGGCCCAATAAACACACATGGAAAGTTTGAATTATTCATAGCATCGGGATATTTCTGGGTGGCCAAACAAAAAGCTCCATATTGGGCATATACGCCTCTCGATTTACCAATTATTGGCTCAACCCCGGCTTTATCAATATCAGGCCAATCATTGCAAGTGTGGAATTGAACCGATGGCTGATTACTTGAAACCTCTAAAAATCTACCCGTACAGGGGTGTATAACTTTGGCAATAGGCTTCATAATGCCTTCACAGGCACCTTCTATACAATAGTTATGGTCAAAACCTTTGATAGCATGGCTAAAGAACTTTTTAATGCGTTTTCCCAAATTAACATATTTCCTCAAATCGTATGGTGTATGCTTGACAGGCATTAAACAACCAGTTGGTATTTGCTCATTGTCACAATCAATGATTTTATTACTTTTGATCATAATATTATGCTGGAAGAGGCCCTCTTTTCTTGCATTATGGCCAGCCAGATTTAAATACAAAAGATTCGTTATATTCACAGGAGTTTTTCGATTTGCTTTAGCTTCAATACACACCCCAAAATTATTATCATCATCTAAAGTAAATGTTATATTGGTGGTTAGTTGGCCAGGATAACCTTCTAAACCGTTGGGATTTATATGCTGCATAACAATGCCATTATCGTTCTCTTCAATCACTTCCCAAATCAGACTATCGAATCCTATAAAGCCACCATTTAGTTGATGTTTGTCTTTCCAGTTTTTGCTCACACAACACTCTTTTTCATCCATTGTGAATTTACCCTGAGCCACTCGATTTGCTACTCTACCAACTGTAGCTCCTATATAAGTGGTTTTATTATCTATATAACCTTGGACATTATCAAAACCTAAGCAAATGTCTTCAATATTTCCATGTTTATCGGGGCATTTAATCATTTGTATTACTGCGCCCCGTGTCAAGACGGCTACCATCATATTGTTGTTGTTGGTCATAACATAGCGTTTAACATCAACTGGCTTGCTGGTCAGAGGATTTAGGGCTGATCCGAAGTTGCTTATGTCTATTAACATTTTTATGGTGAATTTTTAACGAGTAATTTAATTGATATTGATTTTGCTTTTTATTGAAGAATTTTGATGTTTAGTTTTAAATGGATTTTGATACCCTACCCTAGTCATAGATTTCGTAGATACGTTTAGAATATTAATATATTCTTTTATTTACTTATATAAACAAAAAAACTAATATCATAATTAATTAAATTTTGAAAATAGAAAACAAGTTAAAAAGTATTCACTGCTATGGTCATAGAGACTTATACTCCGTTTTCCAAACAAAAATAACACAAATCATATGTCTGATACAAAAATAAAATACATTGACTAACATGAACTTTGTTTTTGCAACAGTTCGGTTTTTGACAAATACTTCTCGTCTCTATGTTACCATATGACTATTGCAAAACAATGGAAACTTAGGTTACATTTTTACAAAAATTGTCTGGCCCTTTTAGTCACTCAGTATTTCGTTGGTTATACTTTGATTTGTATTACTGCTTCACAGCAAATTGTCATTAAACATTAATTTCATATTTTATATAACAAAGAAAACTGTGTTCCGTAAGTAAAATTATAATTTTTTAATAAAATATAACTGTAATGCTGTAAATATTTTAAAATAACGGCTTATTTCCCCATCAAGGTACAATAACAGAGTGGTTATATTAAAAATATAATTAAATCATCTGGCAACTTTGCAGTAAATAATCAACAATTGAAATGAAGACAAAAACAGTGATGATAACTTTTTTCTTTCAAATACCCCTAAATGTGTGTCAAATTCTCGAGAAAGATATAACACATTTCATTTTAAAAAAATAAGTCTGAACGAATTATTTTCTTCTTTTTTAGTTGTATTTTTTAGGTAAATGTAATGTTTCTTTTCAAATATCGAACTCGGAAAATATTGAGTAGGTACTTTTGTGCAAAATCGCTAAATTGTCATCACTGCACAAAAAGTCACTCAATTAATCAAGGCGAATTTACTATAAGGTGTCGATAGCGCAATTGATTATTTGTTGCTTTAGTTGTTTGAGCTGTCAAATTCTCTAGTCTTTGTTGCGGCAAAACAACAACAACAGGCATATTTTGACAGATCAAACAACGTAAACAAAAACAAAATGCAGGTGGTTTTTGTAAATATTATAATTGTTGTAGAATCGATACCGTCTTTCAATTAATCGTCTTCTTCACATTCGGTTGATTTAAGGTGTCATTAACTAATAAAAGTGCCAAAATTAAGCAGAAATTTTTCCACACAACAACAAAACATAATTTGTTTATCAAACAAAACCAACCCACTCGCAAATTTCTTTGATTAAACGTGTAAAATTAAAAGGCTTCAAAGTGTTGAACTTACCACAATTGTATTTGCAAGCCAACTCAGGTTCGTCAAGAAGTCAAGCGACTAGCAAAATGCCCGTAAGTAAAATAAATAAATATATATATATATGTATAGGTATATGCAAAAACTTAAAAAGGTCAAGATGTTTTAGCATGCTTAATTAATTGGCATAATTTGCATTGTTTAATTTTAGGTGCATGAATTTAAAGTGGAGATGACTTGCTCTGGTTGTTCCGGTGCAGTGGAAAGAGTATTGGGCAAACTAGGAGGTAAGGATTGTAATATGTAGTTTAAAATATTTAAAAGTGGTTTAATATGAAAGTTCTAGATATGGACACGTCAATGTAGATCAATTTTTGCAATTAACCCAGTAACATTTTTATTGGAATTTTTAGTGAAAATGTGTAACAGTCTTTTTTTAAAAAAATACTAATTACTAGTTTCTGTAAAACGAATTTTTATATTGAGTGTCACAAATTAACAAATCCTACTTTATGCAATTCTTTGCTCGTCTTTGGCAGAAGAGAAACAGAATCAAGGTGCATTTAACCTCCACTACAGTCGTGGGAAATTTTATTAAAAGCGCTCTATCGGTTTAGAAGTTACAGATTTATTTCCACTTATTTTTATTATAAATAATCTCAAATTCTAAATTTGTTCTCGAACTGTTAGCCGCAGGGCAAATGAACCTGGTCTTGGTTGATATCGCCCCGCGAAAAACTCTTATTTTCTCTCTTATTTTTGAAAAATGTACTGCTCGTACGGTTTCTGCCAAAGAACATTTAAACTTTTTTCGAATGAATCCAAATACAACATTTTTTCCAGAAGGCAAAATGTCTGGACCCCAACTACACAAATAAGATAATCAAGTTTGACGATGACACTAATATGATGTGGGAATGTTTTTCAGGGCAATTTATGGGCCCAATTCATATCATATACAATTTTTGTAAAAATGATACCTAGTAAATAGCAAAAAACCTCCTAACTACCTCGATTATTGACCTATTTTGTATATATACATATCTGGATTACTAAGTCATCAACATAGACAATATGGATATTTTAAAGAACTTTCCAACGACGTATAGTCATAGAATTTAAACAATGTTTAAAATCAGGAATTTGAAAATCTTTAAAAACTGATATTTTTACAGTTTGTATAACAAACAATGCAGGGTTTTTAAATAAGTCTAGACATCAATTGAACACAAAGGCAAACACATAACTTTTAAATCAGAAAAGTTAAATAACAATGCAAATATTAGTTAATAATAAACAATACGAATTTTTTCCAATATATTTCTTTAAATGTTTGTAACTAAAAAGTATTTTGACCTATATCTGCTGTTGTTACTAACTGATAACAACACGTACCGCAAAATGTATTAACTTTATCGCATAAATAATGTTTTCTTTGGTGGTTTTAGTTAAGAATTGCTATCTTGGTTTTGTTTAGTTTTTTTTTATTATTCACACACATTGTGCATTATTTTTTTTTATTATGATATATTACTTTAACAGTAAATAACTTTTTCTTGTTTTTTTAATATTTTCGCAGATAAAGTGGAAAAAGTAAGTATTGACTTGGATGAGAAAACTGTGCTGGTTACCTCGAATCTATCAGGCGAGGAACTCTTAGAGGTCATTAAGAAAACCGGCAAATCGGCTCAATATGTGGGTGTGAAAGAATGAAACGTAATGTTTTGCAAATTTCGCAAAATAGCTAAATTAAAATTAGAAGTTTAAAAAACTTTTCTTTTTTGTTAAACAATTATAAATTATAAAACATATTTCTACTATATTTTTTATTATTAAATTACTCTCTACATCACTATGTGCAAGCAATTTACTTTATTTTAATATAAAATATATATTTATAACTGCATGTATTTTGATTTTGTTATAAAAATTAATTATAAACGTTTTTTCTATATTTTTTTTAATTGTAAACACAATTTCCAAGAAAATACATGTTTAGTATCTTTACAGTTTATTAGTTACATAGTGTCAGGGGATTTTTTTTAATTCCAATTAAAATTTAAAAGCAATTAGTTTAGAATTATTTGTATTTAAATACAAAATGCTAAAATTCAATGAAAGTATTTACTTACAATAATAATTTTTTTTCATACAGTTTAACATACAGAAAAAGCTTACGAAACAAGGAAGTTTAATTTTTTAATTCGAATAAAATTTAAGCTAATTTTGTCCATAATTGACAAACAACCTTATAAACAGTTTTTGGTAAAAACAAAAGAGCTATATTCGGCAGTTACCAAAGTATATACTGTAAGATAAAGATTGAAAAATATTTTTGTTGAAAAAAAAGTTTTGATGAAAATAATTTAATTTTTCATTTAATTTATTGTAATATTTTAAAGCCACATTTGGCCAATAATAGTAATAATAATAAATATTACAGAGTTTATCAAATCATTTATAATTACAAAATTTTCACAAATATAGGGTTCTTGTTAACGATAAATCTGTCAATTCAAAAAGAAATCAAAATTCCGATATCGTTGTGGTTCGGTTGCGAATTAAAAACGACCAACAAATGGCTGACATATGAGCAAAAATCACGAATACTCCGATTTTTGTTATGGGTGATTATGGATGGCAACCGAACTTCAGTTGCGTTGCCAGAAATTTCTGGTTGCCAATTTGTCAACAGAAATGATAGCTGCCAGTTGCCATTTGTAATACCATACCTCGGGTATGTCAAATTCTTAAAACGATTCTATTTCTTCGTGTTCCGATTTCTAAGAAAAAATAATGAAACAAATTTTGAATTTTTTATTTAACTTAGTGGGTCTATTAAATATCTTAAAAACAGTATATATATTATTGAATTTTCGCTTAATTTAGTATTAACAAATTCCCAGAAATTAACAGTTTTTAATATTTACTAGGAATGGAAAATTTGCGGGAAATTAGGAACCCAATGCAGAAATTAAAATTAATTTTTAATTTTCGCCGATTTAATAGTTATTTTATATAAATATATTTCAATCGGTACTTTTATAGTAGACTGGCGACGGAAGCAGACGGAAAATTTATTTTAAACGTTTTTATGAAAATTTACTCTTTAAATTTTTCATAAAAAATAATTTTCTGTCCTCGTAGGTAAATTTTTAGCTTAAGACGAAAAGATATAAAGACATTTTAACATAAATTAGCAAACAATTAAATTTTATAAATTCACCCGGATTTTTACAACTAAATAGATGAATTTAAAAAAATCAAAAAATCATGCCAAAAAATGTACACATTTAATGGATTTATTTACATAAAAAAAATTACTTTACAAATATAAAATCACTTAAAATAAATATAATAAAATGATCCCGTATTAGTCATATTTACGTCTTTAGCATTTATGATTGGTTTTTACATACAAAATTCTGAATGTTTGTTTACATACAAAATTCTGAATGCCGAATTGCCGCATTCGATATCAAGTAAAATTCATCGTTATTTTCTTATTTGAAAATGTGGCATTTGTTATCGTGCTTAGTAGGAATTTAGAACATTTTATTATAATTTCGATATCGAAATTATTTTTTGATTTGATAGCACATTCGATTTCGAATCTCACTAGTATTGGAACATAACAAATTTTCGCTAAATAAAAGCTTTGTTCCAGTATTAAAATGAATACTTGCAGGTTTTACAGTAAAACGTTCCTGCACTTTTCGGACTAGTTCTTGCTAAACCTGTAAATCTGTCCAGTTCGGGAACATAACATATAATAATACAATTATGTCAAAACAAAAAAATCTTTGAACTTTCTAAAAGCTCTCAAAAGTTACAATTTTATTCAATTAATTAGTTTTTAATAACAAACAAATAATAATTATTACAAAGATTATGATCGATATATGATATACAGATATAAAAATAAACCTTTAAATGTTTAAATTTTTATTAATATTAAAAATAAATATTTATATATTCCATATTTAATAAAAGCAAGCAACATTAAATGAGTTTCATTTTCAGCTGGTGGGGAGAAGGAGGAGGAGGATATTTATTTAACAAGTTGTTCCAATTTATTTACCCGCTCATTGAGTCTATAAATCATCATTATAATTTTAGCCATATCATTTTTAAGCTCCTGTGAAGGTGAATTACTTCTGGAGCTAACATTTGTAATCTTAGAAATCGAAAAAGAAAGTAATTTATAAATGTTTGAAATTTAGATAAAGAAATAAATTAACAAATGTTCTACTACTCGATATCAAAGGAATGCTATATCAAATGAAAAATCATTTGAACAAAAGTTTTGATGTGGACCAACTTTCGAGATCATTAACATGAACAAACATATTATGAACACTCGTTTGTAATAGCTTTTCGTTTATTATGAACTACATTTTGGTAACCATTTTCAGATATTCATTCCGATCGAAAGAGGAATTAATTCCGCTTTTTGCTTTTTAAAAAAATTAAAACGACATTTTTTTCGGAATGAAAAAACTCAGTTTTATAAGTGGTATTGATATGTGTTAGTAATTTATAGTTTTGAAATGTTTTAAAGAATGCCACAACTATATTGGAAATTAATAATTATTTAACTTTAAAAAAAAAAATCTTTAAAAGAAATCTTAAATTTTCGTTTAAAAAATGTTTTTTAATTTTATTTTTAATTAATATTTATTAAAAATAATACATTCATAGGTTTAAATTTTCCTAAAATGTCGTCCAAGAAAGCCAAACATATATAAAATCTAATTTATATAATACAATAAATTATAGAAGAAAAATAATTGAAACATAAAATTTACTTCAAAAAGATTAGCTTAAGGTGGTCCTTTAACGATATATTAATAAATTAAAATATTATTTAAAAAAAAATAATTAAATATTGAAATTTAAAAATATTTCGAACTAGCATTCGAATGATTCGCTACATGTTGCTTATTTGGTGAATTGACATAATCATCGAAAAAGCTACTTTTAGTTTTAGGGAAATTTAGCAAGGAACTGCTATTAGAGCTTAAACTGCCTGAAGTTGAAGACGAGCAGTGGGATGGAGTGGATGGAGAAGATGTAGTGTGGTTAATGGAGTGTTTAGTATATTCACTTTCAAGCACCTGGAAATGTTCATCACGATTATTATAGGCAATCGATTGTCTAGGATCAATAAGTATAGATTGATCGCTGGCATTTGTGGTGGTTATGTTGCAGGCCGGTGATTGTTGCTCGTGAGGTACAATGCCACTTTCATTTAAAGTTTCACGCGCCACCTTAGCCTCGTACAGAGAAACGTCATAAGTATGTAAGTTAGATTTCCAAACTAAAAGCTATAAAGAAAAAAGATAAATTTTTGGAATTGTTTATTTCTTTCTTTTACTCACCTGTCTATCTTCTCCAGCCGAGGCAAATTGTGAACCATCTTGATTAAAAGCCACCGCTGTGACTTTTCCCGTATGACCAGTCAAGGTATATATCGGTCTACCTTCTAATAAATCTAAAATCTTCATTGTCTCGTCATCACTACCGGTGAGTAGAAAGTTACCATTTGGATGAAACGCCAAATCATTAACAGGCCCTACATGTACTTGATACAATTGTATCAATTCTTGAGCCACTAAATCAAATATCTTAATACGATTACAAGTCATGGCTACGGCCACCACCGTGCCATCCGGATGCCAAGCCACCTGACGTCCCATGCCCTTTTCCTCTGTGAAGCAACGTATACATTCGCCCGAGTTGACATCATAGATACGCAATGACTTGTCATCGCCACATGAAGCCACCATTTGCCCGTTAGGACTGAATTTCGCAGCTCTTACCCAATTGGTGTGACTGGCAAATGAGGTAAGGAATTTCTTTTGAGCCACACGCCACAATTTCAAAGTTTTGTCATCAGAAGCTGTCACCACCATTGTGCCCGATGGATCAAAATCAACCGATCTTACTGGTTTGCCATGAGCTAAAAATTCTCCCGACACTCCTCTTAATTTGGGTTCCCATATTTTTACTGTTTTATCTTTGCTACAAGAAGCCACCAATTTTGATTTCGGTGACCAGCTGACACCATAAACACTATCATTGTGGGCCGAAAAACGTATACATCTTGCCGCTTGTTTTAAATCCCACAGAATAACAGAAGAATCTAAAAAGCGACTGAATTTAATAGAAAAAAATCGGATTTTGTCTGTATTACAACTTACCCAAAGAACTGGTAGCCACTTTAGTGCCCTCCGGATTAAAACGCACCTGCGTTATGCCTTGACTATGTCCTGTAAAATGTCTTTCTAGACAAGGATCAGCAAATTGTTCATTATTTATCATGTTTTGTGTATTTTTTTGACGAAAGTATTGATAGTTAAGAATTGTTTGTAATTTTTTTCCAATTTTTGCGCTTTGTTGAATGCCTGTCAAAAAATGAAACCGTTTATTTTAAATAAATAATCGTGAGAGGGCGCTGAAAGAGGAAAAAGGTTACCAGATGCTATGTTTAATAAAACATTTTAACCCCTGTCTACACGCGTAATTATTATTTCTGAACATAATGTCGGCAGAAAAATAGATCTTTATTTATTTATTTCATCCTAACCTAGCCAACTTTATGTTTATTTAATTTTTATATTTTTTAACATTATAACTTTTGTTCTGTTTTATGTTTGCGAATTAAAAACACTATTTAAAAAGAAAAACAAAAAAAAAAAAAAGTTTGAACAATTATTTCGCAGTAGCTGTCCACATGTGAACATATGGTGTCGGCAATAGAATTTGAAAATACAAGATGTTCCCTTGATCTTAATTAACACCAAAGTTTACTAAAAACTGTCAACAATTTTGCAATATTACAACAATTAAATATTAAATATCATGAACAAATATAAAAAATCCAATTTTCTTATTTTCCAATGTTTGTTGTTTCCAAAAACTGTGAAAAATTTGATCTTCCTGATTTTATTGATTTTTTTATCAAATTAAAAATAAGCGGGTCTACTAACAACTTCAGGTGGCATCACTTGTCTACAAATCATATGTGTTTTTTTCTTTTTGCGGCGAATTGCTACTGTCAATTTTGACATTTGATATAATCCAAGGCGAATCTAATTCCCATACGAAGTCACTGCAAGAGCCAATTTTTGCATACTGGGCTCGATAAATAATAGGAAAAACATTAATTTGTTATAGAAATTTGGGATTGGCACAGGCTTTACCTGGAAAAATGGCTTCGATTATATTAATGAGGAATGTGCAAATGGCAAGTAAGTAAAATTGACAAAATGCTAAAGTTTCCAAACGAAAAATCGCTACAAAAAATAGAAACAAAAACTTATGTAACGTGTTTGTGGGCATAAGGAAAATTTAAGTTTTGGACAGAAATAACTTAATTAAAATGTATTTATTTTAGAGCAACAAACCAATGGCGCTTTGGGTGTATTGTGCTTGCGTACCGCCAACTATTCTTCCGACAGTCCACGTCCCCTGAAGACCACCAACTTGGGTGCCATGAAACGCGGTACCGGTGGTCGCAGCAGTTTCAATGGTATTGTTGCAACCGTTTTTGGTTGCACTGGCTTTTTGGGCCGCTATGTTTGCAATAAGTTGGGTAAATCTGGTACTCAAATGATTTTGCCCTACCGTGGCGAAGATTCCGAAGCCATTCGTTTGAAGGTGTGCGGTGATTTGGGTCAGGTGTTATTCCAATTCTATCATTTGTGCGATGAGGAAGCCATCCGCAAAGCAGTCAAGTATTCAAATGTTGTCATCAATTTGGTTGGTCGTGAGTACGAGACAAAGAATTTTAAATTCAATGATGTTCATGTGGAAGGTGCTCGTCGTATTGCACGGTAAGAGTGAATTAAATCTTTGGTTACAGATATAGTATATTTTTAATATTCTTTAGCATCTCCCGCGAAATGGGTGTTGAACGTTTGATTCACGTTTCCGCATTGAATGCTGATCCCCATCCCAAGAGTCACATTATTGATGGCGGTAGCAATTTCTTGCGCAGCAAATACTGGGGCGAACAAGCCGTACGCGAAGAATTCCCTGAAGCCACCATAATCCGACCATCGGACATTTATGGTTCTGAAGATCGTTTCTTGCGTTACTATGCCCATATCTGGCGTCGTCAATTCCGTTCAATGCCCTTGTGGTACAAGGGTGAACGTACCGTTAAACAACCCGTTTTCGTTTCTGACGTAGCACAAGGTATTCTTAACTGTGCCAAGGATCCCGACACCGCTGGAAAGGTTTATCAAGCTGTGGGGTAAGATTTTTTCTTTAAAGATGTACAAAAAACATTATTAATTTTAAAAGTTTTCTTTTCCAGTCCTAAACGTTACCAATTGAGCGAATTGGTTGATTGGTTCCATCGCCTTATGCGTAAAGATGAGAAATGGTGGGGTTATCAACGTTACGATATGCGTTTCGATCCCACTTTCGTACTAAAAACCAAAATGACCGAAATGATCTGTCCCAACCAACCTGTGGGTGGTTTACATTTGGAGCGCTTGGAATTGGAGTGCGTTACCGATAAGGTGCTTGGCAACGTGCCCACTTTGGAAGACTTGGGTGTACAATTGACCCCTATGGAAAATCAAGTACCATGGGAGTTGCGTCCTTATCGCGCTGCTTTGTACTATGATGCCGATTTGAATGAATTCGAAACACCAGCACCACCACAAACAATTGCACCACGTGATGAACAACGTTTGTTCGCATAAAATAATCGTCAACGCCACCATTACTTAAGGTCTGCTACCAATGTCGGAGGATTAGATACTACACACCACTTTGATATGAAGAAGAAAAGTCGTTCGGTACGTTGGTGGTGGCCGGTTCCTCGTATGAAGGAAAAACGTTTACGTTTACGTGAACTATTATTTATTGTTTTGGTGGTGCGTTCGTTGTGGTATGGTGTGTTTAGTGAAGAATATTTAAGTGAAATTGAAAATTTTATAAACAATAGCGAAGATTGTCTGGATAAAAATCCCAAAAATATAATTTAAATCATAATACAAATCTAAATAAATATATAACAAAAAAACTGAGTGTAACACTCAAAACTCTGTAAGAATAAATATTTCATTTTATTTATAAACTGTAGAGGAGTAGCAGGACGTTATTATACCCTTCACCATGTGTGATAAGGGTATACATAAGATTGTCATTCCATAAAGTAGTGATGCCCGTCTGTCTGTTAAAATCAACTTTGCGATGCCCCCAAATAACTTACAATCATGATTGATATATAACCGCATTTGATGAAGCTTCCTTCGTAGTATAATTTTCAGTCCGTATTGTGTGATCTACAATTTCCCATGTTTTCTATGGGATTGAGATGAAGTGATTGAACAGGCCACTTCAAAACATGTACCATTTGATTGTAACAGTTTTTAGAGCTGTGTTTGAGGACAATGTCGTGCTGGAATCTCTAAACTAGGGTCATATTTTCCTCAGCTTATGGATACATAAGATGGCTTAAAATGGATTTATATCCGATTCAAGACAATATCTATTATGATATGAATTGTACACCGTGCCCTAAAAAATAGCCCCACATCATATTATTTCCATCTCAGCTAAATTTAGCGTCTTATTTGTGTATTTGGGTTCCAGTCTCTTTCCCTTCTGCAGTTTTACAAATGTTCTCTAATCACTGCCTCTTGTATTGTATTTGGATTCATACGAAAAGAGCAGAGTATTAAATTTCTGTCTTAAACAGTTTAAATGTTCTTTGGCAAATTGTATACGAGAAGTACAATTTTTTTAGAAATAACAGGAACCAAAACCAGCCTCATTTTCACTGTTGCTAACAGTTCGAGAACTAATTTCCAATTTAAGATTATTGATAATCTTCCGGGGTGTTATTTTAGGGAATTTCTTTAAACTCTCTTGCTATTAAATTATCTTCTCTAGGAGTAGTTTTACGAGATCTTCCTCCCAAATGTTGAGTTTGGGTATCAAAGATGGGGGTATACTAATTTTGCAGTTCGGTTTGTAACACATCAAAGTATTTGTTGCAAATCCTCATTCGATTCTAAGACAATATAACTATGTTTGTCTGCTGAAAACACGATAAGGGCCAAACGAATGAGCTAGCAAGCTAAAATTTTCCACAAATACTATGTGTTGTTTGGTATTGAAAGTTGGCATACAAATCTCCCCCCGGAATACAGTTTCAACAACCATAAATATGTTGATAATGCGGCAATCCTGATAAAACTGTTCACAATTTTGTTCTAAGTACTTTGAAACATTTGTACCCGTACAAGATCCCCCTCAGAAAATGACTTGAACATTCATAAATGTTTTATAATAATTAATATCAAGATGACATTGGACATAAACAAGTTTTATATGAACGTAAATCTTTCTAACAAATTCTATGAGGATCGGTCCACAATTGACCCTATCTCCCACATAACACCTATAATAGAAAAACATTTTATAGTCAATAAATAATTTATATATAATGATATTAACATAAATTTCAACATAAGTCATTAAAAGTTTTAAGAAATTTTAATCACTTTATTAAATTCTGTACAGTGCGGACCATAACTGATTCCAGTCTCCATAGAAGGACAAAACTACATATTGATGGTGGGTATACAAGATTTGGCACAGACGAATAACCCCTATATTAGAAAAACAGTTTATTGTCAATAAATAATTTATATATAATGATATTAACATAAATTTCAACATAAGTCATTAAAAGTTTTAAGAAATTTTAATCACTTTATTAAATTCTGCATAGAAGGACAAAACTACATATTGATGGTGGGTATACAAGATTTGGCACAGATGAATATAACACTCTTACTTGTTCTTTTTAAAAATGCCGGTATTTGGCCAAATTTTGATACTGGTAAAAAAAATAAACATTGAATCACTTCTATTTTAACATTGAAAGTTTGTTTTCATCTTTATTTCGTTAGAAATTCATAATGTAACATTAATTGAATAATTCATTATTCATACGGTGCATAAATGTTTTAAATTAAATATTACTTTATCCATGTAATACATTTTAAAAGTAATATACATACATAAATACATACTTGTTTATTTATGTTTGTTTTTGTTCGTAATACTAGTGACTAAAATATTTTAATAATAAGTATTGGGTATTTAAATTTTAAATTAAGTACCGTACTTAGTAAATAATAAACAAACTTATTTTAATTAAACAAGTTTAATAAAAGCTTAGCTAAAAATAAAAATTAAAGTAATAAAAAGTAATAATAATAATAAAAAAGTATTTATTAATTTAGATTTATAAAATTATAACTGAGAAAATTTATAAAAAAATTAAAACTTATAATTTTTATAACAATAAATCACTTTTCGAATTAAATTCATTTCATTTCGGTTTACTATAAAACTTGTATCCAACATACTTAAGCACTAATAGAAATTTATTAAAACTCAAATTAAAGGAAGATTTATTTTTTAGGAAATTATACTGTAATAATAATACGAATCAGTGGTCATTTGTCATAATAAAACCAACTCGTTTACTAAAGTAGGCAAGCCATTATTATAAAGGTGCTATGAATAGGGTTTTATGCTAAAATATTGATAATGTAAGGAGGTGGTGGTTATAAGGGGCAAAACAATTATAAATAACGTGCAGAGATGACAAACAACAAAGGTATGTCGCAACCACAAACACTATTCACTACTCTCCATATTGTCAGTTTCTGTTTTCCCTTGGTATTTGTGATCCTTTAGCTGCTTTTTATCATCTGCTTGCTTGTTGCTATCTGCAGAAGCCTCTTCTTCGTCGCTTGTGGCTGCTGTATTAAGATCATGCTCAAATTCATCAAACTCATTATCATTAGCCTCATTGTCCAAGGGCTGCCAGGCGTTCAAGGCCTGTAAATCAAAATTTTTTGGTAGCTCAGTACCAGTTACATCACCCAGACGTACTCTTAAGCGCTGTGATATACCTTCCAGTTCGGTAAATTTGCGTTTAATAGCTTGTCCGAGATTTAAATGCGTCAAATCTAAAGTTTGTTCAAATTGATCGATCACAGAATCGACTGAAGAAGATGCACTTGAAGTAGAAGCTGTGGCTGGTGGAGCTGCTGCTGTGTTAGCTGTTATTGCATGGGGTATTTCCTCCAAAGGTTGACAACGCACTAACAATTGCCCGTTAATGCGTCCATTAAAATCGACTATATTAAAGGTGCCAGCAATGTGTAGACCTCTTACAAATGCACTTAGATCAAGAGCTGTTAATCCAATAACGGCATCTTCCATGGGTGTAGGTTGGCTGCGTCCTTGAGCCATGTCGAGTGAAGATTTTTTCAATACTTTTAGAATGAACAGTTTTTGGGGCTAAAAAGAAGATGGTGCAAAAAATATCCAATTTAGTTTTTAATTTCGTCGTATCTACATATATTTATTCATTCATTTAAATAATACAAAGCCTTCAAGAAACTAAAAACATATTAAACAAATTGTAATTTACAGCCCTTCTACCTAACTATCCTTCCAACTGCGCTTATAAAAGAGCCCAGTTTACACATTCATATATTCTCATAAATGCAGACAAATGTTGCCATTTAAACGTGCTCAATACTTGCCAATAGTACTGAAATATTGTACTATGGACACTTTGTTGGGTTAACAATAATCATGAACTTTGGACACTATGGGACTAACATCCTGAATGTCATTCCATCTATCTTCTGAAAGTGGGGGAAATGAAAAAAAAAAAGTGGAAATTAATCTGTAACTTCTACACCGATAGTAGGATTTTAATAAAATTTCCCACGTCTACAGAGGAGGTGTAGCTGAGTTTAAGTTTGGAATTTGAACTTTAAACACTAAGGTGGGCTGAGCCTCAAGGCCCCAAATTGGGGTATCTCGGGTATATGAAAAATTATGCAAAATTTTTGTTCTCGATTTTAAAGATTTATATATACTTATGTAGAATCTACAAGAAGAGAGCTACAAAAAAACATTGCTATAACTATATTTTATCTATTACATCTGAAAATTCAAATTTCAGGTTTTTTACCTGCATTAGTCTGGATTCTTGCTAATAGTTTATGTTCAGCTCGGTTGAAGGTTCAATTAACAATTGATATTCTTAAAATGATGTTACGTTATTTATAATAATATTATGATTTGCGTGTATATTGCTCTCAAGTACTTTAGGCGATGTGTGACATTCTATCACTATTCTAGCCACTTTACCGCAAGACAAGTGTTGGCCGTTGTCAATGCACTTAACGGCGTTCGTTATTTGATAGTCGCTTGTGTGCAGTAAATATTTTGAAGTTACATGACACTTCTTTTATGGTCTTGTGTTGGAAATTTATAATGTGGTTAAACTACGATATTAATCACAGTCAAAAGTTCTTTAAAATTTGACTCAAAAATCGTTTTAATTTCATAAATTTTAATATATTTTCCTCGATACAATTGTATATACTCAACTCAACAAAAGACTATACTTACAATTTTCAAATAATCTATGGAAGCGGCCAAACGAAAACGCTGCTGCCACTGTGGCTGAGTAGATTTCTCCATTATATTGGTGGCAAATACCATGCCCTCATGAGATTTGTATGTTGGATATTGGCCCTCGTCAGCTTGGAATGTAACATAACAACTGGGTGCCTCATTGGGCGGGAAACGCTTAGAGGCATTACGTTTAGAATAGCCTTTTTTAGCTTTCGAAGCGGGATTTAAAGGTAGACCTATGGCTTTTTGTATTTCCAAAGAGAATTTAAAAAGTTTAACGTTCGAAGGTTTTAAAGGTGTTAAAGCAGTGGCTGCACTAGAGTGTTTAGTATTAACTGCAGTTAAGGATGGTGGGGGTGGAGCCCTGGCCGGTTGACAATCGGTCGCTGTTGCAGGAGAGGTCATAAGGACTTTTTGTAACATGTCCAACAAATCCGAGGTTTTTTTAATTTTTGCTGCCGATAAGGGTGCACTGGCATTCGAAACACTCTGTTTAGCCGCAATCTGAGTTTTTGAAGTGCTGGGTATTTGTAAAGGTTGTAATTTGGTTATGAAATCCTTATCTTGCATTAAATTCTCGGTTAAAGTAGTTGTTGTGCATAAGCCTCTTGATTCTTTAAGGTTTTTAATTTGCTCATCACTACCCACAGCCAGTAAGCACTTAATTTCGCCTACATTTAAGCCTGTTTGGCAATTGATAATGGGAGACCAAGCATCTATGGATATAACAGGCAGCTAAAATATAAAATTTAAACATTAACATTAAATTTAAAACATTACATTTCATATGCTCTACACACCTTTCCCTTGCACAAATGATTTGTTATGGCTGCATCTCTGTAGGCTATAAAAAACTGATGCAAAGGCATGCGTACCATACCCACAGGTTGTGCATTTTCCTCTACATTACCATTGCCATCATCACAGCTCATGCGCTGCCACAGCTCCAAGTTTAAGTATTGTTTGTCCACACGTTGTAAAAACTTTTCATCGTTGATAACGGAGAATTGCTACAGAAAACCAATATTTATTATTGTTATTAATTTTTGAAAATTAAATTTTTAGTTTCCCACCTCTTGATAATTAAATTTGCTACTTCCATCGGCTTTTGCTGTGGCTGGTTCATCCAACCAAAAGCGCCGACATATTAAAATTGTTTGCGGTTGCAGGGAGATTTCTAAGTTTCTAGTTTCATTGGCACTTATAAAGCCTTTAAGTAAACGTATCTTAGAGGTTTCATCATCAAAATTTGTGGTTTCAAATTTAACATTGTTATTTTGTGCAGAGGCTGGAAAGAGAAAATAATTTCTATATAATTAAAAAGTTAGAGGCTAAGCCTAATCCAATAAATATATATCCTTCACCTTAGTGTACTTGAAAATTTTGGTAATAACCAGGTTTTATAATGAAAAGAGTTTATAACATCTTGTTTATTATATTCGCTACAACCAAAGGTTTTTGACCTTCAGTCAAAAAATATGAACGATTGTAGATTTCTTTATAAGATTAAAACTATTTTCGTGGTTCTGTAATTTTTCATGTATAAGAGGAATTCTTTAAAATAATCGTGGTTCTGTAATAGTCTCTATATAATAAAAATTGTTCAATACAATCATGGTTCTGTATTAGTTCCTTGTATGAGAGGAATTGTTCAAAACAATTGTGGTTCTGTAATAATATCCCCTTTTATTAAAAGAAACTGTTTAAACCAATTGTGGTTCTTTTATAGTGTCTTTATGAGGAACTGTTTATAAAACTCGTGGTTCTTTAATAGTCTTTGTATTAAATAAATCTTTAAAACAATTGTGGTTATTAAATAGTTTATCAGTTTAAAATAAGCGTGGTTCTCTTATATTCCTTGTTTTAAAGAAACTAGTGGTTCTTTAATAGTCCACGTATTCGAGGAATTCTTTAAAACAATCATGGATCTTGTAGTGCTTGTATTAGAGGAAATGTTTAAAACAATCGTGGTTCTTAAATAGTCCTTGTATTAGAGGAAATGTTTAAAACAATCGTTGTTCTTAAATAGTCCTTGTATTAAATATACTCTCGTGGTTCTATAATAGTCCTTGTGTTGGTACTTATATCTAAGGAATTGTTTAAAAAAATCATTTATCTTTAATAGTCTCATTATGAGAGGAATCGTTCAAATCATTCGTGGTTCATTAACAGTCCTTGCCTGAATGAGTTATGTATATGGTTTGAAATCTTTATAACTTTTTTTAATAATTATTTTTTTTTTCAGAATTTTGTGAAGAAGACTTGGGGAACAACGAAGACCACCTACGGTGAACACTGCTAAAAATATTCAACGTGTACGGAAGAGCGTACAGCATAGACTACCAGCAACGTTTCCTTGAAAAAGCATAGGGAAAATCCCGACTTTATTCACAATTTGATAATGAGCCCATTTCCTATGAAATGGCTATGTCAACAAGCAAAACTGCAGGATTTGGCCTCTGAAAAATCCAAGAACAGTTCATCAGCGACAATTACACCTACTGTTTGGTGCGGTGTATCGTCCTAAAGAATAATTGGTCCATATTTTTTTCAAAATGACACTGACAACGTTGACTCTGTTGCATATCGGAAGATGTTGGAAAACCCTCCAACTTGTGGTTTCATCAATATGGAGGCACAGCACATACTGCAGGTGCCTCAATGGCTTTGGTAAGGCACATATTCGGCGAACGCATTTTTTCGCGCACAAGCTATTTTAACTGACCTCCACGTTCACAGGATTTAACAGCTCCTGACGGGTTTCTTTGAAGATATTTGAAAGAAATAGTGTATGTTAACAAGCCAAAAACCATTACCCAACTAAAAACCAACATATGAAATGAAAGCATGGCCATTAAATCCGAAATTTTGCGAAAAGTTATGGAAAATATTTTAAAAAGAGCACAGGATATCATTTTTCAAAGCTATAATAATACTTGTATTGGAGGAATAGTTGAAAACACTCGACGTTCTTTATTAATACTTGTATTAGAGGAACTTTGGTGGTGTTTTAATAGTGCTTGTATTAGAGGAATTATTTCAAACAATTGTGGATCTTTAAGAGTTAGAAATTGTTAAAAACAATCGATGAACTTTTATGAGAGAAATTGTTCAAAACTGGACAGTTTCAGTGCAATAGTTCCTATCTAAGAGGAATTGTTCAAAACAATCGTGGTTCTTTAATAGTCCCTATAATAGGAATTGTTAAAAACAATCGTGATTCTTTAATAGTCCCTATAATAGGAATTGTTCAAAACAATAGTGGTTCTTTAATAGCCACTGTACAGAGAGATTATTCAAAACAATTAATATTCTATAATAATTCCTCTATAATATGAAATGTTTAAATCAATCGTGGTACTGTAACAGTCTCTGTATAAGAAGAATTGTTGAAAACAATCGTGGTTCTGTAATAGTACCTTTATAAGAGGAGTTCTTCAAAACAACCGTGGTTCTTTTGTAGTCCATGTATTAGAGGAATTGTTGAAAACAATCGTGGTTGTTCAAGAATCCTTGTATAAGTGGAATTGTTATAAACAATCGTGGTTCTTTTATAGTCCATATCTTAGAGGAATTGTTGAAAACAATCGTGGTTCTTCAACAATTCTTGTATAAGAGGAGTTGTTCAAAACAATCCTGGTCTTTTACAGTCCATATATAAGATGAATTAATTTTACTGCCTCCTTTTCACTTCTCATTTCTCTTAATGATACATTTTTTTTGGGAGAAACTTGAAGAGCTAACAACACTGCCTCCTTTTCACTTCTCAATTGTTTTACTTAACCTACGCTTAAACATTAGAAAGTTCTTAATTAGTGGTATATGTGTTTGCTACAAATCATTAGTAAATAGTTACCGGCCGAAGCCGGTGCGGTCAGCTAGTATCTAATATATCTTTCAAAGGTTAATAAAACACAATTAATTTCCATATACAATTTGTTTAAAAACTGATTATAAATATGGGATGTTGCAGTACTAGTCAGATTTACAGGCTTAATTTTACTTTGAAAAAGTATTCTTCTGGCAAAGTACATTGTTTAAATAATGTTCATGCGCTGAATTCGAATATAGTATTTTTATTATAAGAAGAGTTACAAATAAAATTGGCATTTTGAGTAAGAAAACTATTTTCGGTAAAATCGCCAAAAATGACTAGTAATGAAACAATTAATGGTATTAATTTGTATAAGGATTGTTGCTATAATATTATAAATCTATTCTTGTGTATTCAAATTTTTTTTTTTTAAAGTGTAGATTTTATCCAATTTAGGTTTTGAAATCGAACTTGAATTATTTAGTTCCGTTTACAACTAGATATGTTGTGAGGTTTTTTCATAAAACTGTTTATATGCATTCTAGTTAAAATATTGTTCAAATGTTTCTTAATTCCAAGACGTATTACAATGTAGTCCTCTCCCAGTAAGAATATGTTGTTTAAAACTAATATTTTAATAAAGACTGTACCAAAAGTATTAATTTTTATTTCTTAAATTTCTACAGATTAAAATGTTTCATTAAAAAAACCGCAATGAAACCATTTCTAAAAAGAAAAAAAAAAAACTAAAGTGAAACAAACTGAGACAACTAAATCTTTGCTCATTTTCGCAGAATAAATTCTAGCTAATTAATTGATGACGATAATGCAGAGAAATATTGTATAATAATACGAGTGGACTACAATTATATAGAATTTTTCACAGATTACAAATATGTGAATTTTTTTTTTTTTTTTTGTAATGAAATGAAATTCAAATGATAATGATGAAATAGTGAAACAAAGGAAATGATGTAAATGTAAATATTAAGAATAAAAGAAAAAAAAGAAAAAAAAACATTTTCAAAATTGTTTTTGTTTTTTTGGTTGTTTGTGTCGTTTGCAATACAAACAATATTTATTAGAATCCATGTCATAAACCAATTTTGTAAAATTAAATAATAATTAAGCAGTTCGAATGGCGATGTAAAGTCCATTGCGATAACCAGATGAGAAATCATAAAATTATCAGAGATAGTTGTAACAATAGTGATAGTTATTATAGCAGAGGAGAATAATAAGTTAAATCTTAGTCATTGTACTTTGGTATTTTTAAGATACAAGAAATTCTCAGCATATTCACCTTTGTCGGTACCACTGAGGCTGCTGGTGGCGGCAGTATTCATTGGCAAACCACATTGTGCTGTTTGTTGCTGTTGCTGGCCAGTTGTGGATGTTTTATTCTTATCAGTTGCTGGGGTTTTCTCACTATCACTATCCGATGAGATTTGTTTTGGCAAAAACAATTCACGTTTCATTTGTATGGCTGATTTCATGCCGTCGCGTTGTAGTATTATTTTAAAGTACAGACAGGCCAAATGTTTGCCACGTCTTTGTATTTCAATGCGCTTGCACTGTTCCAGCAGTGAGGCATTATACAGATCCTTTAAATCCAAGACGCCCATGCCTAGCATTTCATTGAGGCAAGTGCCGGGCTCACGCCACCATACAGTGAAATGTATGCGACCAAAATCCAGTTCAGTTTCATTGGCGTTCTCGTCACTCAATTCTTCATTTAGATCCAGTTTGATGGAGCGTTCAGCCTTTTGGCCAAAACGTGTACATTGGGTTAAACTTTGGAATTTCTCCGATTCGAATTGCATAATGTGGAACATGTCATGGCGTGGCACTAGCTTAATAAGCTCATTAGACAGTTGACATTCCACGGTGAAAATGGGTTCGATTTCGTTTTGCATTAGATGCATGCATTTTGTGCCCTCCGGTTGCAAAGTTAATGCCTCCATTTCCAATTTAATACCGTTAATTGATTTGAAGATGTTCAGTTTTGTAGCAGGCAACAAGTCCTCTAAATTATTGGAAATATTATGGTTTTCCAAATTTAAATTGACTTCGTTTTCTTCCTCACAGTTGGTAAGTTTTGAAGTTATTTCAGTTTCCCCAGCCAAATAGGCCACCAGTTTAGCGTCTAATTTCTTCATGGCTTCCACAATCTCTTCAGATTTTGTCTGTGAAGTTAAACGTTTAGGGATGTCACCTAAAAATAAACCAAAACAAAATGAAATTTAAATTTAAATTAATATAAATTTTGTTATAAATTCTTTACATATGTATGTAATTATGAATATATTTATTTTGTTGAGATACTATTATTTAATTTACAATTGTGCTGTTATTTTATTAAGGATGATTTGATGATTGGTGCTCAAAAAATATCCTTCTTACCCGCTACAAAAATATTCTAAGATAGTACGTCTGTTCTGTGCAAAGTATACACGAAAACAATACACATTTGCCAAATGAGCTTCCTACATATAGAGAATAATTTCCCTTAGAATTCATTCATACTCATGTCGTTGATCGCTATTTTAATCTCTAAATCGATCGTGTGTTATATATTATAAATAATTTCCTTCTTTTTCCGGCTAACATCTGAATTATGTACTATATAGTAATTGTATTCTATTATCTCTTGTTGTTACTCGATTCGTTGGTTATAGAATTCTTTATTTATTTATTTTTTTTTTTTGTTTTTTGAGATTAAGTCTCATTTCATTTTACAAATTAAGTAGAACTTAGCTAAAAACTAAGTAATTAAGATTCTATTTAAATGATAAGGCTAAAGAAAACATGTACTATATTGTATTTTAAGCACTAAGAAACTAAATTATGGGATTTTTTTTCTTCAAACCTTTAAATTTGTTACTAGATAGATATTAATAGCCGGTTCATAGTCTACGGCGGCTTCTAATTTTTAATTGTCAATACAAATACAGAATTTATTTCCCTAGTCAAAGACCTCGTTAGCGTGTGCTTGCTGAAAAAACCTTGTCAAGCGCATAAATGACGTATTTCCTTTCTTAAGGATCCTATTAGCGCGTGTTTGCAGATTTTATAAGATCGTCAAGAGTTTCTCACATAGCAGACAGGAGATTTTAGGTGACTTTTAATATCTACATATATTATTCTTTATACATAACAATATCTCGATATTTTCCATAATGTTCTTTCTATGTTATTCTTTTTAAAAATAGTTTATTTAAAATAATGTTTTCATTTATTGTTATATGTACATATTTTTAAGCAATTAATTCTATTAAATACTGTAAATATCAAACTGTGCTGCTCCCGGCAAGCTTTATTCTCGTTGAAGTTGTCAGACAAATATTAGTTAATCCTAATCTTATATATTTGACCTAAAGTCAAATTGAATAAAAAAAAAACAGTTTTTATAGTAAAAACTTTGTTATGATTTCATAATATGCAAAAATCATGCATAATCTAATTATGATGCTATTTTAAAAAAAAAATATATTCAACACAAACATTACGGCTTTTCAGTGTTTTTATACCCTTCACCATGAGTGGTAAGGGTACTTATTACATATATATAAGTTAGTCATTCCTGTTTGCATAAAGTATAAATATTTTGGATCGTTATAGATAGCGGTGTCGATGTCCGTCTGTTCGCGAAAATCGGCCCATAAATGGTTGAGATATGAGGGTGGGTCAATAAGTCTGCGACTTTTCGAATATCTCGGTTCTTAACTTCTTTATGGCCCTATGCTCCCTCGAGGAGTGAAAGGAACATATCGCTCATTTGCTGCAACAACGTCATAATTCAAAAAAAGTCGTTTCGAGAAAAACGGCTTTGAATGTTTTATGACATTTGACTATTTCTTAAATAAATGTCCAACAAATCATGAGATTTTAGAAATATAACCTGATTTGAATAGTAGATGTTAATATCCTTCTAATCTGTATTTAACCCAAATTTTTTCTTGTCAAATATACGAGAAAACATGAATTTTGATTTTGACGTTTACAACAAAAAAACACTCTCACGGGAAAAATTATTGACTTTTTTGAAAACTGGTAAAACTATAAGAAAGACTATAGAACGGCGCATATTTCGTATTACTCAGTTCAAAACACACGGATTTTGAATTATGTCGTTGTTGCAGCAAATGAGCGATATATATATTAACTTAAAGGACAATACTAACCTGTCAACAGGCATCTGTCAATTGATTCCTTTAAAAATTTGAACGACCAGCGTCTAAATTTGTGTTTGACAGCCACTGATAGCAGAGTACCTCGTGAATAAAAGATGCTGCCGGTTTTTCTCACAATCGGATGCAGTTCCTATGGCAAAAATCCAAGAATTAGTCTACGTCCGTCTTATTCTCCGAATTTAGCACCAAGTGACTATTTCTTATTTCTAAACCTGAAGAAATGTTGGAGTCAAATCTTGACTCCAACAATGAAGTCATCCCATAAAAAATACCTACCTACGTTTAGGACCTCGACAAATACAATTTTTTAAAAGGAATAATAAAATTGAAGAAAAGTTGGACAAACAACATAGAGTTCAAAGGAGGCTATGTTGAAAAATAAAATAATTTTTTATCCAAAAACCTGTGTTTCATTCAAAAAGGAACGGACTTTTTGATCCACACTCGTATAAAAAAAACCACCACGATTTTGTTAACCTACACTTATCTCGATTTCTAAGTTATGTACATAGACATTATTATGAATATCAAATGAGATGCATTCCAACGAAGTTTTTCGCCAATAAATTTTTTTCAACTCAATTTTTTTTTACCAAAAATTTTTTTTGCTAAAATTTGTTTTCATCTTTAAAACAAATAAATATAATTGTGTGGCACTACCAAAAAATGGACAATTTTTTACAAACAGAATGTCATAAATAATGGTTAATTGTTCAACAAAAAAGCACATCTAAACAAATGTCGGAGTATTGAATTTATAAACAGCAAAAACAAATTGGAAGCAGTTCAAAGTGAATGTAATTTTCACGACTTCTTAAGCAATAGTGCATTAGAATTCATTCTAAATGTCTTCCTAAATTCGTCAATAATGAATTAGAACAGAAAAGTGTTCAAATATGATCCGGGAATTCAAAAGAAATTAAAACTATTTGAGATTAAAGTCTTTTTAGATATACAGTGCTCTCGCGGTAACGTGAACTAATTAAAACCAAGGGAGTTCATTTTAGTGAATTTGTTCACGTTAGCGATTGTTGAATTTCCCGGGAATTTTTTCCTATTGAATTTGCATAGGAAAAATGGGAAAAAGGAAAAAACTCCCTGGGGATTTTCATTCATAATTGGGCTGAATATAAACCTGTGTTTTACACGCATGAATGTGAAAATCTTTTATTATTTTCATTATTAAAATATAAAACAAAAATTATTGATTAAAATGCATTACAAAACAAAACGAGATCACGAGAAAATATACATTGAAATAAAATTACATAGCAAATAAAATTACTCATACGTTGCAATTAAAATAAATTTTAGAGGATATAAACACATTTTTTATATAAGGGGATTGCCTAAACTTTAAAAATCGAATTTAATACATGTATTTCAGTGTTGTCTACATGCTTAGAAAACAAATGCAGTGAAAAAAAAAATTGTTCATGTTATAGAGCTTTCTGAGTTTGTTCACGTTACAGAGTAGTCAATGTAAACAAAAGCTTGTTCACGTTAGGCGGTGTTCACGTTAGGCGGTGTTCACGTTAAACGGTGTTTACGTTACTGCGAGTGCACTGTAATTCTTCAATTCACAAGGGTTCATATCATGTCATATTGTTCTAATATTTCACAACTCGGCGGCTTGCTTCACCGACTCTTAGGTGTTCGGCGCAAGTCTCTGCTGGTTGGTTAGTATAACACAATAAACATAGCTGCAGAGTAGTATTATTTTAGAACATTTTTTGCTTGAAAGGCAATAAGAACATATTTAAACCATTGTGAAATATTAGAACATTATGACAATATGACATGATAGGAGAACTTGTGAATTGAACATATTGATGGCTTAATATAGAAAGGTCGTATCTCAGCTTTTAGTTACTTTACAGGAGAAGGAAAAATACTGAATAAAATCTGAAAGTGAAAGTGAAAAATAAACAACTAAAAATTTGTAATATATCTCAGCTTTTAGTTACTTTACAGGAGAAGGAAAAAACTGAATGAAATCTGAAAGTGAAAGTGAAAAATAAACAACTAAAAATTTGTAATATATCGAAATATACTTTAAGAAATGTTGTTTGTTTTAATATAAACCAAAAAATATCCATTCAACATTAAATGAGTTAGCGCTTTTTCTATCAAACTATTATTGAAATGAGTTAGGGTTTTTTAATTACTGTAAATCTGTTATTCGTCAACATAGTAAACCGATTTTTTTTAGGAGAGGTGTATTTGAGTTTTGTCTACCAGAATATGTGAAAAACCCGATTTTGAAAAAAAACGAGGTACAATTTTCGATATTCAACAGACTTTTTTAAGTGACTAAAAACAGAGTTTTGTATGTGATCCAGCTATAAAATTTGTTGTGTCTGACGAAAACTTAACCAAATCTTCATAATGCACAAAAATGGTATTATTTAGCTCATTTCCAGAGTATGCCTTAATAGGATCTATTATTTTATAGGTATATAATTATATAATTACACATAAAGCACACTGTTGTTTAATAGAAACATCTGGTACTACTTTTTCATATAGAGCTTTATTTAGCGGTAGGACTGAAAAGTTACGAAAATAAGGTCCAAAACAAGAAAATTATACATGTTACGTAGACGGTTGAAAAGATTCGAAAAACTGAACAAATGTAACCAAACGGCATTACTGATGTGGTTAGTTTGCACAATTGTGCTATGAAATAGACATCATTGGTCTATAAGTGCTGGTTCACACACGTCAAGTTTACTTGCGTAAGTTTTGATTTTGTGAATGAGAGAGGAGAAAAGATTGGAAATTTTGTCTTCCTCTTTCTTCTATAAACTCAAGACTTACTCAAGTAAACTTGACGTGTGTGAACCAGCACTAATATATAAATACTTCTTTCTGCCTAAAATAGAGAAAATTAAGAGCAAAAAATAATTCTCGAGAGAGCAGTACTTTTGAACATGAAACAGTTTTAAAAGTATTATGTGCTGTTTTTATAATACAAGCGAGTACTTTGAATGAAAATTGTACATGTATTTTGTTTTTCTTACAAGAACAAAACACATGCAAAAGTTCCACTCAAAGTAATCGCTTGTATTATAAAATTACAAACGGAATGACAAATTTATATATACTCTTCTCACGAAGGTGAAGGGTATAAATAGCTCATTAATCAACTTTTCCATCCCTGATTGGAATTTAAGAGAATGAATTGAACTCTCTTAAATAAATATGTTTTTTCGATGTATTGTACATGATAATTAATGAGAAATTATACTTCCTTAAGTGATGCCGATGAATGTTTTATTTAATAATTCAATAAAAGAAATTAAATTTTATATTAAACATAGCAGAATTGTAAATACCTTAACTAAATGTACTAAAAAAAAAACTAGCAAAAAATTATTATGAAAAAACTAATTATCCCTGTTAATAGGTATTAAATACATTTTTTTATTATAAAAAATTTATAACAAATTTGCAAAATATCCCAAAACTTGCAAACGTTTTCAATTGTAAGTTCCTTTTAATAACAGGAAATTAGAAAAATATACTCCTAAACAAACATTCTTGGTAAACAAAAAATTAAAGCCGAGATTCTATTTATGTACCATTATAATTTGATCAGTGCACTTATTTTAATATCAAAACAGAAAAATCAACAAGAAAAACTGTATATAATCAATATTAATTATGATGCGCCTGGTAGCATATAAAAAAAGTCTAAATAATGTAATAATGTCTAAGGCGTCATATCAAGGTTTTTGTGTATGTTTTTTTTTTTTTATATACAAATCTTATCGATTCTTTTAAATTCATACAATTTATATGTATATTTATTTAGTGTATACATTTTTATGTACAAACAAATGATGATGAGTATTCCCAGTCGTTTTGTTTGTTATTTCGCATAGCAAAAAAAAAAAATAACTATATATAAATAAGAAAAAATATCAAGCAGAATTTGCATAATAGCAACAATTGCCTTTTGCCTTTGAATTTGAAATTTACTTTTAACTGTAGCTTAAAATCAAATAAAAGCACATAAATAATTTCACTACCACCAATGAGTTTCAGAGGTTTAAAGGAGTTTAAACAAGGCTATTAAGTTTTGTGATATTTATTTGATCTTACTAGAATTGTGTGAGAACAAATATAATAAGTTAATCAAAAGAAGTTAAACTAAAAATAAATCTAGGTTAGTTTAAATTGGTTTGGTCGCTCGTAATAAGCAAGTACACTCAAAGGCGTTAAGCTCATTTTGATACCATTAAACATTTTCATGTGAATTATACTAGAGTACTAACAATCGGGCTTCGGACTTTGACCGGAGTATCAACCGGTACATCTAACAATTTTACTAGATTCGTTATTGACACATCTTTGTGACAGTCCAGATCTTTGTCGGCGCTCATGTAGTAAGTTTTATACCGATTCAAGCTCATTTATGTCTAGACATCTTCTGAAATGTATGTTACTTATGTAACTCAAACGTTCCGACATACGAATTCTAATCGAGTTTCTACCAATACCCTTAGCATACAAGAGGTAATCGTAGATCACCTCAGATTTGATCTTGCAACAAATTTGTATATAAATCTCGCAACGACCGGTTTGTTGATTTCCCTGAATGTTCATGTTCTGGAACGCGACAAGTTGTTGTTTGGCCTAAATAATTGGGCATAAATGTAATTAAGAGGACATTCTGATCACATAATAGAGAGCATCAAATGATGCAAGTCTATCCACGTAGATATAAATAATCGACGCCCCTATGTTCTCGTGGCTGTATCCATGGCATATATTTCCGCTTGGAAGTTGGTGCAAGTAATGGGTAATCTAAGAGTAACAGAAAATTGCCGAACCATTGCACGTTTCCATCTTTGGACCTTCAGTGCAGACTATGTAGATACTATATAATCCCCAGATTAATAATTTGTGACAAGGTGCTTATTTTTAAATAAAGGATTCAAATCCAGCTTACGATGTAGTGGAAAGGAAAGGGTCAAAATATCTCATTCCCGAAATATATGAAATATTGCTGTCTACAATGAAGAGGAAAGAGGAAATGCCCTTATGTATGGAATATGACATCGTTCAAATGTCCGACACGGCATCTCAAGGGTCCGAAAAGTACAATTTTGAATGACGTTTCCGCATAAATCAGGCTGAATTTGAGCCTAAGTTATGTTATGACTTTGATATCATCGTTCGATTGAGGCTTATTGCGCATAATCTTGCTGGCCAATTCATGTCAAGTCTGCTAGAAATAACCATAACCTAAAATCGTTCATGCAGAATGTTGATTGTGGCGTTCGTTGTGTGCAACGTAGCGACATCCTGATAGAACCTCATGTCGTCCATGTCTATATCGTTTTATTCGGAACAAAAATAAATGATCAATGATCTATAGCGCACGTCGGTGTCAATGACGACCAATGACGACGCTGGCTCAAAATCCGCAGCAAACAGTAACTTTTTGTAGATGCATTGCCAACTGGTGAACCTTGTGCGGCTTAGGTTAGTCCAATAGCTTGTCAACCTAGACTTTCATCCAAAAATACATCTCGTCGCTAAAAATCTGCAACATTTGCAATAATAAACACTAATTTTGATTAATTCGTAATAAATGGACTATTTCCCAGATACCCCCCGTATCTCCCTAATTCGATTCGAAAGGAAATCGTTTCGAATTACAATGTATTTAGCACACAATTTCGAACATTTCCGTTATCGGATTGAGGTACCCCCCAGATCTGTTAATTTCGCTCAACGGCCAAAACTTATGCTTTGTTATTAAACTGATAATTATCAATTGGTTATACACAACTTGCAACTTCAATAATCTTGAAAATATACAACGCAAATGTTGAATAGACCTTAGCATCATCAAGAGCAAACAATTTAAACCATTTTCCTTAATATTACTCATCGATATTTAGGTGAAATATGAAGCAGCCATAGCTGTAACCATATTAATATTTTCTGGCGAATGAGTATGAGAATAAGTGTACTTTCAGACATCAACTGATTTTTAATATCTTTCCAGAAACAGAAAGATATAATAGAATCGTGGTGAGATATTTAGGCATGGACTGTATTACCAGAATTCCCGAAAGGGAACAAATGATGGGATCAAGTGATATAAACTCAAGGAACGTCTCATTCTGTCTTTAAATAACGTTCGAACAACATATACATGAGAAAATAAAGGGATATCGGAGGAGTTTCCAAACTTCAACAGGAGCACAGAGAGTTATGTGGAGGATCCATTTGATGACTGCTACTGCTTGACAGTTTTGAACGCTATTTATAGAGAGGACATCAATTTTGCGGTCGCATGATAACTCATGAATGTCTTACTGTAGCGCAAAATGTAGCCACAGGCTTAATGCTTTCTGGTCCTGCATAAATACATACTGTAAGGAGGTAATAAATACCTAAATATATCTAATCATGGAATAATCGGAAATGGGAAGACTGTCA
This sequence comes from Calliphora vomitoria, assembly GCA_942486065.2. Lineage (NCBI taxonomy): Eukaryota > Metazoa > Arthropoda > Insecta > Diptera > Calliphoridae > Calliphora > Calliphora vomitoria. The sequence goes on from OW818031.2 coordinate 110,058,551, forward strand.
ACCTTAATAATGCAAATGCCGGCGGTTCAAAATATTCCGATATTGTATAACCAGCCATGTATTATGCTCGCATTGGAATTTCGATCAGCTTAGTCAGGACATAGGACAGAACTTTGCAACACTTTTTATTCCTGTGTCCAGCAAAGAACAAAGGGAATGGATAAAATTCTGATATTGTGCAGACCAGCCTTGTACTATAGTCGCACCTTGCTCTTAATGTAATTTCGGTCAGTGTGATATGTTCGGGCAGGAGAACAGAACTTTGCAACACTGTTTATACCAGTGTTCCACATTTAGAGGTATTAAGGGACACAATATCCAAACTAGAAAAAAGAAGGGACATCGAAGTTAAAACTCTGTGGAGTTGAAAAAAATGCGGGATTTTTTTAAACTTTAAGCTTTTACTTTGAAACATTTGTACAATATAAATTTAATCAAAGTATTGGTCATTGTTAGCAATGACCTTTACCCATCTTTCTGGCAAGATTTGGATTTTGAGGTCGGTTCTGAAGTGAAGCGTATCCCAGAGAGAGTGTTCTGCATCTATCGAAACAAATAGTAGTCGGACGGGGAACGGTCTGGACTATAATGCGGGTGAAGTAAAACTTCCCAACCGCTTCAGTCTAAATATTGCTACATTTGGCCGAGCGTTGTCATCATGGAAGATTACGGTATCATGTCTGGCCGCATATTCTGGGAGTTTTTCGGCCAATCAGTTGAATTAGCTGCGTTCGGTACAGGTTTGCTGTGGTGTTCTGGTCAGATTTCAGTAACCCATAATATATAGGACCCTTTTGCTCGCACCAAATACAGAGAATCACCTTAGCACCATGGATATTTGGCTTTGATTCACATACGATCTCTTACTCTTCGGGTTATTGTAATAGATCCATTTTTCATCGAAAGTAATGATTCGTTGCAATACTGATTTCCTTTTATAGGGTTCAAGTACCCAATTTCCTTGCTTTTAGATGAATCTTGCCGCTCGCAAACGTTTTGAAATTGCTGCTTGAGTAGCTCCTAATGATTTTGCTAAGCTTTTGTTGAGTTTTACAACAATCTTCATGGGGTAATGCCTCGAATTCTTGGTCTTCAAACTTTTTGGGCTGACCTGGGCGATCTTTGCATTCCCTGCCAATATCACCACTTCTGAATCCCACAAACCAAACCATATATTAAAAACAAAAACCGCGTTCAAAAGATACGACATTATTTCTAAATCCCGTATTGTTAAATCATTCATCCAATATAGTTCAAGTATGTAAATTTCAGAGAAAAAGTAACGCTAATTTCACAAAAATGAACAATAAAGAATCCATTATGTTACATATCTGCTATATAACATAGTACCATAGTTTAGCGCGAAAACTCAGAGATTATTTTAT